>CM038219.1:179156830-180356830 GCA_021442155.1 Cymbidium sinense
AAAAAAAATTTGAAGATGGGCCTTTCCATTCAATACATCCAATGTGTTGGATGGATGTTACATCTTCAAGCCAAAATCATAATTTTGAAAATCCACTCAACACAGTCCACATGTGTTAAGTTGGAATCCTCACCTTTTCAAAAAGCACATATGAAACCTCTCCATTCAATATACCCACATTTATTGAATGGAGGTTTCATCTCCAATCAAAATCAAAAATTCAATTTTCAAAAAGCACATATGAAGTATCTCGATTCAATATACTCACATTTATTGAATGGAGGGCTCATTTCCATTCAAAAATAAAAAATAGACTTTCAAAAAGCACATATGAACATCTCCATTCAATATGCCCAAATTTATTGAATGAAGGTTTCATTTTCAAATAAAATGACATTATTTTGGAATACCACTTAACATATTCCATATATGATGAGGTTGGAATTTCTTCTTTCAAAAATAAATAATCACACACAAAAATACATCTTTAAAAATTAAAACATAATTGATTTTCACCTTACATACCCAAATTTGTTAAATGGAAGTCTCCTTTTCAAAATCAACAATTTTTTTTTCAAAATACATTTGGAACTTCATTGTAGCATATCTCATTTGCTAAAGTGAAGTCTCCCTTTTGAAAACACAAAAATTTGAAACACATTTTTGGAATTTCATTTAGCATACTCAAATTTTCTAAGTGAAATCTCCATTTCACAAAAATTCAAGACACATTTGGAACTTCAATCTAGCATATCACATTTGCTAAAGTGAAGTCTCCATTTTCAAAACAAAATCAAAACACAAAAATTGAAACACATATTTGGAATTTTATTTAGCATACTCAAATTTGCTAAGTGAAATCTCCATTTCACAAAAAAAATTAGGACACATTGGAACTTTAGCATACCACATTTGCTAAACGGAAGTCTCCATTTTTAAAACAAAATCAAAACACGAAAATTTGAAACACATTTTTGGAATTTCATTTAGCATACTCAAATTTTCTAAGTGAGATCTCCATTTCACAAAAATTCAAGATGCATTGGAACTTCATTTTAGCATACCACATTTGCCAAAGTGAAGTCTCCATTTTTAAAACAAAATCAAAACACAAAAGTTTGAAACACATTTTTGGAATTTTATTTAGCATACTCAAATTTGCTAAGTGAAATCTCCATTTCATAAAAATTCAAGACACATTGGAACTTCATTCTAGCATACCACATTTGCTAAAGAGAAGTCTCCATTTTTGAAACAAAATCAAAACACAAAAATTTGAAACACATTTTTGGAATTTCATTTAGCATACTCAAATTTTCTAAGTGAAATCTCCATTTCACAAAAATTCAAGACACATTGGAACTTCATTCTAGCATATCAAATTTGCTAAAGTGAAGTCTCCATTTTCAAAATAAAATCCAAAAAAAAATTTGAAACACATTTTTGGAATCTCACTTAACATACCCAAATTTGCTAAGTGAGTAAATTCCAAAAATCACAAATCCAAAACAAAATCAATTGGCCCTTTGCTTTAATATACCCAAATTTATTAAATGAAGGGTCCTCAAAATCAAAAATCAAAATTCAAATATGAACCTATGAAAGCATCTCTTCAAAAATATTTGAACCCATTTTTCAACATACTCAAAATTGTTGAAAATGGATTCTAAATTCAAAAATTCCTCTTTCCAATCAAATCTCAAAATCACTTCTAAATTCATTTGAGTCCGACTTAACACTTTCAAGATGTTGAGTATGGGTTCAAATTTTAAATTTAAATTCAAAATCAACAAAGTAAAAAAATCTAATTCAAGTTTATTTTTATTCATTAGAGTTAGTCTTTTTTATCATTCTATAGTTTGATTCAATGGCAGTGCCGAGATATGTGTTCACTTTTCCCCATGGGATGGATCTGGCCTTAGATCAGGCTAACCTCCCATGCTCTGATTATGCCCACCCCATCCACTTTGGTTGAGGTTTTGAGGGGGCTTGGATTACATGTGAGGGGACCTCCTTCACGAATATTAGTAGGAGCGTAGTGGCCGGGCAGGAGCCGGTCATTCAATTTGACATGCCATCAGATTCTGAGATTCCCTTGATGAAGAGGAAGGCTATGTTGGTTCCCATTGCTGTGATTTGCTGTCCGTGGTTCCCATGTTTCCTCAGCTAGCACCCTCTCATTGGAAGGCTCCCATCCCAGATTGTCTCTCTCTTGCTTTTGAGGTTGGGTCTAGCTCTTACTCTCACCCTAACCCAAAGGAGAAATAATGGCATGATAAAGCGGTACACTCGAGGAGATGGAGGTAGCCATGCATATTGTTGAGGAGTTGCCCACTTGGTTTCCCAGTTTAACAAACTAGTTCTATCTTCTCTGTCATAGAGGATGTCAAGATTTTGCTTCACCTCCACTAGCGGTTGATTTACCATGAGGAGGTCATATGCCAACCCTCTATTTTACGTTAGTGAATCTGATCTGAGTTTGGGGATCATTTTGATTTGAGATTTGTTATCCCTCGTAGTGTGGGGAAGTGTATTACAGAGAGGCTACTGCACTTGAGTTCATATCTGAGAGGAAGGGTTTACATTACACCTGCAATGATTTTTTCATACCGTCAATCATACCAACAACATTCTGCTCATGGGGACTACCCATCATAGGAGGAGAGCTCTTATTCAGAGAGAGTCGGTGGTGTCTCCACCACACCACTCTACCCCCCATCCATCATCTTCGATCCAAGTTCCAGCATCTCTAGTTCCACCAAAGGCCATGAATATTTTATTATGTGCATTTTTGAAAGAGTGCTTTTTGAGATGCAAGAATTTTATGAAAAATTTATTTTGTTTTTTTTATATTTTAGAATGAACCTTTCCTTATCATAAAAATGATAAGGATGAAGTATTTAAATGTTTTCTTTTTTTATTTAGATCTCTTTATTTTTTTACCCATTGGAAAACCCTACGGGGGTTTTAAGACCAACATGGAATGAGGTCCTAAATCCTAAAGATGTTGGCTAACTCAACTTAAGAATGAAATAAGCCAAGTGCTAATGAAAAGAAAGATAGTCTCAGGTTTGTGCAGTGGAGCCCATCCACAAGTGACCTTTTATTCTTTTATGTTAGCTTTATAAATTGATTGATGTTTGTTTAACTTGTGCATTAAGATGACATCTTTTTCTAGATTTTTCCTTGCTTTGATGTATGGCTGATGATGATAGGCTTTAGAAAAATAAATCTTCTATCAAATTATACTCAAAACTAAAATAAATAACTCAAACCTCACCTAAAGCTTTGATAAATCAAGATAAAAGAATTAGCAACCTTAGGATGTTGTCTTTTACTTTTATAACATCTGCATAAAAAAATATTATTTCACTATTGATTGGGGTTTCCACCCCGAGAACTTGACTTGAGAGCGATGGTGGCAACACACCTCCTTATCTTGGTGATTTTGACCCATAATCTAATTTCTCATGCATTAAGCATATGAATCCTAAAGCATGTGTCAAATTGATTGTCCAAATTGAAAATAAAACTTGTAAAAAATTTGCATTAGATTTAAGTTATTAAAAGCATACCCTACATGATCTAGTCTCTTAGGGAGTGTGTTTAAGGACTTAGTCTCTTTCTAAATAAACACCAGCTTAGCTATCTTGCAAAAGCATTTGATTTTCCTTCATAATTTAAAATAGTAGGAGGAGTTAGTTGGTGGCCACCCCCAGGCAGTTGTAAGTCAAATAGTTTGGTGGTTTATCCTCTCATGTGGATGTAAACCAAATACCCATTTTTGCCTTAGATTTAGGTTGTTCTTTTTATCCCTTGCTAAAGTTCTCTAGATTTAGGTTCAGAGGTTGCCATTATCTTCTGTAGGGGATTGTGCTTAAGGGGCGCTATAATAATTAAAAATATAAATACTTTTGATGTGCAAGTGCTTATACCCCTAAGAATAATCCAATAGGTCAGGTGGACTTAGTCACCCATGTTTGGAGTGATAAGTCCAATATACATGCTTGGGATTTGTGTGGTTTTTTTAGCTTATCTCTATTTTGTAGGTGTTAGCTAGATTTACTTTTCCATTTCATGTAATTTTTACAATTAGGATTTTGGAATAATTGTTATGAGGATTAGGATGAACATTAGTCATAAGATCTCATCTTATGCACCATGTGAAGCTTTTGGAGCTTCCAACCATCCAAAAGAAGGAACCAAGAAGAAGGAGAAAAAGAAGAAGAGAAGAAAAGAAGAATGAAGGAATGAAGCTTGAAGACCCCATAATAATTCCACTTAATTGTACTTAATTCATTTATAATCCGGGTTGTATAAGGGTAGATCATTTTAATTTGTTTTCTTTGAGGGTGGTGCTTGACCATAAATGGTCTCTTATTCTTTTGTTAGCTTTATAAATTGATTGATGATTTGTTTAGCTATGCATTAAGATGACATCTTTTCTAGTTTCTTCCTTGCTTATGTATGGCTAGATGTGGATTAGGATCTTAGAAAAAAATAAATCTTTACCAAATTTAACAATTCAAAATTAAAATAAACATAACCTCACTTAAAGCTTAAAATCAAGATAAAAGAATTAGCAACCCTTTAATGGATGAGTAGCTTTCTTTATTATGAATGCATATTATTTTTTACTCTTGATTAGAGGCTTCCACCTTTGCCAAAGTGGCTTGACCTTTGAGCCATAGTATAAATCCTCCTTCTTCCGATTTTGGCCAATAATCTTACTTCTCATGCATTAAGCATATGAATCCTATAATCCTAAGTCAAAAGATTATCCAAAAATAAAAATAAAATGTAATATGATTTGCATTAGATTTAGGTCATTTGAAGCATACCATTACATGATCTAGTCTCTTTAGGGAGTGAGTTTAAAGACTTGATATATTTCTAAATAAATAACAGCTTAGCAATCTTGCATAAAGCATATGACTTGCTAATATAAATTTAAAATCGTAGGAGGAGTTAGTTTGCGGCCACCCCCAGGAGGTTGTAAGTTCAAGCAGTCGGATGGTTTATTCTCTCTTGTGGAGATAAATCATATACCCATTTTTGCCATAGATTTAGGTTGCACTTCCGTCCCTCACCGAAGCTCTCTAAATTTAAGTTCTATGGTTGCTTCTCCCCTTTGTGGGCCATAAGCATAATTCCTCACCTCTTAGGCATTTCATTAATCTTGTGTTAAAGAATCTTAAGTCCTAAATTTCTAATGAAAAATGCAACTCAAACAAACTAAATCAATTTCCAAAATGTAAAGCCCAATTATAAGATAGTTTGAGATGCTCATAGTTTCAGCATTCTGAGCATCTCTACTTTTTTGGCTTGATAATAACTCCTCTTTGATCAATCCCATTTTGATCTTCAAATACATACCAATTGATAGTCCTTCCTTATTAAATCTTGAGATAACATCATTTACCTTAATGAGAGTTTTTAGGATCCTCCAGGATGTAACTTTAATTGCCCTAGAACTTAACGAACCCTTTAAAATAAACCCTACTTTACTTTTTCATGTAAAATAGAAGAATCTGGTACATATGCAAACCTCATCCTTAGGAGTCCTTATTGAGGTGATTGATTCCATTAAGGGGTAGTGATTTCTGTCTTTTGAGATAGTACACTATACATTGATGACATATCCGATCACCTAAATAAGTACATCTATGGATCTGCATGGCATCTTACCAAGATGAATTTTTGTAAGTGCTCTCCTTTCTTTTCTCCCCATAGATTTGACAGGCAACTCCCTTATAGAAAATTTTCACCACAAATTTTTCTAGAGACTCTACTGGGTTGGTTCCTCTCTCCATCTTTGGTAAATGATCATTATCTTTTGAGTATCGATAGTGGGTTTGTACTTTGGTATGAATCCAAGACTATCTTGGTTTCTATTAGCACTTAGCTCATTTCATTCTTGATTTAAGTTAGCCAACATCTTTAGGTTTTAGGACCACATTTCTTATTGATCTTAAAACCCCCGTTAGGTTCCTCCAGTGGGTAAAATGAAAAGATCTAAAATAAAGAGAAACATCCTTTAAAGACTTCCTCCTTATCATTTTCATGATAAGGAAAGGTTCATCCTAAAATAATAAATCTTCCATAGAATTTTCTTTTCAAAAGCACCTTTTCAAAAATGCACTTAATAAAATATTTTCACAAAATTTGTCACCTCATTTAACAATTCACATAATTGTTACATGTGGAATTTTCAAAATAAAACTAATAACATTTTCTAAAGCACAAATGAACATCTTCTTTCAATTCTTTGATGAAGATTTCATTTTCAAAATAAAATGAACAATCATCTTTTCAAAAATCACAATCATAATCATAATTTTCAAAAAATACATCAAATTCTTATTCAATACATTCACACTTGTTGAATGGAAAGTTCATTTAAAAAAAATTAAAATTTTCAAAAGCTTTTGAACATCTCATTTAATTTATTAAATGAAGATTTCATTCCCAACTAAAAAAAAATAAATATCATTTAGGAAATTCTACTTAAACATATCTCACATGTATTTTTTAAGTTGGAATTCCTCTCTTTCAAAAAGCAACAATCACATACAAAAATTTCACATTTCAAAAATAAAAATTGATCTCCATTCTACATACTTAAATTTGTTGAATGGAGATCCTCTTTTCAAAACATCAAAATCAACAATCATATTTCAAAAACTTTTCGAAACACTTTTTTTTTGACCTCACTTAACATACCAAAATTTGTTAAGTAAAGTCTCCAAATTCAAAACCCAACAAAAATTTTCAAACATAGATTTGGAACCTCACTTTAAATCAAATTTGCTAAGTGAAGTTTCCAAATCAAAATCAAATCAATCATATTTGAAAATTTTCAAAACACATTTGGAATTTCATTTAGCATAATCAAATTTGCTAAGTGAAGTTTCCAAATCCAAAATCAAAATCAACAATCATATTTCAAAAATTTTCCAAAACACATTTGGAATTTCACTTAGCATACTCAAATTTGCTAAGTGAAGTTTCCAAATTCAAAAATTAAAAATCAATAATCACATTTCAAAATTTTCAAAACACATTTGGAATTTCATTTAGCATAATTAAATTTTCTAAGTGAAGTTTCCAAATCCAAAATCAAAATCAACAATCACATTTCAAAATTTTCTTTGGAACACTTTATATCCAAATTTTAAGTAGTTCCAAATCCAAAATCAATCAAAAACCTTTGGAACTTCTTCCATAGCATACCAAATTTGCAAAGTTTCCATTTTAAAACCAAAGAAATCAAAATTTTAAACACCATTTGGAATTTCATATTAGCATACTTAAATTTGTGAAAGTGAAATTTCCATTTCATAAAACTAAGTGGGACTTCATCTTTAGGATACCAAATTTGCTAAAGTTGAGACTCCACTTTCAATCATTTCAAAAAGAAAATAAAACACTTAGGATTTTCTTAGCATAGTTAAATTTGCTAAGAATCCTATTTTCTAAATTGAACAAAATACACTTGGATTCTTTACTTAGTATACCTAAATTTGCTAAGTAAGAATTCCAAAATTTCAAAAAATAAAAGCAAAATAAATTCACAAAAAGAAACAATCACTTTCACTTCACTTAGCATACCTAAATTTGCTAAGTAAGTGAAAACAATTCAAACAAACAAAATCATTTGACCCTTACTTTAACATACCCAAATTTGTTAAAGGAAAGGGTCCTCAAAATCAAAATTCAAAATAAAACAATGAACCTATGGAAGCATCCTATCAAAATTTTGAATCCATATTTCAACATACTAAATTTGTTGAAGTTTGGATTCATATATTCTCTTTCAATCAATCTTTCCAAATTCATTTGAACCCCTTAACACTTCCAAGTTGTTGGATGTGGGTTCAAATTTTCAAAATCAAAATTCAAAATCTATGGAGACAAAAAAATTGATGCAAGTTCATTTCTCATTGTGATCCTTTTGATTAGTTACAATAATTTGGTTTTAATTTACTTGATTAGTGCAATGGATTCTCAAAATTTGTCTTTACTTTCCCTCATGGCATGGATCTAGCCTTGATCGGTGACTCATTTGGACCATACCCACTTCCCTTGACCCAGCATTTAAGGGAAGAAGGTGGCTGGCGGTTGATCATTAGGGTAAACACCCTCTGTTTATATCTCCTCCGAAGAGGAAAGCGGCGGTACCACAAACTTGATGGTTCGGTATTGGTTCAGTTCTAGTTGTAGTTCATCTTGGTTTTATGTTGCCCAGCACCCTATCATGTACCCTCCAAGGGTAAGGCTCCCGGTTTCAGGGCTTGTATTTGAGTAGGTCTAGCACACTCCTCTCATCCCACCACTCAGTAGGAATAAGAACTATGGTCAAATGGTTCCATACTGGATAGTTAGGAGATCTTGAAACTTCCATGGTGATGAGTCTCCCATGATCACTTCACCACCGGTTACAAGTTTCATCCTCTCTCTAGATAGAGAGGATGCCAGAAGGATCTGTTCATCGCCTCCTCTAGTGGTTCACTTATAATTGATAGTTTAGGGAGGGTATACCTTGCTTCTCTCTATTTTGTGCCGTGGTAGCATCTGAGCTCGAGAATTCAATCTTGATAATCCCCTACATGTAGGAGGTAGATTCATGAGGAGAGGGCAGGCTCTTACATCACATTACTAGCAGAGGTTCAGAGGTTAGGCCTACTTTGGTTGATTTTTCGGCACTACTTGACCATGATAGTATTCTCTCACGGGACCAACCACCATAGAGGAGTTCACGTACATGAGAAAGTGGTGTCTCCACCCCGCTCTACCCCGTCCATATCAGTCGAGGTCCCCTCCCATTCCATAAGGCCATGAAGGCGCATCAGGAAAAAATGTACCCGTTGGTGATCTGTATGGCCAAGGGATCTACTCCTACACCACCCATTGTGGTAGGGCGAGCTCTCCTTGACCTTACGCCCTAGTGGTGGTGCGGAAGGAACCACGAAGCATCGGTCGTTCCTTCACCAACTCCACCCATATACGATGTGGAGATGGTGAAGTTATCAGATATTCTAGATGACAATTAGTTTACTGAGTGGTAGAGGATCATCTAGGATTGTTACCCCGACAATGTATTAGTCGAGTATCATTCTTCTAGTAGTATAATCACAGATTGACTCCCATGATAGCGAGGTGGGTCTCGGTGCATGATAGATCACCCAAACATTGTATTTGTACTTATTGAGTTAGATCATCCTTAGATGAGATAGTTGCACACTATTTTATGGAGAAAGAAGGAGATCTTAGGTATGCATGGTCATGAAGAAAGAATTGACTTCAATCCCAATGAAGATGACTTGATGGGGTGGTATGCATGGTTGATACTAGAGGTTCTCTTCTTAGGGAGTACAGCCATGGAAGGTGATGAGGTTGATCAAAGATCAGAATCATCACCTCCGACTTTAGTTAAGCAGAAAGATGAACAGATTGATAGGATGGCACAATAGTTGCAGGACTTGTTAGCATAGTATGCTTGAAGCAGCCCTCAGTTCATCCTAATGAGTCAATGTTAGTTGCTTTGGTAGTGCATTTAGATCCTTAAGACTCTACCTCCCTTGAGCAAGGTAGCACTAGTATAGGAAGGTAGTGGATAGTACCTCCATACATGAAAAGATCTAAAATCCATGGTTGAGTAGCGGTGAAGGAAGCTTTGGCTCAAGCAGGAGGATCATCGGTTCCAAGGGTAGACCCACTAGAGGAATTTGATGCTATCCGGTATCCAAGGGTTTCATGCCTCCTTCCTTCAAAAGCTTTGATGGCGGTGGGAAATCAGGAGTATATAGCTCACTTGGGGCCATTGTTGGTGGCATGATGCTTTACTCTTTAGACTCGGTAGCTAGCGGGTATCACTTTTGATTGGTATGTTGAACTTCCCAATGGTTGGTTAAGACATTTCTGAGTTAGAGCAACTCTTCATCAAGAGATTTCTAGCTACAAAGGGTTACTATAGGTGATCTCATTGTAGCCAACAACACTCGGTGAGTCACTTGTTGATTATATTCTCGATGGCTAACTTAGTATGAAGTGTGAACTGCTATAACAACATGCCATTGAGATTCTCTTGAAGAATATCCATGGCATGGGTCACCTTCATGCTTAAGGGCTTCACCATAAAGACATTTGAGAAGCTAATCAAGGCGTGGCTAGTCTACAAGGAGAGGCCAAATAGTTGCCTTTTTTCATATCGGTTACAAGCGAAATCCCAAAAGGTCTATGAGAAGAAACGGAGTAAATGTTGATGAGGGACCATCAGATCGGTTGAGATATGACCTCCACCTCCACCTCCTTTGCCACCCAACCATACAGGCCTCCACCTCGACCTCCACATAGCCATAACCCATACCACCACCACCGGTGCATGCATATTTAGTAGCTATGGTCCACCTCTTTTAGATAAGTTAAACAAACCTTATTCTTTTAAGGGGAGGTAATCAGAAAATCTTTAAGAATCTCTTAAAGAAACTTGATTTTGCTACCCAACTGGGACGGAGGAAGTAGGCAAAAGTCATGACTTTTGCCCTTACCACCATATGCTAGGCCACGTTTTGGAGGACTGCTTCACATTCAAGGACTGGCTTGAACAGTTTCAAGACTTGTCATTATCCCAAAGGAATACCTTGTGGAACAACCTTCAGTTCCATTAGGGTAATCCTTGGGATACAAGTGATCCTAAAACCAAAGAAGGTTGGGACATCTCTTTTTCTAAAGCCTCTAAGAAAATAATTAGAAGATCAAGAAGCTTTCCTTAGGTGCTGTCGCTCAAACCTCAACACCAAGGAAGGTTTGCAAGTTGCTGACTCTAGGAAAGTGGAGCTTGGCGGACATGTGTCGACCAGGATAGCCCTTATAACCACGACCATGTCTAGCCTCACCAGTTGCTTCCACATCGGTGACTTCTTTCATTTCAGCTAGCTCTTCTATTCTACTAGTAGAACTCTTGTATCATGGATAAGGGCATCAAATCCCTTACTCCACTCTACTTGACTTCTACTTTGTACCAAATACTTCCAAGAAATTGAAGAATAAAGCTATTTGAATTACATCTGTCTCTTCGATGAGTTATCTTCTTCTATTCCTAATGATAACTCTTCAAGTCTAATTAACTATAATAATTTTGATCTTCCTCTTTTTGAGTTGGACTTTCCAACTTAAATACTATGGTTCACCTCTTGAGATAGACTTGGAATCATCGATTAGAGTCCCATAGGAGAAGTAGGTGAGCAAAGTGCGGGAAGAACTTGCCCACCACCTCAAGATTACCAAGTCAACCTCCGTAGTGGCAGGTTCTACCTCGGACACCTAGATAGGGAAATAAGTCATTGATGCGAAGATCGAAGCCCTTCCAGGATGCTCCACCCTTGGATATGCTTGTGGAAGACCAGCCGAAGGTGGACTACAACATCCTTTCTCATCTAAGAAAGTTGCCATCTAAGCTAAGCATATGATGCCCTTGTCTTATCCAAAGAGAGAATCACTAATCAAGGCTCTCCTTGATCGAAATATGCTTAGCTTCAGCCTATAGGTGAGGAAGCACATTATGAAAAGAAGCCCAGGGGATTACCTTCGCGTAGATGAAGACCTTCTCTTGGGGGACTTGGAGCACAACCGTCCCTATACATTGTGACATGGAGGTTAGACTGGGGTTCTCATGTGGATTGCATCGTAAAATTATGAGTCTAAAGACCCTTGCCTATTTGAAGATCAACATCTCTACTCAGGAGATAGGATGATGTTGAGAGGATTCAATGATCAAGGTGGCTTTAGGTTCTATAGTGTTACCATTGGAGATGGATGGAAGAAATGAAGCCAAGTTCTACATCATTGATTCAAATACTTCATTCCTTTGCTTTGCTTGGTAGGCCTTGGATACATTAGAACAAGATCATTCCATCCTCCCTTCATCAAGTTCAGAAAAGATGGAATTGAGTCAATCGATGAGGATGAAAAGCCATTTTAGTTAGAGGTTGAGATATGAGGATCGACCTATTATCTTCCTCAAAACACCTTTCTCATGAACTTGGATAAAATTCAAATGCAAATGCAAAGCAAAAGAAAATGAAGCAAAAGAAAAGATAAAAGAAAATGAAAAGAAAAAGAAAAGTCCAAGTGAGCAAGAAAGGGGAATTGAAGAAGAAGTGGATTCACATATCACATTCCACGTTCATTCCATCATATGGACATGTAATGGCTCAACCTCCACCGGGTAGAGGCAGAAAGGAGTTCTAGGGTGGGAGACCCCTAGTTGGCCTTGACCAATAGAGGTCATGTTCAGTTCATAAGTACCTACTATTCACATAGACTTGGAATCTCAGGAGGATGAGTCTAATGTGATTAGTATACCAACCTCTCGGCGGGTTCCATTGGAGGTGACTTTTGATCCGATGAGGCAAGACCTCCAAGCAAAGCAAAGTATTCAAATCTAGTTTATGTGAAACTATTGATGTAGTTGGGAACCTTTACCTCACTTACATCTCAGAAAGTTGAAGGTTTAGTAGTTAAGGAAGTCCCTAAGTCTTCATGACATGAAGCAAAGAGGTTCTTTTTGGGTTCATCATCCTCAAGTCGAGCTGATGTAGGACTTGAGGAAGATACATTTAAAGAATTAATGGAATTACCTTTTGACTTTTACTCGCCTTATGTTCAAAATCTTATACATAAAGGTTTAGTTCCTCACACTTGGTCCAAGCACAGGTCAGAATACTTTGAAAAGCTATGGAACAATACAGGCAGAGAAGCACAATCAAGAGCGGAACTAGGATTCGACATAGTGGGTCTGATCGATGATGAAGATTATTACTAGTTATTTTCCAACCATTTGGAAGTCGATAGGTTCTTCTCACATCCCAACTCTTATGAGAATGTGTGTTTAGAAACTTGATGATCCAAATGATCTTCAAGTCAAAGAGGCACCACTAGAATTTGAAGAGGAGATTCATTCAATAATCGACAATCTCAAAGAAATCAACCTTGGGACAGAAGAAAATCCACACCCAACATACATCAGTTCATTACTGAATGAAGAAGAAACCAATGACTTAGTTAGGCTATTGGTTGAGTTTAAAGAATGCTTCACATGGAGTTATAAAGAAATGCCCGGATTATCTTCGACGTAGTCCACAAGCTAGCAATAGACCTAGCGTTACCCTATTAAGCAAGCTCTAGGCATGCGATTAGAAATTGAACAACAGTCATTTTAAGTCAAGATCAATGTTGGTTTCATTAGGAAGAAAAATATCCTACGGTTAGCTAGTGTCATCCCGTTAAGAAGAAGAATGGCAAATTCACATTTGCATTGATTTTAGGGACTTAAATAAGGCATGTCCTAAGGATGAGTTTCCTCTTCCTATACCAAATTAATGGTGGACATTCTCATCTCATGCGTCTTCTCTTTCATGGATGGATGCATTTATAATCAAATCAAGATGTCTCCAAGATGAAAGAAATACTTTTAACCCCGTCAGAATCTTTTGTATATGTCATGCCTTTACCTTAAAATCTAGTGCTACATACCAATGGGGCCATGACTTCAGAACTCATCCATCATCGGGTTGAGTCTATGTTGATGATCTAGTAGTCAAGTCAAAGAAAGGAAGACCACCTCTTTGACTTGAGAGTAGTTTTTGAATGGTTAAGATAATATAACCTCAAAATGAATCCCCGAAGTGTGCATTCGGAGTAGCAGGAAATTCCTTGGGTTTGTTGTCTGACACAGGGGAATAGAAATAGATCTGAAAAGATCAAAGCTATCTTAGAAATGCCACCTCAGAGTTTAACTCAACTTAGATCCTTTCAAGGATGGTTGGCATATCTAAGATGCTTTATCTCAAACTTATCGAGGAGATGCAAACCATTCTCAGCACTTATCAAAAAGGATGCCAAGTTCAAGTGGGATGACAAGTGCCATGCATTCAAAGACATCAAGAATACTTGGTGAAGGCACCAATTCTAGTACCCTATCGGGGGCCATTGATCCTTTACACTGCGCATTGGATGACTCTCGATTCTTGGCCCAAATGATGAAGGAAGGAAAGTGCTCTCTACTACCTCGATATCGTCTAATCCTTCTTTGAAGCAAACTATCCACCTATTGAGAAACATTGCCTAGCTTTGATCTTTGCATCTTAGAAGCTATGACACTATGCTTTCTCATAAGGTGAACTTGATCTCGAACCAATCCGTACCTCATGACACGGCCAATGCTTTACGTTTGGCTCGTTGGTCCATGATACTCTCACAATTTGATATCACATTTATACCCCTCATGTGTAAGGTGACACTAGCGATTTCTTAGCGGACACCCACTTCTGCGATTCTCCGAGTGATCTCCCAATGAACAAATCATGAACTTAGGGGAGGCCGACAACCGCCGATGGGAGATTTATTTTGATGGTGCTGCTTCTTTTCTTAAAGGTGAAGCACCATGATCTATTCTCCAAGGTAAGGTAGGGTTAGGAATAGTTCTACTAACTCCAAACCACAATGTCATGAGATTCTCATATTATCTTTCCAACCACACCAACAATGAAGCAGTATGAGGCTTTGATTTATTTGGAGTTAGCCATCACTATCGATTTCAAACATCAACATCTTTGGGATTCTCAGTTGGTCATCAAATTGGGTCTACGGTCCTCAAACTTCATCATTACTATGAGTATACCATGAAGCTATTGGCCCAAATTCGAGTACCATCTACAAGGTTCCACGAGAAGAAATAAATGCGCCTTAAACTTGCCAAAGAGTTCGCATGTCCAGGAGATGAGTCCATTTCAATAAGGGTCCAAAATAGACAAGTCTTATCCCTTATTGATTCTGAACTCATCGAGAGACTTTATCTTGAAGGGTAGGTTTTTGTTGCCAAAATGGACACGAAGCTGGATTGGAGGAAATCGTTCATATATTACTTGAACACTGGAAAACTATCTCAAGAGAAGTCTCAATCCCATCAGGTGAAATAGAGAGCTCTTTCCTATGCTCTTATTGATGGCACCCTGTACCGTTGGTCCTTTGACCAAATATGGTTATGTTGTTTAGACAAACATGAAACCCATGGAATTATAATGAGGTACACTCAGTCTATGTGGAGTCAATCATCGAAGATGAAGAAGATCAAAAGACTTGGATACTACGGCCTTCTATGATCATGTGCATGGTAGCTAGGAGATGCCATCGATTAATCGGGTGCAGTGTGGTCCTCCACCAACCACCCAACATTCTACACCCTACTTTGGCTTCATGGCCATTTGAGTGTTGGGGTACCGACATTGTAGGTCGATCCTCCTTCTTCCAAGGGCATCGATTCATCTTAGGCCTACCGACTACTTTTCCAAGTGGGTGAGCCATCCCACTCAAGAGGTCACAACTCACCATGTGCTTAGTTTTTAGGAACCATATTGTATAGGTTTGGGGTGCCTCGATGAATTATATCGATAATGTACTGCATTCAAAAGCATGAAGATCAAGCTTTGCGAAGACAAAGTATAGATTGAGATACTCCACCATCTACTACCCAGAGCTAATGGCTTAGCGAAGCATTCAACAAAACTCTCATCCAATCTAAAGAAGACTCTTGATGATAATCGATAGTGGAATGAGCAGTTGGTTGAAGCCTTGTGGGCTACCGCACATCAGAACTCCAATCTCTACCTATTTTCTTAGTGTATGGGTCAGAAGTCATTCTTCCTTTAAGTTCAACTCCCATCACTAAGGATAGCATTGGGTAACAAGATCACTACATAGAGAATGCAAAGTTATGGTTAGAAGAGCTTGGTTTGGAGGAGGAAAGTCTATGGGCAAGAACCTCAGTTGTACAAGGCCAAAATGATTCAAGCTCACAACAAGCTAGTCACTAGGTCTTTCAGTAGAGAACTTGTGTTAGTCCCAAAGAGACAAATTGTTTCCTGCAAGATGGGAGGCAAGTTTGAACCCACTTGGGAAGACCCCTATGTCATAGAGAAGGCCTACCAAGGAGGATGTTATCAGCTTATTGATTGTAAAGGGGAACACCCGATGCTTCCAATTAATGGGATCGATCTAAAAAATATTACTCATTAAATAAAACTTGTTTGAAAATAATTCATTAATAAAAAGAATGAAATATGATCCCATTCATCAAATCTTCTCTTCTTTAAAGTGTTTTGTTTGTCTTATGAATTCACGTGATAGCAGGTGTACATCCTATCCCTCTTTCACAACACAAACACAATCTCTTGATGCTATTAAAATAGGTGTAAGAGAATCTTAGAGGCATCCTATTTCGATTAGCATAACTAAGTTAGGTGTGAGAGAACTCAAGCGACATCCTTTCTTAATGGGAATTCTTATTATCATCCATGACATCATTTCATAATTCCTCGGTGTGTTTTAAGGTAGATGTAAGAGTCCCCCAGAGGCATCCTATTCCTTTAACACATGCACAATAATAAACACAAATCTTTTCTCTCAAGCTATTTTGATATGGGAGCAAGCCCTCTATGGCACTCACTCAATAGCTGCACTAGGTCGGGTCTACATGCTACCTCGCTAGTATGTCACCCCAATGGTCACTTGTTCGGAGGATGTGATTCCCCGAGATTTCTTCTTAATTTGATCATTGAAAACCAAAGAGCACCTTGTTAGTATGGTATGATTCACTGCGCAGCTAGTAAGTTACCTCATGTTGACTTTGTTTAAGAAGATGTGAGTCCCCCTGCTTTCTTCTTGAACTAGCCATCATGTTCTAACTAGGTTGAATATTTTTGAGATTTAGGATAAGTCCCCTAGAGGCTCCTTTCCTCTTTACTACTTTTGAGTTGATCTAAGTCCCCTTATGGCACCTAGTGATAACACACCTATCGAAAGCGTAACTATACCAATATGCTTTTCTATAGGAGGATGTGGGTCCCCAGCTTTCTTAGGCTAATTGTTCAATGGCACCTTAGGTTGGTTGATGTTTGCTATGTTGACAATGACTCACCCGGTGAGTGCACCACTCTTGGCAGATATGAGTCCCCGTGCTTTCTCCTTAAGTTGGACATCAAATACCTATTAAATTTATGACTAGCCATGTCATTTTCTCTAGGGTGTTGGATTAAGCCTTTATTGGCCCCATCCCCTGTGGGCACTCTATTTGGATCAAGTCCTTTGCAACCTCATTTAGACACTACCCGGGTTAATTTTGGATTGGATAGTCCCCCCTTCATAGTAGCCACCCCTATGGTTGGAAAATTTGTTCAGTAGATGCACAAATTTTTCCTTAGTTCAGTAAATCTAAGATAGGTCTAGACTAATATAGGTTCCTTCTCAGTTTGATCCCTCACAAACTAACAGGGTCCACGATAAAATAAACTAAAAAGAAAATAAATAAAATTAATTCACTTGTGGATTAGAAATTCAAGCCCCCAAAGGGCCCCTTCTCCCAAGCAGGCATCCTATCTTTAGGGCATTGTTAGTAGAACTCCTAGGGAATTGCCCACACCTGAGTTGAGATAAATCCACAGGTTGGTACTCACTGGTACTCCTTAGTTCAACTGCTTTGCCTCAACCAAGATTACCCCGACAATCATTATGCTGTGAAAGATTAAGACCATGATGCATTCTTTCTAGCATGATTGTCGTAAAGTAACGGGCAGCCCTAGGTCAGGTGAGTCCCTAAGCTTTCTTCCCTTCAATTGATCATTGCAAATTAAAGGCACTCCTTTGATCGATAGTTCTCCATGTTACTCCCTTTATTTTAGTAAATCAGAGATATATATATATAGGTTTCTTCCTCAAGATGATCCATCACAAACTAATAGAATTCATCAAAACAAATTTAAAAAATGAAATTAATCTTTGAATATCTTTGAGTTGATTTAAGTCCCCCAGTGGCATTCACTCAGTAGTCAGCCCTAGGTTAGGTTTGATTACCACAGGTCGGGTTTGATTTGTTGCCCAAAAGCAATCACCCCTGGTCTTTTCTAGAAGATGTGAGTCCCGAGCTTTCTTCTTAATTGACATTGTTGAAAAGGCACTCCTTGGTTGGATAGTCTACCTGTGGTAGACTACTCCCTTTGAATTGATAAATTTGAGATATATATAGGTTTCATAAGCTCCTGATCCATCCATAAATCAATAATCCATTAAAACAAATTTAAAAAATGAAATTAATCTTTGACTATCTTTGAGTTGATTTAAGTCCCCCAGTGGCATTCACTCAGTTTATTTTTAAGTCTACTATGTTTTCCTCAAAAATTCCAATAGATTACCCCAGCAACTGGTCCTTACTTGGAGGATGTAAGTCTACTATGTTTTCCTCCTAGTATAGTTGATGTATACTGAAAGGCATCCCTTTGGTTGGCAAGTCCTACTACGTGTTTAGTAGACTACCCCTTTGGATTGGTAAATCTGAATTAGGTCTTAGCCTCCATGGCTCCTATTCAGTACAACCCATCACAAACTAATAGGGTTCATCCTAAAAATTTAAACCTAATAAAATTTGAAATGAATTCAACCCTCTCCCCCAGTGGAGATCTCTCCCTAGTGAGATTCAAATCAAATCAAACATTTCACCTCCTTGTAGATGACTTGAACCTGCTTCCCTAGTGGAAGGTTCACACTCTATCCTTTAGTGGATTTCTTCCCTCTCTCTGATGTATGGGACATAAGTAGAGCCACATTGCACTATACTATGGATTCTTTCTTTTCCTTGGGTCAAAGATAGATAGTTTTTATTAGTGCTTGTGATCTTTTGGTGTTGTTGATCATTTCAGTCAACACCAATCGTCGTGTTCCTTGTCGTCACACCACACTATTGGGTGCCCTTTGTTGACCTCATTTTTTAGAATGAGCTCTCACACCTCCATCTTAGACATAGGATTCTCTTAGACTTTAAGAGTTCCTTAGCTTAAGACACATCTAGTGATTAGGTGGACACTCACCTAGCCTAGAGACTTAGAAGAGTTAGCCATAGGAATAGGTCATGCCTTAGGGGTGTTAGGAAAATTTCCTACCCTTAGCTTAAACCATTCCTCACTTTCCTTCTTTCAAGTCAAACTCCAAATCAATTCTATTTGATTTTCTCCAAACTCAATCAATTTTATGATTCAATTCCATGATTGAGATCCATGATTGAAATCCATGATTGAAACCCATGATCAAAATCCATCAAAATTCTAAGTTCAAATTTCTAAGTCCCCTTTCTTAAGGACTTAACAAAATCATGATTCAAACCTATTCAAATCTTTGAGATTTTCTCATGATCCATTTATATTCTCATTTATATTCACATATATAAATGAAATATAAATTCAAACCCATCAAATCAAACTCAAAATTCAAATCAATTCATGAAATTTTCTTAAGTCCCTTTAATTTTCCATTAAGGACTTAGCCAAAATCAACTCTAAACCTTGATCAAACCTATTCAAATCATGGATTTCTCAAAATTATTTATATTCTCATTTATATTCTCATATATAAATGAAATATAAATATAAATCAATCAAATCAAAGGCAAAATTAAATTCCAAATTTAAAATCCTTGAAATTCCTTAAATCCCTTAATTTTCCATTAATGGATTTAACCTAAACTTTGATCAAAACCATTTCAAACTCATGGGATTTTCTCAAAACTTATTTATATTCTCATTTATATTCTCATATATAAATGAAATATAAATATAAATCAATCAAATCAATCCAAAATTAAATTTCAAATTAAAATTCTCTTAAATCCTTTAAATTCCCTTTAATGGATTTAACCCAAATCATGATTAAACTTCAAATCCTTGAAATTTTCTCATGATCAATTTATATTCTCATTTATATTCACATATATAAATGAAATATAAATTCAAACAATCAAAACCAATTCCAAAATCAAACTCAAATCACTCAAAATCAAATCTAAGCCTTTCAAGTCAAAATCTTGAACTTAGCCAAATCACTTTCAAATCAAGCCAAATCTTGATTTTCTCTCATGGTTCAATCAATCCTACAATCATGAGCTCATATATAAATCAAAACTTCAATTAAACAATCAAAACCCAAATCAAAAATCAAACCCAAGACCCTTTCATATTCTTCCTTTGAATATGAAATTTTCAAATGGATCAAAATCCATTTGACTTCAAACCCTTGTAAATGGATTTATATTTCAATCATAAGTCCATATACAAGATCAATCAACTTCAAATCAAGCTTTGACCAAGCTATTTGACCCACTTAGGCTCACTTGACCCAAAGTGACCTAAAGTACCCTTATGAGCCAACTTTTGATCTAACCAAATTGGATTGAACCAAACTCATATTTCCCTCTCATCATGATCAACAATCATCATGGGATGATCAATCAATCAAATTGGGTCAAAAGTCAAACCTAAGGGTTGACCAAGTCAAACACTCAACAACCTAAAATGAAACTAACATAGCCAAAATTCACCATAGGCCAAATTGATTGAAACCATTGATCTAAGTTCACTCATGACCTATGTTTGAACTTGACCAAGCCAACATTTGAGCCTAACCTAGCCCAATTGGCCCACTTGACCCAAGTTGACCCATTTTGACCTAAAGGGCAAAATGTGTCAAAACTTGATCTAAGCCAAATTGATTGAAACCAATGGGTCAAGTCCATTCCAAATCACTTGTGGAACTTGACCAAAGCCTCAATTGGCCAACTAGACCCAACCTAGCCCAATTGACCTTAGACCCAACATGACCTAAAGGGGTCATGTTGAGCCAAAATTGAACTTAACCCAAATTGATTGGAAACAAAGATACCAATCCACTCCATATGACTAACCTAACCTAAACTACCCTTGACCTACCTCAAATAGGTCAAATGGGTCAAATAGGTCAACTTGACCCATTTGACCTAAATGAAGTCATATGAGCCAAAACCAAATATATACCAAATTGAATCAAACCAAAGCACCAAAACATTTCAAATGGTCATATGAACTTGACCCAACCCTTGGTTTGACCCAATTTGACCAATTGGTGACCCAAGTTGACCCATTTTGACCTAAATGGGTCAACATGAGCCAAACCTATCAAATGGATTCCAAATCCAATGAAACTTGGCCAAACCTAGTTTCTCCACATACCAACATATCAAAGTGGAAAAATAGCAAAATGACCATTATACACTAGGCCATAGAACAAATTTTGGCTAGCCCATGGGTATTTGGTCATACCCTCTTCACAATCACTTGAGACTTTCCAAAAACCTCAAGGGGACTTTGAGTGGTGCACCCAACCCAATGGGTTTGGGTCAGCCCATTTGGCCCATAGACCAAACTGACCACATAGCAAAATTAATTTTCAAATCCTCTAAGCTCAATTTGGGAAGTTGGCAATCCACTCAGGATCAAAGACCATGTGCACACTCAAAACCATTAAAATAACCTCTCCATTTGGTCAATTGGATCAAAAAACATGAATGGTTCAGTCGAATAGGGAGATATACTCCCCTAATTCAATGAAATTTCACTTCACTCACTTGTCGATTGGAGCCTTGGGAACCCAGGATCGAGCCTTCAAGCTTCTTAGAGGGATTTAAACTCATTCTTGGTTTTGCACTATGCAAAATAGGGAGCTCATTGATTTCAACTTCTTCTACACTTGATTTCAATTCCTTCACACTCCTCATAAGGACCAATCGAGCTCAAGCTCACATTGAGTTCCCATAGTAAGGAGAGGATCAATTCAATCAAAGTTGAAGCCCAAGTGAAGTGGTGTTGGTCCATCCATTGATCCACTCAATCTCAAGGCCTAAGAATTTTAAAAGGGCTTCATCTCCACCAGACGAAGCTACCTCATCGAGCTCGAGCGTCGGTGATCACCTCCGATGAGGTATGAAATTTTTAGACCACTTAGCTTGATAGGTGTTGGTCCTTTGTGAAAGAAATGTTCATGGCATCAAAAATCAACCATGGATAGGTTGGTAATTATGCTTAGATTGGGATGATTTTTGCATGATTCTTTGCTAGATCGGGCTTAGATCTCCCCTTAGATCATGAACAGTCTCCATTGATCCTCAAGGAAGAACTTGGCTCATCTCAGCCATCCATCCGTGCATTTTAGATGGACAATTGAGATTATTTAGCATGTTTAGTAAATCATTTACCCTTTTAAAACCAAGGGTGAATCCCACCGTCCGATCTCGGATGGTGAGATATTCTGCACCCGCCATTTGGGATGTGATGTTTAAGTCACCCTCACGCGATGCATGTAAAGTGTGCTAACCACCGCGCCATGCATGTATTATGAGGATTAAGTAGGATTAGTTAAAATAATTAATTTCTAATTAATCTATAGAACTTCTAAAATTCATAACTCTTCATAGAAAATCAAAAATAAAAGAAAAAAAATGCTATGGAAAGATAATTTTTTATCTAGAATATTTTAAAATGATTTCAAGTATTTGAATTACCCTTTCTCTGAATTTGGGTTTCTTTGGAAATCTTAATTAAATTATCCTTTAATTAGGTCATAAATTAATCTCAAATTTCTAGGGTTCATTTTAGGGATGACTCTACCACCTAATTTTCTTGAGATTTATTGAGGCTCAATTGGGAAAATGCTATTTCATTCCTAATTACCCCTTTCATGTAATTAAGGTAATTAAGGTAATTAGATATGATTAGTGGATTTACCCTATGATTAAGTTTGATTAAGGTTAGATCCAGTAGTAGGGGTTTTATGGAATAATTTTGGGGCATTTCCCTAAGCTATTCCCTAAACCCCTTTCTCTCCTTAATCCTCTTAATTAAGGGTTAATTCATTAATTACCCCTTTAATCAATTTTCAAAATTCTAAAAGTTCTAGAACTTAATTAATCTACCTTGGGTAGATGCTTGGTGTTTAATAGCCTAAGTTTAATTAAGAAATTAAAACCCTTTCATGGGTGAAAGGTGTTTTAAAGTACTTAAGCTAAACCCTTAGCTTAATTAACTTTTAATTGTGAGCCAAATTGCATTAGGCATTTTCATTATTAGGTGCATTGCAAATTTAAATTCCTTGTGGGTTTCATGTCATCTCATTGGCTCATAACATAGTTACTTTTTTCTAAGGTGGTGTAGGTAAAGGTTAATTAAGCCACTTAATTCATACCTTAACCTAATCAATGCTTAAAAAAAATTTAATTAAAAAAATATAAAACACATGTGAGAATGGGTTAGGAATAGAAAACTCATCTCACCTTTTCAAAATTAAATCAAACTTTAAACCAAATAAAAATCATTTTAAAATTCACTTTGATTTATTCTAAAATTTTCTTATTCCTTAAGAATGTCTTTAGGATTTAAGTAAAGTGAGTTTGTTTTACAAGCTTTCATTGCTTTGGATCTTTCTCAACATGTTAAGTTGTATGCCATATGATTCATGCATTCATAATTTCATGTTTCAAATTTTAAAATAAAATTGTTTACTTTATGTCAAATGTGCATGTGTTGGCAAAAGTAAAATATGAGTGGCTATTATCACTACTAAATCTAAATTATTTTCAACACTTATAAATGAAATGTCAAATCTGAAAGTGTGCTATTCTTATACTATAATCATAAGCTTGCATGTGATGGATTATGAAAGTATGCTTAGCATAGGTTCTCTTTCTTCCTCATATTAGCATAGTTTTTAATAGGAGTTAGTAAGATGTAGGGTTCATTTGAAAAGAACCCAACACTTACTTAATCTCATACCTTATTCATCCCTATGCTATCACTTAAGAAAGTTTACCTACACTTACATACATAAATTACATAAACAAAAAAAATCTATTAAATAACTTTTGCATATTCCTTTTCTATTTCATTTCTTTTATATACATGTTTGTACTTAAGGAAAGTGGTATATTAGTGTAGACAACCCCGAGGTTGTGAGGCTTTAAGTAGGCCTAAGTAAGTCTTGTACCTTACACCTCGGTTAACAATGGTGTTGTACTCACTTATGCCTTTCTTACTTTCATGTATGTATGTGAAATTTTCGATAAGGAAAACCTTTTCTACTAAGAAAAATCATGCATACTCAACTTCTAAATTTCCTTAAATGGATTACTTAGCATGCATCATAGTGTGTGTTAAATACTCTCATTTGCATGTATATATGCTTAGGGTCCATCCATATGCATGTTATATATGTTGGGAATAAATGAAGTAATGTATTATGTGAATTTTGATTCATTTTATTTAATCTTAAAATGCCTTTCTTTTGAATAGGTTTGTTTAGAGTTTATCTAAACTTAGGATTAATTAAAATATTTAATCAAAACATTCACCTAAATGAAACTAAAACATGAACTACTTTAGAAATTACTTAAGGTTAGGGAAGGAAGAGAAGTTCTCTTCTCTTTCCCTCTCTTTATAACTTAATAATTAATTGTAGGTTTCACTTAAAATAAATTAAAACATGAAATAAAACAAACTCAAAACACGTAAACGGCTTAAATAAAACCCTTCTCTTAGTTGAACAAGTTCCTCACACTTAGAAAATTTGAACCCAAAGTCTTAAGCTAAGCATACCACACAAACCTTCAAAGCACACACATTAGCCTAAGTCACCACTTCTAGCCTTAGGTTAGGTTGGTGCATGGTTTGATGTTATATTTTCTTTTGTGATATATGTTTTAGACTATATGTTAGGGTGTATGCTCATAGAATGAATGGTAGGATATGCTTAGTCTAACTATTATTTTCTACAGAGGATTATGCTTAAAGGGGATAATCATAAATAAAGATATAAAAATGCTTCTTTCTTATAGGTGCTTTATACCCCTAAGCATAATCCATAAGCCAGGTGGACTTAGTCACCCATGTGTGGGGTGATGAGGCCAATATACATGCTTGGGATTTGTGTGATGTGATTTAAATAACCTTTCTTTTGCATGTGTTAGTTAGATTTCTACTTTTTCTTTTCATGTAAAAATTTATATAAATAGGATTTTGGAATGATTTGTTATGAGGATTAGGATGAGCATTATTCATAAGATCTTATCTTATGTACCATGTGAAGCCTTGGAGCATCCACCTTCCAACCTTCTAAAGGAGGAACCAAAGAAGAAAAGAAGAAAAAAAGAAAAGAAGAAAGTAGAATAAAGCTTGAAGACCCCCATAATAATAAATTCCTTTGCTTAAATTGTAATTTAATTCATTTGTAATCTGAGTTGTATAAGGGTAGAGCTCAGCTACCTACATTTGATATTTTCGGGTTTGTGTGGTGGTGTTTGACTGACCAAATTTGTCAAAATAATCATGACATGATTCTTTAAATCATTGATGTTTATTTATATGGCTGATGTATCTTTACAATGAAAAAAAACTAAATTCTTTGCATTAAGCTTGTAGTGTTAAATAAAAATCCCACATTACAATGCAAAAAGTTAGATGAAACAAATTATTAATCTTGGAATATAGTACTCTTACAATAAATTAATGGAATTAATAGATATTATATGGTTCATAGAAAGATAAATATTTATGTGTTCAAGAAACTAGGTTGGTGAAAATGAATTGATAGTTTAGGTTTTAAACTTTGGTACATAAAGTCAAACTAGAAATGGTGTATGTGATTATAGATAAAGTTTGAAATAATGTTATAATATTAATAGATGTGGAATAGAATTATAGCTTTAAAGATTATTGATACTAAGATTATCATGTTATAAGTGTCTTTCTCAAGTAGGTTTGGAAGTAAGCTCATTTGGAATGAATTAAGGATTAATACAAAAGATACCTCTTGAAGAAAAGATTTATTGGGAGAATTTAAATGGACATGTTGGTAGAGAGGTAGATTTTAAAGTATTCATAGTGGTTATGGATTTGTGACTAATAGAAAGGTAGGACTATATTAGATTTTGCTTAGCTTATGATTTTTGTAGTTGCTAATACTTTTATTTAAGAAAAGAGATGAACATTATTACTTATAAAAATGGATCTAATAAAACAATTATTTTTGATAAGAAAAATAGATCGTTTAGGTAAAGATTCTCATTAAAGTAAAATTTTAAGTCTTTTATAGTTTTAGATTTTAAGATGAGGTTGTGAGAAAAATAAACTAAATTATCATAGTATTAGATGTACACTTAAAGAACACAAATAAAAATATTTTTAAGAGCAAGTTCAAGAAATTAATTTGGGATGTTCAAGGAAGCTCTTATGTGGGAAAAATATCAAGTGAAATTAAACAAGTTCTAAGATGTGCTTGGAGAATCAAAGGAAAAACTTCTTTTAATAAGAATAGTTGGTTGAGTCATTCTAAGAGATAAGAAATAAAAGTATTGTTATAAAACTTTAGATATAAAACTTGAGAGAATTGAAAGATATAGTCTGTAGAGATTCTAAAAGCAATATATGATGCAAAAATTTAGCTTTTAGTGATTTATAAATTAGATACCAAAAGAAGGTAAATGCATGTATAAGTTACCAACCAAAGAGAAGAAGTAGATATAGTTCAAGTGGTATTATGAAAATAATAAAGTGCTTTTCTTAAAAGATGAAAAATATGGATGAGGTATTTTGATAAACTTTTCAATGAAGGATCAAGACGATTGATTTTCTTTAATACCTAAACAAAATGAATTTCATTTTATCATCTTAGTAAATCGAAGTTAGTGAAGCTTTAAAGAAAATGAAATGGAAAAGCTCATAATATTAATAGATGTGTGAAATGTTTAGGAGATCAGAATTTCTTGGCTTACAAATCTTTTAATATCATTTAAGATTAAAGATGCCATAGTAAAAAGAGTTTGTTGGTTCTATATATTTAAGAATAAGGTGATACACAAGATTTGCAAATATAGAGGAATTAAGTTAATGTGCCATACATTAAAATTATGGGAGAGAGTATGAGCATAGGTTATGATGTGATCTAAGTTTCTCACAATTAGTTTGGTTTCATGCGTAGATCTACTATGGATCTACATTTGTTAAGAGGTTTGATAAGCATGAAGAGAAAGTGAAGGATCTCATACATATTTATATTTAGAGAAAGCTTATGAATCTAGATGTTCTTTAAGTTCTAGATCGAGAAATTAATATTGGTTATATTCAAATTAAGATATGTATCTTTGTAGTGTCCAAACACAAGGAGGATTGACAAAAATTCCTCTTTGGGTTGGATTACATCAGGATCAACATTAAGATATCTTTCTTACTTTAGTTATGGATGTTCTTACATGCATTTTAAGATGTACCTTGGTGGCTTTTCTTTGATGACATTCTTCTTGTTGATAAAACTAGAGGAGTCCAACAAACTTGAATTATGGAGGTCAACTTTGAGTAAGGTTTTCATTTAAGTTGATCTAAAATAGAATATATGTAATTTTAGTTGTAGAAGTTTTATAGTGTTGTGACTTTAGGTGATCAAGTCAAGAGTGAGTGATTGAATATTTAAAATCATTGTTCAAAATGATGGTGAAATAGATGGAGAATTTTAGAATTCAAGTTGGATGGTTGATGTGGAGGAATTCATCTATTATGTGATGAAAAGTTCAATTAAACAGGAAAATTTTATAAGATGGTGGTAGACTCAATGACATATGGTGCATAATGTTGGCCAATAAAAGCATATAAGACTAAGTTAGTATTCAGATGAGATATCATGGATGTGGATTTACTCTTAGAGATAGAATGCAAAATGAGTATGTTTAGGAAAAATGGAGTACTCCTGGTAGATAAGATTAGGAAGTCACCTTAGATGGTTTGGCCACATAGCGTTCCATGATGACCAATTAGAGAAGATGCATTGATTTCCTTATGTCAGAAAGGTAGAGGGAATAAAAGACTTGGTTAAGATGTATAATGATCTTAGTATACTAAATTAAATGAGAATTTGACATAATAGGACACAATAGAGATGAAGGATTCATGTGACCCCATAGTGGGATTACTTGTTGTTGTTATTGTGTGGTGGTGTCTGACCACAAATGACCATTTATTCTTTTTTTGATTAGCTTTATAAATTATTTTATATTTTGTTTAGCGTTTGCATTAAGTGGCATGCTTTTCCTACTTTCTTCCTTGGTTTATGTATGGCCTGGATATGGAATAGGATCTTTAGAAAAAAATAAATCTTTTACCCAACTTAATAATTAAAATAAAAATTAAATAACTCATAACCTCACCTAAATCTTAGGATTAAAACAAGATAAAAGAATTAGCAGCCCCTTAGCTGGATGACCATTTCTTTATAATATCATGCAAAAATATATCTTATTTTACTCTTGATTGGAGGACTTCCACCTTTGCCAAAGAACTCGGCTTGACCTTTGAGGGTCGTGGTGGAAACTCACCTCCACCTTCTCGATTTTGGAATAATTTGGTTCTCGCATTAGTCATTAAAATCTTATTAGCTTGAGTCAAAATGATTGTAAAATAAAATAAAATTTGAATTGTATTAGATTTAGGTCATTTTGAAGCATGTCCCTTCACATGATCTAGTCTCTTTAAGTGAGTTTAAGACTTGGTCTCTTCTAAATAAAATATAGTATCTTGCATAAGCATAAAGACTTTACATGTATTTAAATGTAGGAGTTAGTTGGCCACCCCTAGGTTATAAGTCCAATGTCAGTGGTTTGCCTCTCTTGTGAGACAAACCAACTACCCATTTCACCTTTTTTGTGTCCTCAAAGCTCCCTAGATTTAGGTTCTAAGATTGCTTCTATGCCATATAATTCCTCATCTTAGACATTTCCTTAATCTTGTGTTAATGAATCTTAGTAAATTTCTAATGAAAATGCAAACAAAACTAAATTAATTTCCAAAATGTAAAGCCCTATAGGATAGTTTGAGATGATCACTAGGTTTTCTAGCATATGAGCATCTCTATTTATTTCCCATTTTGGTTGATAATAACTCCCTCTTGATCAATCCTATTTGATCTTCAAATAGAAACCAATCGATTGATAATCCTTCCCTTGAAATCTTCAAAAATGATCATTTCATTAATGAGAGTTTTCTAAACCTATCCTAGGATGTAAACTATGAGGTTTGCTATAAACTTAACAATCCAATTTAAAATAAACCTTCTTTACTTTTTCATATAAAGTAGGAAAATCTACAATATCATCATCAAAAGTCATATTAGGTGATTGGTTCCATTAATAGTGATTTCTATCTTTAGATAATAAATATACCAATGTATGATCAAAAAATAAAATCTGATCTACATCATCTCAAAACAAATTTGTAAATCTTTTTTCTTTTCTCACAAATTTGAAACTCCTTGAAATTTTTCACCACAAAGGACTTAGCCTAAATCACCTTTAAATCAATTCAAATTCATAAAATTTTCTCATAACTCATTTATATTCTCATTTATATTCACATATATAAATGAAATATAAATTCAAATCAATTAAACTAAATTCCAAATTCAAATTCCTAATTCAAAATCTTTCCTAAGTCACCTTGATTTTCTCTTAAGGACTTAGCCTATATCATCATCAAATCACTCCAAATTCATGGAATTTTCTCATAACCCATTTATATTATCATTTATATTCACATATAAAAATTAAATATAAATTTAAACAACCAAAACTAAATTCAAAATTCAAGGTCAAATTCAATCAAAATCTAACCTAAACCTTTCAAGTCAAATTCTTGAACTTAGCCAAATCAACTTCAAATCAAGCCAAACTCTTGATTTTCTTTCATGATTCAATCAATCCTTCAATTATGAGTCCAAATATAAATACAAACTTCAATCACCAAATCAAAACTCAATTCAAAAAATCAAGCCAAAATCCATTTCATGTTCACCCTTTGAACTTGAAATTGTCAAATGAATCAAAACCCATTTGACTTCAAACCACTTACAAATGGATTTATATTTCAATCATAAGTTCATATGTCAGTTCAATCAAAATTAAATCAAGCTTTGACCAAGCCATTTGACCCACTTAGGCTCACTTGACCCAAAGTGACCTAAAGTACCCTTATGAGCCAAATTCTAATCCTAATCAAATTGGATTGAATCAAACTCACCTAAGTCTCTCATCATGATCAACAATCATGAGATGATCAATCTCAAATTGGAACCAAGTCAAACCTAAGGGTTGACCAAGTCAACACTTAGCCAAAATGAAACCCAACATAGCCAAAATCTACCATAGGCCAAATTGATTGAAACCATTGATCTAAGTTCATTCATGATTAATGTTTGAACTTGGCCAAGTCAACATTTGAGCCCAATTGGCCACTTGACCCAAGTTGACCCAACTTGACCTAAAAATTTAAAATGTATCAAAATTTGATCTAAGCCAAATTGATTGAAACCAATGGATCAAGTTCATTCTAAATCACTTGTTGAACTTGACCAAAGCCTCAATTGGCCAACTAAACCTAACCTAGCCTAATTGACCTTGAACCCAACTTGACCTGAATGGTCATATTGAGCCAAATTTAAACTTAACCAAAATTGATTGAAAATAAAGCTACCAATCCACTTCATATGACCAACCAAACCTTAACCTACCCATGACATAGCTCAAATAGGTCAAATGGGACAAATTGGTCAACTTAACCCATTCGACCTAAATGAAATCATATGAACTAAATTCAAACCTAAACCAAATTGAATCAAACCAAAGCTAACAAAACATTTCAAATGGTCATATGAACTTGACCCAACCCTTGGTTTGATTTGACCAATTAATTAACAACCCAGTTTTTGACCTAAATGGCTCGACATGAGCCAAACCATACCAAATGAACTGCAAATCCAATGAAACTTGGCTAAACCTATTTTCTCAACATACCAAACATACCTAAATTTAAAAATCAGCCAAATGATCATTTTACCCATAGGCCATAGGATGGTAAATTTTGGCCAATTCCACTTGGAATTTAGTCAAATCCTCTTCATACTCACTTGACACTCTCCTAGTGGATCAAGTGAACACTATGGAGGGTGCACCCAACCCAATGGGTTTGGGTCAACTTGACCCAATGGCCAAATCAAGTACATGCTTTGAAATGGCCACATGGAATCTTCCTCACTCAATTTGAGCACATGGGAGCTTCTCCACTTCTCCACCAAAATTGAACCATGTGCAATTGAAAATAGCCAACAAACCTTAAATCAATTGGATCAAAATGGTAAGCTTCTCATTTGATTTCCAAAGGGAGATATACTCCCCAATTCACTCATTCCAACATTCTCATTGATTGGGTGTTAGGAAGCAGGATTCATTTTTTAGTGATTCCAAGCTCTCAAGATTTGAATTCCCATTTCTCAATTTTTACAAGGTGATAATAGGGGAGCTCCTAAAACTCCATTTTACTCACCAAAATGCAAACCAAGACTCAACCTTGCCCAAGTTCTCTTTCAAGTTCTTGAAGCAAGAGAGTCACCTTGATCAAAGCGAGCTCACTTGGAGGAGGAGTTGGTCCATAGAACTCAACCCCTCAAACTTTAGCAAGCTTCATCTCAACCGATGAAGCTCTCCAAGGAATGTTGATCACCTCAAGCAGGTTAGCCATTTTTGAGCTTAAATTCAATGTGGTGTGGAGCTTTGTGAAAGAAATATGGCATGGTTGATGTTAGATGTGATCTAGATGCATTATGAAGGTGTGGGCCAAATTCTCCAATCCAGCTTCAGGCTGGATCATGGAGAAATGGATCCCCTTTCCTCGGGAATAATGGATTCATCTGGCGTCCATCCACATTTTGGATGGACGAGATTAAAATAGCAATATATTTATATTTAATCCTCTCATCCATAGATTTAATCTTAACCATCGATCCTTGATCGGACGACTGAGGAGAAAGCGTATGGTACCACCATGCGGCCTTATGATGTTAATAAATATCCAATCGGCTGATGCATGTAAAGCATCGCATTAATGCATGCATGGCGTGGATTAAGATTTAATTAGAGTTATTTAATTCTAATTAATCACCTAAACTTATAAAATTCATATCTCAACATAAAAAAATCAAAAAATATGATATAAATTGCATTAAAAAGATAATTGAACATAGAATTTTCTAAAATTAATTATGATTAAGTTTGAATAGTTCTTTCTCTAAATTTGGGTTTTATTAAGAATATTAATTTACTAATTACTTTCTAATTAATCTACTGATTAATCCCAAATTTCTTGGGTGTATTAGGATGACTTGCCTCCCTAATTTTCTTGGGATTTATTGGTGGCTTAATTATAATTTATTTCTTAATTATCTCTTTATAATTAATTTAAGGGTATATTAGTTATTTAACCCTGATTGAGATTAAGTTTTGATTAAGTGAATAATTTTGGGATACCCCTTAAGATATTCCTTAAACCCCTTTTTCTTTAATCTTACCTTAATTAAAGGTTAATTCACTATTACCTTTAATTAATTTCTAAAATTCTAAAACTTTAGAACTCAATTAATTCTTCTTGGGTAGATGCTTTGGGTGTTCAGAGCCTAGTATAATTAAGGAAATCAAAATTCAACTCATATGTGTGAGGGGTGTTTTAAAATTACTTAAGTTAAATCCTTAGCTTAATTAATCATTAATCATGAGCCAAATTTCATTAGGCCTTTTTCCTAGGTGCATTCAAATTTAAATTCCTTTGTGTGATTTTATGTCATCTCATTGGCTCATAATTATTTGATTAACTATGCTAAGGTGGTGTAAGTAAAATTAATTAACATGTTTAATTCATACCTTAACCTAATCAAAATATAAAATGAATCTAATCACCTAAAATTGAACAAAATATCAAACACATGTGAGAATGGGTTAGGAACAAACTCACCTCACATTTTCAAATTAATCAAACTCAAAATCAAACAAAATCATATTAAAACAAACTTTGATTTACTTTAAGCTTTCTTATTTCATAAGATTATCTTTAGGAATTAATTAAAGGTAAATGTGTTTACATGCTTTCACTACTTTAGTTTTTTCCTAATATGCTAAATGTGTGTCATATGATTTCATACATTCGTGCTTTTCAAAATCCAAATTTAAAATGAAAATGTTTCCATTATGTCAAATTGCATGTTTTGGCTAAAGTAAGAATATGAGTGGCTTTTATCACTATAAAATCCAAATTATTTTCAAAATACATGAATCAATTATCAAAACTGAAAGTGTGTTACTTATATCTTACTTATAAGCTTGCATATGAGTAAAATATAAGGATGTGCTTAGTGTAGTTTTTCTTCTCTTCTCTTATGGTATAGTCTTGAATAGGATTTGGCAAAGTGTATAGTTCATTTGAAAAGAATCTAACACTTGCCTAATTCCATATCCTATTCATTCCTATGATATTACTTAAGAAGGATACCTACACTTGTACATATAAATTGCATAAACAAAAATAAATCAACCAGCACAAACTTTTGCATTCTTTCTTTTCATTCATTTCTTTTGTACATATGCTTGTATTTAAGAAAGTGGTATATTAGTCAACAACCGGGGTTTCAAGGCTTTAAGTAGCCATAAGTAGGTCTTGTACCTTACACCCCTGGTTAACAATGGTGTCGTACTCACTTATGCCTTTCATACATTCATATATGCATGTGAAAATTGGATAAGAAACCCCTTTTCTACTTAATGAAAATCATGCATCATAAATATTCAAATTCTCTTATAAACTTAGCATGCATCATAAAGTGTGTAAATATTCTCATTTGTATGTATAGATATGCTTAGGACTCATTCATATGCATGTTATACATGTTGGGAAAGAAATGAAGTGATGTGTTTTGTGAATTTAGTTCATTTTATTTAATCTTAAAATGCCTTTCTTTTTGAATGGGTTTGTTTAGAATTTATCTAAACTTAGGATTAGTTAAAACACATAATAAAACATTCACTAATCAAACTAAAACATGAATCTACTTTAGAAATTACTTAAGTTAGGGAAGGAAAGAGAAGTTCTCTTCTCTTTCCCTCTCTTTATAACTTATTAATAAATGTAGGATTCACTTGATCCCAATCAAAACATAAAATAAAATTAACCCAAAATAACTAAAACACTTAAATGAAACCCTCCTCTATGTTGAACATTCTTCACACTTAGAAAATTCTAACTTAAAGCCATAGCTAAGCATACCACACAAACCTAAAGCACACATTAGGCTAAGTCACCACTTCTAGCTTTAGGTTAGAGCGGTGCATGGTTTGATGTTTGCTTTTATTTTGTGATATATATTTTAGTCTAGATGTTAGGATGTATGTGTGTAGAATGAATGGTAGGGTGATCTTAGTCTAACCATTATCTTCTGCAAGGGATTGTGCTTAAGGGGCATTGTAATAAATAAAAATATAAATACTTTTTTATTGTAGGTGCTTATATAGCATAATCATAATAGTGGACTTAGTCACCCATGTGTGGGGATAAGTCAATATACATGCTTGATTTTTGTGGTTTGTTTAGCTAATCTCTATTTTGTAGGTGTTAGCTAGATTTACTTTTCTTTTCATGTAATTTTGTAATTAGGATTTTGGAATTATTTATATGGGGATTATGAGCATTGGTCATAAGATCTCATCTTATGTACCATGTGAAGCCTTTAGACATCACCTTCCAACCATCTAAAAGAAGGAACCAAAGAAGAAAGAAGAAAAGAAGAATGAAGAAATGAAGCTTGAAGACCCCCATAACAATGAGTTCCTTGCTTAATTGTACTTAATTCATTTAAAATTTAGGTTGTATAAGGGTAGAGCTCGGCTACTCAATTTATTTTTGGGTTTGTGCGGTGGTGCCTGACCATAAATTTCCTTTTATTCTTTTGCGTTAGCTTTATAAATTGATTGATGATTTGTTTAGCTTGTGCATTAAGATGGCATCTTTTTCTTAATTTATTCCATGCTTAATGTATGGCCTGGATGTGGATTAGGCTCTTAGGGAAAAAATAAATATTTTATCAAATTTAACAATTAAAAATTAAAAATAAAGAACTCATAACCTCACCTAAAGCTTAGGAAAATCAAGATAAAAGAATTAGCAACCCTTAGATGAGTACTTCTTTATAACATCATGCACAAATGCATATTATTTTCACTCTTGATTGGAGGGCTTCCACCTTTTTGAGAAACTTGACCTTTGAGAGCCATGGTGGAAATACACCTCTCCCTTCTCAGGATTTTGGCCAATAATCTTCTCATGCATTAGGCATATGAATCCTATTAAACTTGAGTCAAAATTGTCCAAAAATAAAATAAAATGTAATATGATTTGCATTAGATTTAGGTCATTGAAGCATACCCTTACATGATCTAGTCTTTTTAGGGAGTGAGTTTAAGGACGTAGTCTCTTTCTAAATAAATAATAGCTAACTATTCTTGCATAGAGCATATGACTTCCTACATGAATTTAAAACCATAGGAGGAGTTAGTTGGCGGACACCCCCAGGTGGTTGTAAGTCCAAGCAGTCGGATAGTTTATTCTCTATTATGGAGGTAAATCATATACCCATTTTCACCTTAGATTTAGGTTGTGCTTTTAGCCCTCGCCAAAGCTCCCTAGATTTAGGTTCTGAGGTTGCTTCTCCCTCTTTGTGGGCCATAAGCATAAATCCTCACCTCTTAGGTATTTCCATAATCTTGTGTTATGGAATCATAAGCCCTAAATTTCTAATGAAAAATTTAACTCAAATAAATTAAATCAATTTCAAAAATGTAAAGCCCAATCATAGGATAGTTTGAGATGCTCTAGGTTTCTAACATCGGAGCATCTCTTACTTATCTTCATTTGGCTTGATAATAACTCCCTCTCTTTGATCAATCCCATTTGATCTTCAAAATAAACTAATCATTGATAGTCCTACCATTGAAATCTTTGAGAATGATCATTTACCTTAATCGAGTATTCAGGATCTCATTTCTTAGGATGTAATTATGAGGCTTGCCCTAGAACAATACTTTAAAATAAACCACTTTACTTTTCATGTAAAGTAGGGGAAGAATCTTGGTACATGCATACCCATTGTCCTTAGGAGTCCTTGTTGAGGTGATTAGGTCCATTGTAGGGTGGTGACTTCTATCTTCTGAGATAGTACACCTCTCCTCAATGTTATACCTGATCACCCTCAACAAGAACATTTGTGGATGTACATGGTGTCACAATTTCTTAAAAAGAAGAGAAGTATATTTTTATCTTCATTTTATTCCGCATAGAGTGAAGATGGAAGTATATATTTTATTCTTTAGAAATTAAAAATTTTACCATAGATTTTTTACTCGGGATGGTTCCTCTCTCCATCTTTGGTAAATGATCATTGTCCAAGCATCAATAGTGGGTTTGTACTTTGGTATGAATCCAAGACTATCTTTCATTCTATGCACTTAGCTTATTTCATTCTTAAGTTAAGCTAGCCAACATCTTTAGGTTTTAGGACCTCACCATGTTGGTCTTAAAACCCCGTTAGGTTCTCAATGGGTAAAATAAAAGATCTAAATAAAAGAAAATATTTAAAGACTTCCTCCTTATCATTTTATGGTAAGGAAAGGTTCATTCTAAAATAATAAAGATAAAATAAATTATAAAAAAAATCATGCTTTTCAAAAGCACTCTTTCAAAATGCACATAATAAAATATTTTCACAAAATTTTCTAAATCATCTTCATCTAACAATCTTTAATTGTTATATGTAAATCATCTTCAAAAATAAAAAATTAACAATCATATTTTCAAAAGCATAAATTTGAAGATCTTCCATTCAATACACAAATATATTGAATGGATATTACCATCTTCAATAAAATCATAACTTTGAACTTCCACCAAACATTCCACATGTGTTTAATCATATTTTCAAAAGCACATATGAAACCTCTCCATTCAATATACCACATTTATTGGGTGGAGTCATTTTCAAATAAAATCAAAAAAAATTTTCAAAAGCACATATGAACCTTTCCATTCAATATACACATATTGAATGGAAGTTTCATTCAAATAAAATAAATTTTCAAAGCACATATGAACACCTTCATTCAATATACCCAAATTTATTGAATCAAGATTTCATTCTCAAATAAAAGTAACATCATTTGGAAATCCCACTTAAACATATCACACACAAAGAGAAATTTTCACATTATAAAAATAGGATTGACTTCCATTTCTACATACCCAAATTTGTTAGATGGAAGTCTTCTTTTCAAAAATCAAAATTTAACAATAATATTTTTAAAATTCAAAACACATTTGGAACTTCATTTAGCACACTCAAATTTTTTAAGTAAAATCTCCAAATTTGAAAAACAAAATTTTCAAAAATACATTTGAACTTCATTTAGCATATCCCATTTGCTAAAATGAAGTCTCTCAAAAATAAAATTTGAAACACATTTGGAACTTCATTTAGCATACTCAAATTTGCTAAGTGAAATATTCATTCACAAAATTTTCAAAAACATATTTGGAACTTCATTTAGCATACTCATTTGCTAAGTGAAGTCTCCCCTTTTCAAAATCCAAACAAAATTTCAAACACAGAACTTCATTTAGCATACTCAAATTTGCTAAGTGAAAATTTCCACTTCACAAAATTTCAAAAAGCATTTGGAACTTCATTTAGCATATTTTGCTAAAATTTCCATTTTCAAAATAAAACCAAAACACAAAAATTTAAACACATCTTTTGGAATTTCATTTAGCATACTCAAATTTGCTAAGTGAAATTTCCATTTCACAAAATTAATTAGAACTTCATCTTTTTAGCATACCATATTTGCTAAAGTGAAGTTCCACTTTCAATCAAAAAACAAATCAAAGCCAAAAAAGAAAACATATTAGGATTTTCTTAGCATACTCAAATTTGCTAAGGATTCTACTTTTGCAAAAATCAAAACATCCAAAAACAAATGAAACACTTTAGGATTTCCTTAACATACTCAAATTTGCTAAGAATCCTATTTTCAAAAATCTTTCAAAAATAAAACACACTTGGGTTCTTCACTTAGCATACCTAAATTTGCTAAGTGGGAATTCATTTTAAAATCATAATTCACAAGATAAAATAAACAAAGAGAAAAGAAATAATTATTTTCAAACACTTCACAAGCATACCAAATTTGCTAAGTGAGTGAATTCTAAAATACCAAATAAAAACACCAATTGACCCTTACTTTAACATACCCAAATTTGCTATTAAAGGAAAGGGTACTCAAATCAAAATCTAATTTCAAACATGAACCTATGGAAGCATCTTTCTAAAAATATCTGAATCCATTTTTCAACATACCCAAATTTGTTAAAGTTGGATTCACATTCAAAAAAAAAAAACAAATTCTCTTTTCAATCAAATATCTAAATCTTCTCTAAATCCATTTGAACCCCACTTAACACTTCCAAGATGTTGGATGTGGGTTTAAATTTTAAATTCAAATTTAGAAATCAACAAAATAGAAATTTGATCCAAGCTTGCTTCCAACATTGCAAATTCTCAGCATCAGTCTCAGCTATAGCTACAGTTCAGTTCTTCAATTTTTCAGTTGATTATAAATGACAAGTTCACATAAGTTTGTGTTTACTTTCCCCTATGACATGGACTTGGCCTTGGATCAGCCAATCTCTTGATGAGCACACCATCTCATCCATTTGGTAGAGGTTTTGAGGGGTGAAGATCACTATGAGGGCACTCCTCACAACCCATGATCATGGCGGGTAGTCGATATCAATTTACCATCAGATTTTGGCATCCCCTCATTAAAGAGGAAAGTAGTGGTAGTCCCATTAGTTCCAATAGTGCTAGTGAAAGTGACAAGACCTGCCTAGTTTCTCGTTTGCCCCAGAAGGGATAGCCCACTCATAACCCTCTAAGGCTCCTCTAATCGTAGATTGCCTCCCCACTTTTAAGGTTGGGTCTCTTATTCCACTCACCAGACTCAAAGAAGAAATAAAATTGCATGATTAAGCGATCATCATGTAATTGCTAGGGAGATGGAGGCCACTACACTGTTAACAGGAGGTACCCACTCATCACCCACCGACAATGAACTTTTCATCCTCTCTCTCTGGGTATGATAGAGAGGATGCTAGAGGATCTGCATTTCACCTCAGTGGTTCCACCATAGCCAGTAGCAGAGGTCATATGCGCCTCCTCACACCTATGCCGTTAAAAGCTTACAATGTTACGAGCTCGTTTATGAGATATGTCATTCCCCAGCGTGGGAAACATACAATAAAGGGGCCGAGAGGCCGCACTTCGCAGATCACCAAGAGAGGTGGAGGTTTGGTCGACAATCAGTGACCTCCGCACTCATTAATTTCCCTGATCGGTACACTATTCATGCCAATCATATAGATAGCATTATACTTATAGCGATGACCCATCATAAGAAGAGGGTCCCTATCCTGAGAGAGTCGGTGGTGTGTCCACCACACCACTCTACCCCGCCTTCATCACCCGTCATGTCACAAAGATTCTTCGCAAAGGCCATGAAGGCCACATCCGGGGAGAAGCGTACCCTACTGGTGATCCGGTTATGATTGAGGGATCCTATTCCATGTGCGTCACCTACTATGGCAAGGCTAAGCTCTTCTGCTCCACCTTTTGTCCCATTGGTGGTGCGGAGGGAATGGTGACCCCGAAGCATAGTGGTCTTCCCTTTACCAACACCACCGCCCAAGAGACATGAGATGGTGTATCAGAGGAGATGATAGCTAGCAGACGATGATAGTAGAACCTCCTAGGAGTGTCACCCCTTCGTAGTGTGATAGGGAGTGTGTCTCTTCTAGTGAGTCCTCATATGATTGATTCTCGAGGGAGGTCAGTGCCTCTATGACATGACATTGATCACACGGCCACCAAAATTGTTTTGTGCCTCAGATTGATCATTCTCGAGAGATAGTGGCACATTATCTTATAAAAAAAGAAGGAAATTCTTAGGAGTCTAATGAGGAGAAGATCGCCTTTGATCAATGAAGATGATTTGTTAGACTCAGGGTTTGCATGGTAGATACTAGGGATCCCTCGAGAGTAGCTGCCATGGAAGGTGATGAGGTCGAAGAAGACACCCAATCAGCCCAACACCTCGATATCAAAGTAAAGATGAACAAATAGATAGGATGGAAGGCTTGAGGACTTGTTAGCGTCGATTGAAATAAGCCCCAATAGTTCATCCTTACAAACATACTAGTCGACTTAGTGCATGTCTTGGACCCAGCCAAGACCTTACCTCTCATTGAGTAAGGTAGAACTAACATGTATAGGAAGGTAGTGGAAAGTACCTCCATACAAGAGAAAGACATCAGATCCATAGTTGAGCAGTAGGTGAAGGAAGTGTTGGCTCAAGCCCAGGGAGGATCATCAGTTCTAAAGAGTAGACCCTACCCAGAGAAATTTGATGCAATCCAATATCCCAAGGCTTTTTTGCCACCTTCCTTCAAGAGTTTTGATGATAGTGGAAATTTGAGGCAACATACTATACACTTCAGGGCCAGTTGTTGCAATGCCGATGGCAACAACACTTTACTATTCCACCTCTTCGTTAGTAGCCTAGCAGGGGAAGCTTTTGATTGGTATGCTGAACTTCCCAATAGTTTAGTAAAGACATTTGTTGAGTTAGAGTAACTCTTTATCAAGCGGTTTGTTGAAGCTCAATAAAGGGTTATTGTTGGTGATCTCGTTGTAGCATAACAACACACAGGTGAGTCCCTTGTTGACTATATTTTTAGATGGCATAACCTGAGTATGAAATGTGAGTTGCAGCTATCTGAGCAGCATGCCATTGAGATTCTTCTAAAGAATATCCATGGCACGGTCACCTTCATGCTTAAGGGCTTCACTATCAAAATATTTGAGAAGTTAATCAACAAGGCGACTAGTCTATAAGGAGAGGCCAAACAGTTGTCTTTTCAAGACCAGCTGCCCAAAGCAAAGCCATAGAAGGTCTATGAGAAGAAGTCAGGAGCAATGATAGTGGTAGATAAGGGAAAGCAACCAGCTAGAGATCAATTTGAGAGACCACAACCTCAGCAGCCCTCACTTCCACCTTATTTACCACCACCGAGGCAGCCCTACCGACCAACACCACCACTTCCTCAGCCATACCATCAGCAGGAGTGGCACACATACCCGCCACTAGGTAGCTATAGCCCACCTACTCTTTTAGATAAGCTCAATAAACTTTATTCATTTAAGAGGGAGGTAATCAAGAAGATCTTTAAGAATCTCTTAAAGAAGCCTGATTTTCAACTACCCGAAGCTTAGAGACTGGAGGAAGTGGGCAAAAGCCATGATCCTAACTTTTTCCCCTACCATCATATGTTGGGTCATGTTTTGGAAGATTGCTTCACATTTAAGGACTAGCTTGAACATAGCTTCAATATCGATGTTATAGTTATCCCAAAGGAATACCTTACGAAATAATCATCCAGTTTCATTAGGGTAATCCTTGGAGATACTTGTGATCCTTCCAAAACCAAAGAAGGTTAGGATATCTCTTTATCCAAAACCTCTAAAAAGATCATTCAGAAGATCAAGATACTTTCCTGTGTGCTAGTCAAACCTCCAACATCAAGGAAGGTTTGCAAGTTGCCAACTCGGTAGAATAGGAAAGACATGTGTCACTGAGATAGCCCAGAGTGCAACCACCATCGAGTCCAACCTCCGACTACATGCCACACCGAACTTCCTCTACTTTAGCTAGTTCTTCTCTTCTTCTACTAGTAGAACTATGATGGATATAAGGGCATCAAATCTCTCTCACTTACTTTACTTAATTTCTACTTTGTATCGCCTATCAAATCCAATAAATTGAAGAATAAAGCTATCTTGAATTACATCTGTGTCACTTCTAATGGGTTTTCTACATCTATTTTTAATGATAACTCTTCAAGTCAAAATAATTATAATAATTCCAATCTTCCTCTTTCTAATTCAGAGTTGGACTTTCCTACTCTGAATGCTATGAGTTCACCTCTTGAGATATTCTTGGAATCATCCGATTCTAAGGGTCCTATAGGAGAAGCTATAGGTGAGCCTGATGTGCAGGTAGAACCTTCCATTACCCCGCCACAGAGATCACCAAGTCAACCTCAGAAGTGCAAGGTTCTACCTCCCAGGGTAGCACCTCAAGATAGAAGTCATTGGTATAGAGGATCAAGAATCCCTCCACAAGATGATGCTCCACCCTTGATATGCTTGTGGAGGATCAGTGGGTGACTACAATGTCCTTTCTCATCTAAGAAAGTTCCATCTAAGCTAAGCATATATGATGCCCTTATCTTATCCAAAGAGATGAGGGAATCACTAATCAAGGCTCTCCTTGATCCCGAGATATGCTTAGCTCTGACCTATAGGTGAGGAGGCACACAAGCCTGGGGATCACCTTCACAGATGAAGACCTACTTCTGGGGGACTTGGAGCACAACCGTCCCCTCTATATCACAGTTGACATGAGTAGATTTAGACTTGTCAAGGTTCTCATTTATCCAAATGCATCAGTGAACATTATGAGTTTAAAGGCCCTTGCCTATTTGAGGATCAACATCTCCACACTCCAAGGAGATCGGATGATGTTGAGAGGATTCAATGAACAAGGCGAGCGGGCTTTAAGTTCCATAGTGTTACCTTTGGAGATAGATGATTGGAAGGCTAAAGCCAAGTTTTATATCATTGATTCAAATACTTCATTCACTACTTTGCTCGGTAGGCATTGGATACATCAGAATAAGATAATTCCATCCTCCCTCCATCAGTGCATCAAGTTCAGAAAAGATGGGATTGAATACCGTGTCAATGGAGATGAAAAGCCATTTTCATTTAGAGAGAATGAGATTTATAAGGATGTAACCTACTATCTTTCTCAAAATACCCTTTCTCGTGAACTTGGACAAAACTCAAATTCAAAAGAAAAAGAAAATGAAGATAAAGAAAAGGCAAAAGAAAAAGAAAAGAAGAATAAAACCAAGTGAAAAAGAAAGGGGAATTGAAGAAGAAATAGACCCGCATATCACATTCCACCTACAGTTCATTCCATCATATGGATGTGGGATGACTCAACCTCCAGAAATAGAGGTAGAGGCTTGAGGTGGAAGACCCCCTGGTTGGCCATCAGCTAACAGAAGTCATGTTCCAGTTCATAGGAGTACCCTTGCTATTCACATAGACTTGGAGTCCAGCTTGGAGGTTGAGTCTAATGTGATTAGTATGTCATCCAACCCCTCTCAGCAGGTTCCATTAGAGGTGACTTTTGATTCAAATGTCAATGAAGATTGGGCCTCTAGACAAAGCAAAGTATTCAAATCAAGTTTATTTGAAATTATTAGGAAGCAACTGGGAATCGTAGCTCTAACCTTACTTTCATCTCAAAAAGTTGAAGGTTTAGTAGTTAAGGAATTCCCTAAGTCTTCCAATGATATGAAGAAGAGATTCTTTTTAGGATCATTATCCTCAAGTCCTAAGTTGATGTAGAACTTGTGGAGGATACATGTTGATCTCATTTTTAGAATGAGCTCTCAACCCCTCCATCTTAGACATAAGACTTCTCTTAGACTTTAAGAGTTCCTTTGTATTAAGACACATTTAGTGATTAGTGGACACTCAATACAGACAGAAGAGTTAGCCATGGAATAGGTCATTCGGGGTGTAGAAAATTTGTCTACCCTTAGCTTGAACCATTCCTTATCTTCCTTCCTTCAAGTAAAACTCCAAATAAACTTATTTGATTTTCTCTAAACTCAAATCAACTCCAAGTGATTGAAATCTATGATTGAAACCCATGATCCAAATCTTTCTTAAGTCCTTAATCTTCTCTTAAGGACTTTCCCAAAATCATGATCAAAATCAAATCAAATCCTTAAGATTTTCTCATAATTCATTTATATTCTCATTTATATTCACATATATAAATGAAATATAAATTCAAAGCAATAAAACTAAATTCAAAAATTCAAATCCCAACTCCAAAAATTTCTTAAGTCCTTTAAATTCCTTTTAATGGACTTAGCCTATAAATCATGATCAAATCACTTCAAATTCTTGAAATTTTCTCATAACTCATTTATATTCTCATTTTTATTCACATATATAACTGAAATATAAATATGAATCAATCAAATCAAATCCAAAAATTAAATTCTAAATTTAAAATCCTTCTTAAGTCCTTAATTTCCCTCTTAAGGACTTAGCTTAAATCATATTCAAATCAATTCAAATTCATGGGATTTTCTCATAACTCATTTATATTGTCATTTATATTCACATATATAAATGAAATAAAAATATAAATCAATCAAACCAAATTCAAAAATTCATACTTCAAACTCCAAAAAATTTCCTAAGTCATTTAAATTCCCTTTTAATGGACTTAGCCAAGATCATGATCAAATTATTTCAAATTCATGGAATTTTCTCATAACTCATTTATATTCTCATTTATATTCACATATATAAATGAAATATAAATATAAAACAATCAAAACCAATTCAAAATAAATCAAACTCAAATCCACTCAAAGTCTAACCTAAGCCTTTCAAGTCAAAATCTTGAACTGGGTCAAATCAACATCAAATCAAGCCAAACTCTTGATTTTTCTTCATGGTTCAATCAACCCTACAATCATGAATCCAAATATAAATACAAACTTCAATCACTTAATCAAAATCCAATTCAAAAATCAAACCCCAAATCCATTCATGTTCTTCCTATGAATATGAAATTATCAAATGAATCAAAACCCATTTGACTTCTAACCACTTGCAAATGGATTTATATTTCAATCATAAGTCCATATACAAGTTCAATAAAACTCAAATCATGCTTTGAATTTGTTGTTCTAGGCTCACTTGAACCAAAGTGACCTAAAATTATGAGCCAAATTTTAATCCTAACCAAATTGGATTGAATCAAGCTCACCTATGCCTCTCATCATGATCAACAATCATCATGGGATAATCAATCAATCAAATTAGGTCAAACCAAGTCAAGCCTTAGGGTTGGCCAAGTCAACACTTAGCCAAAAATGAAATCTAACATAGCCAAATTCCACCATAGGACAAATTGATTGAAACCATTGGTCTAAGTTCATTCATGATCTATGTTTGAACTTGACCAAGTCAACATTTGAGCCTAACCTAGCCCAATTGGCCACTTAACCCAAGTTGACCCAACTTGACCTAAAATGTCAAAAAGTGTCAAAACTTGATCTAAGCCAAATTGATTGAAACCAATGGGTCAAGTTCATTCTAAATCACTTGTTGAATTTGACCAAAGCCTCAATTGGCCAACTAGACCTAACCTGGCCCAATTGACCTTGAACCCAACTTGACTTAAAGAGGTCAACTGATCCAAATTCAAACCTAACCAAAATTGATTGGAAACAAAGATATCAATCCACTTCATATGACTAACCAAACCTAAACCTACCCATGACCTAGCTCAAATAGGTCAAATGGGTCAAATTGGTCAATTTGACCCATTTGACCTAAAGGAAGTCATATGAGCCAAACTCAAAACTTAACCAAATTGAATCAGAACAAAGTCACCAAAATATTTCAAATGGCATATGAACTTGACCCAAACCTTGGTTTGACCTAATTTGACCAATTGGTCAACTTGACCCAAGTTGAGCCATTTTGACCTAAAGGGGTCAACATGAGCCAAACCATATCAAATGAACTCCAAATCCAATGAAACTTGGCCAAACCGATTTTCTCCATGGCAATTTTTTTAAAATGAGTACCGTTAAAATATGAATTATCAAATTGAGTATCAATAAAAAATTTAAGACAGGTATAGTCCCAATTAGTCATTAGCCACGCTCTCGGCGTGGCAATGCCATCAAGAGCCGCCTCCCACTGACATTTGATGGTCCCCCTCCAGTGGGCTAGTTGATACAGACCGCCCCACTAGTTCATCTATCTTACATCGTCACGGCCGATGCCGCACTATCTTCAAGCCGCCGCCCATAACGCCGATGCACCTGAGCACGGTCCTCCACCTCTCAACTGGCCGGGCGAGATCACCGCTGCATGCTTTTTTGTCCGCTGCACCACTTCTGGTATTTTTTTATCAGCTTACTTGATCTCGTGGCATTAAGTTCGAGAACATGTTAAAGATCTCAACACATAGCATAACATGTGATTTGATATAAGCGTGGATTAGGCGACATCTTAGCACAACTATCACTTCTTCTAGGTTTTTTTTGTCATGTTAGTATTTAAGAAAATATCATCAATCTTTGTCATACATGCTTGATGATATTGAGTTTTAATTTTTTTTTAGTAATATTTATAAAAAAGATAAACTAAATGTGAATAAAAACTTATAATTGATGACGTTTTTCTTTATTCTAAAAGCGTTGAGTGTTACTTCATTTGTTGATATTAAATTAAATGATCAAAATATCATTCATTCATTAATCTCTAATTATATTTTATAGTCAATTTTTCATAATTCATAGGAAAAAAACCTTTTTAACTCATTTTAGTAACAATAAAAGTTAATGCTAGTTTTAATGATTTGAAAATATGAGAATATAAATTGTCTTTCTTTTTCAACCTTTTTCCATTTTTTCATGAAGTATTCAAATATATTCTAAGAATAAAATTGTTCATCAAGATATATATTCATGCTTGGGATTGATATTGATAGTTTTAATTGTTTTTTAGTAATATTTATAACAAAAGATAAACTAAATGTGAATAAAAACTTATAATTGAAGATCATTAACTTATAGTTATTTTAGAAATTCTTATGTGACTTTTGAGAGCCTTTCATCTTTCATTTAACTAAACTTCTATGTATGCATTAGGTTATCTTGAGAGTTGTTTTCTTTCTCTCAATTCAAGCAATTCATCATGAATTACAATTTTGTTGTGAATCTTGCTATTTGAGTGAATTTAGAAAATTATTGTGATAAAATTGTAAATATATCCAAAGCTTAGTTTGATTAGTTTTAAGTAGTTTGGATTTGAAATTCACTCAAGATTATATATTGAGTTGGGAGCTTGAATTTATTTATTCCATATGCCTTTAATATATAAATCATAAAGAAGTTTTTATTTCAAAATAAATATGTAGTAATCCATTTTAACTAAGTAGAAAATTTTTATTTATAATTTATTTGTAATTTATAAGATTGTTTAGGCTTCTCAGCCAAGTTATTCTTGAGAAAAAGCATTTGTTTATGTAGATTTCCCACTCATTATATGTGATAAGAATGTAAGGTTTGTCTTAAGATTTAATTCCCATTTTTATTTAGGGTTGATCCGTTATTTCATAATTTCGATGTAGCGTGACAAAACCATAATCTTCTACTTTTACATGCGGCTAAAGTACCACCGCCGCCTAGTCGGCGTGACTCCTAGGAGGCACACCATTGGAGGGCACCTTGAGGTTCATCAGTATTGCCTCCTACGTGCATCGACCATCATGTAGTGAATTTTTTTTTGTAGTGTTACGCTGCTTACCTTTATTTGACGTACTTAGATTTTTTTTTGAGCACTGCGAGGCCGCATCACACTTGCTTATGCTAAGGAGTGGCCATTACATGCTGAGATTCATCGACGCGCTAGACCTGTGTGCTGCCTGTGTGAGTGCCTTCATCCCTCGATCATCAGTTGCTTACCGCTTTATTGAGAGATGGTCGCCGAGTCAATACCTTCCACCTAGGCGATGATGACGCTCTGTGGCGATGATTCTACTACATTGATGGGCCACCTAGGTCCAATTGTGATTGGAAAGAGATGGGTCAATGCGATTGTGATGATTTGTTAGACCACCCATTACGGATGTATGATTTGTTAGATGACACCCATTACGCCATGTACATCTTTGGCATACAAACTCAACATCATCACACGACTTTTTTAAAATTCTCATGCAAATGCAAACAATGCCTATCATCAAGGAAAATCTCTTTGCATCCACGCAGAGACGAGCATGTTTATCGATATTATGCATAAATCCGCCTACTAGACACTATTCAACATATCATGCAAGCAAATAAAAACTACAACCACGAATCAACATTTTATTCCACAACAAAAAAGCTAAAGGAAACAACCCATTCATCACAAAATAATCCCATATATTCAAGAAATGTCCTTTAAGCTTAAAAAGTTCTCAGAACTCCATCCCTAAATCAAAGCCCAAAAGTCTTTGAAAATGTTCATCTAGATTGAATTTTGTAGCTATCGGTAAAGTAGTAAAACTCATTGCATATAAAGACCAATCTGTAACTCTTCTCGCCTATCGAATATTGCTTTTATTGCCTTCAGCATCCCATGCTTTCATATATGAAACTTTAACATTAAATTTTGATCCCACCTATAATCTCTAGGTTTCAAATCAATCAAATCATCACTTTTGATGTATTTATGAAACTTGAACTACACTGTCACCAAGAACTTATCACATCTATGATTTTACCAACTTTTGATATTCTCCAAGCACCCCAATGCTAAATGTAAACGCCAATATTCTCAAACTATCACCATACATACAACCATGTAGTTCTTCTTGTTAGGTAACTATTCGAATTGTACATTATTTACTATGGACCACGCCAATAGCAAATTGCAAACTCCATTTACTTGCAAAACACATACCTTGCAATGTCATTTGGAATTTCAATTTCATCATTTAGGCGGTTTTTGTCGGATGGTCAAAGTAAACATCGTTGTCCCCTTTGCGTAGTTTTACACATCGGACATACTCGTTTGTGGATAACATTTGACTCTCACTTGTCAACATTGCAAAATGAGTGATTTCTCAGTGATTATGTTGTCACATATTCTGGTTTCTAACCCAACCAGCCATCATCACTAATACCCCCCGCCGTACTCACTACTGAGCCACTACTCATAGTCCGATACTCATCTCCAATCGGCAGACTTCGTGCACATACGTTCATCCAACTAGACATCGTCATCAACGCCACATAACTTATAAGTTCAAGAACTACTAATCATATTAATTGTTACAAGTTTAATCGATAAATTATGAAGATAAACTACGAATAAACTCATCGAGTTTTGTATCCCCTGGATGTTCTTGTGCATGAAATCTCGTATGTGTTAGTATATCTATTGACCTATCACCGATGGATGCAATATTAACATCTTCCACTTGACATCATACAACACCAACATCGGCGGGAAGCTTCATCAAGTGTAACCGAACGTCATCGTCGGATATGACACGCTATAAATCCGCTTGGATAACGACTGTTAGAGTGGCGATGTGGCACTCGGATCGATGTGCAAGCTTCTCATAATTCGTTGCTTCAATGCAGGTCTTTGTGGCGTTGAACCTTAATTGAACGATTTGACCTCCCACATAACTTGGGTGGTGCTCATATACCTCCATAAAAAAGTATCGTGAAACAAATTATCTATTCATCTTGCACTAAAAAATGTAGAATCCGCCAAAGGGAATTTTTCTCAACCGAAATGGAGTCAGAATCGTAGAAAAGCTAAAGTTGACTTCAAGATAAATGAGAGAGGAAGTAGTTAAACATCGTCAAAGTGAATGCCAGGAAAAAATAAAGTTTCTATCGAATACCTAGACAAGACGCGCAATCAGGCGGTCAGATCTACGCCGGCGGCGGAAGTTCCAAGAGGGGAGGAGGACCGTGGTCGGAGTTCGGTCGGCGTTCTGGCGAAGCGGCGTTCTCGAGCAAGCCGGAATGCCGATGGACCGATCGACCTAAAGATATGCGGCCTCGCCCAACTAGTGGTCATATCTGGCCCGCCCACTAATTGGGCGGCCGCTTCGAGCAGGTAGGCGGCGCCACTCTTTCACATGACATGCGCCCGCGTCGGAGACGGCGGTAGTGATCGCCCACTAATTGGGCGACTATACCTATTCTTAAATTTTTTTTTATTGATACTCAATTTGCTAATTCATATTTTAACGGTACTCATTTTAAAAAAATTGCCTTTCCTCCATATACCCAACATATTAAAATTCAAAAATCAGCCAAATGATCATTCTACCCCTAGGCCATAGACCAAATTTTGGTCAAATCCATAAGGAATTTGATCAAGCCCTTTGTGAAAAAAAGTGTCATGGCATGAAAATTCAACCGTTGGATAGGATTGCCATTAGTGTATGATGGTGTGTGCAAAATTTTATCTTAATTTGAGCTTAATCAAGCTTGGATCAAAGCTTAGATCATGGACGATCTCCATTAATCCTTAGTGAAGAATAGGGATAATCCTGGTCGTCCATCTGTACATTTTGGATGGACGAGAATAAATGCATGTTTTAAAATTTGATTTATCCTTTTAAAACCACAAGGTGATTCCTGGCCGTTTGATCGAACGACGGGTATCAAACTGCGTCCCGCTGCCACACACCTGTTGTGATGAGAGATTCAAGTGGCCCACTCCCTACATGATGTGAGGTAAACGCACTAACCACCATTGCTGCGTGTCGAGCTATGCTTAAACTATTAAATTAGGTTTTAATTAATTCTAATTAATCCTTTATGCTTCAAAAATTCATATCTCCCTAAATAAAAATCAAAAAAATATGAGGTAAACTTTTACTGAAAGATAATTTAATCTAGAATATTCTAAAATTAGCTTTAATAGATTTTGAAATACATCTTTCTCTGATTTTTCCTTTTAATGGAAATCTTAATTTACTAATTACTCCTTAATTAATCCTCTAATTAATCCCAAACTTCTTGAGTACTTTTTAAGGGATGACTTCTACCTCCCCTAATTTTCTTGGGATTTATTGAAGGCTTAATTAGGGGAATTGAAAATGCATTTCTTAAATACCCTCCTTATGTAATTAAAGATAATTAAGGGTTTGATTAGTGTTTTAATCCCTTATTGAGGTTGATTAAGGTTTGATCTAGTGAATAGAAGACTTAAGAAATAATTTAATGGTATTTCCCCTAAGCTATTCCCTAAACCCCCTTTTTCTTTCCTTAATCCTCTCGTAATTAAGGGCTAATTCATTAATTACCCTCTTAATTAATTTCTAAAAATTCTAAAATCTTCCAAAATTTAATTAATCTACTTTGGGTAGATACTTAGGTGTTCAAGAGCCTAAGTTCAATTAAGGAAATTAAAACCCAACTCATATGTGTGAGGGTATTTTAAAATTACTTAAGTTAAACCCCTTAGCTTAATTAACCATTAATCATGAGCCAAATTGCATTAGGCCCTTTTCTTCGTAGGTACATTGCAAATTTAAATTCCTTATGAGATTTTATGTCATCTTATTGGCTCATAATTATTTGATTAACAATGCTAAGGTGGTATAGGTAAGGATTAATTAACTTGTTTAATTCATATCTTAACCTAATCAAAATCTAAAATGAATCTAATCATCTAAAAATTAAACAAAATGTCAAACACATGTGGGAATGGGTTAGAATAGCAAACGCAACTCATATTTTCAAAATTAAATCAAATTCAAAATCAAACAAAAAAATCATACTAAATGAACTTTGGATTATTTTAAACTTTCTTATTTCATAAGATTATCTTTAGGATTTAATTAAAGTGAATATGTTTACATTCTTTCATTTCTTTAATTCTTTCCCCAACATGTTAAATATGTGTGTCATGTGGTTTCATGCATCCATACTTTTCAAAAATTAAATTTAAAATGAAAATGTTTACTTTATGTTAAATTGCATGTGTTGGCTAAAGTAATGATATGTGTGGCTATAGTCACAACTAAATTCAAATTATTTTCAAAAATATATGAATCAATTATCAAAACTAAAAGTCTGCTACTTATATTTTAATTATAAGCTTGCATGTGAGTAAGATATAAGGATGTGCTTAGTGTAGGTCTTCCTTCTCTTTTCTTTTAGAATAGTTTTGAATAGGATTTAGTAAGGTGTATGGTTCATTTGAAAAGAACCTAACACTTGCCTAATTCAATATCATATTCATCCCTATTCTATCACTTAGGAAGGATACCTATGCTTGCACATATAAATTGCATAAACAAAATGAATCAATTAATATAAATTTTTGCAATCTTTCTTTTACATTCATTTCTTTTGTACACATGTTTGTATTTAAGGAAAGTGGTATATTAGTCTGGACAACCCCGAGATTGTGAGATTTTAAGTAGCCCTAAGTAGGTCTTATACTTTACACCTCTAGTTAATAATGACATTGTACTCACTTATGCCTTTCTTACTTTCATGTGTGCATGTGAAGATTGGATAAGAAATCCCTTTTCTACATAAGGAAAATCATACATCATAAACTTTCAAATTTTCTTAAATGAATCATTTAGCATGCATCATAAAGTGTGTTAAACATTCTCATTTGTATGTATAGATATGCTTAGGACTCATTCATATGCATGTTATACATGTTGGGAAAGAAATGAAGTGATGTATGTTTTGTGAATTTGGTTCATTTTATTTAATCCTAAAATGCCTTTTTTTTTAAATGGATTTGTTTAGAGTTCATTTAAACTTAGGATTAATTAAAATACTTAATCAAAATATTCACTAAACAAAACTAAAACATGAATCTACTTTAGAAATTACTTAGGTTAGGTAAGGAAAGAGAAGTTCTCTTCTCTTTCCCTCTCTTTATAACTTAGTAATTAATTATAGGATTCACTTGAACCTAATCAAAACATAAAATAAAATCAACCCAAAATAATTAAATCACTTAAAAGAAACCCTCGTCTAAGTTGAACATGCTTCACACTTAGAAAATTCTAACTTAATGTCATAGCTAAGCATACCACACAAACCTCCAAAGCACACACATTAGGCTAAGTCACCACTTCTAGCTTTAGGTTAGAGCGGTGCATGGTTTGATGATGTTTTAGACTGGATGTTAGGATATATGTGCATAGAATGAATGGTAGGGCGATCTTAGTCTAACCATTATCTTCTGCAGGGGATTGAGCTTAAGGGGCACTGTAATAAATAAAAATATAAATGGTTTTGTTGTGCAGGTGCTTATACCTCTAAGCATAATCTAATAGGCCGGGTGGCTTAGTCACCCATGTGTGGGGTGATAAGTCCAATATATATGCTTGGGATTTGGTGGTTTGTTTAGCTAACCTTTGTTTTGCTGGTGTTAGCTAGATTTACTTTTCCTTTTCAAGTAAACTTTGCAATTAGGATTTTGGAATTATTATTATGGGGATTATGATGAACATTGGTCATAAGATATCAACTTATGCACCATGTGAAGCCTTTGGAGCATCCACCTTCCAACCATCCAAAAGATGGAACCAAAGAAGAAAGAAGAAAAGAGGAAGAAAGAAGAAAAGAAGAGTGAAGAAATGAAGCTTGAAGTCCTCCATAATAATGAATTTCTTGCTTAATTATAATTTAATTAATCTATAATCTGGGTTGTATAAGGGTAGAGCTTAGCTACAAAATTTATTTTTGGGTTTATGCAGTGGTACCTGACCACAATAGCCTTTTATTCTTCTTACATTAGCTTTATAAATTGATTGATGATTTGTTTAGCTTGTGCATTAAGTGACATCCTTTTCCTAGCTTATTCCTTACTTTATGTATGGCCTCGATATGGATCAGGCTCTTAGGGAAAAATAAATCTTTTACTAAACCTAATAACTCAAAATTAAAAATAAAGAATTTATAACCTCACCTAAAGTTTAGGTTTAAAATCAAGATAACAGAATTAGCAACCCCTTAGCTGGATGAATATTTCTTTTATAACATCATGCACAAATGCATCTTATTTTACTCTTGATCGGAGGGCTTCCACCGTTGCTAGAAAAACTTGGCTTGACCTTTGAGAGCCATGGTGGAAATACACCTCCTCCCTTCTCACTGATTTTGGCCAATAAATTTATTTGTCATGCATTAAGTATATGAATCCTATTAGCCTGAGTCAAAATAATTGTCCAAAAATAAAAAAAATGAAATTTGAATTGCATTAGATTTAGGTCATTTGAAGCATCTCCTTACATAATCTAGTCTATTTAAGGAATGAGTTTAAGGACTTAATTTCTTTCTAATTAAATAATAATTTAACTATCTTGCATAAAGCATAAAGTTATCTACATGTATTTAAAATCGTAGGAGGAGTTAGTTGGCGGCCACCTTAGGCAGTTGTAAGTCTAAATAGTCAGTTGGTTTGTCTTCTTTTGTGGAGGAAAACCAATTACCCAATTTTCACCTTAGATTTAGATTGTGCTTTCGATCCTTGCCAAAGCTCTCTAGATTTAGGTTCTGAGATTACTTCTCCCCTTTGTGAGCCATAAGCTTAAATCCTCACCTCTTAAGCATTTTCATAATCTTGTGTTGTGGAATCATAAGTCCTAAATTTCTAATGAAGAATTTAATTCAAATAAATTAAATCAATTTCAAAAATGTAAAGCCCAAATATAAGATAGTTTGAGATGCTCGCTGGGTTTCCTAGCATCGTGGGCATCTCCTATCTTTCTTTTCGATAATAACTCCTCTTTGATCAATCCCATTTGATGAAATCAACTAATGATTAATAGTCCTTTCCTATTGAAATCTTTGAAGACAACAATCATTTACCTTAATCGACAGTATTCCTAAGAGATCTCATCCCTTAAGATGTAATTAACTATAGGGGCTTGCACCTGTAGGAAAATTAATGAACCTAATTTAAAATAAACCCTACTTTACTTTTCTATATAAAGTAGGGGAAGAATCTTTGGTACATATGTAGACCCATTATCCTTAGGAGTCCTTAATGAGGTGATTAGTTCCATTAAAGGGTACTGACTTCTATCTCCCGAGATAGTACACTATTCCTTGATCACATAATCACCCTAATAAGAACATCTGCAGATCTACGTGGTTCCCCAACCAACATGCATATATTTCTATTTTCATTTATCATCTTCAAAAAAGATAGATGAAGGCAGGAATATTTTTCACCATAATACATTTAAAGAATTAATGGAATTACCATTTGACTTTTACTCGCCTTGTGTTCGTAATCATATACAGAAAGGTTTGGTTCCTCAGACATGGTCTAGGCACAGGTTAGAGTACTTTGAAAAGCTATGGAATAATACAGGCAGGGAAGCACAATCTAGAGCGGGACTAGGATTTGTACAGTGGGTCCAGTCAATGATGACGACTACTGCCTAGTTGGTACCAATCATTTGGAGTTTAATAGGTTCTTTTCACACAACACTAACTCTTATGAGAATGTGTATTTAGAAATCTCTAGATGATCCAGATGACTTCCAAATCAAAGATGCATTGCCAAAATTTGAAGAGGAGATCCATTCAATAATTGACAAGCTTAAAAAAATCAATCTCGGGGTAAAAGAAAATCCATGCCCGATGTACATCAATTTGTTGCTGGATGAAGAAGAAACCAATGACTCAGTTAGGCTATTGAATTAATTTAAAGACTACTTCACATGGAGTTATGAAGAGATGCCTAGATTATCTCCTGACATAGCAATCCACAATCTAGAAATAGATCTTGATGATACCCCTATTACACAAGCTCCTAGATGCATGTGATTAGAAATCGAATAATAGGACATTTCTAAAGTCAAGAAATTGATCGATGTTGGTTTCATCAGGGAAGAAAAATATCCTACCTAGTTAGCCAGTGTCATCCCAATTAAGAAGAAGAATGGAAAAATTCTCATATGCATTAATTTTAGGGAGTTAAATAAGGCATGTCCTAAGGATGAGTTTCCTCTTCCTATACTAGAACTAAAGGTGGACATCACCTCATCTCATGCAGTCTTCTCTTTTATGGATGGGTCAACTACAACCAAATCAAGATGTCCCCTGAAAATGAAAGAAACACTACTTTCTGAACCTCGATCAGAATCTTTTGTTATTGGGTCATGCTTTCCGGCCTTAAAAATGCTGGTGCTACATACCAACGGGCCATGACTCAAATCTTCAATGAACTCATTCATCATCAGGTTGAGTGCTACGTTGATGATCTAGTAGTCAAGAGCAGAGAAAAGGAAGATCATCTCTTTGACTTGAGAGTAGTTTTTGAACAGTTAAGATAATATAACCTCAAAATGACTCCCCTGAAGTGTACATTGAGAGTAGCTTCAGGAAATTCCTTGGTTTTATTGTTCGACATCAGAGAATAGAAATAGATCTAAAAAAGATTAAAGCTAACTTAAAAATGCCACCTCTTAAGAGTTTAACTCAACTCAGATCCTTCCAAGGATGGATGGCGTATCTGAGATGCTTTATCTCTACCCTATCGGAGAGATACAATCCATTCTTAGCACTTATCAAAAAGGATGCCAAGTTCAAGTGGGATGATAAGTGACAGCATGCCTTTGAAGACATCAAATAGTATTTGGTGAAGTCACCAGTTCTAGCAGCCCCTATCCGAGTCAGACCACTCATCCTCTACACTGCTACATTGGATGACTCTCTCAGCGCTTTGTTGGCCCAAGCCAATAATGAAGGGAAGGAAAATGCTCTCTACTACCTCAAATATTGTCTTATTCTTACTGAAGCAAACTATCCATCTATTGAGAAATATTATTTAGCTTTGATCTTTACCTCTCAAAATCTATGACACTGTGCTTTCTCATAAGGTGAACTTGATCTTCAGAACCAATCCACTACGTAATATCTCATGACACGGTCAATGCTTTCTAAACATTTGGCAAGATGGTCTATGATTCTCATAGTTTGATATCACATTCATACCCCTCTGTGCAATAAAAGGACAAGCACTAGCAATTTCTGCAACACACCCACTTCCTGCTGATTCTCCGCTTAGTGATGATCTTCCTAATAAACAAATCATGAACTTAGGGGAGGTTGACAATCATCGAGGGAGATATATTTTGATGGTGCAACTTCTTTTCATAAAGGAAAGCACCATGATCTACTCTTCCAGAAAAGTTAGGGGTATGAATAATTCTTCTAACTCTAGATAGCAATGTGATAAGATTCTCATACTATCTTTCCAACCCCTGCACCAACATTGAAGCTGAGTATGAGGCTTTGATTGTCGATCTGGAGTTATACATCACTATTAATGTCAAGAGCATCAACATATTTAGGGATTTTAAGTTGGTCATCAATCAAATTATTGGGTCCTACAAGGTTCTTAAAGCAAGCTTAGATTACCAGTATACCATGAAGTTGTTTGAAGTCACCATCATGTCCAAAATGAGTCTATTTCAATAAGGATCCAGCAGAGACAAGTCATATTAATTATTGATGTTGAACTCATCGAGAGACTTTCTCTTGAAGGGGAGGTTATCATTGCCAAAATGGATAATGAGTTGGCTTGGAGGCAACTGTTCATAGATTATTTAAACACTGAAAACTACCTCAAGAAAAGTTGCAAGCTCATCAGGTGAAATGGAGAGCTCTCTTCTATGCTCTCGTTGATGGCACCCTATATTGATGGTCCTTTGATCAAATGTGGTTACACTATTTAAACACGAGGCCCATTGTATGGCGAGAACATCGTCTATGCATAGCACATTAATCTGGTCCAATAATGAAAATGAAGATCAAGAGACTAGGATACTACTGGTTTTTGATGATTACAGACTACATGGATGTAGTTAAGAGATGCCATCGTGTAATGGAGATGGTCCTCCACCAACCCAACATTCTACACCCTACATTGGCCTCATGGCCATTCGAGTGTTGGGACATTATTGTCAATGATCCTCCTTCTTCCAAGGGGCATCAGTTCATCTTAGCTGCCACCGATTACTTTTCCAAGTGGGTGGAGGTAATTCCACTCATAGAGGTCACAACTCAGCATGTGCTTTAATTTTTTAAGAACTATATCATATATAGGTTTGGGGTGTCTCGATGAAATATATTCAATAATGGTATTGCATTCAAAAGCACCAAGATCAACATCTTCGCTAGAAGACACAGTGACAAATGGCTTAATGAAAGCATTCAACAAAACTCTCATCCGAATATTGAAGAAGACTCTTGATGACAACAAGCGGTAGTGGAATGAGCAGTTCGTTGAAGCCTTGTAGGCCTATCATACCATATACAGAACTTCAACTCAGTCTACCCCATTTTCCTTAGTGTATGGGTCCGAAGCTGTTCTAACTTTAGAAGTTCAACTCCCATAACTAAGGATAGCATTGGGTTGCAAGATCACTACAGAGCAGAATGCAAAGTTGTGATTAGAAGAGCTTGAAGGTTTGGAGGAGAGTCACCTATGAGCGTGCCAGAACCTTGAGTTGTACAAAGCTAAAATGATTCAAGCTCACAACAAGCTGGTCTGCCCTAGGTCTTTCTGAGTAAGAGAACTTGTGTTAGTCCTAAAGAGAGCAATTGTTTCCCGTTGAAAGATGGGAGGCAAGTTTGAACATACTTGGGAAGGCCCCTATGTCATAGAGAAGGCCTACCAAGGAGGATCTTATCAGCTCATTGATTATAAAGGGGAACACCCAATGCTTCCAATTAATGGGCTCTATCTAAAGAAATATTACCCATGAAATAAATCATGTTTAAAAATAATTCCATCAATCAACATAAATCAAATTCCATTTCACCAAAATATTCTCTTCTTTTGAAGCATTATTTGCTTATCTTGCAAATCTGCCATGACATGTTTAGGGCAGGTGTAAAAGTCCCCCTGTGGCATCCTATCCCACTTGCACAACACAAACACAATCTCTCAATGTTATTAGAATTGGTGTAAGAGAACTTGAGAGGCATTTTATTTTGATTAACATAACAAAGTTAGGTGTGACAAAACCCAAGCGGCATCCTTTCTTAGTAGGATTTCTTGGTTTGCCATCCGTGTCATCGTTCCATCAAAACCCCCTAACGTATTAAGGTAGGTGTAAGAGTCCCCCAGAGGTATCCTATTCCTTTTAACACAAGCACAAAAACAAAAACAAAAACAAAAACAAATCTTTTGTCTTGAGTTATTTTGATGTGGGAGCAAGCCCCCTTTGGCACTCACTCATTAGCTACTCTAGGTCGGGTCCACATGCTACCTCACTAGTACGTCACTCCACTGGTCACTTTTTTGGAGGATGTGAGTCCCCATGCTTTCTTCTAACTTGACCATTGCAAACCAATGAGTTCCTTGTTAGTATGGTAGACTTTACTTCCCAGCCAATAAGCTACCTCATGTTGATTTCATTTAAGAATATGTGAGTCCCCAAGCTTTCTTCTTAAATTAATCATCATTATCTAACTAGGTCGAGTATATTTGAGGTTTAGGTAAGTCCCCCAAAGGTTCTTTTCCTCTTGACTATATTTGAGTTGATATAAGTCCCCCAGTGGCATTCACTAGTGGTCTAGGTCGATAGCACTTCAGCCAAAAATAGACTATCCTAGCAATCAGTTCCACTATAAGAGGATGTGAGTCCCCGAGCTTTCTTCCTAGGTTGATTGTTGCAAACTAATGGGCACCTTAGGTTGGTTGATGTTCATTATTCTAACACCGATGGATACACCACTCTGTATGTGAGTCCACACTTTCTCCTTGGGTTACACCCAATACCTATTTGATATATGACCATCCATGTCATCTTCTCTGGTTTTGGATTAAGCCCTAATGGACCCATTCTTGTGGGTACTCTATTTGGATCACATCCTTGACCCCATTTAGACACTACCCTAATTACTCTTGATTGGCCCCCCTTTCCTAGTAGCCACCCCTGTGGTTGGAGAATTTGTTCAACGAATGCATAGATTCTCCCTTAGTTTAGTAAATATGAGATAGGTCAAGGCCGATATAAGTTTCTTCTCAGTTTGATCCCTCATAAACTAACAGGGTCCATGATAAATAAACTAAACAAAATAAACAAAATTAATTCACTTGTGGATTAGGAATTCAAGCCCCCAAAGTGAAACTTTTCTTAAGAAGGCATCCTATCTTTAGGTAGTGTCGAACTCCTATAGAATTCCGACTACCCGAGTCGATAAATCGTGTAGACTCACTCTACACCCTTAGGTCAAGTTCAATCTATTTTCTTACAAAAAGGTTACCTTGACAGTCATTTTGCTTTGGAAGATGTAAAATCATGATGCATTATTTCTAGCATGATTGACACAAACTGACGGGTAGCCCTAGGTCAGGTTTGATTTGTTGCCCAATACAATAGATCACCCAGTGGTCTTTTGTAGTAGGAGATGTGAGTCCCCAAGCTTTCTTCCCTCTAATTGATCATTGCAAACTGGAAGGCACTCCTTTGGTCGGATAGTTCTCCCATCGGTTGAGAAGTTATTCCCTTTGGTTCAGTAAATTTGAGATAGATCTTGGCTAATATAAGCTCCCTCTCAGTATGATCCATCGTAAACCAACGAAATCCATCAAAATAACTATGAAATAAAATTAATCTTTGACTAACTTAGAGTTGATTCAAGTCCCGAGGCATTCACTCAATAGTCATCCCGAGGTCCGATTCGATTTATTGCCCAAAGCAACTGATCACCTTCATGGTTTCTTATTTCTAGAGGACGTGAGTCCCCATGCTTTCTTCTTAAGACTTGATCATTGCACACCGAAAGGCATTCCCCTTAGTTGGATAGTTGTACCTCATGATTGGTAGACTATTCCCTTTAGATTGATAAATCTGAGTTAGGTCTAGGCCTCCATGGCCCATACTTAGTGCAGTCCATCATAAACCAATGGGATCCATCAAAATAAATTAAAAAGAAATTGATATTGACTATCCTTAAGTTGATTTAAATCCCCTAGATGCATTCACTCAATAGTCAACCCTAGGTTGGTTCAATCTATTACATTGCCAATAGATTACCCTAACAACTGGCCCCTACTTTGGAGGATATAAGTCTACTATGCTTTCTTTCTAGTACAGGCAAGGGCATCTTTGCTCCCCTACTATATGTTTAGTAGACTACCCCTTTGGATTGGTAAATCTGAATTAGGTATGGGCCTCCATGGCTCCTACTCAAGTGATCGATCGTAAACCAATTGGTTCATCTCAAAATTTGAATCTAAAAATTGAAACAACCCTCTTCCCAAGTGGAACTTTCTCCCTAGTGAGACTCAAAGCAAATCAAACCTCCCATCCCCTTTTGGATGACTTGAACCTACTTTCCAAGTGGAAGGTTCACATATTCTATCCCTAGTGGATCCCTCCTTCCTTCTCTTATGTCCTTGACATAAGTAGAGCCACATTGCACTAAGCTCTAGATTCCTTCTACACCTCGGGTTATGAGTAGATTATCTCTGTTAGTGCTTGTGATCGTTCAGTGTTGTTGATCATTTTGGTCAACACAAATACGTGTGGTGTTCCTTGTCAATCATACCTATTGGGCACCCTTTATTGACCTCATTTTTAGAATGAGATCTTAACCCCTCCATCTTAGATATATGATTCCTCTTAGACTTTGAGAGCTTATTAATCTTAGGATGCATCTAGTGATTAGGTGGACACTCAACCTAACCCTACAAACTTAGAAGAGTTAGCCATAGGAGTAGGTCATGCCTTAGAAGTGTTAGGAAAATTTGTCTACCCTATTGTTTGGACCACCTCCCTTACTTCCTTTAAGTCAAACTCCAATTCAAATCAACATCAAACCTAAATCAATTCTATCCTAATTGATTTTCTCCAAACTCAAATCAATACTAAATGATTGAAACCCATGATTGAAATTCCAAATTCAAATTCCTAATTCAAAATCTTTCCTAAGTCCTTAATTTCCATCTTAAGGACTTAATTTAAATCATCTTCAAATAAATTTCATGAAATTTTCTCATAACTCATTTATATTCTCATTTATATTCACATATATAAATGAAATATAAATTCAAATCAATCCAATCAAATCCAAAATTCAAGATCAATTCACAAAATCCTTCTTAAGTCCTTAATCCTCTCTTTAGGACTTAGCCTAAATCACCTTTAAATCAATTCAAATTCATAAAATTTTCTCATAACTCATTTATATTCTCATTTATATTCACATATATAAATTAAATATAAATTCAAATCAATCAAACTAAATTCCAAATTCAAATTCCTAATTCAAAATCTTTTCCAAATCACCTTGATTTTCTCTTAAGGACTTAGCGTAGATGATCATCAAATCACTCTAAATTCATGAAATTTTCTCATTTATATTCACATATATAAATGAAATATAAATTCAAACAACCAAACTAAATCTAAAATTAGAGTTCAAATTCAATCAAAATCTAACCTAAACCTTTCAAGTAAAATTCTTGAACTTAGCCAAATCAAGCCAAACTTTTGATTTTCCTTCATGATTCAATCAATCCTTCAATCATGAATCCAAATATAAAAATAAACTTTAATCACCAAATCAAAACTCAATTCAAAAATCAAGCCAAAATCCATTTCATGTTCACCCTTTGAACTTGAAATTATCAAATGAATCAAAACCCATTTGATTTCAAACCACTTGCAAATGGATTTATATTTTAATCATAAGTCCATATGTAAGTTCAATCAAACTCAAATCAAGCTTTGACCAAGCCATTTGACCCACTTAGGCTCACCTGACCAAAGTGACCTAAAGTACCCTTATGAGCCAAATTCTAATCCTAATCCAAATTGGATTGAATCAAACTCACCTAAGCCTCTCATCATGATCAACAATCATCATGAGATGATCAATCACTCAAATTGGGTCAAACTAAGTCAAACCTAAGGGTTGACCAAGTCAACACTTAGCCAAAATGAAACCCAACATAGCCAAAATCCACCATAGCCAAATTGATTGAAACCATTGATCTAAGTTCATTCATGATCAATGTTTGAACTTGACCAAGTCAACATTGAGCCTAACTAGCCAATTGGACACTTGACCAAGTTGACCCAACTTGACCTAAAAGTCAAAATGTGTCAAAATTTGATCTAAGCCAAATTGATTAAAACCAATGGGTCAAGTTCATTCTAAATCACTTGAACTTGACCAAAGCCTAGGCCAACTAGACCTAACCTAGCCCAATTAACCTTGAACCCAACTTGACCTAAAGGGTCATATTGAGAAAATTCAAACTCAACCAAAATTAATTGGAAACAAATATACAAATCCACTTCATATGACCAACCAAACCTAAACCTACCCATGACCTAGCTCAAATAGGTCAAATGGGTCAAATTGGTCAACTTGACCCATTCGACCTATATGAAATCATATGAACCAAATTCAAACCTAAACCAAATTGAATCAAACCAAAGCCACCAAAACTTTTCAAATGATTCAACCCTTGGTTTGACCAAAATTGACCAATTGGTCAACTTGACTCAGATTGACCCATTTTGACCTAAATGGGTCAACATGAGCCAAACCATACCAAATGAACTCCAAATCTAATGAAACTTGGCCAAACCTATTTTCTAAACATACCAAACATACCCAAATTCCAAAATCAAGCAAATGACCATTTTACCCCTATTCCATAGGGTAATTTTTAGCCACTTCTACTTAGAATTTGGTCAAATCCTTTTCATACTCACTTATCACTCTCTTAGTGGATCAAGTGAACACTAGGGAGGGTGGTGCACTCAACCCAATGGGTTTGGGTCAGCCCAAACTGACCCAATGGCCAAACTGAGCACATGCATTGAAATGGCCACATGGGAATCTTCATTACACTCAATTTGAGCACATGGCAGTTCTCCACTCTTCTCCCACCAAACCAAACTATGTGCAATTGAAAATAGCCTAACAAACCATCTAAATTAGGGCAATTGGATCAAAATGGCAAGCCCATGCTCGACCGTCTGATTGCCAAAGGGGGAGACATACTCCCCCTAATTCACTCTCATTCCAACATTCCTCAGGTTGATTGAGTGTTAGGAAGCCAAAGGAGTCATTTTTCATTGATCCCAAGCTCTCTCAAGCATTTTTCAGTTTCCATTTCTCAATTTTCACAAGGTGAGAATAGGGAAGATCCACCAAAAGTCCATTTTACTCCACACCTAAAATCAAGCCAATTCCCTTTGCACACTCCCTCAAGGACCCCAATGGAGCTTGCCCAAGCTCTCTTTCAAGTTAAAGGAGGAGTCACCTTGACCAAAGCCGAGCTCACTTGGAGGAGGAGTTAGTCCATAGAAGCTCAACCAACCCCTAAAACTTTCAAAGAAAGCAACATCTCAACCGAAAGCTTCCAAGGGAATCGAGCCGCAGGAGGTTAGCCATTTTATGAGCTTAAATTCAATATGGTGTGCAGCTTTGTGAAAGAAATTTTTATGCCATAAGATTTTGACCGTTAGATGTGATCTAGGATGCATGATGAAGGTGTGGGCCAAATTTGTTTCAATGAGCTCAATCGAGCTCGATCATCCTAAGATGGACTAATCCCTTTCCATAAGGAATACAGGATAGATCTCTGCATCCATCTATGTGTTTTGGATGGGCAATCGAGATTAAAATGCACAATATATTTATATTTAATCATCTGATCTGCGAATTTAATCTCAACTGTCTGATCGGATGGATCCTTGATTGGACAGCTGAGGAGAAAGCACATAGCTCTGCCGCCACGATGCTACAATGTGACATTTTAAATATCCAATCAGACAATGATGCGTGTAAAGCACATGCTGCGTCAGCTGCATGCATGGCGTTAGCGGATTAATGATTTAATTGGGAATTTATTTAATTCTAATTAATCACCTAAACTTCTAAAATTCATATCTCAACATAAAAAAATTAGAAAAAATGAAATAAATTACATTAGAAAGATAATTAAATATAGAATATTTTATAATTGATTTTGATTAATTTTGAATAGTTCTTTTCTCTGAATTTTAATTTTATTAGAAATATAAATTTGCTAATTACTCTCTAATTAATTTACTCATTAATCCCAAATTTTTTAGTGTAATTAGAGGAATTCCTTCTGCCTCCTCTAATTTTCTTGGAATTTATTGGAATTAGAGAATTGCTTATTACTTAATCACCTTAATATAATTAGATTAATTAAGTATAATTAGTGATTAAACCCTTTGAAGCAATTAAGTTTTGATTAAGTGAATGAGGTTTAGAATAATTTTGGGATACTCCCCAAGATATTCCTTAAATCTTATTCAATCTTATTCAGGTTAATTCACATTATCCCCTTAATTAATTTCATAAAATTTTATTACTTTCCAAACTCAATTAATTCTTCTTGGGTAGATGCTTAGGTGTTCAAGATCCTAAGTATAATTAAGGAAATCAAAATTCAACTCATATGTATGAGGTGTTTTGAAATTACTCAAGTTAAACCCCTTAGCTTAATTAATCATTAATCATGATCCAAATTGCATTAGGCCCTTTTCCTCCTAGGTGCATTGCTAGTTTAAATTCCTTGTGTGGTTTTATGTCATCTCATTGGTTTATAATTATTTGATTAACTATGCCAAGGTGGTGAAGGTAAGAGGTAATTAACATGTTTAATTCATACCTGACCCTAATCCAAATATAAAATGAATCTAATCACCTAAAAATTGAACAAAAATATCAAATACATGTGAGAATGGGTTAGGAATAGCAAACTCACCTCACATTTTCCAAATTAAATCAAACTCAAAATCAAACAAAAATCACATTAAACAAACTTTGATTTGCTTTAAGCTTTTTTATTTCATAATATTATCTTTAAGAATTAATTAAGGTGAATGTGTTTACATGTTTTCATTACTTTAGTACTTTCCTAATATTCTAAATGTGTGTGTCATATGATTTCATACATTCATGCTTTTCAAAATTCAAATTTAAAATGAAAATATTTCCTTTATGTCAAATTGCATGTTTTGGCTAAAGTAAAATATGAGTGGCTTTTATCACTATTAAATCCAACTTCTTTCTTTTCCATTTATTTCTTTTGTACATATGCTTGTATTAAGGAAAGTGGTATATTAGTCTAGACAATCCTGGGGTTGCGAGGCTTTATGTAGCCCTAAGTAGGTCTTGTATCTTACACCCCTGGTTAATAATAGCATCGTACTCACTTATGCCTTTCATACATTCATATGTGCAAGTGAAAATTGGATAAAAACCCTTTTGCTACTTAATAAAAATCATGCATCATAATCATTCAAATTTTTTTAAGTAACTTACTTAGCATGCATCATAAAGGTGCTAAACATTCCCATTTGGTATGTATAGATATGCTTAGGATTCATTCATATGCATGTTATATATGTTCGGAAAGAAATGAAGTGATGTGTGTTTTGAATTAACTCACTCTATTTAATCTTAAAAAATCTTTCTTTTTGAATGGGTTTGTTTAAAATTTATCTAAACTTAGGATTAATTAAAACACATAATAAAATATTCTCTAAAAAAAACTAAAACATGAATCCACTTTAGAAATTACTTAGGTTAGGGAAGGAAAGAGAAGTACTCTTCTCTTTCCCTCTCTTTATAACTTAGTAATAAATTATAGGATTCAATTGAACCTATCAAAACATAAAATAAAATCAACCCAAAATAATTAAACCACTTAAATGAAACCCTCCTCTAAGTTGAATATTCTTCACACTTAGAAAATTTAACTTAAATATAGCTAAGCATAAAACCTTAAAGCACATTAGTCACCACTTATAGCTTTAGGTTTGATGCATGGTTTGATATTTGCTTTATTTTGATATATGTTTTAGTCTGATGTTAGATGTATGTCTAAGAATGAATGGTAGAATCTTAGTCTAACCATTATCTTATGGGATTGTGCTTAAGAGCATAATAAATAAAATATAAATGCTTTTGTTGTGAAAGTGCTTATACCCTAAGCATAATACATATGTGGACTTAGTCACCCATGTGTGGGGTGATAAGTCCAATATGCATGCTTGAGATTTGTGTGGTTTGTTTAGCTAATCTCAGTTTTGTAGGTGTTTGCTAGATTTACTTTTTCTTTTCATGTAATTTTTGTAATTAGATTTTGGAATGATAGTTATGGTGATTAGGATGAATATTGGTTATAAGATCTCATCTTATGTACCATGTGAAGCCTTTGGATCAACCACCTTCCAACCATCCAAAAGAAGGAACCAAAGAAGAAAGAAGAAAAGAAGAATGAAAAATGAAGCTTGAAGACCACCATAATAATGAGTTTCTTGCTTAATTGTACTTAATGCATTTGTAATCTCAGAGGTGTATAAATTAATTATTCAATTTTTTTGGTAGCTGCCCCACATAAATGCCTCTTAATCTTTTGTGTTAGCTTTATAAATTGATTGATGATTTGTTTAGCTTATGCATTGAAATGGCATATTTTTCCTATTTTCTTCCTTACTTGATGTATGGCCTGGATGTTGATTAGGCTCTTAGGAAAAAAAATTAATCTTCTACCAAATTTAACAATTCAAAATTAAAAATAAAAAACTCATATCCTCACCTAAAGCTTAGGCTAAAAATCAAGATAAAAGAATTAGTAACCCTTTAGCTGGATGAGTACTTCTTTTATAACATCATGTACAAATGCATATTATTTTCACTCTTGATTGGAGGGCTTCCACCTTGCCGAGAGAAACTTTGACCTTGAGTGTCATGGTAAAATACACCTCCTCCCTTCTCATTGATTTTAGCCAATAACCTTACTTCTCATGCATTAGACATATGAATCCTATAAGCTGAAATAAAAAAGATTATCCAAAAATAAAAAATAAAATGTAATATGATTTGTATTAGATTTAGGTCATTTGAAGCATATTTACATGATCTAGTCTCTTTAGGGAGTGAGTTTAAGGATTTAGTCTCTTCTAAATAAATAACATTAGCTATCTTGCATAAAGTATATGACTTGCCTACATGAATTTAAAATAGGAGTTAGTTGACACCCCGTGGTTATAAGTCTAAGCAATCGGGTGGTTTATTCTCTCTTGTGGAGGAAAATCATATACCTATTTTCACCTTAGATTTAGGTTGTGCTTTTGGCCCTCTCTAAAGCCCCTTATATTTAGGTTTTGAGGTTATTTCTCCCCTTTGTGTGCCATAAGCATAAATCCTCACCTCTTAGGCATTTCTATAATCTTGTATTGTGGAATTATAAGCCCTAAATTTCTAATGAAAAATTCAACTCAAATAAATTAAATCAATTTCAAAAATATAATGCTCAATCATAAGATAGTTTGAGATGCTCGCTAGGTTTCCTAGCATCATGAGCATCTCCTAATTATCTTCATTTGGCTTTGATAATAACTCTCTCTTTGATCAATCCTATTTGATCTTCAAAATGAACTAATCGATTGATAGTTCTACCCTATTGAAATATTTGGAGACAGCGATCATTTACCTTAATCGAGAGTATTCTTGATGGATCTCATTCTTTAGAATGTAATTAACTATGCTTGCCCTAGAATCTTAACGTCCTGCTTTAAAATAAACTCGCTACTTTTCATGAAATTAGGGAAGAATATTTGGTACATGCGCACCCATTATCCTGGGGAGTCCTTGTTTATAAAGTCCATTGTAGGGTGAACTTATCTTCAAGATAGTACACCTCTCCTCAATGTCATACCATCACCTCAATAAGAACATTAATCTATGATCATATGCATAAAAAAGAAGAGATGTATATTTTCATCTTCATTTTATTCTACATAGAGTGAAGATGGAAGTATATATTTTATTCTTTAGAAATTAAAAATTTCACCACAAATGGCTTAAGGAAAATATCCCAAAATTATTCCCTAAACCTTCTATTCACTTAAACAAACCTTACTTAACTTAATCAAGGGATTAAACCACTGATTACATACTTAATTGGGCTTAATTACATTAGGAGAGTAATTAGGAATGAATCCAGTAATTACCTTAACTAAACCATTAATAAATCTCAAGAAAATTAAGGGAGGCCGAAGTCATCCCACTAAATAGACATAAAAAGTTTAAGATTAATTAATGAAATAATAAGAGGGTAATTAGCCTAATTATATTCCTAATAAAACCTAAATTCAAAAAATAACATTATTCAAAATCCATCAAAATCAATTTTATAATATTCTACATTCAATTATCTTTCATATGGAATTTATTTCATATTTTTTTAATTTTTCTACACCTAGATATGATATTTGAAGTTTCCATTATTAATTATGTAATTTAATCCCCTAATTATATAGCTAATCCCGTCAGTGTCACATGGAGGATGGTGTGGCATGCACTTTCTATGTGGCATGACGGGAGAGGCTATTTAAGTAGCCATATCATAATGTCAAAATGGTGTAACGCGCTTTCTCCTGCTTTGTTCGACATTGACGGTAGATCAAGCCCATAGTTCTGGGTTAACTTGGATCCTACATGTTTTAATAATCGCATCCAAAACCCATGGATGGATCATGATCTATCCCTAATCTTCCTGGGAGATGACCGCCCATCTTCTAGGAAGATCCAAGATTGATTGAATTGAATCCAAATTCAACCCGCACCATCATAATGCAAGGGAGAACACATCCAATGTCTAGTTTCTCATGAGATGAGACTTCACTTCACAAAGGACCAAGAGGAGATGAATTTAAGCTCGGTTTAATGGCATACCTTGCTAGAGGCTATCACCGGTGCTCGATTCTATTAATGTAGCTTCGTCTAGTGGAGACGAAGCCTTGTTGGAGGTTTGAGGTGTTAAAATTGGATGGATCTTTCTATAGACCAACTTCACCTTCACTTGAGATCAGTCTTGGTCAAGAGTAGTCCTCCCTTACCTTGGAGCTTGTGTGAAGGCTTGGGCGAGTTCGATCGAGCTCCCTAATGAAGCTTGCAAAGTGAATTTGCTTGATATTGAGTATGGAGTGAGATTGAACTTGCTTGAGCTCCCCTATTTTTAGTCTATGAAAATTGAGAAATGCGAAATTCAAGAACTCTCTAGGAAGCTTAGGTAGACTTAAAAATAGCTCCTCTAGCTTCCCTCAATGATGGATAATAATGATTTCAAATAGAATTAGGGGGAGTATATCTCCCCCTAGAGCAATTGAATGATCGAGCAAGATACTATTGTTTTGATCTAATTGACCTTATTCCATGGGTTTGTTAGGCCTTTTAAGGTGGCATTGCTTTTGGTTTGGCCAGAGAGAGGTAGTGGAGTAGTGTCATGTGCTTGAAATGAGTGGAGGAAGGATTCCCATGTGCTTAATTTCATGCAAGTGGTTGATTTTGACCTTTGCTGACCCAAACCCATTAGGTGCACACACCAATGTCCACTTGGTCCACTAAAGAGGGTGCCAAGAAGAAATTTGACCAAATTCCAAGTGAATTTTTTACCCTATGGCCTAGGGTAAAATCGTTACTTTTAATTTGAATATGTTTATGATTAAAAAAAGTTTCATGGATTTAGTTGATTTGATATGATTTGGCTCATGTTGACCCATTTAGGTCAAAATGGGTCAACTTGGGTCAAGTTGACCAATTGGTCAAACTTGGTCAAACCAAGGGTTGGGTCAAGTTCGTATGACTATTTGAAATTTGATGGTGATTTTGGTTTGGTTCAATTTGGTTTATATTTAGTTTTAGTTCAATTGAGTTCATTTAGGTCAAATGGGTCAAGTTGACCAATTTGACCCATTTGACCTATTTGGGTTAGTTCATGGGTTGGCTTAGATTTCTTTGGTCATATGAATTGGATTGGTATCTTTATTTCCAATCAATTTTAGTTTAATTTGATTTTGGCTCAATATGACCTTTTAGGTCAAGTTGGGTTCAAGGTCAATTGGGCTAGTTTATGTCTAGTTGGCCAATTAGAGCTTTGGTCAAGTTCAACAATCATATTGAAATTAACTTGACCCATTAGTTTCAACCAATTTGGCTTAGATCAAGTTTTGACATATTTTGACTTTTTAGGTCAAGTTGGGTCAAGTGGCCAATTGGGCTAGGTTAGGCTCAAATGTTGACTTGGTCAAGTTCAAACATTGATCATGAATGAGTTTTGATCAATGGTTTCAATCAATTTGGCCTATGATGGATTTTGGCTATGTTTTCATTTTGCTAAGTGTTGACTTGGTTAACCCTAGTTTGACTTGATTTGATCTAATTTGAGTGATTGATCATCTTATTGATCATGAGAGCTTAGATGGGCTTAGTTCAGTCCAATTTGGGTAGGATTATAATTTGGCTCAAAAGGGGTACTTTAGGTCACTTTGGGTCAAGTGAGCCTAAGTAGGTCAAATTGCTTGGTCAAAACTTGATTTGAGTTTGATTGAACTCACATAGGGACTTATGATTGAAATATAAATCCATTTGCAAGTGGTTTAAAGTCAAATGGATTTTGATTCATTTAACAATTTCAAATTCAAAAGGGTGAACATGAGCTTGACTTGGGTTTGATTTTTGAATTGAGTTTTGATTTGGTGATTGAATTTTATGTTTATATTTGGATTCATGATTATAGGATTGATTGAATCATGAAGAAAAATCAAGAGTTTGGCTTGATTTGAAATTGATTTGGCTAAGTTCAAGAATTTGACTTGAAAGGTATAGGTTGAATTTTGAATGAGTTTGAGTTTGATTTTTGGATTTGGTATTGGATATTTGAATTTATATTTCATTTATATTTGTGAATATAAATAAAAATATAAATGGGTTATGAGAAAATTTCATGAATTTGAAGTGATTTGAACTTGCTTTAGGCTAAGTCCTTAAGAGGGAATCAAAGTGACTTAGGAAAGACTTGTTATTTGGATTTGAATTTTGGATTTATTTTGAATGATTTGAGTTTATATTTCATTTATATATGTGAATATAAATGAGAATATAAATGGGTTGTGAGAAAATTTCTTGAATTTGAATTGATTTAGATTTGATTTAGGCTAAGTCTATAAGAGAGAATCAAAGGACTTAGGAAATATTTTGATTTGGAGTTTCAATCATGAGCTTCAATCATGGGTTTCAATCAGGTGAAATTGATTTGAGTTTGAAGAAAATCAATTAAGTTGGAATTGATTTAAGTTTGACTTGTAGGAAGGAAGAGAGGATTTTGGTTCAAGCTATAGGGTAGGAAAATTTTCCAACACCTCTAAGGCATGACCTATTCTTAAGGCTAACTCTTCTAAATCTCTAGGGCTAAATTGAGTGTCCACCTAATCACTAGATGTGTCTTAAGACTAAAGATCTCTTAAAGTTTAAGAGAAGTCCTATGTCTGAGATAGAGGGGTTGAGAGCTCATTCTAAAAATGAGGTCAATAAAGGGCACCCAATAGGTGTGGTGTGACTGACAAAGAACACTGCACATATTGGTGTTGACCGAAATGATCAACAACACCAAAGATCATAAGAACTAATAGAAATGGTCTATTCCTAACCCAAGGTGTAGAAAGAATCTAAAGCTTAGTGCAATGTGACTCTACTTATGTCAAGGACATAAGAGAGGGAAGGAGGAATCCACTAGGGATAGAATATGTGAACCTTCCACTAGGGAAACAAGTTCAAATATTCCACAAGAGATGAGAGGTTTGATTTGATTCTCATTGGGGAGAGAAATTGATTTGATTCAATTTGTTATTTGTTTAATTGTGTTTATCGACTGGATAGAAAAGTGAACTCTATGGAGTTCAAGTCATCCACATAGAAAGGATGAAAGAGGGATTAGAATTGGATGGAGAACTAGAAAGACTTGCATCTCACTGAGGAGAAGCAAAATATTTAATTTAGATTGATTGATTATTTTTGTTCTATTTGTTTCACTCTACTGAGGGAGGAAGGTTGAATTTGTTTTAGATTTTTAATTTTATATTCTGAAATGGACCCTGTTGGTTTGCAATGGATCGCATTGAGTAGGAGCCATGAAGGCTTAGACCTAACTCAAATTTACTAATCCAAAGGGATAGTCTACTAACCACATATTAGGACTAACTAACCAAAATGGGATGCCTTTCGGTGTGCAGCAGCGATACTAGGAAGAAAGCATAGTAGACTTTCATCTTCCAAAGTAGGGACTAGTTGCTGGGGTGAACCATTGGCAAGGAAACAGATCGCATCCAACCTAGGGCTGACTATTGAGTAAATGTCGATGGGGGACTTAGATCAACTCAAAGATAATCAAGATTAATTTCATTTTTAAATTGTTTATTTTGATGGGTCCCATTGATTTGTAATGGACACTGAGTAGGGGACATGGAGTCCTTGGGCTAACTCAGATTTACCAATCCAAAGGGAATAGTCTACCACATAGGACTATCAACCAAGGGATGCCTTTGGTGCAATGGTCAAGTTAAGAAGAAAGCAGGTCTCACATCTTCCAAAATAAGGAATCAGGGTGATCGGTTAGCAATGCAACAGATCGAACCCAACCTAGGGCTGACTATTGAGTGAACGCCGCTGGGGGACTTAGATCAGCTCAAATGTAGTCAAAGATTAATTTTATTTTTAATTTATTTTGATGGATTATGTTGGTTTGTGATGGATCAAACTGAGAAGGAGCTTATATCAGCCTAGACCTATCACAAATTTCCCAAACCAAAGGGAGTAGGTTCCCAACCGATGGGAGAACTATCCTACCAAAAGAGTGCCTTTCGATTTACAATGATCAATTCAAGGGAAGACCAACAAAAGACCACTGAGGTGATCGATTACTTTGGGCAACAAATCGAACCTGACCTGGGGCTACCCATCAGTTGTGCGATAGTCATACTAGAAAGACTGCATCATAGTCTTACATCTTCCAAAGCAGAATGATTGCTGAGGTAACTTGCTTGTGGCAAAATAGATTGAACCCGACCTAAGAGCGACTATGGAGTGAGTATCGACCTAGAGATTTATCTCAACTCAAGTAGTCAAGTAATTCCTATAGGGAGTTCTCACGACATACCCCTAAAGATAGATGCGCTTGAGAAAAGGGGCCCTTTGGGGGCTTGAATTCCTAATCCACAAGCGAATATATTTATTTATTTTATTTAGTTTGTTTACCATAGACCCTATTAGTTTGTGAGGGATCTTACTGAGAAAGAGTTTACATTAGCCTAGACTCATCTCAAATTTACCAAACTAAAGGAGAATCTGCGCATCTGTTGAACAAATTCCCTAACCATGAGGTGGCTACTAGGAAAGGGGAACTATTCAATCCAAGAGTAACCCTAGTAGTGTCTAAATGAGGTTGCAAAAAACATGATCCAAATAGAATGCCCTTAGGGAGAGGGCCTGCTAAGGTCTTAATCCAAAACCTGAGAAGATGACATGGCTATATATCAAATAGTATGGTGGCCAACTCAAGGAGAAAGCTAGACTCACATCTTCGCCAAGAGTGGTGTATCCACCGGTGAGTGGTCACAACATAGTGAACATCAACCAACCTAAGGTGCCTATCTACAATAATTAGCCTAGAAGAAAGCTGGGACTCATCCTCCTATAGTAATTGATTCGGGATAGTCTTCTGCCACAGTGTCATCTAACCTATTACGAGTGAATGCCACTAGGGGACTTACATCAACTCAAATGTAGTCAAGAGGAAAGGAGCCTCTGGGGGACTTATCCTAAACCTCAAATATACTCGACCTAGTTAAATCATGATGATTAGTTCAAGAAGAAAGCTCAGGGACTCACATCTTCTTAAATAAAATTAAACAGATAGCTTACCGCGGAAGTCTACCAAACTAACAAGGAGCTCATTTGGTCAAGTTAGGAAGAAAGCTGGGACTCACATCTCCAAACAAGTGACCACTGGGGTGACATACTAGCAGATAGCATGTAAAACCTGAGAAGCTAATGAGTGAGTAGTGGGCTTGCTCACATCAATAGAGATAAAAAGATATATGTTTATTTTTATGCTTATGTTAAAGGGAATAAAATGCCACTCAAGTTCTCTAACACCTACCTAAAATACACTGGGGATTTTGATGAAATGTGCCATGGGTGAAAAATAGGACTTCCCACTAAGAAAGGATGCTACTTGGGTTCTCTTACACCTAACTTAGTTGTGCTAGTCAAAATAGAATGCCACTTGGGTTCTCTCACACTTATTCTAATAGCACTAGAAAATTATGTTTGCCTGTGTTTGTGTTGTAAAAGAGGGATAGGATGTCATTGGGGGACTCTTACACCTACCCTAAACACGTCATGGCAGATTCGCAAGACCAGCAAACAATACTTTGAAAGAAGAGAAGATTTTGATGAAATTGAATTAGATTTTTGTTCTTTTATTGATAATTAATTTTAAATATGATTTTTATGTATAATATTTCTTTAAATAGAGCCCATTAATTGGAAGCATCGGGTGTCCCCCTTTACAATGAATAAGCTGATAAGATCCTCCTTGTAGGCCTCTATGACATAGGACCAAGTGGGTTCAAACTTGCCTCCCATCTTTCAATGGGCAACAATTGGTGCTTTAGGACTAACTTTTGAGGATCTACTTGAAAAGACTAGAGGCGGATCAGCTTGTTATGAGCTTGAATCATTTTGGCCTTGTACAACTCGAGTTAGCGCCGAGTGACTCTCCTCAAACCTTGAGCTCTTCTAACTATAACTTTGCATTCTACTTGTGATCTTGCTACCCAATGCTATCCTTAGTGATGGAGTTGAACTTCTAAAGGTAGAATAGCTTCGGGCCCATACACTAAGGAAAATGGGGTAGATTGAGTTGGAGTTCGATATGTGGTGCGGTAGGCCCACAAGGCTTCAACCAATTGCTCATTCCACTGCCTCTTGTTATCATAAAGAGTCTTCTTTAATATTTGGATGAGAGTTTTATTGAATGCTTATGCTAAACCATTTTCTTTGGGTAGTAGATGGTGGAGTATCTCTAATTTATATCATGTCATCTAGCAAAGTTGTTGATTTTGGTGCTTTTGAATGTAGTACCATTATCGGATATAATTTATTGAGACACCCCGAACCTATATACAATATGATTCTTAAAAAACTGAAGCAATGTTGAGCTGTGACCTCTCTGAGTGGGATTGCCTCCGCTCACTTTGAAAAGTAGTCAGTGGCAGCTAAGATGAACTGATGACCCTTGGAAGAAGGAGAATCGATCGACCCACAATGTCGGTATCCCAACACTCAAATGGCCATGAGGTAATGTAGGGTGTAGAATGTTGGGTGGTTGATGAGGACCACACCGTGTACTTCGATGGCATCTCCCCATCCATGCAATATGTAATCATCAAAGGCCAATAGTATCCTAGTCTCTTGATCTTCACCTTCATCTTCAGACTGGATTAATGTGCTCCGCATATACCTAAATGTAACTTGGTTATAATTCCATGGGCTTCATCTTTGTCAAAATAATGTAACCATATTTGATCAAAGGACCATCGGTATAGGGTGCCATCAACGAGAGCATAGGAGAGAGCCCTCTATTTCACCTGATGGGCTTGTGACTTTTCTTAAGGTAGTTTGCTGGTGTTTAAATAGTCTATGAACGGTTGCCTCTAATCCATCTTCTTGTCCTTATAGGAAATGACAACCTCCCCTTCAAGAGAAAGTCTCGATGAGTTCAGCATCAATAAGGGATAGGACTTGTCTATTTTGGACCCTTATTGGAATGGACTCATCTTCCAAACATGCCAATTCTTTGGCAAGTTTGGCCAAAGCATCTGCTACTACATTCTCTGCTCAGGGAACCTTGTAGATGGTGACTTCATGGATTTGAGCCAACAGCTTAATGGTATACCGGTGGTAATGATGAAGCTTGGGTTTGAGTACCTTGTAGGACCTAGCAATTTGGTTGATGACCAATTGAGAATCTCCAAAAATGTTGATGCTCTTGACACAGACTATGATGGCTAACTCCATAGACAATTAAAGCCTCATACTTGGCTTTGTTGTTGGTACAAGGATTGGAAAGATAGTATGAGAATCTCATTACATCATGATGCGGAGTTAGAGAACTATTCCACTCCCTTTCTTGGAAGAGTAGATGTGGTGCTTCCCTTTATGAAAAAAAGCACCATCAAAATACATCTCCCATCGGTGTCAACCTCCCTAAGTTCATGATTTGTTCATTGGAGATCATCACTAAGTGAGAATCAAGGAAGTGTGTGTTCTACTAAGAAAAACCCACTAGTTTGTCCTTACCCACACAAGGGGTATGAATGTGATATCAAAGAGAGAATCATGGACCATGCCAAAATCTGATAGTTGGTTGTGTCATGAGATACTACAGTGTATTGGTTCTGGAAATAAAGTTCACCTTATGAAAAATCATATAATGTCATAGCTTTTGGGAGGCAAAGATCAAAGCTAGGCAATATTTCTCAATAGGTGGGCAGTTCGATTCAGTAGGAATTAGATGGTGGCTAAGGTAGTAGAGAGGACTCTCCTTCCCTTCATCATTGGCTTGCCAATAGAGGGAGTTGTCCAATGCAGCAGCGTAAAGGATGAGTGGCCCGGGATAGGCTACTAGAACTGGCTGCTTCACTAAATATTGTTTGATATCTTCGAAGGCATGTTGGCACTTGTCATCCCACTTGAACTTGGCATCCTTTTTGATAAGTGTTGAGAATGTCTTGCATCTCCCCAATAGGAAAAAAGTGTCTTAGATACACCAACCATCCTTGGAAAGATCTTAGTTGAGTTAAACTCTTAAGAGGTGGCATTTCTAAGATAGCTTTGATCTTTTCAGGATCTATTTCTATTTCCTGGTGTTTGACAACAAACCCAAGGAATTTCCCTGAAGCTACTCCAAATGCACACTTTAGGGATTCATTTTGATGTTATATTATCTTAACCATTCAAAAACTACTCTCAAGTCAAAGAGATGGTCTTCCTTTTCTCTGCTCTTGACTACTAGATCATCAACGCACTCAACTAATGATGGATGAGTTCATTGAAGATTTGAGTCATGGCCATGGTATGTAGCCGCATTTTAAGGTTGAAAGGCATGACCTATAACAATAGATTTTGATCGGGTTTAAAAGCGGTGTTTTTTTCATCGGGGCCATCTTGATTTGGTTATAGCCAGATGACCCATCCATGAAAGAGAAAACTACATGAGATGAGGTAATGTCCACCATTAATTCTAGTATAGGAAGAGGAAACTCATCCTTAGGACATGCCTTATTTAAGTTCCTAAAATCAATGCAAATATGAATTTGGCCATTCTTCTTCTTAAGTGGGATGACAGCTAACGTAGATATTTTTCTTTCCGATGAAACCGATCGATCAATTTCTTGACTTAAAATGACTTATTATTGATTTCTAATCGCATCTAGGAGCTTGCTTGATAGGGTTAGAATCTATTACTAGTTTGTGGACTACTACATCGAGAGATAAGCATCTCTTCATAACTCCATGCAAATCTTTCTTCTCAATAGCCTAACTAAGTCATTGGTTTCTTCTTCATTCAGCAATGAACAGATGTATGTCGGTTATGGATTTTTTCTATCTCGAGGTTGATTTCTTTAAGCTTGTCAATTATTGAATGAATCTCCTCTTCAAATTTTGGTGGTGCATCTTTCATTTGGAGATCATCTGAGGTCTCTAAACACACATCCGCTTAAGAGTTGGTTTGGTGTGAAAAGAACCTATTAGACTCCAGATTGTTCATGACAACTAAGCGGTAATCACCATCATCATTGGACCGAATCCTAGTCACGATCTTGATGTGCTATCCCTACCTGTGTTGTTCCATAGCTTTTTGAAGTACTCGACTTGCTTAGACCATGTATAAAGGAATCAAACCTTCTTTGCAAGATTAATAACACAAGGTGAGTACCAATCAAAAGGTAATTCCATTAATTCTTTATATGAATTTTCAAGTTCTACATCAACTTCGGGACTTGAGGATGATGATCCCAAAAGAATCTCTTCAGCTTCATATCACTGGAAGACTTAGGGACTTCCTTAACTACTAAACCTTCAACTTTTTGAGATGAAAGTGAGGTTAGAGCTAAGCTTCCTAACTACTACCTGATAGTTTTACATACATCTAAATCAAATACTTTGCTTTGTTTGGAGGCCCAGTCTTCATCACTGTCCGGCTTGAGTGTCACCTCTAATGAAACCCACTGAAAGGGGTTGGCTGGTATACTATTCAAATTATACTCATCCTTTAAACTGGATTCCAAGTCTATGTGAATAGTAGGGGTACTTCTATGAACTGAAACATAACCCCTATTGGCTGATAGCCAACTAGAGGGTCTTCCACCTCTGGAACTAGCTCTATTTTTACCTTTGCCTCTGCCTGGTGGAGGTGAGTCATCCTACCCACATTTCCATATGATGGAATGAACTGTGGGTGGAATGTGATATGTGGCTCTATTTCTTCTTCAATTTCCTTTTCTTATTCACTTGGATTTTCATTCTTCTTTTCTTTTTCTTTTTCTTTTTCTTCATTTTATTTTTCTTTTGCATTTGTGTTTAAATTTTTCCCAAGTTCACAAGATAGGGTATTTTGAGGAAGATATTAGGTCACATCCTCATATATCTCAACCTCTCTAACTGAAAGTGGCTTTTTCATCTCCTTTGACACATTACTCAATTCCATCCTTCCTGAACTTGATGCATTGATGGAGGGATGATGGAATCATCTTATTCTAATGTATCCAGGGCCTACCAAGCAAAGCGATAAATGAAGTATTCAAATCAATGATATAAAACTTGGATTAAGTCTTCTAGTCACCTATCTCCAAAGGTAACACTATGGAACCTAAAGCTCGCTCACCTTATCCATTGAATCCTCTCAACATCATCTGATATCCTCGGAGTGTGGACATGTCGATCCTCAAATATGCAAGAGTCTTTAGACTCATAATGTTCATCAATGCACTTGATGAGAACTCGCAAGTCAATACCCATGTCCATATGTAGAGGAGGTTGTGCTCCATGTCCCCTGAAGAAGGTCTTCATCTATGAAAGTGATCCCTTGAGCTTCTGAATAATGTGCCTCCTCATAGCGTTGAGCTAAGCATATCTCGGGATCAAGAGAGCCTTGATTAATGATTCCCTCATCTCTTTGGATAAGACAAGGGCATCATATATGCTTAGCTTAGATGGCAACTTTCTTAGATGAGAGGACATTGTAGTCCACCTTGGGCTGATCCTCCACAAGCATATCCAAGGGTGGAGCATCCTGTGGAGGGGCTTCTCGTGAACTAATGACTTATTTCCCTCTATCTTGAGGTGCTGCCCTAGGAGGTAGAAACTTGCCACTACAGAAGTTGACTTCAATGATCTCTTATGGCGGGTAATGGAAGATTCTACCTGCACACTAGGCTCACCTACAGCTTCTCCTATGAGACCCTCAGAACTGGATGATTCTAAGTCTATCTCAAGAGGAAAACCCATAGCATTCAAAGTGGGAAAATCCAACTCTGAATCAGAAAGAGTAAGATCAAAATTATTATAGTTTTTGTGTGTACTTGAAGAGTTATTAGGAATAGATTCAGACAACCCATCAAAAGTGACACATATATAATTTAAGCTAGCTTTATTCTTTAATTTCTTATATTTGATAAGAGGTACATAGAAATCAAGTAAAGTAAGAGGGGAGGGATTTGATGCCCTCATCACGATATATAAGATGTCTATAAGAAGAAGAACTAGTTGAAGTAGTGATGTGGTAGCAATGGTGGAATGGAGGTTGGACTCGTCGGTGGTTCTTTGCTATCGGGTTATACATACTATCTTTGCTCTTGAGCTCCCCTTTCCTAAGTTGGCTCAACTTGCAAACCTTCCTTGATGTTGGAGGTTTGACTGCACTACAAGGAAAGTTTCTTGATCTTGATACAATTTTCTTAGAGGTTTTGGATAAGGAGATATCCCAACCTTCTTTGTTTTGGAAGGATCATAGTATCCCCAAGGATTACCCTAATGGAACTAGATGGTTGTTCCACAAGGTATTCCTTTGGGATGACTATAGCAATCTTGAAGCTATGTTCGCTAAATGTGAAGCAATCTTTCAAAACATGATATAGCATATGGTGGTAGGGGAAAAAGTTAGAATCATGGCTTTTGCCCACTTCCTCCAGTCTCCTAGGTTTTGGAAGCTAAAAATCAGGTTTCTTTAAGAGATTCTTAATGATCTTCCTAATTACCTCCCTCTTAAATGAATAAGGCTTGTTAAGTTTATCCAAAAGAGTAGGTGGACCATAGCTACCTGATGGTAGATATGTGTATCGTTACTACTTATGATGTGGCTGAGGTAGAGGCGGTGTAGGTCATGGAGGCTGTTGTGGTGGATGGTAGGGCTGCCTTGGTGGTGGAAGAGGAGGTGGAAGTGATGGCTGTGGAGCACGAGGTCTCTCAAACTACTCTCTAGCTGGTTGTTTCCCCTTATCCACTGTTATCACTACCATGGATTCTTCTTAATATACCTTCTATGACTTTGGATTTGTTGGTAGATCTGGAGAAGGTTATTGTTTGGCTTCTCCTTGCAAGTTAGCCACCTTGTTGATTAATTTCTCAAAAGTTTTAATGGTGAAATCTTTGAGCATGAAGGCGATTGAGCCATGGATATTCTTAAGTAAAATCTCAATGGCATGTTGTTCAGATAGCCATGGTTTGCATTTCATATGCAAATTATGCCATCTAAGAATATAATCAACAAGGGACTCACTAGGATTTTGTTGACCCACAATAAGATCACCAAGAGTGACCCTTTACTGAGCTCCAGCCAACCTCTTGATAAAGAGTTGCTCCAACTCATCAAAAGTTTTCACTGAACTATTATGAAGTTTAGCATACCAATCAAATATTATACCCGCTAAGCTACTGATAAAGAGATGGAAGAGTAAAGCATCACTACCACCAGCATTGCAACAACTAGCTCGTGCATATGTGCACCTCGTTCCAATATCAAAACTCTTGAAAGAATGTGGCATGAAACCCTTAGGATATTGGATGCATCAAATTCCTTTAGTAGGGTCTACCCTTTGGAGATGATCCTCCGGGCTTGAGCCAATGCTTCTCACTTCTTGCTCAACCATCCTGATATCTTTTTTTATATGGAGGTACTATCACCTTCTATACATGTTGTTTGCACGGAGGTAAAGTCTTTGGGTCCAAGACATGCACCAAATCTAGTTGACTAGTCTCAACTTTGGTAGGATGAACTACAAGGGCTTGGTTCTACAATGCTAAGATAGCTGCTAATAGATCTTCGAGCATGTTCTCCATCCTATCTATCTTTTCATCTTTCTACTTTATCTATGCTAAGAGGTGTTGGGTCGAGTGGGCTATGTCTTCCTACTCAGCCTCAACACCTTCCATAGTTTGCTTCTCTCTAAGGAGGGATCCTCTAGTATCTACCATGTAAACCCATATTGATTCTCCCAAAAAATCACCTTCGTTGGGATCAAAGCTAATCTTCTCCTCATCAGATCAGTCATATCCTAGGATCTCTTTCTTCTCCATGAAATAATGGGCTACTATATCATCTAGAGAATGATTTGTCAAAACTAGCATAAATGACTTTGGTTGACCAGTGGTGGGATCACTATCATGTACTGTGAGGCACCGGACCTCCTCTATTGTCAAAGAATCAACCCTGTGAGGGCTATACTTCTTTGGAAGAATACACATGACTATCCTTGACTCACATGGGGTGACACTCACTAGGAGGCTCTATCATCATAGGTGCTTGCTATCACCTTCTCTCAAGCTTGTTGCAACCATTTTTATGTCCTACTACAGTGGTGGTGGTGAAGGGATGACCACTATGCTTCAAGGTTGTCATTCCTTCTTCACCACTATTGGGGAAAAAAGTTGAGCAGGAGAGCTCAGCCTCAAGACAGTAGGTGGTGTAGATGGGATGGGATCTCTCAATCATAGCTGGATCACCAACGGGGTCCTCTTCTCCCTCGATGTGGCCTTCATGGCCTTTGGTGGAACTGGAGATGCTGGAACATGGATAGGAGATGGTGAACGAGGGTTAAAGTAGTGTGGTAGAGACACCATCGACTCTCTTTGAATAAGAGCTCTCCTCCTTTTATGGGTAGTCCCTGAAGCAGTAGGATGATCAATGCGGGGCGCGATCAAGAAAATCAGCAGTCAGAGGTCACGACAAAACCTCTTCCTCTCTCGACTAGTGATATGAACTGAGGTATGGGCCTCCCTAGCCCTCTATTGTTGAATATGCTTCCCCACACTATGGACGTTAATAGATCTTAAATCAAAATGAGCCCTAGACTCAGATCAGCAGGCTCGCCAACGCATAGAGGCTGAATGGTGACATATGACCTCCCTACGACTAGCGGTGGTGAATTTGAACCATTAGTGGAGATGAAGAGGAGATCCTCCTGGCATCTTCTCTATCAAACCAAGAGATAGGATGGAATGAGTTCACTGAAACCAATAGGGAAACCTGAGTGGGCACTCCTTAGCAACAGATCATGTAGCTTCCTCCATCTCCCTAGAGATGGGAGTATGGTGCCACTTTATCATATGGTTCTAGTTTCTCCTTTGGGTCTTGGTGGGGTGAGTAGAGTAAGAGTTAGACCAAACCTCAAAATCAAGGGAGACAATCCCTGGGATCAGGGGAGCCTTCCCCTTGGAAAGTGCTAATGAGTGGGTGCTAGCCCTAATTGGGGAAACACAGGAAACCATCGGGCGCACAGGTGCTATCATTAACACTACTACAGTGGGAACCACCACTGCCTTCCTCTTCAATGAGGGAATATCAGAATCTGATGGCATGTCAACCCGAATGATCAGATCCTACTCAGCAACTTTGCTCCTGCTAACAGTCATGAGGGAATTTCCCTCACATGTAATTCGAGCCCCCTCAAAACCTCATCCAAAGTGAATGAGGTGGGCATAGTCAAAACGGGAAAGTCTGGCCTGATCCAGGGCCAGATCCATCTTGTGGGGAAAGGTAAACACATATCTCTATGCAGCCATTGCTATAAACTAAATATTAAAATTGAACTATAACTGAAACTGGCACTAAACAAAAGTCTACAATATTGAAAATAAACTTGAATCAAATTCCTATTGATTTTAAATTTAGAATTTAAGCCCATACTCAACAATTTGAAAGTGTTAAGTCGGGCTCAAATGATTTAGAATATATTTTGAGATTTGATTAGAAAGAGGAATTTTTGGGAGTAGAATCCACTTTCAACAATTTGGATATGTTGAAAATGGGTTCAATTATTTTTAAAGAAATGCTTCCATAAGTTCATATTTGAATTTTAATTTTGATTTTGGACCCTTTATTTAACAAATTTGGGTATGTTAAAGTAAAGAGTCAATTTTATTTTTGATTTGAGATTTTTGGAATCTACTCACTTAGCAAATTTGGATATGCTATGTGGGGTGTTTGAAAACAATTTCTTCTTTTTCTTTGTTGGCTTTGTTTTGTGAATCATTTGTGATTTTAAAATGGAGTTCTCATTTAGCAAATTTGGGTAGGCTAAATGAGGGAATCCAAGTGTGTTTTATTTTAGAAATTTTTGAAAATAGGACTCTTAGCAAATTTGAGTATGCTAAGAAAATCCTAATGTGTTGCTTTTGTTTTTAGAGTTTTTGATTTTAAAAAAATAGGATCCTTAGCAAATCTGGGTATGCTAGGAAAATCCTAATGTGTTGTTTTGGATTTTGATTGAAAATAGAGACCTAACTTTAGAAAATATGGTATGGTAAAATGAAGTTCCAATGTGCTTTAGATTTTGTGAAATGGACATTTCACTTAGAAAATTTGAGTAATATAAATGAAACTCCAAAAATGTGTTTTACAATTTTTATTTTTTTTTTTTGAAAATGGAAACTTTACTTTAGCAAATATGGTATGCTAAAGAATGAAGTTCCAAAAGTGTTTCATTTTTTTTTTTTGGATTTTATTTTGAAAAATTGAGACTTCACTTTAAAAAATATGGTATCTTAAAATGAAGTTCCAATGTGCTTTAGATTTTGTGAAATGGAGATTTCACTTCACAAATTTGAGTATGTTAAATGAAATTCATAAGAATGTGTTTCAAATTTTGTGTTTTGAAAAGGGAGACTTCACTTTAGCAAATGGGACATGCTGGAATGAAGTTTCAAATGTATTTTGAAAATTTTTTTTTTTTATTTTAAAAAGAGAGATTTCCACTTAACAAATTTGGTTATGTAAGATGTAAATCAATTATGGTTCATTTTTAGAGATGTATTTTTGATGTGTGATTATTACTTTTTGAAAGAGGGAATTCCAACCTAATCATATATGGAATAAGTTAAGTGGCATTTCAAAATAATGTCATTTTAATTGGAAAAGAAATTTTTGTTCAATAAATTTGGGTATATTGAATGGAGATTCATATGTGCTTTTTGAAAGTTTATTTTTGATTTCAATTAGAAATGAAACCTCCATTCAATAAATATGGGTATATTGAATGGAGAGATTTCATATGTGCTTTTTTGAAAGGGTAAATTCCAACTTAACACATATGGAATGTGTTGAGTGGAATTTCAAAGTTGTGATTTTGCTTGAAAATGTAACATCCATTCAACAAATTTGGATGCATTGAATGGAAAGAACCATCTTCAAATTTTGTACTTTTTGAAAGTTTGATTATTGAAATTTTATATTTGAAAATGAAGTCTTCATCAAAATGAATTGAGTGAAGAAGTTCATTTGTGCATTTTTTAGAAAATATGAGTGTTGGTTTTATTTTTGAAATGTTCCTACATGTAACAATTGTGGAAATTTGTTAGATGTAGTGAAAAATATTTTATTAAGTGTATTTTAAAAAAGGTGCTTTTGAAAAGCAATTCTTTTATGAAGAATTTATTTTATCTTTATTTTGGAATGAACCTTTCCTTACCATAAAAATGGTAAGGAGGAAGTCTTTGCTCATTTTCTTTTTATTCAATTTTATTTTCACCCATTGGAGAACCCAACAAAGGTTTTAAGACCAACATGGGTGAGGGTAAAATCTAAAGATGTTAGCTATCTTAACTTAAGGATGAAATAAGCAAAGTGCCAATGGAAAGAAAGATAGTCTTGGATTCACACAAGAGTATGAACCCACTATCGATACTTGGAGACAACAATCATTTACCAAAGATGGAGAGAGAAACCTTCCCCAGCAGAGTCACAAGAAAAATCTGTGGTGAAAAATTTTCATTTCTCTTCTTAAGATGTATACTTCCATCTTCAATCTATATGGTTAAAATGAAGATAGAAATATAGTTCTTTGCATTTGGACACCATGTAGATCCATAGATGTTCTTATTAGAGTGATCAGGTATGACATTGAGGAGAGGTTTACTATCTCAAAAGATAGAAGTCACCACCCTATAATGGACCTAATCAATTGAATAAGGACTCCTAAGGACAATGGGTCTGCATATGTACTATAAATTCTTCCCATACTTTATGTGGAAAAGTAAAGTAGGGTTTATTTTAAATTGGCTTCGTTAAATTTCTTATGGAGGAAAGCCCCCAAAGTTAATTACATCCTAAGGAATGAGATTTCCTAGGAATACTCTCGATTAAGGTAAATGATCATTGTCTCCAAAGATTTTGAAAAGGTAGACTATCAATCAATTGGTTTATTTTTAGAAAGTAAAATGAGATTGATCAATAGGAGGGAGTTCTTATCACAGCAAATGAAAATAAGTGAGGGATGCTTAAGATACTAGGAAACCTAGTAAGCATCCCAAACTACCCTATGGTTGGGCTTTATATTTTTGAAATTGAATTTAAGTTGAATTTTTTTTATTAGAATGCTAGGGCTTATAATTCCATGGTACAAGGCTATGAAAATGCCTAAGAGGTGAGGATTTATACTTACAGCCCACAAAGGGGAGAAGCAACCTTAGAACCTAAATCTAGGGAGCTTTGGCAAGGGTCAAAAGCATGACCTAAATCTAAGGTGAAAATGGGTATTTGGTTTACCTCCATAAAAGAAGATAAACCACCCGACTATTGAACTTACAATGCACGGTGGCCAACTCCTCTCTTTTAAATTCATGTAGGCAAGTCTTATGTTTATTAAAGATAGCAAGGTTATTATTTATTTAGAAAGAGACTAAGTCCTTAAACACACTCCCTAAAGAGACTAGATCATGTAAGGACATGCTTCAAATGACTTAAATCTAATGCAAAATTTTCACATATTTTATTTTTATTTTAGATAATCATTTGACTCAGGCTATAGGATTCATATGCCTAATGCATGAGAAATAAGATTATGGGCTAAAATCAATGAGATAAGGAGGTGTGTTTCCACCATGGCTCTCAAAGGTCAAGCCAAGTTCTCTGGAAAAGGAGGAAGCCCTCCAATTCAAGAGTGAAATAATATGCTTTTATGCATGATGTTAGAAAAGGAAGTACACATCTAGCTAAGGGGTTGCTAATTCTTTTATCTTGATTTTAACTTCGGCTATAGATGAGGTTATGAGTTATTTTATTTTTAATTTTTGAGTTGATTAATTTGGTAGAAGATTTATTTTCCCTAAGAGCCTAATAGTCATCCAGGCCATACATCAAGCAAGGAAGAAACTAGAAAAAGGATGCCATCTTAATGCACAAGCTAAACAAAATATCAAACATTTTATAAAGCTAACATAAAAGAATAAAAGTCCATTTGTGGTCACACCACCAAACTTGAAAATAAATTGGGTAGAGCTCTACCCTATACAACCAGATTACAAATGAATTAATTACAATTAAGCAAGGAATTCATGTTATGGGGTCTTCATTTCTTCATTTCTTCTTCTTCTTCTTTCTTCTTTCTTCTTTTGGTTCCTTCTTTTAGATGGTTGGAATGTGCTTGGTCCAAAGGCTTCACATGGTACATAAGATGATATCTTATGACCAATATCCATCCTAATCCCCCATAACAATCATTCCAAAATCATAATAACAAAAGTACATGGAAAGAAAAAGTAAATCTAACTAACACCTGCAAAATAGAGATTAGCTAAACAAATCATACAAATTTGAAGCATTTATATCGAACTTAGCACCCCACACATGGGTAACCAAGTCCATCTGGCCTATTGGATTATGCTTAGGGGTATAAACTCCTAAACAATAAAAGCATTTATATTTTTATTATAACTCCCCTTAAGCATAATCTCTCTGTAAAAGATAATGATTAGACTAAATTTTCCTACCACTCATTCTATGCACATACACCCTAACATCTAGACTAGAAGCAATACATCATAAAATAAAAGCAAACATCAAGCCATGCACTACCCTAACCTAAAGCAAGAAGTGGTGATGTAGCCTAATGTGTGTGCTATATAATGCTTGTGTGGTATGCTTAGCTAGGCTTTAAGGTTTAGATTTCCTAAGTATGAAAATGTTCAACTTAGAGGATGGTTTCAATTTATGTTATTTAGTTGCTTTGGGGTTAATTTTATTTTATATTTTGATTAAGTTTGTGAATATAATTAATTACTAAGTTGTAAGAGAGAGAAGAGAACTTCTCCTAAGTAATTCTAAAGTAGGTTCATGTTTGATTTTATTTAGTGAAAGTTTTATTATGTGTTTTAATTAATCCTAAGTTTAGATCTTCCCTAAACAAACCTATTCAAAAGAAAGGTATTTTAATATTAAGTAAGGTGAACTAATATCACAAAACACACATTACTTCATTTCTTTCCCAACATGTATAACATGCAAATGGATGAATCCTAAGCATATCTATACATACAAATGGAAATATGTAGCACACTTTATGATGAATGCTAATATATATTATTTAATAAATTTTGGATGCTTTATGATGCATGATTTTCATTAAGTAGAAAAAGGAGTATTCTTTTATCCTTTATTCATACATGTGTATGTATGAAAGGCATAAGTGAGTATGGTGCCATTGTTAACACAGGGTGTAAGGTACAAGACCTACTTAGGGCTACTTAAAGCCTCGCAACCCCGAGGATGTCCAGACTAATATAGCCACTTTTCTTAAATACATATGCATGTGAAAAATAAATAAATGGAGAAAGAAAGATGCAAAGTTTATGTTTATTTAATTTTTGGTTTGTTTATGCAATTTATATGTGTAGATGTAAAGATCCTTCTTATGTTATAACATGGAATAGGATAAGAGTATATTTTAAATAAGTGTTATTTTCTTTTAAAAGAACTATGCACTTTGCAAATCTTATCCAAGTCCATGTTAAGAGGAAAAAAAGGAAGCAAACATAAGATGCATTTTTATATTCACATGAAAGCTTATAAATAAAGTATATGTAGCATACCTTTTAGTTTTGATATTTGATTTATAAGTTTTGAAAATAATTTTGAATTTAATAGTGATAATAGCCATTCATATTTCTACTTTAGCCAAAACATGCAATTTGACATAAAGAAAATAATTCATTTTAATTTTGATTTTTTAAAAGATATGAATGCATGAATTTCATATGACATACACATTTAGCATGCTAGGAAAGAAATAAAGTGATGAAAGTAATATAAATTTATTCACCCTAATTAATTCCTAAAAATAATTCTATGAAATAAGAAAGTTTAAAGTGAATCAAAGTTTGTTTAATGTGATTTTTGTTTTGAATTTGCTTTATGTTTGATTTAGGAAATGTGAAAGAATGTTTGCTGGTCCTAACCCATTACCCCCATGTATTGCATTTTAGTTTAATCTTTAGATGATTTTTATATTTTGATTAGGTTAAGGTGTGAATTAAGTGTATTAATTACCCCTTACTTATATCACCTTAAACATATTTAATCAAAATAATTGTGAGCCAATGATATGACATAAAATCACACAAGAAATTTAAATCAGCAATGCACCTAAGAAGAAAGGGCCTAATGCATTTGGCTCATGATTAATGATTAATTAAGCTAAGGGATTTAAGTTAAGTAATTTCATAATCCTTCCCACACATGTGAGTTGGATTTTGATTTCCTTAATGTACTTAGGTTATTGAACACCTAAGTATCTACCCAAAGTGAATTAGTTAAGTTCTAGAAGATTTTATAATTTTATCAAATTAATTAGGTAGGTAATTAGTGGATTATTCCTTAATTAAGTTTGGATTAAAAAAGAAAGAGGGTGTTTAAGGAATAGCTTAATAAAAATATCTCAAAATTATTTTCTAAACCTCCTATTCACTTAAACATACCTTAATTAACTCAATCAAGGGATTAAACCACTAATTGCACATTTAATTAGGCTTAATTACATTAGGAGAGTAATTAGGAATGAATCCAGTAATTACCCTAATAAAACCATCAATAAATCCCAGAAAATTAGGAAAGGCAGAAGTCATCCCAATAAATACACATAAGAAGTTTGAGATTAATTAATGGAATAATCAGAGGGTAATTAGCCTAATTATATTCCCAATAAAGCCCAAATTCAAAAAATAACTATATTCAAAATCCATCAAAATAAATTTTATAATATTCTACATTCAATTATCTTTCATATGAAATTTATTTCATATTTTTCTAATTTTCTACATATATGAATATTTGAAGTTTCCATGATTAATTAGGTAATTTAATCCCCTAATTAGATAGCTAATCCCATTGGTGCCACGTGGAGGTTGGCGTAGTGCGCTCTTTCCACATGGCATGATGAGAGAGGCTATTTAAGCAATCATAGCATCATTAGTGGCGCTACGCTTTCTCTCTATCATGATCAAGGATTTAGATCAATCTCAGGTTCTTAAGGGTTAATCCTTGGATCTTACGTGTTTTAATCATGGCCATCTAACCAAAATGTGAGGATGGATGGCCCATGATTCATCCCTAATCTTCCCTGTAAGAGATGGCCACCGTCCATCTTCTAGGGGAATATCCGAGCTCGATTGAGCTCGGATTGAATCCAAATTCAACCCACACCATCACAATGCAAGGGATATCACATCTAATGGCTAGTTTCTCATGAATTTAAGTTCAGTTTGATGGCATACCTCATGGAGGCTATCACCAGCACTCGATTCCCTTGAAGTAGTTTCGTCTAGTGGAGATGAAGCCTTGTTGAAAGTTTGAGGTGTTAAAATTAGATGGATCTTCCTATGGATCAACTTCACCTTCACTTGAACTCGATCTTGGTCTAGAGTAGTCCTCTCTTGCCTTTGGAGCTTGTGTGAAGGCTTGGAGAGTTTTGAGCTCCAAGCTTGCAAAGTGAATTGGCTTAGTATGGAGTGAGATTGAATTTTGCTTGAGCTCCCATTTTTAGTCTATGAAAATCGAGAAATGGAAAATTCAAGAACTCTCTAGGAAGCTTGGGGAGACTTGGAAATGGCTCCTCTAGCTTCCCTCAACTCAATGAATTAGAGAATGAAGATTTCAAATGGAATTAGGGGAGTATATCTCCCCCAAGAGAACAATCGGATGGTCAAGAAGGATCTTATCATTTTGATCCAGTTGACCTCATTCCATGGATTTGTTAGGACATTTAAGGTTGCATTGCTTTAGTTTGGAGAGAGTGGTAGTGGAGTGTCATGTGCTTGAAATGAATGTAGTAAGGATTCCCATGTGCTCAACTTCATGCAAGTTATCAGTTTTGACCTTGGGTTGGGTTGGGCTGATAACCCATTGGGTTAGGTGCACCACATTCAATAGTGTCCACTTGGTTCACTAAGAGGGTGTCAAGTGATCATGAAGAGGATTTGACCAAATTCCAAGTGAATTTAGCCAAAATTTACCCTATCTCCTAGGGGTAAAATGGTCATTTGGCTTGGGTTTCAATTTGAATATGTTTGGTATGATTGAAAAATGGGTTGGGCCAAGTTTCAATGGATTTGGAGTTGATTTGATATGATTTGGCTCATGTTGACCCATTTAGGTCAAAATGGGTCAACTTGGGTCAAGTTGACCAATTGGTCAAATTGGGTCAAACCAAGGTTTGGGGCAAGTTCATATGACCATTTGAAATGTGTTTTAGTTTTGGTTTGGTTCGATTTGGTTTATATTTGGTTTTGGTTCAATTGAGTTCATTTAGGTCAAATGAGTCAAGTTGACCAATTTGACCATTTAACCTATTTGGGTTAGGTCATGGGTTGGCTTAGGTTTCATTGGTCATATGAAATGGATTGGTATCTTTGTTTCTAATCAATTTTGGTTTAATTTTATTTTGGCTCAATATGACCTTTTAGGTCAAGTTGGATTCAAGGTCAATTGAGCTAAGTTAGGTATAGTCAATTAGAGCATTGGTCAAGTTCAACAATCATTTTGGAATGAGATTGACCCATTGGTTTCAACCAATTTGGCTTAGATCAAGTTTTGACACATTTTGCCTTTTTAGGTCAAGTTGGGTCAACTTGGGTCAAGTGGAAAATTGGGCTAGGTTAGGCTCAAATGTTGACTTGGTCAAGTTCAAACATTGATCATGAATGAGTTTTGATCAATGGTTTCAATCAATTTGGCCTATGATGGATTTTGGCTATGTTGGGTTTCATTTTGGCTAAGTGTTAACTTGGTCAACCCTTAGATTTGACTTGGTTTGACCCAATTTGAGTGATTAATCATCTTATGATAATTGTTGATCATGATGACAGGCTTAGATGGGTCAAAATGGATACTTTAGGTCACTTTGGGTCAAGTGAGCCTAAGTAGGTCAAATATCTTGGTCAAAGCTTGATTTGAGTTTGATTGAACTTACATATGGACTTATGATTGAAATATAAATCCATTTGCAAGTGGTTTGAATTCAAATGGGTTTTGATCCATTTGACAATTTCAAGTTCAAAAGGGTGAACATGAGCTTCACTTGGGTTTGATTTTTGAATTGAGTTTTGGTTTGGTGATTGAAGTTTATGTTTATATTTGGATTCATGATTGTAGGATTGATTGAATTATGAAGAAAAATCAAGAGTTTGGCTTGATTTGAAATTGATTTGGCTAAGTTCAAGAATTTGACTTGAAATATTTAGGTTGAATTTTGAATGAGTTTGAGTTTTATTTTTGGATTTGGTTTTGGATATTTGAATTTATATTTCATTTATATTTGTGAATATAAATAAGAATAAAAAATGGATTATGAGAAAATTTCATAAATTTGAAGTGATTTGAACTTGATTTAGGCTAAGTCCTTAAGAGGGAATCCAAGTGACTTAGGAAAGATTTTTTATTTGCATTTGAATTTTAGATTTAGTTTGATTGATTTGAATTTATATTTCATTTATATATGTGAGAATATAAATGGGTTGAGAGAAAATTTCTTGAATTTGAATTGATTTAGATTTGATTTAGGCTAAGTCTATGAGAGAGAATCAAAGGACTTAGGAAATATTTCAATTTGGATTTGAATTTTGAATTTAGTTTGATTGATTTTAATTTATATTTTAATTACATATATGAATATAAATGAGAATATAAATGGGTCATCAAAATTTCTTGAATTTGAATTGATTAGATTTGATTTAGGCTAAGTCTATGAGAGAGAATCAAAGAACTTAGGAAATATTTTGATTTGGATTTTCAATCATGAGCTTCAATCATTTGTTTCAATCATGGGTTTCAATCATGTGAAATTGATTTGAGTTTAGAGAAAATAAATTAAGTTGGAATTGATTTAAGTTTGACTTGAAGGAAGGAAGAGAGTAATTTGGTTGAAGCTATATGATAGGCAAATTTTCCTAACACCCCTAAGGCATGACCTATTCCTACGGCTAACTCTTCTAAGTCACTAGGGCTAGGTTGAGTGTCCACCTAATCACTAGATGCATCTTAAGACTAAGTATCTCTTAAAGTTTAAGATAAGTCCTATATCTAAGATGGAGGGAGAGCTCCTAAAATGAGGTCAACGCGACCTCACATTGATTTTCTCGTGCCTTTCATGATTTTGCTCATGGGACTACCCATCATGAGGAGAGCTCTGCTTGGAGAGTCAGTGGTGTCTCCACCACACCGCTCTACCCCCCATCCGCCATCTCCAATCCATGTTCCAGCATCTCTAGTTCCACAAAGTCCATGAAGGCTGCATCAGGGGAGAAGAGGACCCCGTTGGTGATTCGACTATGGCTGAGAGATCCCATCCTGTCTACACCACCTACTGTGGCAAAGTTGAGCTCCCTTACTCGACCTTTTGCCTTAGTAGTGGTGAAGAAGGAGTGGCGACCTCAAAGCATAGTGGTCATCCCTTCACCACCAACACCATAGCAGAACATAGAGAGTGTCACAATAATTTTCGAGGGAGAAGGTGACAACTCAGTTGCACCTATGATGATAGAGCCTCCTAGGAGTGTCACCCCATCCAGATTCAGTGATAGTTAGGAGCATATTTTTTCTAACTAGTATAGCCTTCACAGGGTTGACTCTCCAACAGCAGGGGAGGTCCGGTGCCTCATAGTACATGATAGTGATCCCACCATGATCAGCCAAAGTCATTTGTACCAGTTCAAATGGATAATTCTCTAGATGATATAGTAGCCCATTATTTTATGGAGAAGAAAGAGATCCTAGGCTATGACTGGTCTGATGAGTAGAAGATCAGCATTGATCCCATGAAGATGATTTATTGGGAGACTCAGCAGTTGTTTCCATGGTGGACACTAGGGGATCCCTCCTCCTTAAAGAGCAGCAGACTATGGAAGGTGTTGAGGCCGACCAAGAAGACACAGCCCACTTGACCCAACACTTCTTTCAGTAGATAAAATAGAAGGATGAAAAAATAGATAGGATGGAGAAGAGGCTTGAAGATCTTAGTAGCTATCTTTGCACTTCAAAACCAAGCACCAGCGGTCTATCCTACTATAGCTGAGAGTAGTTAACCAGAGTTGGTGCATATCTTGGATCCAGCCAAGACTTTACCTCTAATAGAGAAAGGTGCCAGCATGTATAGGAAGGTAGTGGATAGTACCTCCATACAAGAAAAAGATATCAAGACCATGGTTGAGTAGCAAGTGAAAGAAGTATTGGCTCAAGCCCGAGGAGGATCTTCAGTTCCAAAGGGTAGACCCTACCCGGAGGAGTTTGATGCAATCCAATATCCTAAGGGTTTCGTGCCTCCTTCTTTCAAGAGTTTTGATGGCAGTGAGAACTCGAGGTAGCATATTGCACATTTCAGGGCCAATTATTGTAACATTGGTGGCAGCAACACTTTACTCTTTTGCCTCTTTGTTAGTAGCTTAGCGGTTATAGCATTTGACTGGTACGCTAAACTTTCCAAAAGTTCAGTGAAGACTTTTGCTGTGTTGGAGCAATTCTTTATCAAGAGGTTCCTGGAGCTCAACAAAGAGTCACTGTTGGCGATCTCGTTGTGACTCAACAAAATCTTGGTGAGTCCCTCATTGATTACATTCTCTGATGGCATAATTTGAGTATGAAATGTGAACCATAACTATTTGAATAGCATGCCATCGAGATTTTGCTTAAGAATATCCATGGCCCAGTCACCTTCATGCTCAAAGGTTTCACCATTAAAATTTTTGAGAAATTAATCAACAACGTGGCTAGCTTACAAGGAGAAGCCAAACGGTTACCTTCTCCAGACCTACCAACAAAGCCAAAATCATAGAAGGTATATGTGAAGAAGCCCGTAGTGATCGCATAAGGGATAAAAGTGAGAGCAATTTGAGAGACCTCATGCCAATCCCACTTCCACCTCCTCACCACCACCGAGAGCCCTACCACGCAACAGCTCCATGGCCTACACGCCTCCTCCTCACCACATCATCGCAAGAGTGGTACACATACCCGCCGTAGTATAGGTCCACCTACTCTTTGGATAAACTTAAACAAGCCTTATTCATTTAAGAGGGAGGTAATGGAAGATCTTTAAGAATCTATTAAAAGCCGATTTTTTAGCTACCAACCTAGAGACCGAGGAAGTGGGCAAAAGCCATGATCCTAACTTTTCCCTACCACATATGCTTGGTCATGTTTTGAAAGATTGCTTCACATTTAAGGACTAGCTTGAACATAGCTTCAAGACCGGTGATATAGTTATCCCAAAGGAATACCTTGTGAACAACCATTCAGTTTCATTAGGGTAATCCTTGGGGATACTTGTGATCCTTCCAAAACTAAAGAAGGTTGGGATATTTCTTTATCCAAAATCTCTAAGAAAATTATATCAAATCAAGAAACTTTCTTGGGTGCTCGAGCCTCAAACCTCCAACATCAAGGAAGGTTTGCAAGTTCTGAGCCAACTTAGGAAAGGGGAGCTCAAGAGAGTAGCGCGATGTGCCTACCCCAGATAGCCAATACAACCACCGAGTCCACTCCCCACCATTGCAGCCTACCACATCACTATCGCTACTTCTGCTAGTTCTTCTTTCTTCTAGTAGACATCTTATGCAAATGAGGGCATCAAATCCTCACCCTCTTACTTTACTTGATTTCTACTATGTACCTCTTATAAAAATCCAAGAAATTGAAGAATAAAGCTAGCTTGAATTATATATGTGTCACTATGGGTTGTTGTCTAATCTATTCTTAATAACTCTTCAAGTCTAAACAATAACTATAATAATTCTGATCTTCCTCTTTCTGATTCAGAGTTGGATTTTCCCACTCTGAATACTATGAGTTTGCCTCTTGAGATAGACTTGGAATCATTCAATTTTGAGGGTCCCATAGGAGAATATGTAGGTGAGCCTGATGTGCAGGTAGAATCTTCCATTACCTACCACAAGAGATCACCGAAGTCAACCTCCATAGTGGCAAGGTTCTACCTCCTAGGGCAACACCTCAAGATAGAGGGAAACAAGTCATTGGTTTAGAGGATCGAGAAGCCCTCCACTGATGATGCTCCACCCTTGGATATGCTTGTGGAGGATCAACCAAGGTGGACTATGTTGTCCTCTCACCTAAGAAAGTTTTCATCTAAGCTAAGCATATACAATGCCCTTGTCTTATCCAAAGAGATGAGGAATCATTAATCAAGGCTCTCCTTGATCTTGAAATATGCTTAGCTTAGCTGACCGCTATTGGTGAGGAGGCACATTACTTCAGAGAAGCTCAGGGAATCACTTTCACATATGAAGACCTACTTCTGGGGGACATGGAGCACAACCGTCCCCTCTACATTACAGTTGACATGGGCAGATTCAAACTTTCTAGAGTTCTCATCGATCCAAGTGCATCAGTGAACATTATGAGTCTAAAGACCCTTGCTTATTTGAGGATCAACATCTCCACATTCTGAGGAGATCGGATGATGTTGAGAGGATTCAATGAACAAGGTGAGGCTTTAGGTTCCATAGTGTTACCTTTGGAGATAGGTGATTGGAAGACTGAAGCCAAGTTTTATATCATTGATTCAAATACTTCATTCATCGCTTTTCTTGGTAGGCCTTGGATACACCAGAATATGATGATTCCATCCTCCCTCCATTAGTGCATCAAGTTCAGGAAGGATGGGATTGAGTACTATGTCAAAGGAGATGAAAAGCTATTTTCAGAGAGGTTGAGATATATGATGCAACCTACTATCTTCCTCAAAACACCTTTCTCGTGAACTTGGACAAAATTCAAATTCAAAAGAAAAGAAAAAATGAAGAAAAGAAAAAAGCAAAAGAAAAGAAAAGAAAATGAAAATCCAAGTGAACAAGAAAGGAAAATTGAAGAAGAAATAGAGTCGATATCACATTCCACCCACGCTCATTCCATCATATGGACATGTGGGTAGGATGACTCACCTCCACCGTGCAGGTAAAGGAAGAAATAGAGGCAGTTCCATAGGTGGAAGACCCCCTGGTTGGCCATCAACCAATAGGGTTATGTTTCTCATGGAGTACCCCTACTATTCACATAGACTTGGAATCCAGGATGATGAGTCTAATGTGATTAGCATACCACCAACCCTCTTAGTGGTTTCATTGAGGTGACACTCAAACCGATAGTGACAAAGACCGCCTCCACACAAAGCAAAGTATTCAATGATGTATAAAACTATCGTGCAATAGTTAGAACCTTAGCTCTAACCTCACTTTCATCTCAAAAGTTGAAGGTTTAGTAGTTAAGAAGCCTCTAAGTCTTCCAATGATATGAAGCTAAAGAGATTCTTTTTAGGATCATCTTCCTCAATTTCTGAAGTTGATGTAGAACTTGATGAGGATTCATATAAATAATTAATGGATCAAATTCAAAAGAAAAAGAAAATGAAGAAAAAGAAAAAAGCAAAAGAAAGAGAAAAGAATAATGAAAATCCAAGTGAACAAGAAAGGAAAATTGAAGAAGAAATAGAGCCGTATATCACATTCCACCCACAGTTTGATCTATCATATGGACATGTGGGTAGGATGACTCGACCTCCACCAGTTTGTCACCAACCATCTAAAGTCTAATAGGTTCTTTTCACACCAAACCAACTCTTATGAGGAAGTGTGTTTAGAAATCTTAGATGATATAGATGATCTCCAAATCAAAGATGCACTAGAATTTGAAGAGGAGATTCATTCAACAATTGACAAGCTTAAAGAAATCAACCTCGGGATAGAAGAAAATACATGCCCGACATACCTTTAGTTCGTTGCTAAATGAACAAAAACTAATGACTTAGTTAGGCTATTGATTGAGTTTAAAGACTTCTTTGCATGGAGTTATGAAGAGATGCTCGTATTATCTCCTGATGTAGTAGTCCAAACTAACAATACATCCTAGCGCTAACCCTATTAAGTAAGCTCCAAGATGCATGCGATTAAAAATTGAACAACTGTTCATTTCTGAAGTCAAGAAACTGATCGATGTTGGTTTCATCAGGGAAGAAAAATATCCTACCTAGTTATCCAGTCTCATCCCGGTTAAGAAGAAGAATGGCCAAATTTTCATATGCGTCAATTTTAGGGAGTTAAACAAGGCATGTCCTAAGGAAGAGTTTCATCTTCCTATACCAGAATTAATGGTTGACATCACTCATCTCATGTAATTTTCTCCTTCATTGATGGGTTATCTGGCTATAACTAAATCAAGATGGCCCCCAATGATGAAAGAAACACTATTTTTTTAACCTCGATCGGAATCTATTGTTATAGGGTCATGCCTTTCAGCCTTAAAAATGCTAGTGCTACATACCAACGAGCCATGACTCAGATCTTCAATGAACTTAATCATCATCAGGTTGAGTGTTATGTTGATGATCTAGTAGTCAAGATTAGAGAAAAGGAAAACCATCACTTTGACTTGAGAGTAGTTTTTGAATGGTTAAGACAATATAATCTTAAAATGAATCCCCGGAAGTGCGCATTTGGAGTAGCTTTAAGAAAATTCCTTTGGTTTGTTGTCCGACATTGGGGGATAAAAATAGATCCAGAAAAGATCAAAGTTATCTTAGAAATGTCACCTCCTAAAAGTTTAACTTAACTCAGATCTTTCCAAGGATGGTTGGTGTATCTAGTATGCTTTATTCCCAACCTATCGGAGAGATGCAAGCCATTCTCAACATTTGTCAAAAAGGATGCCAAGTTCAAGTGGGATGACAAGTGTCAGTATGCCTTTGAAGATATCAAGCAGTATTTGGTGAAGCCACCAGTTCTAGTTGCCCTTATCCCGGGCAAGCCACTCATCCTCTACACTGTCACATTGGATAACTCTCTCAGTGCTTTGTTGGCCCAAGCCAATGATGAAGGGAAGGAAAGTGCTCTACTACCTCATCCATCATCTAATTCTTGTTGAAGCAAACTACCCACCTATTGAGAAACATTGCTAGCTTTGATCTTTGCATCCCAAAAGCTACAACACTATATGCTTTCTCATAAGGTGAACTTGATTTCTAGAACCAACCACTGCAGTACCTCATGACATAGCCAACGCTATCCAGACATTTGGCATGATGGTCCATGATCCTCTCGTAGTTTGATATCACATTCGTACCCCTCCATGTAGTGAAACATCAAGCACTAGCGAATTTCTTAGTAGCACACCCACTTCCTGTTGATTCTCTGCTTAATGAAGATCTCCTTGATGAACAAATCATGAACTTAGGAGAGGATGACAACTACTGATGGGAGATGTATTTTGATGGTGCAGCTTCTTTTCAAAAAGGGGAAGCACCATGATTTAGTCTTCCAGGAAAGGCAGGGGTAGGAATAGTTTTCCTAACTCTGGACTGTGAAGTGATGAGATTCTTATACTATCTTTCCAACCCCTGTATCAATAATGAAGCTGAGTATGATGCTTTGATTGTTAGTCTGGAGTTATCCATCACAGTATGTGTCAAGAGCATCAACATCTTTGGGGATTCTCAGTTGATCATCAATCAAATCATCGGGCCTACAAGGTTCTCAAACCCAAGCTTCATCATTACCATGAGTATACCATGAAGCTGTTGACCCAAATCCCTGAAGTCACCATCTATAAGGTTCTCCTGAGTAGAGAATGCAGTAGCAGATGCTTTGGCCAAACTTGCCAAAGAATTGGCATGTCCAGAAGATGGTCCATTCTAATAAGTGTCCAAAATAGATAAGTCTTATCCCTTATTGATGTTGAACTCATCAAGAGACTTTCTCTTGAAGGGGAGGTTGTTGTTTCCTATAAGGACAAGGAGTTGGATTGGAGGCAATCATTCATAGACTATTTGAACACCAGTAAACTACCTCAAGAAAAGTCACAAGCCCATCAGGTGAAGTAGAGCTCTCTTCTATGCTCTCATTGATGGCACTCTCTGCCGACGGTCCTTTGATCAAATGTGGTTACATTATTTAAATAGACACAAAGCATGTGGCATTGTAACCGATGTACATTCAGGTCTTTGCGGAGCACATCAATCTGATCCAAAGATGAAGATGAAGATCAAGAGATACTACTTGGCCTTGATTACATATATGGATGTAGCTAGGAGATTCCATCACGGTACAGTGTGGTCTACATCAACCACCCAACTACACCCTACATTGGCCTCGTGGCCATTTGAGTGTTGGTGCGACATTATTCGATCGATCCTCCTTCTTCCAAGGGTCATTGGTTCATCTTAGCTGCCACCGACTACTTTTCCAAGTGGGTGGAGGCAACTTAGAGAGGTTATAGTTCAGCATGTGCTTTAGTTTTTCAAAAATTATATCGTATCTAGGTCAGGGTGCCTCGACAAATTATATCTGATAATGGTCCTGCATTTAAAAGCACCAAGATCAACAGCTTTGTTAGAAGACACGATATAGATTGGAGATACTCCACCATCTATCCCAAAGCAAATGGCTTAGTATAAGCATTCAACAAAACTCTCTTCCAAATACTAAGAAAGACTCTTGATGACAATAAGCGACAGTGGAATGAGCAGTTATTGAAGCCTTGTGGGCTTGCACCACATACCACTCAACTCTACCCCATTTTCCTTAGTCTATGCAAGCCATTCTACCTTTAGAAGTTCAACTCTCATCACTAAGGATAGCATTGGGTAGCAAGATCACTACAGAGCAGAATGCAAAGTTACAATTAGAAGAGCTCGAAGGTTTGGAGGAGAGTTGCATACGGGCATGCTGGAACCTCGAGTTATACAAGGCCAAAATGTTTCAAGCTCACAACAAGCTGGTTCACCCTAGGTCTTTCCAAGTAGGAGAACTTGTTTTAGTACTAAGGAGACCAATTTTTTCCCACTAAAAGAAGGGAAGCAAGTTTGAACTCACTTGGGAAGGCCCCTATATCATAGAGAAGGCCTACTAAGGAGGATCTTATCAGCTTATTGATTGTAAAGGGGAACACCCGATACTATCAATTAAGATAAATAATCATTATCTCCAAAAATTATAATAGATAGGACTATCAATTGATTAGTTTGCTTCAAAAGATCAAATGGGATTGATCAAAGAGTTATTATCGAAGCCAAATGAAGATAAATAGGAGATGCTCATGATGATAGGAAATCTAGCAAGCATCTCAAACTATCATATGGTTGGTCTTTATATTTTTAAAATTGATTTAATTTGTTTGAGTTGAGTTTTTCATTAGAAATTTAGAACTTATGATCCCACAATGCAAGATTGTGAAATGTCTAAGAGGTGAGGATTTATGCTTATGGACCACAAAAAGGAGAAGTAACCTCACAACCTAAATCTAGGGAGCTTTGGTGAGGGCCAAAAGCACAAGCTAAATCTATGGCAAAAATGGATATTTGGTTTGCCTCCATGAGAGAGGATAAACCATCCAACAACTTGGACTTACAACTACCTGGGGTGGCTACCAACTAACTCCTCCTATGATTTTAAATTCATGTAGGCAAGTCATATGCTTTAAGCTAGATAGTTAGGCTATTATTTATTTAAAAGAGACTAAGTCCTTAAACTCACTCCCTGAAGAGACTAGTTGAGAATGCTTCAAAATGATCTAATGCAATTTAGATTTCATTTTATTTTTATTTTTGGACAATCATTTTTTACTCAGGCTAATAGGATTCATATGTCTAATGCATGAGAAATGCAATTATTGGCCAAAATTAGAAGAAGGGAGGTGTATTTCTACCATGGTTCTCAAAGGTCAAGCCAACTTTCTCTAGCAAAGGTGAAGCACTCCAATCAAGAGTGAAAATGATATGCATTTGTGCATGATATTACAAAAGAAGTACTCACTCAGCTAAGGGGTTGCTAATTCTTTTATCTTGATTTTTAGCCTAAGCTTTAGGTGAGGTTATGAGTTCTTTATTTTTAACTTTGAATTATTAAATTTGGTAAAAGATTTATTTTTCCTAAGAGCCTAATCCACATCTAGGCCATACATGAAGAAAGAAAGAAACTAGGAAAAGGATGCCACTTAATGCACAAGCTAAACAAATCATCAATCAATTTCTAAAGCTAATCTTAAAAGAATAAGAGGACATTATGATCGGGTGCCACACATAAACTAGAAAACAAATTGGGTAGCTGAGCTCTATAATTATACAACCTAGATTACAAATGAATTTAGTACAATTAAGCAAGGAACTCATTGTTATGGGGGTCTTCAAGCTTCATTTCTTCATTCTTCTTTTCTTCTTTCTTCTTCTTTTCTTATTTCTTCTTTGGTTCTTTCTTTTGGATGGTTGAAAGGTGGTTGCTCCAAAGGCTTCACATAGTACATAAGAGATAATCTTATGACCAATGCTCATCCTAATCCCCATAACAATCATTCCAAAATCCTATTTGCAAAAATTACATGAAAATAAAAAGTAAATCTAGCTAACACTGCAAAATAAAGATTAGTTAAACAAATCACACAAATCCCAAGCATGTATATTGAACTTATCACCCCACACATAGGTGACTAAGTCCACCTAGCCTATTGGATTATGCTTAGGGGTATAAGCATCTACATAGTAAAAGTATTTATATTTTTATTTATTACAGCACCCCTTAAGCACAATCTCGTATCGAAAATAATGATTAGACTAAATTATCCTATCATTCATTCTACATACATACATCCTAATCATCCAGACTAATACATATATAAAAAATAGCAAACATCAAACCATTTAACCTAAAACTAGAAGTGGTGACTTAGCCATGTGTGCTTTAGAGGTTTGTGTGGTATGCTTCTTTGGCCGTAGAATCTTCTAAGTGTGAAGAATGTTCAACTTAGAGGAGGGTTTCATTCAAATGGTTTAGTTATTTTGGGTTGATTTTATTTTATGTTTTGATTGAGTTCAAGTGAATCCTATAATTAATTTCTAAGTTATAAAGAGGGAAAAAGAGAAGAGAACTCTTTCCTTCCCTAACGTAAGTAATTTCTAAAGTGGATTCATGTTTTAGTTTTGTTTAGTGAATATTTTATTATATGCTTTAATTAATCCTAAGTTTAGATGAACTCCAAACAAACCTATTCAAAAAGAAAGGCATTTTAATATTAAGTAAAATGAACTAAATTCACAAAACATACATCACTTCATTTCTTTTCCAACATGTATAACATGCATATGAATGAGTCCTAAACATATCTATACATACAAATGAGAATGTTTAGCACACTTTATGATGCATTTCTAAGTAGTTCATTTAAGAGAACTTGAATGTTTATGATGCATGATTTTCATTAAGTATCAAAGGGGTTTCTTATCCAATTTTCACATGAACATATGAATGTTTGAAAGGCATAAGTGAGGATGACACCATTGTTAACCAGGGGTGTAAGGTACAAGATCTACATAGGGCTACTTAAAGCCTCACAACCCCGGGGTTGTCCAGACTAATATAACACTTTCCTTAAATATAAGCATGTGTACAAATTAAATGAATGGAAAAGAAAGAATGCAAGAGTTTGCATTGGTTGAATTATTTTTGTTCAAGCAATTTATATGTACAAGTATAGGTATCCTTCTAAAGTAATAGCATAGGAATGAATAAGAGATGTAATTAAGCAAGTGTTAGGTTCTTTTCAAATGAACTATACACTTTGTCAAATCGTATTCAAAACTATACCTAAAGAGAGGAGAAGGAAAACTATACTAAGCACATCCTTACATTTTACTCACATGCAAGCTTATATGTAAGATATAAGTAACACACTTTTAGTTTTGATAATTGATTCATATATTTTAAAATAATTTAGATTTAATAGTGATAATAGCCACTCATATTCTTACTTTAGCCAAAACATGCAATTTGACATAAAGGAAATTTTTCATTTTGAACTTGATTTTTGAAAAGCATGAATACATGAAATCATATGAAACACATATTTAGCATGTTTGGAAAGAACTAAAGTAATGAAATCATGTAAACACACTCACCTTAATTAATTCCTAAAGGCAATCATATGAAATTAGAAAACTTAAAGTAAGTCAAAGTTTATTTAATGTGATTTTTATTTGATCTTGAGTTTGATTTAACTTAGAAAATGTGAATTGAGTTTGTTGTTTCTAACCCATTCCCACATGTTTTTGATATTTTTGCTCAATTTTTAGATGAATAGATTCATTTTATATTTTGATTAGGTTAAGGTATGAATTAACCATGTTAATTACCCCTTACCTACACCACCATAGCATAGTTAATCAAATAATTATGAGCCAATGAGATGACATAAAATCTCACAAGGAATTTAAATTTGTAATTCACTTAGGAAGAAAAGGGCCTAATGCAATTTGGCACATGATTAATGATTAATTAAGCTAAGGGGTTTAACTTCTTAAGTAATTTCAAAACACCCCTCACACATATGAGTTGAATTTTGATTTTCTTATTTGTACTTAAGCTCTTGAACACCTAAGCATATATCCAAGATAGATTAATTAAGTTTTGGAAATTTTTAGAATTTTATGAAATCAATTAAGAGGATAATTAGTGAATTAACCCTTAATTAAGAGAGGATTAAGGAAGAAAAGGGAGCTTAAGGAATAGCATAGGATAAATGCCCTAAATATATTTCATAAACCTCTATTCAAACTCCTAATTAACATTAGTCAACTTCAACAAAGGATAAATGCCCTAAATAAACCTTAATCAACTTCAACAAAGGATTAAATCACTAATCAAACTCTAATTAACATTATTTACATTAAGCGAATAATTAGAAAATGAATTAGCAATTTCCCAATTAAGCCACAAATAAATCCCAATAAATTAGGAGGTAGAAGTCATATCCCAAAATATACTCAAAAAGTTTGGGAATAATTAATGGATTAATTAAAGAGTAATTAGCAAATTAATATTCCCAGTAAAACTTAAAAATCAGAGAAAGACACTATTTAAAATCAATTAAAATTAATTTTATAAAATTCTAGATCAAATTATCTATCCAATGAAATTTATTTCATATTTTTTTTATTTTTCTATGTTGAGATATGAATTTTAGAAGTTTAGGTAATTAATTAGAATTATTTAAACCCTAATTATATCATTAATCCCTATGTACATACAAGACGTCCTTTTTACAGGACTCTAATTCATTATTTAAAACATCACATCGTAGCATGTGGGTGGTGCTTCATACTTTCTCTCTCTGTCCCATCAAGGATCAGGCTAAGATCAAAATGGATGATTTAAAAGAATATATCACGCATTTTAATCCCGGTCGTCCATCTAAAATGCATAGATGGACAGTCAAAGATCCGTCTCTATTATCTCCTATGAACAATGGAGGTCATCCATGTTCAAGGAGATGATACTAAGATCGATTAAGCTCAGATTGATCCCAAATTTTACCAACACCATCAGCATGCATAGAAGATTACATCCAATGATCAAGATCCTTGAGATTAACATTTCTTTTACAAAGCTCCACACCACATTGAGTCTAATGCTTAAAAAATGGCATACCTCACCGGAGGTGATCTTCACCACTCATTTCCCTTGAGAATGCGGTTGAGATGAAGCTTTCAAAAGTTGAGGGGTTGAGTGGATCCTTCTATGGGTCACCCCATCCTTGCCTTGAGCTCAGCCTTGATCGAATTGGATCTCCCCTTGCTTCAAGAACTTGAAAGAGTGTTTGGGAAAGCTCGATTGAGCTCACTAATGGAGTGTGCAAAGGAAATTGCACTGATTTTGAGTATGGTGTGAATTAGCTTTTTAATTGACTCTCTTATTTTCAAACTCTAAAAATTGAGAAATCAAGTTTTCAAATCCTCTATAAGCAGCTTGGGGAGACTCTCTAAAGCTTCCTCTTAGTTCCTCAACTTCAATCGACATAGGGGAAGTTAGAATTGAAATGAATTAGGGGGAGAATATCTCCCCCTTTGGCAATCAGACGGTTGAGCATAGGCTTACCATTTTGATCTAATTTCTTGATTCAAAGGTTTTAGGCTGTTAGGATTGTCCTTGAGTTCAATTTGGCTAGAGGAGTGGGAATATGAACTCCCCATGTGCTCAAAACAAGTGGAGGCATGATTCCCATGTAGCCATTTCAAGGGGAGTGGTCGATTTGGCCATTGGGTCAAGTTTGGCTTACCCAAACCCATTGGGTTGGGTGCACCACCCTCCCTAGTGTTCACTTGATCTTTTAGGAGAGTATCAAGTAGGTATGAAGAGGATTTGACCAAATTCCAAGCAGAATTGGCCAAAATTTACTCTATGGCCTAGGGGTAAAATGGTCATTTGGCTGATTTTTGAATTTTGGTATGTTTGGTATGTTGCGAAAATAGGTTTGGACAAGTTTCATTGGATTTGGAGTTCATTTGGTATGGTTTGGCTCATGTTGACCCATTTAGGTCAAAATGGGTCAACTTGGATTAAGTTGACCAATTGGTCAAATTGGGTCAAACCAAGGGTTTGGTCAACTTCATATGACCATTTGAAATGTTTTGGTGGCTTTGGTTTAATTCAAATCAGTTTAGGTTTGAATTTGGTTCACATGACTTCATTTAGGTCAAATGGGTCAAGTTGACCAATTTGACTCATTTGACCTATTTCAGCTAGGTCATGGGTAGGTTTAGGTTTGGTTAGTCATATGAAGTGGATTGGTATCTTATTTCCAATCAATTTTGGTTAAGTTTTAATTTGGCTCAATATGACCCTTTAGGTCAAATTGGTTTCAAGGTCAATTTGGCTAGGTTAGGTCTAGTTGGCTCGTTGAGGCTTTGGTCAAGTTCAACAAGTGATTTAGAATAAACTTGACCCATTGGTTTCAACCAATTTGGCCTAGATCAAGTTTTGACACATTTTGACTTTTTAGGTCAAGCTGGGTCAACTTGGGTCAAGTGGCCAATTGGGCTAAGTTAAGCTCAAATGTTGACTTGGTTAAGTTCAAACGTTAATCATGATTGAACTTAGATCATTGGTTTCAATCAATTTGGCCTATGGTGGATTTTGGTTAGGTTTCATTTTGACTAAGTGTTGACTTGGTCAACCCATAGATTTGACTTGGTTTGACCTAATTGAAGTGATTGATCATCTCATGATGATTGTTGATCAGGATGAGATGCTTAGGTGAGTTTGATTCAATCCAATTTAGTTAGGATTAGAATTTGGCTCATAAGGGTACTTTAGGTCACTTTGGGTCAAGTGAACCTAGTGGGTCAAATGGTCAAAGCTTGATCGAGTTTGATTGAACTTGTATATGGACTTATGATTGAAATATAAATCCAATTGTAAGTGGTTTGAAGTCAAATGGGTTTTGATTCATTTGACAATTTCAAGTTCAAAGGGTGAACATGAAATGGATTTTGGTTTGATTTTTGAATTGGTTGTGGTTTGATTTAAGTTTGTATTTATATTTGGATTCATGACGAAGGATTGATTGAATCATGAAGGAAAATCAAGAGTTTGATTTGAAGTTGATTTGGCTAAGTTCAAGAATTTGACTTGAAAGGCTTAGGTTTTATTGAATTTGAGTTTAATTTTTGGAATCGGTTTTGGTTATTTGAATTTATATTTCATTTATATATGTGAATATAAATTAGAATATAAATGGGTTATAAAAAAATTCAAGGATTTGAAGTGACTTGATGATGATCTAGGTTAAGTCCTTAAGAGGAAATTAAGGGACTTAGAAAATATTTGGAGTTTGAATTTGATTTTTTTATTTGAATTTATATTTCATTTATATATGTGAATATAAATGAAAATATAAATGAGTTATGAGAAAATCTCATGAGTTTGAATTGATTTGAAGATGATTTAGGCTAAGTCCTTAAGAGACGAAATTAAGGACTTAGAAAATATTTGGAATTTGGAATTTCAATCATTGGTTTCAATCATAGATTTCAATCATGGGTTTCAATCATATGGCATTGATTTGAGTTTGGAGAAAAATCAATTAGGCTAGAATTGTTTTAGGTTTGATGTTGATTTGATTTGGAGTTTGACTTGAAGGAAGGAGGCAAGGAAAGTGGTTCAAGCTATAGGGTAGGCCAATTTTCCTAACACCCTTAAGGCATGACTATTCCTATAGTAACAATCTCTAAGGCTAGGTTGAGTGTCCACCTAATCACTAGGTGTGTCTTAAGACTGAGGAACTCTTAAAGTCTAAGAGAAATCCTGTGTCTAAGATGGAGGGGTTGAGAGCTCATTCTAAAAATGAGGTCAACGCCTAACTAAAACATAAAATTGATCTAATCACCTAAAAATTAAATTAAAACATCATTCACATGTGGTAATGGGTTAGACCAACAAACTCATTTCACATTTCTCAAATTGAAATCAAACTCAAAATCAAAAAAAAAAATTCCTTTAAAACCAAATTTGATTTGCTTTAAATAATTCTATTCCATAGGATTGTCTTTAGAAATTAATTAGAGAATTTACATTACTTTCATCACTTTATTTCTTTCCTAGCATGCTAAATGTGTATGTCATATGAAAATCATGCATTCATTCCTTTTAAAAATCAAAATTAAAATGAAATATTTTCATTATGTCAAGTTGCATCTATTGGCTAAAGTAAGAATATAACTAGCTATTATCAATATTAAATCTAAAATTATTTTCAAAACCTATAAATTAAACATCAAAACTGAAAGGTATGCTACTTATAATTATTTTTAAGCTTGCATGTGAGAAATATAAAGATAGTTATTATGTGGCTTTGATTTTCCCTCTCTTTCTTAACATAGAATTGTATAAGATTGGCAAAGTGTATAGTCCATTTGAAAAAGACATAACACTTGCTCAAATCCATTCCTATACACTTGTATGTCATGACTTAAGAAGGAATTTCACATAACACATATATATTAAACAAACAAACCAAAAATCAAATAAATATAAACTTTTGCATCTTTCTTTTTCCATTTATTTCTTTTGTACATGCATATATATTTAAGGAAAATGGTATATTAGTCTGGACAACTCTGAAGTTGTGAGGCTTTAAGTAGCCCTAAGATGGTCTTGTACCTTACACCCCTAGTACTAATAATGGTGTCGTACTCACTTATGCCTTTCATACATACACATGTGCATATGAATAAAGGATAAATGCATACCCCTCTTTTCTAATGAAAATCATGCATCATAAATCATTTAAGTTTTCTTAAGTAACTACTTAGCATCCATTATTAAGGTGTGCTAAACATTTGTATGTATAGATGCTTAGGATTCATCCATATGCATGTTATAAATGTTGGGAAAGAAATGAAGTGGTGTGTGTTTTGTGATATTATTTCACTTTACTTAATCTTAAAATATTTTTCTTTTTGAATAGGTTTGTTTAGAGTTAATCTAAACTTAAGATTAATTAAAATATATAATAAAACATTCACTAAATAAAATTAAACATGAATCTACTTTAAAAATTACATAAGGTAGGGAGGAAAGAGAAGTTCACTCCTCTTTTTCTCTCTTTACAACTTAGTAATTAATTATAGGTTCATTCAAATCTAAATAAATCATTAAATAAAATCAACCCAAATCAATTAAATAACTTAAATGAAATCACCCTCTAAGTTGAACATTTTCACACTTAGAAAATTTAAACCTTAAAGCCATAGCTAAGCATACCACACAAACCTTACATAGCACACATATTAGACTAAGTCACCATTTCTAGCTTTAGGTTAGGGCGGTGCATGATTTGATGCTTTACTTTTATTTTGTGATGTCATATTTTAGTCTGGATGTTAGGGTGAATATGCATAGAATGAATGGTGGGATGATTTAGTTTAATCATTATTTTCTGCAAGGGATTGTGCTTAAAGGGCGCTGTAATAATGAAAATATAAATACTTTTGTCATGCAGGTGCTTATACCCCTAAGCATAATCCAATAGGCCAGGTGGACTTAGTTACCCATATGTGGGGTGTTAAGTCCAATATGTGCTCATACATGCTTGGGATTTGTATGATTTGTTTAGCTAATCTCTATTTTGTAAGTGTTAGTTAGATTTACTTTTCCTTTTCATGTAAATTTGCAATTAGGATTTTGGAATGATTGTTATGGGATATTAAGATGAGCATTGGTCATAAAATTTCATCTTATGTATCATGTGAAGCTTTTATAGTAGCCACATTCCAAACATCCAAGAGTAGGAACCAAAAGAAGAAGTGAAGAATGAAGACCCCCTCCATAACATGAATTCCTTGCTTAATTGTAATTAATTCATTTGTAATCCAGGTTGTATAAGGGTAGAGCTCAGCTACCCAATTTATTTTTGAGTTTGTCCAGTGGTGCGCAACCACAAATGGCATTGTATTCTTTTGCATTAGCTTTATAAATTGTTTGATGTTTTGTTTATCTTGTGCATTAGAAATGGCATGTTTTTCTAATTTCTCCTTTGCTTGATGTATGACCTGGATGACGATTAGGCTCTTAGGGAAAAATAAATCTTCTACCAAATTAATCAACTCAAAATTAAAAATAAACAACTCATAACCTCACTTAAAGCCTAAGTTAAAATCAAGATAAAATAATTAGCAACCCTTAGTTGGATGTGTACTTTCTTTTCTAACATCATGCATAAAAGCATATTATTTCACTCTTGATTGGAGGGCTTCCACCTTTGTCAGAGAACTTGGCTTGACCTATGAGAGCTATGGTGGAAACACACCTCCTTATCTTGCTGATTTTGACCCATAATCTAATTTCTTATGCATTAGGCATAAAGAATCCTATAGCCTGAGTCAAATGATTGTCCAAACTAAAATAAAATATATGAAAATTTTGCATTAGATTTAAGTCATGAATTCATTCCCTACATGATCTAGTCTCTTTAGGGAGTGTGTTTAAGGACTTAGTCTCATTCTAAATAAATAACAACCTTGTTATCTTGCATAAACATATGACTTGCCTACATATTTTAAAACTAAAGGAGAAGTTAGTTGGCGGCCACCCCCAGGCAATTGTAAGTCCAACAATCGGGTGATTTATCCTCTCTTATGGAGGTAAACCGAATACCCATTTTTTTTCTTAGATTTAGGTCATGCTTTTTTTGCCCTCGTCTAAGCTCCCTAGATTTAGGTTCAGAGGTTGCTACTTCCCTTTGCAGGCCATGAGCATAAATCCTCACCTCTTAGGCATTTTCATAACCTTGTATCATGGAACTATAAGCCCTAGCATTCTAATAAAAATTCAATTCAAACATTAATTTAATTTCAAAAATGTAAAGCTCAACCATTGGGTAGTTTGGGGTGCTTACTAGGCTTCCTAGTATCTTAAGCATCCCCTACTTATTTTCATTTGGCTTCAATAAGAACTCTGATTATCCCACTTAGTTTTAAAATAAACCAATCGATTGATCATCCTACCTTTTTGAAATCTTTGGAGATAACAATCATTTACCTTAATTGAGAGTATTCCTAAGGAATCCCATTCCTTGGGATGTAATTAACTATGAGGGCTTGCCCCTATATGGAACTTAATGAACCCAATTTAAAATAAACCCTGCTTTACTTTTCCATGTAAAGTAGGGGAGAATATCTGGTATATTCCAAAGACCCATAGTCCTTTGGAGTCCTTATTGAGGTGATTAAGTCCATTGTAGGGTGGTGTTTTCTATCTTTCGAGATAGTACACCTCTCCTCAATGGCGTATCCGATCACCCTAATAAGAACATCTATGGATCTATGTGGCATCCTAACAAGGCATTTTATATTTCTATTTTCATTTATCCTCTTTCTCTGAAAGTGAATAGATGAAGGAAGAGATATAAATATTTTCACCACAAGGAGTAGACTGTTTTTGTTAGTGTTTGTGATCATTCGATGTTATTGATCATTTCGGTCAACACCAATACGTGTGGTGCACCTTGTCACCTACCCCTTTATTGACTTCATTTTTTTTCAATGAGCTCTCAACCCCTCCATCTTAGACATAGGACTTCTCTTAGACTTTAAGAGTTTCTTATCTTAAGACACATCTATTGATTAGGTGAAAACTCAACCTAACCCTAGAGACTTAGAAGAGTTAACCATAGAAATAGGTCATGCCTTAGGGGTGTTAGAAAAATTTGCCTACCCTATAGCTTGAACCAAATTCCTCACTTCCACCTTTCTAGTCAAACTCAAATTAATTCCAACTTGATTGATTTTCTCCAAACTCATATCAACTCCAACTCTAACCCAAACTTTGAACCAATTCAATGGATTTTCTCAATTCATTAATCAATTCCAAATAATTGAAACTTATGATTGAAGCCCATGATTGGATTTCAAACTCAAAAAAATATATTTTTTTTGGTCCTTTGATTCCCTCTCATGGACTTAGCCTAAATTAAATCTAAATCAATTCAAATTCAAGAAATTTTTCATAACCCATTTTTATTCTAATTTATATTCACAAATATAAAGGAAATATAAATTCAAATATCCAAAAATAAATTCAAAAATCAAATCCAAATTCAATCAAAAATCCAACCTAAGCCTTCAAGTCAAAATCTTGAATTTAGCCAAATCAATTTTAAATCAAGTCAAACCCTTGATTTTTCTTTATGATTCAATCAATCCTACAATCATGAATCCAAATATAAATACAAACTTTAATCATCAATCCAAAAATCAATTCAAAACTCAAACTCAAATCCAATTCAAATCCAACATAAACCTTCAAGTCAAAATCTTGAACTTAGCCAGTTCAAACTCAAATCAAGCCAAGCTTTTGGTTTTTCTTCATGATTCAATCAATCCTACAATCATGAATCCAGACATAAACATAAACTCCAATCACCAAACCAAAACTCAATTCAAAAAATCAAACCCAAGTCAAACTCATGTTCACCCCTTGTTGAAATTGTCAAATGAACCAAAACCCATTTGACCTCAAGTCACTTGCAAAAGGTTTTATATTTCAATCATAAGTCCATATGTGATTTCAATCAAACTAATATCAAGCTTTGACCAAGTCATTTGACCTACTTAGGCTCACTTGACCCAAAGTGACCTAAAGTACCCATATGAGCCAAATTATAATCCCAACCAAATTGAATTGAACTAAGTCCATCTAAGCCTCGCATTATGAGCAACAATCATCATGAGATGATCAATCACTCAAATTAGGTCAAACCAACTCAAAACTATTGGTTTACCAGGTCAACACTTAGCCAAAATGAAACCTAAACTAGCCAAAATCCAACATAGGCTAAATTGATTGAAACCATTGATCAAAACTCATTCATGATCAATGTTTTAACTTGACCAAGTCATCATTTGAGCTAACTAGCCATTGGCCATGACCCAACTTGACCAAAAAAAATCAAAATGTGTCAAAACTTGATCTAAGCCAAATTGATTAAAACCAATGGGTAAAATTCATTCTAAAATGATTATTCATCTTGATCAAAGCCTTAATTGGACAACTAGACCCAACTTAGCTCAATTGACCTTGAACCCAACTTGACCTAAAAGGTCAAATTGAGCCAAATCCAAATATAAATGAAATTGATTGGAAATAAAGATACCAATCCATTTCAAATGATCAAACAAACATAAATCAACCCATGACCTAACCCAAATAGGACAAATGGGTCAAATTGGTCAAATTGATCAAATTGACCCATTTGACCTAAATGAATTCAATTGAACCAAAACCAAATATAAATCAAATTGAACCAAACCAATGATGCCAAAATATTTCAAATGGTCATATGAACTTGACCCAACCCTTAGTTTGACCCAATTTAGCCAAATGGTCAACTTGACCCAAGTTGACCCATTTTGACCTAAATGGGTCAATATGAGACAAATCATATCAAATCAAATCTAAATTCAATGAAACTTGGCCTAACCCATTTTTCAATCATACTAAACATATTAAAGATAAAATCCAAGCCAAATGACCATTTTACCTCTAAGCCATAGGGTAACCTAAAATCAAAACTACTTGGAAATTGGTCAATTCCTTTTTATTGACACTTTGCATCCTCTTAGTAGACCAAATGGTCACTAATGGACATGGTGCACATGACCCAATGGGTTTGGGTCAGCCAAACCCAACCTAAGGTCAAAACATACCACCCCCATGGACATGGGCACATGAGAATCCTTCCTCCACTCATTTCAAGCACATGGGAGCTTCACTATTCCACTCCACACCTAAAATTGAATGCCATGACACTCCTAACAGCATAACAAACCATTGAATAGGGTGTATTGGATCAAAATGGCATGAGAGCTTATGATCATCTGAATCACCTAGAGGGAGATATACACCTCCAAATTTCACTTGAATTGCATTGCCTCCTATTCGATTGAATCATTGGAACTCAAACAAAGTGATTCCAAGCTCCCCAACGTTTTCTAAGCATTTTCCATTTCCCCATTTTCAGATTTCTTAAAATCAAAAATAGAGGAGTTCAAGTAAAATTCAATCTCATTCAACTCTCCACTAGAGCTCAATTCCTCTTGTAAACTTCTTGAGAGGATCAAATCAAACTTTCCTGAAGTTTAATCCAAGTCCTCAAGCCACGGGAAGAGTGCTCTTTATCAAGGCCGAGCCCAATTCAAGGAGAGCTTGGTCCATAGGAAGATCCACTCAACCAAATCACTTCAAATCTTTAGCTTGTCTCCACTGCAAAGCTACCTCATTGAAGTGCCGGTGATAGCCTCCGGTGAGGTATGCCCTCAACCAAACTTAAACTAGCCATGGTGTGGTCCTTTATGAATGAAATTCTCACCTCAAGAGAATTTGACCATTAGATGTAATCTCCTTTGCATGATGATGGTGTGGGTTGAGTTTGGGTTCAATCCGAGCCAATCGAAGCTCGGATCATGCCATGGAAGGTGGGAGGCTCCCCTTTCCCATAGAAGAACTCAGGGACAGATCTTGGGCCATCCATCCTCTTATTTTGGATGGGCGATCATGATCAAGTGCATAGGATCCTTTGATTTCCCCCTTAAGAATCGTTGTCGTGATCTCAGCCGTTCAATCTTAGATCTAACAGATGAGGAGAAAGCACGTAGCACCGCCGTTAACACGATAATGTGTGATAGCAGGTGGCCTCTCATCGCCACATGGAAAGTACATGCCGCGTCGGCTCCATAGGATTAATATATAATTAAGGGATTAATTATTGAATAATCATTGAATCTTCAAAATAACATAACTAATTCTAAAGAAATCATAAAAATATAAGATAAAATGCATTGTAAATATAATTCAGAGGAAAATATTCTAAAATTAGTTTCAATGAGTTTTGAATAGTGTATTTTTCTTAATTCGAATTTTATTAAAATCTTAATAACCCTAATTACTCCTTAATTACCCCATTGATTAATTATAAACTTCTCATGTGCATTTAGGGGGATGACTTCTACCTCCCCTAATTTTCTTGGGATTTATTGATGGATTAATTTAGGAGATCAATTAATGAATCTGTAATTACTCTCTTTATCTAATTAAGGGTAATTAAGCATATGAATAGTGGTTTAATCCCTTTATTAAGTTAATTAAGTCTTGTTTAAGTAGAGAAGAGGTTTATGGAATGGATTTGGGGAATTTTTCCTAAGCCATTTCCTAAACCCCTTTCCTTAATATAAACTTAATTAAGGGAAAATCTCCTAATCACTTGCTTAATTATTTTGATAAAATTTTTAAAACATTCTAGAACTTAATCAATTCATCTTAGGTAGGTGCTTAGGTGTTCAATAACCTAAGTAGCTTAAGGAAATCAAAATCTAACCCACGTGTGGGAAGGGTTATGAAAGTACTTAAATTAAACCTTTTAGCTTAATTAATCATTAATTATGAGTCAATTGCATTAGGTACCCTTCTTTCTTAGATGCATTGCTAATTTAAATTCCTTGTGGTTTTATGTCATATCATTGGCTCATAATTATTTGATTAAATATGTTAAAGTGGTATAGAAAAGGGGTAATTAATACTTAATGTACACCTTAACCTAACCAAAGAATAAAATTGATCTAATTGCCTAAAAATTGAACTTAAATAACTCACACATGGGGGAGTGGGTTAAGACCAGCAAACTCATCTCAAATTTCTCAAATTGAAATTAAACTCAAACAAAATCCAAACTCTTCTTAAAACAAATTTTATTTACTTTAAATAATCTTATTCATAGGATTTGTCTTAAGGAATTAATTAGGGTGAATGAACTAACATTGCTTTCATCTCTTTATTTCTTTCCTAGAATGCTAACTATGTATGCCATATGAAAATCATTCATTCATACTTTTAAAAATCAAATTAAAAATGAAATATTTCTTTATGTTAAATTGCATATTTTTATTAAATTAATAATATGAATGGCTATTATCACTATTAAATCCAAAATTATTTTCAATATTTTTAAATTCAATATCAAAATTGAAAGGTGTGCTACTTATAATTATTTATAAGCTTGCATGTCAATATAAATATAAAGATGTGCATGGTGTGGCTTTCCTTCTTTTCTTTTAGCATAGTTTTGAATAGGATTTGGTAAAGTATATAATTCATTTGAAAAGAACACAACACTTGCTTAAATCCATTCTTATTCATTCATATGTTATTACTTAAGAAGGACATCCACACTTAGACATATAAATTTTATAAACAAAATAAATACAAACTTTTGCATCTTTCTTTTTCCATTCATTTCTTTTGTACATGCATATGTATTTAAGAAAAGTGGTATATTGGCCTAGAAAACCCCAGAGTTGTGAGACTTTAAGTAGACCTAAATAGGTATTGCACCTTACACCCTTGGTGCTAACAATGGCATCGTACTCACTTATTCCTTTCATACATATAAATGTGCATATGAAAAATGGATAAAAGAATCCCTCTTTTTCACTTAATGAAAATCATGCACCATGAAGTATCCAATTTTTCTTAAATAATATCACTTAGCATTCATTATGAAAGTGTGATAAACATCCTCATTTGTATGTATCAATATATATAGAATGCATCCATATGCATGTTATACATCTTAGGGAAGAAATAAAGTGTTGTGTGTTTTGTGATATTAATTCACTTTACTTAATCTTAAAATGCCTTTTTTTGGATAGGTTTGTTTAGAGAAAATATAAAATTAGGATTAATTAAAACACATAATAAAACATTCACTGAAAAAAATCAAATATGAATCTACTTTAGAAATTACTTAAGGTGGGGAAAGAAAGAGAAGTTCTTTTCTCTTTTCCCTCTCTTTACAACTTAGTAATTAATTGTAGGTCTATTCAAACCTAAATAAATCATCAAATAAAAATAAACTAAATCAATTAAACAACTTAAAGAAAACCACCCTCTAAGTTGAACTTTTCACACTTAGGAAATGTAAACCTTAAAGCATAGCTAGGCATACCACACAAACCTTTTAAAAGCATACACATTAGACTAAGTCACCATTTCTAGCTTTAGGTTAGGGCAGTGCATGGTTTGATGCTTTGCTTTTGTTTTGTGATGTAATATTTTAATCTGGATGTTAGGGTGTATGTGTGTAGACTGAATGGTAGGATGATTTAGTCTAATCATTACCTTTTACAGGGAATTGTGTTTAAAGGGTCTTGTAATAAAAAAATATAAAATTACTTTTGTTGTGCAAGTGCTTATGCTCTTAAGCATAATCCAACATAGGCCAGGTGGACTTGGTTACCCATGAGTGGGTGTTATGTCCAATTTATATATATACATGCTTGGGATTGTATGGTTTGTTTGGCTAATCTTTATTTTGTAGTTTTAGTTAGATTTTCTTTTTCTTATTTTCATGTACTTTTGCAATTAAGGATTTTAGAATGATTATTATGGGGGATTTGGATGAACATTGGTCATAAGATCTTATTTTAAGTATCATGTGAAGCCTTTGAGGCATCCACATTCCAACCATCTAAAAAAAGGAACCAAAGAAGAAAGAAGAAAGAAGAAAAGAAGAATGAAGACCCCCATAACATGAATTATTTGCTTAATTATAATTAATTCATTTCTAGTGCGAGTTGTATAAGGGTAGAGCTCAGCTACCCAATTTATTTTGGGCTTATGTGGTGGAGCCCGACCATAAATGGCCTTTTATTCTTTTGCACTAGTTTTGTAAATTGATTGATGTTTGTTTAACTTGCGCATTAAGATGACATCTTTATAGCTTCTTGCTTTGATGTATGGCTGGATGATTAGGCTCTTAGGAAAAATAAATCTTCTACCAAATTAATTAACAAAAATAAGAATAAATAACTCATAACCTCACCTAAAGCTTAGGCTATAAATCAATATAAAGAATTAGATGTTGTCTTACTTTTACATTATGCATAAAAAATATTATTTTTCACTATTATTGCTTCCATCTTTACAAGAGAACTTGGCTTGACTTATGAGAGCCATGGTAAAAACACATCTCCTTATCTTGCTGATTTTGGCCCATAATCTAATTTATCATGCATTAGGCAAACGAATCCAAAAGCTTGTGTCAAATTGATTGACCAAAATGAAAATAAAATATATTAAAATTTTGTATTAGATTTAAGTCATTAAAAGTATGCTCTACATGATCTAGTCTCTTAGGGAGTGTGTTTAAGGACTTAGTCTCTTTCTAAATAAATAATAGCTTAGCTATCTTGCAAAAGGATTTGATTTGACTACATATTTTAAAAGCGTAGGAGGGAGTTGGCATAGTTGTAAGTCAACAATTGGGTGGTTTATCCTCTTATGAGTAAACCAAACACCCATTTTTGCCTTAGATTTAGGTCATGCTTTTTGGCCCTCGCCAAAGCTCCCTAGATTTAGGTTCAAAGATTGTTACTTCCCTTTGCAGGCTACGAGCATAAATCCTCACCTCTTAGCATTTTTGTGACCTTACATCATGGAATTATAAGTCCTAGTATTCTAATAAAAATTCAACTCAAATAAATTAATTCAATTTCAAAAATGTAAAGCCCAACCATAGGGTAGTTTGGGATGCTTACTAAGCTTCCTAGTATCTTAGGCATCCCCTACTTATTTTCATTTGGCTTTAATAAGAACTCCATCCTCTTGATCCATCCAATTTAACTTTCAAAAAAAAAAATCAATCGATTGATAGTCCTACCTTTCAAAATCTTTAGAGATAATGGTCATTTACCTTAATTGAGAGTACTCCTAAGGAATCATGTTCATTAGGATGTAATTAACTATGGGGGTTTGCCCCTGTAAGAACTTAACAAACCTGATTTAAAATAAACCCTATTTTACTTTTCCATATAAAGTAGGGGAAGAATCTCTGATACATTCCGAAGACCCATAGTCTTTAGGAGTCCTTATTAAGGTGATTAGGTCCATTTTAGGGTGGTGACTTCTATCTCTCGAGATAATACACCTCTCCTCAATGTCGTAACCGATCACCCTCATAAGAATATCTGCAGATCTGCATGGCATCCCAATAAGGCATATTTATGTATATTTCTATGTTTATTTATCCTTTTTTTAAAATAGGGATAGATGAAGGGGAATATATATAAATTTTCACTATACTACCCCATTTAGATATTACTCGGATTACTTTTAGATTGGACAATCCTCCTTTCCTAGTAGTCACCCTTGTGGTTGGAGAATTTATCTTGCGGATATGCAAATTCTCCCTTGGTCCAGTAAGTCTGAGATAGGACTAAGTTGATTTAAGCTCCTTCTCGGTGTGGTCCCTCTCACACCAACAGGGTCCATGCATATAAACAAAATATATATTTTTTCTTATGGATTAGGAGGAAAATCTGTAGCGGTACCTTTTAAAGCATCCTCTTTGGCGTGTGATAAAACTCCTATAGAATTGCCACTACTTTTAAGTTGAGACAAGTCCCCAGGTTGGCACTCTCTCAATAGTCACCCTTAGGTTGGGTTCGACTTATGCCACCAACAAGTCACCCCAATGATCATCCTTGCTTTAGGAGATATAAGTCCATCACGCATTCTCTCCAACATGATCGTTGCACATCGACGGGCAGCCTTAGGTCAAGTTCGATTTGTTATGCTATCAACCGATCACCTTAGTGGTTCCTTGTTTATAAAGTTATATTTTTATAAGCTTTCTTTCTGACTTGACCAATGCACACCGAAAGGCACCCCTTAGGTTAGTTAGCTCTACCTCACGGTGGTAGCCTATCCCTTTGGATTTGTAAATCTAAGATAGGTATAGGCTGATATTAGCTCTTTCTTAGTAGATCCATCATACACCAACATGGTCCATCTAAAATTTAAATTGATTTTAACTATTCTTGAGTCGATATGAGTCCACAGTAGCATTTGCTCAAATAGTTGCCTTAGGTCGAGTTCAATTTGTAATATTATCAACCGATCACCCCAGTGGTTCCTTGTGTAAGTAGTTGTAATTCTATAAGCTTTCTTCCTAATTTGACCATTGTACACTGAAAGGCATCCCTTAGGTTGGTTAATTCTACCTGATGGCTAGTAGACTATCCCTTTGGATTTATAAATCTAAGATAAGTCTAGGTTGATATTAGCTCTTTTTAGTAGATCCATCGCACATTGACAGGGTCCATTTCATCAAACTCATCATCCTCCCTCCAGGGGAGTCCATTTAAATACACCTTATCCCTTGAGCTCATCTCTAGATGTGTCCTCAAAATCATATCCCCCTCTAGTGGAGCCCCAAATCATGATCAAACCAAATTATCATCCCAAGTGGATGTCCACTAATTAATTCAAACCAAATTTCTCCTCAGTGAGATGCAAGTCATATCCTCTCTCTAGTAGAGCCCTCATAAAATCAAACCAAATCAAACCTCTATCCCCAGTGGATAACCTAAACCTGCTTCCCTAGTGGAAGGTTCATGCACTCATCCCTAGCAGATCTTTTCTCTCTAAACCATATCAAAACAACTCAAACTCTTATCATTTATGGATAATTTGAACCTCCTTCCCTAGTGGAAGGTTCACATACTTGATCCCTTAGTGGATCAAAATAGTCATGTGAACTTGACCAAACCCTTGGTTTAACCCAATTTGACCAATTGGTCAACTTGACTTTTGACATAAATAGGTCAAATTAAGCCAAATAAACTCCAAATTACTTAAAATTTGGGCTGACCCACTTTTGACTCCAATAAAACCCATAGCCAAATAACTACTTTGCCCTTGGGTCTAGGGCATCCCATGAGATAAGACACTTACACTTTTGGTCATTTCCTCCCCTTTGCCACTTAACACCCATTCATAGGTCCACTTAGGAACCAAGGACTATGGCTACCTGGATCGAACCCAAGGGTGGTTTGGTCAGCCATGACTCATGGGAAGGTGAAATCACCTCCCCAATCTCATTGGAGCATTTCAAACCACCAAGGACACCCACTACTCCCATGGCAGCCACTCTGACACCTTTCTCCACTCATGAGAGGCCAAGTGGAGTGATTCTCTGCCCAAACTGAGCTCCCCATGGTGACAATTTAATCAAAAGGCAAAATAATCATCACCATCCAATCCAAGGAAGGAGGGGGTATACCTGCTCATTCTCACTCAAACATACACACTCACACTCGATTCAGCCCTAATAACCAATGAGAGACATCCTGAGCTTCCCCTTGCATTTCTCGAGTTCCCAAATTCCCCATTCTAGGTTTTATAAACTAAAATAGGGGAGCAAACCAGTAATTACCATTTCCCCATTTTGCAACCAAAGTGCAATTAACTTTTAACACACCATCCTTGGACCTATACAAGATGAAATGAATCACCTCCCATTGCCTACAACTGCTAAAAGTGGAGTTCAACCAAGGCCGATCACCTACGTGTCATGGGTTGGTCCTCTAAAAAAACACCAAATCAAAGCCTGTGTGGCTCAACAAGGCTTCATCTACCAAACAAAGCTTCATCAATCGTTGGAACCACTAGTAATAAGCTCTGATGAGGTATGCCATTAAAACTGATCCTTAGCTCAAAAATGGTTGGTCTTTACGAAAGAAACTTACATCTCATGCAATATCCACCATTGGATGTGTTTGTTGTCCTTCCCAAGGTGTGGGATCAATTTAATCTCCATTCAAGCTCAGGTAAGCTCGGATCAAGTGACGATTGATGGACAGTATCCGTCTCTGACCTCTCAGGAGGACACAGATTATGGACCATCCATTCCGTGTGACCAGGACAAACGGTCCTGATCTGATCACACTTAGATCCATCTATTAAATCCTTTAATCGTGTTTAATCATGGCCATCCGATCTTAGATCAGACGGCCCACGCAAAAATGCATTCTATCGCCGTCCACATCAACATTCGACGTGATAACTTAAATAACTAATCCCATCTTCGATGGGATTAGGTGATTAATTATGTTAATTAATCTATTTTTAATGCTAAAACTTCTAGAATTCATAACTAATTACAGAAAAATTCAAAAATACAAATGAGAGCTTTTTTAAAGGTATTTTAAAGAGGAATCAAATAAAATTATTATTAATTAATTTTAAACAATGATTTTTGCTTAATTAAGGTTTACTTAAAAATTTAATTAGCCTAATTACTCTCTAATTAATTATTCAATTAATTTCAAACTTTTTAGAGATGTTTAGGGGGATGACCTATGCCTCCTCTATTTTTTTTTGGATTTATTCGATAATTAATTAGGGAAATCAATGGATTAAGCCTTAATTACTATCCTATCTTAATTAAGGATAATTAAAAAAATAAATAGTGGATTAATTAATTAATTAATTAATCTTAATGATATTTGTTAGTGGAAACTTAGGAAATGGATTGGGACTCCTCTTCTCCTTTAAATCATCTTCATTCCTTCCTTAAAATTAATTAATTAATCATTAATTAATTAATTAAAAAAATCAATCAAAATCCAAATCACATCTAAACTTTAATCAACTATTTGAAAGGATTTAGGTATTGAGACTTACGCTTTCTTCTTCATCTTTCCCTAAGTCCATTTCATATTGTTGATTTAGGGAAATTAAGATTTAATTAGATAATTAATGAACTTAATTAATTTGATTGAATCTATTTTTCTTGATTAACTTTTGGGTAGCTCTTTGGGTGTTCAATAACCTAAAGAGAGAGCTAATGAAATTATAGTTAGCTCACATGTGTGAGGAAGCCATAAGAGTAATTAAGTGAGCTCCTTAAGCTTAATTAATTAGTAATTATGAGCTAATTACTATAGGCCCCTTTCATTTCATAGGGTCATTGCCATTTACTTACCATGTGGTTGCATATCATTTTAGCTCGTAATTATTCAATTGATTACCTTAAGGTGACATAGGTAAGAGTTAATTAATTGATTTAATCTATTTTTAACTTAATCAATCCATAAACTCAACCTAATTGCTTTTTCTTGAATTAAATTAACACACACATATGGGAATGGGATTAGGACCAGCAAACCTCTTTCACATTTAATAAATCAAATCAAATATGAAAAAAACTGGCTTTAATAAGCTTTGGTTTATTTTAAATAATCTTGTTCAATGTGATTGTCCTTAGAAATTAGTTGGATTGAATGAGATTGTATGCATGTGTTTCTTTATTTCTTTCCAATCATATTAAAGTGTTGTATGCCATTTATAATCAAGCATTCATTCTTTTCAAAAAATTAATTAAGTAAGAAATGATTTCCTTTATGCCAATTTGCATGTGTTGACTTAATTAAGAATATGTGTGGTTATTATCACTATTAAATTGCAAATATATTATCAAAATCTTTTTAAAAAATAAAAATATGTATTGTGACTTTAGTTATATATGTATAGGAAGAGCATGTAAATATAGATTTAGTGTATGAAGTTAAGTTTCTTTCTTATATTCATATGTTGATTTGCATAAGTAAGAATGTTAGCGATTATTTTAGTTTGGACACCCTAGGGGCGCATAATTTTACATAGCCCTAAGGAGGTTCCTACCTCACTCCCTTGGTGTAGAACAATGGCGTCGTACCTGCTTGATTTCATTCTTATGCATTTTTGAAATTAAAATTTAGATAGAGCTTTAATTCATTTACACAAATAAATCAATCAAATTGAATCCAACTTTTGTATAGTTTTCATTTCTATAACTGTTTACACATATATATATATATATATATATATATATATATATATATATATATATATAGTAGTGGGTATATTAGTCTGGACATCCCTGGACACTCGGCATTAAGTAGCCCTAAGGAGGTTCCTACCTCACTCCCTTGGAGTAGAACAATGGCATCATACTTACTTAAAATTTTTATATATGTGTATGTGTGATGCAACTAGTGGATGAAAATCATAATTTAATTAAATCAAACTCTACTTTTGCATAATTTTATATTCTTATAGTTGTTTATACATCCATATATATTTAAGAATAGTGAGCATATTAGTTTGGACATTCCGGGGTTGCACAATTTTAACTAGCCCCAAGGAGGTTCCTACCTCGTTCCCCTGGTGCAAAATAATGATGACATACTTGCTTAAAACTTTATACATTTGAATGTGTATTTAACTAATGAATGAAAATCTCTCTTTTTATTAAAAAAAAGACATGCATTCATATTTTGTTCAAGTGGTTGGATTGATTAGTCATATGATTTGAAGTTCTTTTCTTATGCTTTTGTACAAGAATTTAGATAGCTTTAAAATAATATGACAAAATAATTCAACCAAATAAAATATCAATTTCAAATACATTTGCTTACATTCATTTAAGTATGCTAAAAATATAAATTTCATATATAGGTATGTTTAGGACTTAATAATATGCTATATATGGTGGAAAGAAATAAATAAACATGTATTATGTGATAGTAATTCATTCCAATTAATCTTAAGATGTCTTTCTTAATGAATGAGTTTATTTAAAGTGAACCTAAACTTAAGATTAATTAAAATATGTAATAAGTCATTCATTAAAGATAATTGATTAATTAATTTACTTTATATTTGGCTTAAGGTAGGGATAAAAGAGAGTCATCCTCTCTTTCTTCTCTTTATAACACTTAATTGTTAAGTGTAAATCAAATAAAACAAAAGAAAATACTAAGTAAAACTTAGAAATCAATTAAACCACTTGAAGTGAAACCACCCTTCATAATCAAATCTCTTCATACTTAGGAAACTATAACCTTAAAGCCTAGTTAGGACATACCACACAAGCTTTAATATACACACATTATATTAAGTCATCACTTCTACTTTTATGTTAGGGTGGTGCATGATTTGATTTATTTGGTTTTATGATGTATTATTTTAGAATAGATGTTAATGTGCATATTTTGTAGACTGACTGTTAGGTTGTCGTTAGCCTCATTATATTTTTTGAATATGCTTCGTTCAGTTACGTATTGCTACTCAATTATAATGCTCTCTTTTGCAAGGTTATTTAAAAGCATATCAAATTAAGGGTAGTAATTTACCCATGTGCAGTGCTAATCAAATTAATATGTTATTGGGTGAAATGTTTAGCTAACCTCCATTTATAGGTGTAGTTAGATTTACTCTTTCCATTTGAATGTAATTTTGCAATTACAAATTAGGATTAGTGTTATAGGGCGATAAGATGAGCATTGGCTAGAAGGCTTTGTCTTAGGAGGCCATGTGATGCCTTTGAAGTGGAGCAAATTAAATCAACTGAAGATATGAAGAAATGAAGGAGACATGATGAATAAAGATGAAGACCCCCATAGCATGTATTCATCCTAAATTGTAATTATTCTTTTGTAATCAGGGTTGTATAATGGTAGAGCCCCTTTTTTGGGTTGACCTACGTTACGGACTTGGCCTTTTATTTATGCTAGCTTTATAAGTTGAATGATGTTTTATTTAAATTGTGCAATAGAAATGGCATGCCTCTTCATAGTTTGTTTATGTTTGGTGATTTAATGTGACTTGGATGCGGTTAGGCTCTTAAGGAAAAATAATTTTTTTTACCCAACTACAACTCATAATTAAAATTTTCTACAACTCATAACCTCATCATAAATCCTAGGCATTAAATCAAGATACTTAAATGATTTATCAACCCCTTAGCTAAATTGTATATCTAATATCATACATGCATCTTTTACCACTCTTGTAAAATGAGGGCCCCTGCTCTGCATGGGAACCACTTAGCCTATGAGAGCAACTCTTACTGACGGGGCTTCACCCTCTTTTTTCTTGATTTGGCCCATAACCTACTTCATCATGCATTTAAGCATATAATATTTCTATGGCCTGTGTCAAAATGATGTGTCAAATGCAAATAAAATTTGAAAAGATTTACATTAGACTAAGTCATTACTCATACCACTCATGCTCTAGTCTCTTTAGGGAGTGGGTTTAAGGATTTTACTCTTTCTAAATAATAACTATCTCTTGCAAAACATAAGACTTTACATGGTTTTAAAGCATAAGAGGAGTTAGCTGGCTACCACTCCAGGAGATTAAAAGTCCAGCAATCGGGTGATTTATCCTCTCTTGTGAAGGTAAACCATATACCCATCTCTTCTTAGATTTAAGTCACACTTTGGTTCTTGCCAAAGCTCCTTAGATTTAGGATCCGAGGTATATGTTTCCTTCAGGCTACTAGCATAAATCCTCACCTCTTAAGCATTTCCTCAATCTTGCACTATGAGATTAGAAGTCATAGTTTTCTAATAAAATGTCAACTTTAATAAAATCAATCATATTAATTTCAAACATATAAATCCCAACCATAGGATAGTTTGGAATGCTCACTAAGTTTCCTAGTATCATGAGCATTAAATCTCTTCTTTTGATCTATCACACTTGATTTTCCAAACATAGCCAATTTATTGATAGTCCTATCTTTAAAATCATTGGAGATAATAGTTGCCTACTTTAATCGAGAGTATTCTAAAACTCACCTTCCTTAGGATGTAATTAACTATGGGAGCACTTAGATGATGGGAACTTTAATAAACTAGAAACCCCCTTATTCATCTTTTGGGAAAATCTCTAGTACATTCAAAGACCCATCATGCCTTAGGAGTCTTTATTAGGTGATTAGGTCCATTATAGTGTGGTGATTTTATCTTTCAATAAAGTGCATCATTCCTTGATGTCATACCCAATCACCTTAATAAGTACACCCTCAGATCTGCATGGTGTCCCTCATACACATAATCGAAAACAAACACCACAAGTCCTTTGGATAATATAACTCGTGAATGCTAATTGGGATTATTTAGTCAAGTTGAATTAATTATCTCCAATAACGAAGTAGATTAAGGCCCATGACACCCAAATAAGAAAATCATTAAATTTTTATTGAGTTCATTATTACATCACGCTTTAAGCAAAGACTTTAGATAGTGTCATATATAAAATATAATCTACCTTTTTAAATTTTAACTCATAATAACAAGCTCTCTCAAAGGAGCTAAGTGTAAATTTTGGAGCCCATAATGACCTTTCATTAACCATTCACTATACTGAGCAAAAATTTGATTTTTCATCTCCATATACTAGAAAGATGATTAATTAAAAGTGGTCTACCAATGCTAAGGATGTCTTCCATTACTTTAAATCATTCATTGTGCTTCTTATCATAGAAGATCTTTTTTTGGTTGGATCTAATGAGATGAATAATTAGGAAAAAATATCTTATAATAGTCCTCTGGGCTCCGAAAATTCACCATGGACCTCTTGCATTGAAAAGAGTATGATTTAATTATTGGTGTAATTTTCAGAAGGTGGATGGAATAGTTGATAAGACACTACCTAGAGATTTCATTCTCATTTTGTGAGGGCTTTAGATCTTATTCTAGGTTTCTTATAGGCGCAAACACCTATAGTTAATTATCTCTCTCAATGCTAAGAGAAAATTTTGATTAAGACTAGTCGTTAGGTCATTGAATGCGTAGCATATAGTACCACCATGTGGAGTTCAAAATTTAGGATTTATGAAATTCATTCTTTTAACTTAAAGTGGATGGATGGGGAATAATGACGTGCTGATCTAGATCCCATGGTTCTATCATCCCAAGCTATCTATGTCCCTAGTCTACTTAGTCAGAGGAGGTAGTCAACCCAACCTGATAGAATGATCCTTGTCAGCCATGGGTTGCATCATCCAAGTAATCCTTGTAGACTTGGGGTGGTGTTTGACTAAGGAGACAAGCTTAAGTCAACTTAGCTGACATAAGGCTTTTTTCCCTATCAGGTGTACCCTATGATTCACAACTCAAAGGGTGGAGCCATTGGGGAGCATACGGGCTACATTCATGATCATATTATAATTGTGTCATTTGGCGGCAACCAACTGATCAGAGGACTCTGGTCATAACTGTATTATATATGGAGCCTACTAGCCAAGCCACGTAATTAGAGGACACAGGCCACATCCTTGTTGGCATGAGATTGATTGAGAGTGAATATAGTAGAACACTTGATTTGACATTGGCTCCTTTGTGAGCTAGAGTTTTCTTAATTTGTCACCTTCAACAAATTATTACGGAAGCTGGATTGATTAGAGTTTATTTTAAGCATTTAAGGATTAAATTTCAATTAGCCATTAATAGCTTAGTAATTTGTTTGATTTTGCATTTGGGTTGACACTTGATTTAAGTTAATTTGATCTAAGATTGTAATAACATTATGATGAAAGTATCCCCTCTGTTTGAAATCTTCATTCAACACAGTCATCATCGGGGCTCATGAATTTGCTTGATCATTTAATTTACTATTTTAGATCCTACCGACTCTATTAGTTTAATAATAGAGGATCAGATCTACTATCATTTGACAGAATCAGCTTCTTAGATATTTTAATAAGTTAAAATTTTTATAATAATTAGATTTTTTAGGTTTTTTTTAAAACCCTAAAGACCAAACTAGGAAGCAACTCAAAGATCCCCATTACGTAAGTTTAAGAAGCATAATGTTAGGGCCCATGGGAGAATTTAATAATTTAGATAATTTTATTTCTAAATCATGAGATTAATTTCATATTTTTATTTAGTTCCAACTTAGCTTACGCAGCCTTTTCAGATATTAAAATTTGGACTCTAAATTTTTATGTCTGAGCATATGTATTTCAGCTTAGAAAATTTCTTCTAATCAACAAAACTATTGATTTTGAAAATCATAATTAGAATAAGAATTTTCTAATTTTGGATTGAAGGAAGCTCCTTCATTCATGCAGAATTTAATTAAGTGTCATCTTCTGTGTGCTTGTACGAAGAATTGTAGATCTGGTGGCATAGATTTCAACTTTATATTTTTGATTCAAAGTAGTGTAACTTTGCTTATACTTAACTTTATAGCAAAAAAAGAATGACTATTTATCTTATGCATATTAATAGGATTTTACATCTTTGCTAATCATCATATTCAACTTTCACTCTCACCCATAGGTAAGATATTATACCTCTTTCAACTTAGCTTATTAAATATCAGCCTTATTGCTTAAGTCATGCTTGAATTGCATTTGTGTTTTAATATTAGCTTTCAAGCTTACTATAAGCATCTTGTGATTTTGATTATGAATCCAATTATATTTTTCTCTTAGATCATTTAAGGTGACACATTGTAAAAACTTTATTCATAGTTATTGACTATGTATCAAATTCTTTATGTAACTTACTTAAACTTTCTCGACACTTCTCAACTTGCTTAGTATGAATTAAACCATAATTCATTTGTTAACCAAGCTGCTTTGTAATGCTTGTTATTGTTGAAGAACTTGATATTTGGAATAATCAATGATAAATCCTATTCATGTTAGCTAATAAAATATCAAAATCCGCATTTTCTCGTAGATGAGTTATCAAGTGAGCATAATCTCATTTGAAGTCTAATATGGATTCTATTATCATTTGAAAGCTAACACTTTATGACTCAATGCATTTGACTTCAATTATTTCTATTGCTCAAACACATGATATAACACAATTAAAATATTCATCAAAAAGGTTATGAAACATGCTCATTGATCAGTTGTTAAGTTAGTCAAGAATCTCCTATAAGCTTTATTTGATTTCATCATATTTGAAGCTGATTATTAATTTTACTATAAATCTCTTATGATCCAATTATATGCTTAACGAGTTTTTTTTTTTGGTTGATCATTTAAGTGAGACATCACAAAGTTAAATTTATATTCATTGGCGGACTATCAATTCTTTGCATTTTCTTTGCAATCAAGCACCCATATATCTCATAAGCCCCTTTGTACTTCAATAATATAGTCAATTGTAATTCCTTCAATTTTTTCAAAGTGAATTACAAAAATGATCCAAAGGTCTAGTAATGGATTTTGTCCATATTCACTTGTAAGCACTCAGCTTATTTTAATCTCATTTAAGTTCAACTTTCTACTAACTTACCTCAAAAGTTGATGATTTCAAATTCAATTGATATCATTTTAATTTTCAATTTTAAGCCTGAATTTTTTTTTAATTTATTTCATTTTAGGACTTTATGTTTCATAATTAATTTGATATTCAATTAATTTTAAGGTTAAGTCCCAAAAATTTGATTAAATTTTGCAGCATTTTAGCAGTATTTCGGTGTCATCCCCGCGTAGGGGGCTACATCCAAACTATTTTAGCTTACCCATCATGCCTTGATGAGTGTGACAGTTGTTGTTTTGAAGCACCTTGGCCAAATTTCAATCCCGTTAAGCTCTAATGATATAAAAAGGCCTTCAATCACCTGCATAGAAGCAAATATATTTGCAAATATTCTTCTCCCCTTTTTTTTATGTCCCAGATTTAGTCAAAATTTTGATAATATTTTGGCATAGAGGTGTCACATCTAACAATTTTGGCTTACTCGATATGCCCTATTGAGGGTAACGAGTGGTGTCTTATGACACCATAACCATCTTTGTACCCACTACACCCTATTGGGCATTAGCAGGGTCATGAAACCTACAAAAAGAGACACAAGCATAGATTCCATATACATTTACATATTTCTACACATCCTCAATCAATAACATCGATAAATGCTAGCATCTAAACTAAACCTGAGGAAGGGAAGAAATGGGAAAATACCAGAGACCTGGTGGAATCCTTCTGATGATGGAGTTCCTTTTGCCAGCTGTCGTTTGTGTGGAAGGGAAGAAATTCGGACTACACAAAAAATTCCTTCGAGTACAGTTGTAAGGTGGTCCAATCTGTAATAGCAATTGCTTCTATGGCAGATTAGAGGTTGGATTGTGGCAGACTAGAGTCTAGATGTCAGATTACAACAAGTTCCTTAAGCTTATCTTTATATTATTTTAGAGTGCTCAATAGAGCTCTGGAAAAATTTTTCATGACTTCTTCATTCCTCTTAATCTTTGAAGCTCAACAAGTAACTCTACATTATCTTGCTCACAATTTTTCTCTCCAGTAGAATCTTTCTCAAATATTTTACTTGCACCAACAACATCCATCATAACATGGTGTCCATCAATCAAAACCTCTGTTGGAAAAGTGATGACAGTTTGGAAGATTGAATCGGCAACAAGCTTTCTCAAAAAGGGGGCTACAACATCCATAATGTAAAATAGCAACAAGAAAGATCTAAAATGCATAATTCAGCAATGACGGTCTTCCAATGTAGAGAACAACATGAGACCTGGTTGGAAGGGTTGAAACATATCTTTATCTGAGAGGAAAGTGAGGGCTTTCAATCTTCTCCAACACTGCATTCCCATTCTGGCTCTCATCCAAAACCCAAGTAGTTGCATTATAATTTATGTTAAACCTCAAGAAATTATTGTTTCCATTCCCACCATTAATAAAGTGATTTCTAAAATAAAACTTTATTTCTACTACTATGCATGGTTGTAGAGTGATATTCCCATATATCTCCTCGATGCAATTTGCTAAAAACCTTAGATCCGTTGACAAGTTGAACGCTCCAATCCAGTCCATCATCGGATCATTGATGCAGAACCCCAGGTACTGGAGGATCTCAGAGGTGAAGCTCCTGCTATAGTCATGAAGTGGTCATGAACGTCCTGAGTGAAGTGGGACACCACTACCATAGACCCATTATCGAATCTCGCTCTGACTCCATTGTCACGGATCACAAGTGCTGCTCATAAGAAGTGGTGAAACATTCAAGTGGACCTCTTATCTCATGAATGAGTAGGAGGAGGAAGGGAGCTCAGTTCGTCACTTATTACTTTGAGGGATGGGATCGAGAGCTTGCAATTTTTGTTGGGAGATTGTGGTGAATTTTTTTAATTTTCATCTATGAGTATAAATGAAAACAAAAAATATGCTTTGGACACCATGTAGATCTGCAGATATTCTCATTAGGGTGATCGGGTACAGCATTGAGGAATGATGTATTATCTCGAGAGACAGAAGTCACCATCTTATAATGGACCTAATCACCTAATGAAGACTCCTAAAGATAATGGATCTTTGAATGTACTACAGATTCTTCCCTTACTTTATATGGAAAAGTAAAGTAGGATTTATTTTAAATCGGGTTCATTCAATTCCTTATAGAGGCAAACCCCCATATTTAATTACATCCTAAGGAATGAAATCCCTTAGGAATACTCTTGATTAAGGTAAATGATCATTGTCTCCAAAGATTTTAAAGGTAGGACTATCAACAAATTGATTATTTTTAGAAGATCAAGTGGGACTGATCAAGAGGAGAGAGTTATTATCGAAACTAATGGGAGATAAGTAGGGGGTGCTCACGATGCTAGGAAACCTAGTGAGCATCCTAAACTATCCTATGGTTGGGCTCTATATTTTTTAAATTTGAAGAGAGTTAATTATTTGAGTTGAATTTTTATTAGAAATATAGGCCTTACAATTCCATAACACAAGATCATGAAATGCCTAAAAGTTGAGGATTTATGCTTCTAGCTCGCAAAAGGAAACAGCAACCTCAGAACCTAAATCTAGGGAGCTTTGGTGAGGGCCAAAGCACAACCTAAATCTAAGCCAAAATGGGTATATGATTTACCTCCACAAGAGAAGATAAATCACCTGACTGTTGGACTTACAATCGCTTGGGGGAGGCTGCCAGCAAACTCCTCCTATAATTTTAAATACATGTAGACAAGTCTTATGCTTTTGCAAGATAGCTAGGATGTTGTTTATTTAGAAAGAGGTTAAGTCCTTAAACACACTCCCTAAGAGATTTGGTCATGTAGGGAATGAAAATGACTTAAATCAAATGTAAATTTTTGTTAAATTTTATTTTTCATTTTTGGATAATTTATTTGACACAAGCTATAGGATTCATATGCCTAATGCATATGAAATTGGCTATGGGCCAAAATCAATAAAAAGAAGGTGTGTTTCCACCATGGCTCTCAAAAGTCAAGCCAAGTTCTCTAGCAAAGGTGGAAGCCCTCTATTAGCAAGAGTGAAGCAAGATGATTTTATGCATGATGTGAGACATACAACATCCAGTTAAGGGGTTACTAAATATTTTATTATCTTGATTTATAACCTAGTCTTTAGGTGAGGTTATGAGCTATTAATTTTTAATTTTGAGTTGATTAATTGGATAGAAAATTTATTTTTTCCTAAGAGCCTAATCGTATCTAGGCCATTCATCAAAGTAAGAAAGAAACTAGGAAAAATATGTCATCTTAATGCACAAGAGAAACAAAAATCAAACAAATTTATAAAGCTAGCGTAAAGGAATAAGAGGTCGATGTGGTCGGGCTCCATCGCACAAACCAAAAAAAAATGTGGGTAGCTGAGCTCTACCCATATACAACCCGGATTATAAATGAATAGTTACAATTTAGAAAGAATTCATGTTATGGGGATTTTCATTCTTCATTTCTTTATTTCTTTATTTCTTTCTTTCTTTCTTTCTTTCTTCTTTTGGACTTGGGATGTAGTTTGCTCCAAGGCTTCACATGGTACATAAGACATAGTCTTATGATCAATGTTCATCCTAATCCCCCATAACATTCATTCCAAATCATAATTGCAAAATTACATGAAAAAGGGAAAAGTAAATCTAACTAAACCTATAAAATAGAGATTGGCTAAACATACCACACAATCCCAAACAGTTATAGGAATGAATTGGACTTAGCACCCCACACATGGGTAACCAAGTCCACCTGTCCTAATTTGGATTATGCATAGGGGTATAAGCAACTTGCATAATAAAAGCATTTATATTTTTATTATATCACCCCTTAAGCACAATCCCCTACAAAAGATAATGAATAGACTAAGATCGCCTTATCATCCAGTCTATGCATATACACCCTAACATCTAGACTAAAGCATTACATCACAAAATAAAATTAGGCATCAAACCATGCACCGCCCTAACACAGACCTAAAAATGGTGACTTAGCCTAATGTGTGAACCATTTAAGGCTTGTATTGCATGTCTTAGCTAGGCTTTAAGGTTAGAATTTTCTAAATGAGAAGGATTTATTTGATTTGTTAACACTGCCATTATCGGTCCCAAGTCCAGATGTGAAAAGTGGAGGGTTGCGTTAGGTAGTCGACAGCCAGTGTAAAACTTGTCGAATAATCATGAAATGAATCCTTTAAATCATTATGTTAATGCTAGGGTGTCCCCTGAAGACCATTGTATGGCTTGAATACAAAAAAAAATGCTAGAGCATTGCATCTGGGTGTAGTGTTAAAGAAGCAAGGGTTCCCACATTATGGATGATGCGCAAAGAAGTTAGTCTATGAAACTAGAATTAGGTTAGGATCTTGGAATATAGGTACTTACGGTAAATTAATGGAATTAATATATTATGGTTCATAGAAAGATAAATATTTTATGTGTTCAAGAAACTAAATGGGTTGGGGAGAAAGCCAAAGAGATTGATAGTTTAGGTTTTAAACTTGTATTCAGGTAAAAGTTGAACTAAAAATGGTGTAGGTGTGATTATAGATAAAAGTTTGAAGGATAATGTAATAAACATTAATAGATGTGGAGATAGAATTATAGCTTTAAAGATTATTGTTGATACTAAGGTTATCAATGTTATAAGTGTCTATGCTCCTCAAGTAGGTTTGGAGGTAAAAGAAAATTTTGGAATGAATTAGAGGATTAATACAAAAGATACCTCTTGAAGAAAAGTATTTATTGGAGGAGATTTAAATGGACATGTTGGTAGAGTGGTAGAAGATTTTAAAAGTATTCATGGTGGTTATGGATTTGGAGTGACTAATGAAGAAGGTAGGACTATATTAGATTTTGCTTTAGCTTATGATTTTGTAGTTGCTAACACTTTATTTAAGAAAAGAGATGAACATATTATTACTTATAAAATTGGATCTAGTAAAACACAGATTGATTATTTTCTGAAAAGAAAAATAGATCATTTAGATTGTAAAGATTGTAAAGTCATTCCAAGTGAAAATATAAGGACCCAACATCGATTGTTAGTATTAGATTTTAAGATGAAAGGTTGTAATAGAAAAAATAAACTAAATTATTATCCTAGAATTAGATGGGGACACTTAAAGAACACAAATAAAAATGTTTTTAAGAGCAAGCTACAAGAGATTAGAATTTGGGATGTTCATGAGGAAGTTAACATTATGAAAAAAAATAGAAGTGAAATTAAGCAAGTTGCTAAAGATGTGCTTAGAGAATCAAAAGGAAAAGCTTCTTTTAATAAGAATAGTTGGTAGTGGAGTCAAAGTGTGCAAGAAAAGATAAAAAAAATAAGAAGTATTGTTATAAAATATGGTTTAGATATAAAAACTCGGAGAATTGGGAAAGATATAAAGTGGCCTGTAGAGATTCTAAGAAAGCAATATATGATGCAAAAAATTTAGCTTTTAGTGATTTATATAATAGATTAGATACCAAACAAGGTGAAAGATGTATGTATAAGTTAGCCAACCAGAAAGATAGGAGAAGTAAAGACATAGTTCAAGTGAGGTGTATTAAGGATGGAAATAATAAAATGCTTTTTTAGAAAAGGATATCGAAAATAGGTGGATGAGGTATTTTGATAAACTTTTCAATGAAGGATCTGAAAGTACGATTGATTTTAGCAACCTTAATAAACAAAAAATAGAATTTTATTTTATCGTCATTAGTAAATTTGAAGTTAGTGAAGCTTTAAAGAAAATGAAATGTGAAAAGTAGTAGGACCGATAATATTCCAATAGAAGTGTGGAAATGTTTAGGAGATCAAGGAATTTCATAGCTTACAAATCTTTTTAATGTCATTTTAAAGACTAAAGAGATGTCAGATGAGTGGAGAAAGAGTTTGTTGGTTCCTATATTTAAGAATAATGGTGATACATAAGAGTGTGCAAATTATAGAGGAATTAAGTTAATGTGCCATACATTAAAATTATGGGAGAGAGTAATTGAGCATAGGTTATGATGTGATATAGAAGTTTCTCACAATCAATTTGGTTTCATGCCAGGTAGATCTACTATGAATACTATATATTTGTTAAGGGGTTTGATGGAGAATCATAGAAAAAGTAAGGAGATCTACATATGATATTTATTGATTTAGAGAAAGCTTATAATAAAGTTTCAAGAGATGTTCTTTGGAGAGTTCTAGAATAGAAAGGAGTTAATATTGGTTATATTCAAGTCATTAAGGATATGTATACTAGAGTTATTACTTATGTCCAAACACAAGGAGGATTGACAAAATATTTTCCTATTTTAGTTGGATTACATCAAGGATCAGCTTTAAGCCCTTATCTTTTTACTTTAGTTATGTATGTTCTTACTAGGCATTTACAAGAAGATGTACCTTGGTGTATGCTTCTTGCTGATGACATTCTTCTTGTTGATAAGACTAGAGGGAGTCCAACAAAAACTTGAATTATGGAGGTAAACTCTAGAATCTAAAGGTTTTCGTTTAAGTAGATCTAAAATTGAATATATAGAGTGTAATTTTAGTTGTAGAAGTTTTAGTGGTAGTGTTGTGACATTAGGTGAATAAGTCATTAATAAGAGTGAGCGTTTCTGATATTTAGGCTCTATTATTCAAAATGATGGCGAAATAGATGGAGATGTTATTAGTAGAATTCAAGTTGGATGGTTGAAGTGAGGAATGCATCCTTATATGATAGAAAAGTTACACTTAAACTTAAGGAAAATTTTATAAGATGGTGTTAAGACCGCTATGACTTATGGTGCGAATGTTGGCCAATAAAGAAGAATAAGACTAAGTTATACAGAGATGGGGATGCTTAGGTGGATGAGTTTTACTCTTAGAGATAGAATGCAAAATGAGTATATTCGGGAAAAAGTTGGAGTAGCTCCAGTGGTAGATAAGATTAGGGAGAATGCCTTATTTGGCCACATAAAGTGTCGTTGTCCATGACTGATTATGATAGTAGATGCATTAGATTTGTCTTATGTTAAGAAAGGTAGTGGTAGACCTAAAAAGACTTGGTTAGGATGTATAAAAAATTGATCTTAGTATATTTGATTTAAATGAGAATTTGACACATAATAGGACACAATGGAGACGAAGGATTCATGTAGCCGACCCCACCTAGTGGGATTAACGCTTGTTGTTGTTGTTGTTGTTCTTGTTGTTAATTTTATTTGATTATTTGATATGGTTTGAATGAACCTACATTTAATTACTAAGTATTGTAAAGAGAGGAAAAGAGAAGAGAACTTCTCTTTCCTCCCTACCTTAAGCAATTTCTAATGTAGATTTATTAATGATTTTTCTTTAGTGAATGTTTTATTTTGTGTTTTAATTAATCCTAAGTTTAGATTTGCTCTAAATAAACTTATTCAAGACATTTTAAGATTAATTAAAGTGAATTACTATCACAAAACACACAACCACTTATTTCTTTCCAACATGTGTATCTTGCACAAGAATAATCTTAAGCATATCTATACATGCAATGTAAGGTTTTAGCACACCTTATGATGAATGCAAAGAGATATTGCTTAATAAAATTTGATATTTCATGATGCATGATTTTGTTAAGTAGAAAAGAGGGACTCTTTTATCCATTAATCAAATGCACATTTACATGCATAAAGACATAAGTGTGTACGATGACATTATTTTTTGCACTAGGGTTATAAGGCATAAGACCTTAGTGCTACTTAAAGCCTGGTAACCCTAGGATGTCCAGACTAATATACCACTTTTCTTAAATATATGTGCATGTACAAAAAGAAAACAAATGGATGAAGAATTATACAAAAGATTTTTGTTTGTTTGTTTGATTTTGATTATATGGATGTTCTTATGAGGCATTTACAAGAAGATGTACCTTGGTGTATGCTTTTTGCTGATGACATTCTTCTTGTTGATAAGAGTAGAGAGGAGTCCAATAAACTTGAATTATGGAGGTCAACTTTAGAGTTTAAAGGTTTTCATTTAAGTAGATCTAAAATTGAATATATTGAGTGTAATTTTAGTTATAGAAGTTTTAGTGGTAGTGTTGTGACTTTAGGTGATCAAGTCATTAATAAGAGTGAGTGATTGATATTTAGGCTCTATTGTTCAAAATGATGGTGAAATAGATGGAGATGTTATTAGTAGAATTCAAGTTGGATGGTTAAAGTGGAGGAATGCATCGGCCTATTATGTGATAGAAAAGTTCCACTTAAACTTAAGGGAAAATTTTATAAGATGGTGGTTAGAACTGCAATGACTTATGGTGCAAAATGTTGGCCAATAAAAGAGTAGCATAAGACTAAGTTAAGTGTTAGAGATAGGATGCTGTGGATGAGTGGCTTTACTCTTATAGATAGAATGCAAAATGAGTATGTTCGAGAAAAACTTGGAGCAGCTCTATTGGTAGATAAGATTAGGGAGAGTCACCTTAGATGGTTTGGCCACATAAAGCGTCACCGTCGATGACCCGATTAGAGTAGATGCATTAGATTTGCCTTATGTTAAGAAAGGTAGAGGTAGACCTAAAAGACTTAGTTAAGATGTATAAAAATGATCTTAGTATACTTGAATTAAATGAGAATTTGACACATAATAGGACACAATGGAGATGAAGGATTCATGTAGCTGACCCCACCTAGTGGGATTAAGGCTTGTTGTTATTGTTGTTGTTGTTATTTGATTTCGGTTATATGACTTATATGTGCAAGGTGAGGATGCTTCTTAAGTCATAACATGGGAGTGCATAGGATTGATTTAAGCAAGTGTTATGTTCTTTTCAAATGAACTATACACTTTGCAAATCCTATACAAGCTCATGTTAAAAAAGGAGAAGAAGATCGCATAACATGTTTTATGTTATGATCACATAACACATTTTAAGTTATAATCACATGCAAGCTTATATGTATTTATAAGTAGCATACCTTCATTTATAATCTTTGATTTATATTTTTTTAAAATAGTTTTTGATTTAATAGTGATAATAGCCACTCATATTCTTACTTTAAAAAAAACATGCAATTTTACATGAAGGATACATTTTATTTTAATTGATTTTTGAAAAGATATGAATGCATGATTTCATATGGAATATAATATTTAGCATGCTTGGAAAGAAATAAAGTAATGTAAGTATGTAACTTCATTCACCCTAATTAATTCCTAAAAATAATCCTACGAAATAAGATCATTTACAGTGAATCAAAATTCTTTAAAGAGATTTTTATTTTTGTTTTGAGTTTGATTTGATTTAGAAAATATGAAAAGAGTTTGTTGGTCCTAACCCATTTTTCCATGTGTAAATTGATTTAGTTTAATTTTTAGAACCATTAAGTTGATTTTATATTTTGTTTAGGTTAAGGTGTAAATTAAGTCCATTGATTAACTCTTACCTACACCACTTTAACATAATTAATCTAACCATTATGAGCCAACATATGATATGCAACCACATGAATTTAAATTAGTAATGCACTTAAGAAATAAAGTGGCCTAATGCAATTAGCAAATAATTATTGATTAATTAAGCTAAAAGGTTTAATTAAGTACTTTCATAACCTTCCCACACATGTGAGTTGGAAATGATTTCCTTAAATTTACCTTAGGCTTTTGAACACCTAAGGATCAACCTAGTAAAGGATTAATTAAGTTCAGATTGGTTTTGAAAGTTTGATTAAGCTAATTAAGTAGATCATTAGTAGATAAATTCTTAATTATGTTTGGATTAAAGAATAAAGGGGTTTAGGAATAACTTAGGAAAAATATCCCAAACCCATTCCATAAACCTCCTACTTACTTAAATAATTTTTAATTATCTTAATTAAGTGAATAAACCACTATTCACATTCTTAATTACCCTTAATTATATTAAGAGGGTGATTAAAGATTCATTAATTGATTTTTATAATTAACTCATTAATAAATTCCAAAAAAATTAGGGGTGGCAGAGGTCATCCAACTAAATATATCTCATAAATTTTGAATTAATTAATGGAGTAATTAAGGAGCAATTAAGATTATTAAGTTTTTAAATAAACCCTACTTAAGGAGAATTCACTATTCAAAACCAATTAGAGACAATTTTATTGGATTCCCCTCTGAATTATCTTTAAAATGAGCCATCATTTATATTTTTCTAATTTTTTTATATTTAATTATGAATTTATAAAGTTTTTGTTATTAATGGGTGATTAAATAACCTAATTAATTAACTAATCTCATCGGCACCACGTGGGCTATTGATGTGGTGCACGCTTTCCATGTGGCATGACTGGATTGGTTATTTAAGTTGTCAAATCACATGTCACGTCAATCGATGGCATTACATGCTTTCTCTTGGGCCATCTGATCAAGGATCAAATGGTCAGGATTAAGCTTGCAGTTATGAAGGATTAAATCAAAGATCTAGTGTATTTTAATCAGGACCGTCCATCCAAAACACACGGGATGGATGGCCCATGATTCATCCCTGCCTTTGCCTATGAGAGACGGAGATCATCCGTCCTCCATGGAATGATCCGAGATCACTTGAGCTCAAATTAGGTAGAGATTCAACTCAAACCATCAAGAAGCATAGAGAAGAAGATCCAATGGTTCAATTTCAATGGGATTACAATTCCCTTCACAAAATACCAAGAAATTTTCAACTTAAGCCCGATATTGAGTCATACCTCATCAGAGGCTATCACCGGTGCTTCCAATGGAGGAGATAGCTTTGTCTAGTGGAGACAAAGCTCTGTTGAAGGTTTCAAGCTTTAAGATGAAGTGGATCTTCCAATTGACCAAAGCTCCCTTCAATGGCTTACGGCTTTGGTCTAGGTCTCCCTTCCCGTGGCTTTCATGTTTGAAAACACCTTGGGTAAGCTCGACTTCCCTCCTTGATGGTGCTTGCCAAGTGAATTGGGATTTGATTGAGGATTGAGTAAGTTGGAATTTCTTCCCACCTCCCCTATTTTATAGAGAAAATTGAGAGAGGGAAATTGGGGAGAGCTTAGAAATGCTTAGGGAACTTTGTGAATGCTTTCTTTTGCCTCTAAGCTCAATCGAATGCAAGAGTCCTAGTTTGAGTGGAAATGAGAAGGAGTATATCTCCCCCAACTTGGATCGGATGGCCAAAGTTTGTTCTTCCATTTTTGATCAATTTCTCTGATTGAATGGGTTGTTTTTGGTTGTTAAGAGTTCCATGTGCTTCGATTTTTCCAGAGGAGTGTAATGGAGGAGGTGCACATGTGTTAAATTAGTGTGGGAGGTGATCCAAGTGGAGAATTTTGATTGGAAGGGTCAGTATAGCCTTGGGTTGGGTCATGGCTGACCCAAACCCATCGAGTCATGTTCACCGCCCTCCTTAGTGTCCATGTGGTCCACTAGGAGGATGCCAAGTGGCCATGAAAAGGAATTGACCAAATTCCAAGTGAATTTGGTCATAGGTTACCCTTTGACCTAAGAGTAAAATGGTCATTTATCCTTGATTTTGATTTAGACAGATTTGAGATGTTTGAAAAATAGGTTGGGACAAATTTCAAGGAATTTGGAGTTGATTTGATATGATTTACTCAAGTTAACCCATTTAGGTCAAAATGGGGCAACTTGGGTCAAGTTGACCAATTGGTCAAATTGGGTTAAACCATGAGTTAGGTTAAGTTCATATGACTATTTGGAGTGATTTAGTATCATTGGTTTGGTTTAATTTGGTTTATACTTGCTTTTGGTTCATTTGAGTTCATTTAGGTCAAATGGATCAAGTTGACCAATTTGACTCATTTGACCTAATTGGGTTAGTCATGGGTTGGTTTAGGCTTGGTTGACCATTTGAAATATTTTGCTAGCTTTGGTTTCAATCAATATTGGTTTTGTTTTATTTCAAGTTGTTTTGACCTTTTAGGTCAAGTTGTGTTCATGGTCAATTGGGTTAGGTTGAGTCTAGTTGGCCAATTGAGACTTTGGTCAAGTTCAACAAGTGATTTAAAATGAATCTGATCCATTGGTTGTAATCACTTTGGCTTAGATCAAGATTTTACCCATTTTGACTTTTAGGTCAATTTGGGTCAACTTGGGTCAAGTGGCCAATTGGGCTAGGTTTGGCTCAAATGATGACTTGGTCAAGTTCAATCATTGATCATGGATTGGTTTAGATCAATGGTTTCAATCAATTTGTTCCATGGTGGAATTTGGCTAGTTTGGTTTCATTTGGGTTAAGTGTTGACTTGGTCAAAGGCTAAGTTTGACTTATTTTGACCCAATTTGAGTAATTGATCATCCTATGATGATTGTTGCTCACTATGTGAGGCTTAGATGGACTTCGTTCAATCCAATTTGGGTTGGATTAAAATTTGGCTCAAAAAGGTGCTTTAAGTCACTTTGGGTCAAGTGAGCCTAAATGGGTCAATTGGCTTGATCAAGGCTTGATTCAAATTTGGTTGAACTCATATATGGACTTATGATTGAAATATAAATCCAATTGCAAGTGATTTGGAGTCAAATGGGTTTTGATCCATTTGATAATTTCAAGTTCGGAGGATGAACATGAGTTTGATTTTTTTTTATTTGATTTTGGTTTGATAATTGAAGTTTATGTATGAATTTGGTTTATGATTGAAGGATTGATTATTTGAAGACAAAATCTAAAGGTTTGATTTGATTTGATTTGATTTGGTTAAGTTCAAGAATTTGACTTAAAAGAGTATAGGTTGGGTTTAGGTTGGATTTGGATTTGAGTTTTGAATTTGGTTTTGATTATTTAAATTTATATTTTATTTATGTTTGTAAATATAAATGAGAATATAAATGGGTTGTGAGAAAATCTTTTGAATTAAGAATAATTTGAATTTGATTTGAGCTAAGTCCAAAAGATGAAATCAAAAGCCTTAGGAAAGATTTTTAGATTTAGAATTGATCATGGATTTCAATCATTTGAAATTGATTCATGATTTGAGAAAATCAATTAAGTTGGAATTGATTTAATATTTGATTTAGAATTGATTTGAATTTGAAATTGATTACAATCTGGAGTTGATTTGAATTTGAAGTTGATTTGAGTTTGAAGTTGATTTGGATTTGAAGTTGATTTGAATTTGAAGTTGATTTGGATTTGAAGTTGATTTGAATTTGAAGTTAATTTGGATTTGAAGTAAGAATTTTTTTCAAGCTATAGGATAGCATGTTTTACTAATACCCCTAAGGCATGATCTCTTCCTATGGTTAACTCTTCTAAGTCTCTAGGATTAGGTTAAGTGTTCACCTAATCGCTAGAAGTGTCTTAGGACTAAGGAACTATTAATGTCTAAAGGAGTCCTATGTCTAAGATGGAGAAGTTAAAAGCTCACTCCAAAAGTGAGGTCAACAGAGATCAAACGAGAGAGATGGAGAGCATTGCTTGCGGTTTGGAGGTATACCAGAAGGAACCAGCGAGAGAAAGAGAAGGAACGGGTAGAAATCATGCATACGATTTATGATTCCTCAACTGAACAAATGTGAGAGGGAGAGGGGAGGATCGTGTGTGTGAGGCTTGTGGCTTGATCCAGCTTGGGTCGTGCTATAAATAGAGGGAATTGAGGGATTAGGAACAGTTAGGGCTAGATAATGGTATAGGCATTGTTAATCAAAATATTTTCTAATGTTTAATCAATTTTAATATGAATTTTATGCCGATATCATTATATGATTAATATATATGTTGATGTAAGGTTATTTTGATGTTTTGAACATAATGGCATAGTCCGTTTCACAATCGGAGGTCATTTGGTTCAAATTGGCGTCGAATCGAGTCAATTTCAGCTCAAAATATGTATTATTATTCTGACCACTTGATGTTCATGTAGATTCATTTGAATCAATCACAGATAGTCTCATTTGATATATTTTGATATTCTGAAGCTAACAGTGTAATCAATTTTAAGAACGGAGGTCATTCGGACACCATCACAGCCTCTCGACTCTAATATACACGTCGGCACATTGACAGCTCGATTGCTTGATTGGTTGATCGTTAAATTATGAAATATTTATATTTTGATCAGTTTTGATGTTCTGAATATGATGGCGAAGTCTGTTCATTGATTAAAGGTTAGTCCGACTAGTTCCAGTAATGTCTAGCTCATTTCAGCTCTAATTTGAGCATTATTGCATCTGAGGTCTGTCGAATTTGGCTTGTGAGCTCGACTCAACATATGTAGTAGACATTGAGTTCAACCAATGCCCCCCAACAAATGAGATTCATGCATGAAGTGAGTCATGTTTGTTGAAAATTGGTTAACCCTTCATATTGATAATGAATTACTTCATCTTCAACGAGCTCGCTGAGGTTCTTCTTCCACCATCTACTCTCTACTTTGATAAAGATCTTTTGGTTTTGTGTCTTTGTAGATTTGGATTTCTTCCAACCCTAGCTTCATGCTTGATCAAGTTGGATGGAGAAGTTGGTTTGTTTTACTTTAAAATTTCAAATTTCTTCTATCCTAGCTTTAAGCTTGACGGACTTGATTAAGAATTGACTTGATTTGCCCATATTGACTTATCATGAAGGATAAGAGCTTCTTCCACCATCAACTCTCTACTTCAATGGGTTCTTTGAAGATCTCTTTATCTTGTGTTATTCTAAATTTGAACTTCCTCCGACCTTAGCTTCATGCTTGATCAGGTTCGATGGAAGAATTGATTTACTTTAAGATTTGGAATTTCTTTTGTCCTAGCGGTAAGCTTGATGGACTTGATGAATGATTGACCCGATTTGTCCATATTGACTTGTCAAGAAGTGTATATATGTTTTAAGTCCTGTGCTTGCTACTTTGATAGACTTGTTGAAGGGTGCATATAGATGACCCAGCCTTTTTCATATTAGGTCTATACCGTTGAGATATCAGTCTAGCAATATGTGTTTTAACATACTGAATAACTACAAATTTCCTTTAGTTCGGCCATCAACTTTGTATGAATTATGGAATTGTTCCCTTGATCCTATGTTTTTTGCTTTGGCAAACTGATGAGGAGATTGCTTTGATTTGCTCTTTGTTCTTGATCAGATCATTTAAATAGATTGAAATATCACCGCAGGCAATATAAAGATTGATTTGAGGAAGCTTTGAATTGATAGTTTCTTTAGATTGTCTTGGTCCATCGATCTGGCAGAAAGATCTTTTGGATTCTGGTTGCTTGTAATCACTCAGCTGGATCTAGTTTGAGATTGAACAGCTATCATCATTGGACTAACAAGCAGGGGCTCTTTCACTATGGTCTTTTCTTACAGTTTATTGAGTGAGGACATCATCAGAGACTCAGCCATTTATGGGCTAGTTGAGTCTGACCTTTAGAACCTACTTGAGTCTTCAACTTAAGCTGTGATGGCTTGGTGATTTGGTCATTGGACTAATGAACGGGGACTCTACCACTATGGCCTTTTCTTACGGCTTGTTGAGTGATAAGAGCAATCAATGACTCGGCCACTTTTGGGCTTATTGAGTTCAACTTTAGAACTCATCTGTGTCTTGGGCTTCAAAATGTAGAGGTTGATGTTTTTCCAACTCTGTTGATTGAAGCTTCTAAAATTGAGAGTTCTTCTGACTTGATCTTCATAATTTGACAAATATGGGAGATAAACTTTTGATATTTAGGGTTAACTTTTCATGCATAAAAATAGGTTCTTTTATTCCTTCCTTTCCTCTTGATTATATATATTCATTTAGAGATCTGGCATGAAGCGCGATGTCAACCTGAATATAAATACAAGAAGTCTCCCTGTTTCATAGGAGAGACTTTGCAATAATTGTTGAGAGAATTTGGAATATCTTTAGTTATATGCTTTTTGCTTTTGAACTTGTTGAATACTCTTCTTGAGAGTATGCAATTTATATTTTTTTTTCTCTGGCCTAGATTTATGCCTTGGGTGGACTTAATGGAGTTGATGTCATGTTACTGAGATAAGAATGTCTTCAGTCCTATGCTTGGTGCTGGACAGATTTGTTGAAGATTCAATCTCAAAGTTAAAATTTGTATTTTTCTCCTGTCCTAGCTTCGAGACTCGATGGACTTGATGGAGTTGATGAATTATTGGCTAGATGAGAACATCTTCTGTCATATGCTTCATGCTTTGAAGAACTTGTTGAAGACTCCATCTAAGAGATTCATATCTTACATTTCCTTCTATTCTAATTTTATTCCTTGACGGATTTGGCGAAGGAATTTTTTGAATTATCTTAAAGACTTGTTAGGTGATACAAAATTACCTTATGCCACAGTTTTCTACTTTCATGGGCTTATAGAAGGATGTCTATCGGTGACCTAGCCCTTAGAACTTGTGTTAGGTCAATGGAGAAGAATCATCAGTCCTATGCTTTGCACGTAATGGACATATTGATGACATGACTCTCTTAGTTCAGCCTTTGGCTTTATACGAACATTGGGATGACTTCTTCGGTCATTTCTTTCTGCTTGGTTGGACTTATTAAAGAAGAGTTTCCTTCGGTCTTTGCTTTTTGCTTAGTAGACTTATTGAAGGAGTTGACATTTCTCATTTGATATTAATACCAAACTCAGCTTAGTGCCTTCTCGAGTGAGGATCTTGTTGTTAGATTTTGAAAAATGACCTTACGACCATTAGGGATGATCACCCAGTCTGGGCCTCTTAAACTCACAAAGTTGGAGAGATTTGGAGATTTGGATGCTCTCATCTTTGAACTAATGTAGTAGAAGGATCCCTTACTGTGACCTTTGTGGCATATTGAGTAAGCAAACCTATCAGCGACTAGGCCATATTTAGGTGTGTTGAGTCCGACCTTATGCACCCACTTGAATCTTGGACTTGAGCAATTGTTGGAGGGTTTTATCATCGGGCTATTGAGATGGGGGATCTCTTACTATGGCCTTTGTGGCATATTGAGCAAGCAACATGCAAGAGACTTGGCCATATTTAGGCGTGTTGAGTTTGATCTTATGCACTCACTCAAGCCCTAGATTTGATGTATGGATGGAAGATGTGTTTCCAACTTATTTGTTGATGTTTGTAGACTTAAAAATTTATCTTTTTGGTTAGTAAACTTTGAAACTTATGAATTTAAATACATAATTTAAACATGTATATGGGGATCTCGGCCTTAGACTCGATGTCAACCCAAATACAAAAGGAAGCCCCTGTCTTATAGGAAAAATCTAACATTTTGCCATAAAATGAAAAAAAAATGCCCCTATATCGACAAGGGGATGTTCGCTTTATTTCAAAAATTCATTATTGCGTTACAAGAGAAATTTCAAGCAAAACTTACACATGTAATGACGGCGAAGAATAATTGGTATTCTCAGCACCATGACCAATTCTCCTTCTTGAAAGGTTCGAGGATGCACCATATGATTGAATGCTTTGGACATCTTTTCTTAGTAAACTTCTAAATTTTGTTGAGCTTGGAGTCTGACCTCGTCAAGCACATCAAGCTCTTCCATCCATAGATAAACAATCTCATCTTAGGTAAGATCATGTTGAATGGCTACTCAGAGTGAATGTAGAGTTCAACTTCAAGTGGCAAGAACCGCTTTAGCTCCAAATACTAGAGCATAAGGTGTGGATTTTGTGGAAGTACAGTCCAGATATCACGTAATTGTCTTTCTTTAAGGCAGATTCACTTTAAGACTCTAAACTCTGAATTTACTTACCCTTTTGTTGGGATCTTTTAACGGTGAATTCTTGAACATGCGGTACAGGTGTCACGCCTCAATGCTCACGCTTAGGAATTGCTTAGGATGATCTTGAGCATTACCCACTGAGAGTAGCCTTTTTATTGAAGCTTTCTTATCTTATGTGATTTATCAAGCATTGATACTTTTTCTTCATAAGATCCTTCTCCTTGACAACTTTCAGCACCATGTGCACTCTAGAGGATAGAATCTTGGGTTGCCTTCTTTGTGGCATTATAGCTTGATGTTGTACTTCGTTCCAGTTACGTATTGCTATCATAGTAAGAGCTATTCCTTTTCACCCACTTGAGATTTTTAAACTTGCTATGAATGGGAACACTCTCTTCTGGCATCAAGTCTGGTCGCATGGTTAGTGATTTAGGCAGCCAATTTGTGCTCGCTATTCAGCATTTCTTCTCCTTTGCCTTCAACTCAATTTTCCTCCATAAGAGGAGGCTTCAGCATTATGCCTTCCTAGTGCAAAAGGTTAAACTGGCAGAGTGGTTGCATTCACAAGCATGATTGCCAGTTACGATTCTTTTTATGACTGGCACCTTAGAATAACCCAATCTTTGAATATAAAAACTCTCTTTTGAGGAACTTCAGTAGCAGTAGTGGTCATTCCAGTCATTCTCCTCTCCTGCATAGGTTGGTGTGTACAATATGCAAGTGCTTCAAGTAGAGGATTATTTACAACAATGTTGGTTGGGAAGTCTATACTACCAAATTAAATGGTAGCTCCAACATCCCCAATATTGATCACATCTTTAGCCAGATAAATATGGGCTCACAACCTAAATTTATGATGAATAGATTAGACATAAGAAGAAGACTAATTTAAATTTAATTTCATTAATGATTGATTTTAATTTTTAATTTTTATTATACTCCACTACTACTATAGCTCAAATTCAACTAGCCAAAGATGGAAAAAGAATCTTAACCCCAGTGGAGTCGACACAAATGAAATTAAAATAAATGTGATTCAATCAAATGACATCATCTTGACTACTTCTGAGTTGATATAAGTCTCCCAGAGGCATTCATTCAGTAGTCGCCCTAGGCTGAGTTCGATTTGTGGCATTCAATAGATCACCCCAGAGGTTGTCCCTTACTTTTGGAGATGTAAGTCTACTATGCTTTCTCCCTAGCAAAGCCATTATAGACCGAAAGGCAACCCCTTAGGTCGGATAGTTCTACCATGTGCCCGGTGGACTACCCCTTTGGATTGGTAAATCTCATATAGGCCTAGGCCGACATAGCCCCTTCTCAGTGCGGTCCATCGTAAACTAACAAGGTTCATCTTAAAATCTAAAACTTAAAAAAATAATCAATCAATTTCTCCCCAGTGAGACATCAATCATCCTGACTTCCCTAGTGGAGTCAATCAAACCCAATTCAAACTTGCATTCTCCAGCGAGTGCACTCTCAAAAGTAATCCAAACCCTCATTACCCTAATGGATAACCTGAACCTGCTTTCTTAGTGGAAGGTTCATGCATCTATCCCTGGTGGGTTATACATCCTAATCCCCAGCGGATACTCTACCCAAAATCATGTCTTGCATTTGTCCAAACCTCTTATCCCTAATGGATAACTTGAACATGCTTCCCTAGTCAAAGGTTCACATGCTTGACCCCCTAGTGGATTTCTTCTTCCTCCCTTATGCTCGTGGCATGAGTAGATTTCCATTGCACTAAGATTTTGATTCCTTCTACACCCCGGTTTAGAGTAGATCTTTTTTGTTAGTGCTTGCAATTCTTCAAATATTGTTGATCATCTCAGTCAATACCAATATGTGTGGTGTGTCTTGTCAGTCACACCACACCTATTGGGTGCCCTTTGTTGATTGGAGTGAGCTCTCAACTTCCTCATCATAGATCTAGGACTCTTATAGAGTGATTAGTGAACACTAAATCTAACCCTAAATACATAGAAGAGTTAGCCATAGGGATAGGATGTGCCTTAGGGATTTAGGGAAGACTTACCTGCCCTATAGCCCAAACCCAATACTTACTTCCTTCTTTCAAACCAAACCTCAAATTCAAATTCAAATTCCAAAATCAAATCCAACTATCCAATGATTGAAATTCAAATCCCCAAATTCAAACTCCAAATCCCTTCTTAAGCCCTTTGATTTTATCTTATGGACTTAGCCTTAACCAAACCCAAATAAACCCCAACCCAATTAATTTGCTCAATTATCAAATTCGTTCTCAAATCAAATTCCAAATCATAAATCAATTCCAAATTCCAAATGATTGAAACCCATGATTAACTCCAAATTCCAAAATCTCTTCCTAAGCCATATGAACCACCTTCATGTGCTTAGCCAAAACTCCTTCAAATCAAGTCAAACATGGTTGATTTCCTAAAAACTCAATCATTCCTTCATTTATACTCATAAATATAAATGAAACCCACCCTCCAATGACCAAAAATAAATCAAACCAAATCAAAACCCAAATTAGCCCTTTTAATCTACATCCCTAAGCTTAATCAAATTTGCTTTAAAATCACTCCAAACTTAGATGATTTTCTTATGACCCATTTATATCTTCACTTATATTCACAAATATAAATGAAATATAAATTCAAATGGCCAAAACCAAGTTCAAACCAAATCAATTTTCCAACTTTAGCCCTTTTAGCCAAATTTTTGAACTTGCCTAAATGAAAACCAAATCAACTCAAAACTCATGAATTACTTCATGATTCAATCATTCCTTCAATCAATAATCTAAATATAAACATAAACCACCATTATCAAACCAAAACCTAGCCAACCCAAATCAAGCCCAAGTTAACCCTTATGACTTGAAATTTAGCTCCAAACCAATTGCAATTGAATTTATATTTCAATCCTAGACTCATATGTGAGTTCAATGAACGGTTACGTATTGCTCCAATTAACCCATTTAGGCTCTTAACCCAAAGTGACCTAAAGGACATTTTGAGCTAATCAACCCAAATTGGATTGAACTAATCTAAACCTCAATCATGATCAACAATCATCATGGGGTGATCAACCACCTTGAATTGGGTCAAACCAAGTCAAACATAACCTTTGACCAAGTCAACATTTGGCCCAAATGAAACCCAAACTAGCCAAAGCCCACCATATGCCAAATTGATTGAAGCCATTGATCCAAACCCATTCATAATCAATGATTGAACATGACCAAGTCATCAATTGAGCCAACCCAAGCCTAATTGACCACTTGACCTAAGTTGACCCAAATTGGCCTAAAAAGTCAAAATGGGTCAAATCATGATTTAACCTAAATTGATTGTAACCAATGGCTCAAGTTCATCCCAAATCACTTATTGAACTTCACCAAAGCCATGATTGAGCCTAAGTTGACCAATTGATCAACTTGACCCAACGTAGCCCAAATTGACCCAAAAGGTTAAATTGACCAAAATTCAAATTAATTCCAAATTAAACTAAACCATAGCTTACACTCATCTTTAATCAACCAATTGAACTTGACTCAACACCTAACCCAACCCAATTTGGTCAAATTGGTCAAATTGGTCAACTTGACCAATTTGACCCTTTTGAATCCAAATGAGTCAAATTCAAACCTAAGCCAAACCATATCAAATTAGTCACACCAAAACATTCCAAATCATTATTTAGACCTAACCCAAGCCTTGGTTTGACCCAATTTGGCCAATTGGTCAACTCAATCCAATGTAATCCCAATTGAACCCTTTTGACCAAATTGAGCTAAACCACTTCAAACCATGAAACCCCTAATCAAACCCACTCCACATAAAGCACCCTCAAATCACAAAACATTTCACCAAGCAGGATTGACCAATGTGCAAAGCCATTTACATTGGATCTTACCATAAGTGGTAAGTCCACATTGTTATCTACAACGACCATCAGATGCCAAATGAGGTATCCCCAGCTTCTTAGCCCACTCTAAACACCCTAGCCTTTGCCATGAACCAAAGGATACACTTCTTCCCTCTCATCCATGGTGAACCCATGGACACAAGGAAAAACAATCCCACCCCACCACTCCCTATCCTCCCTTGGAACTCACCTTGCTTGATGAGCCAGTGATCCATGTGGCACACGGTGACACCTCGATGCGGCTGATCAATGGGATTTATGAATTCAATCTCGTCCATCCACTGGCTCAACTAAGGGGTATACTCCCTCAATTTGAGTGGGGAAAGAAACCACTTGCATTCTCTGAGCCCCCAAGTTTAATTCGAACTCCCTCAGAGCAAATCCAAGGATCCCCAACCTTTCCTCGATCGGCCATTGCCATTCCCGTTCACAAACCAAAATAGGACACCCTTCCCTCAAATACTCCCCCTCCACTAAACCAAATCCAAATTCCTTGCACCCACACCATCCTCATAGCTAATCAAAGCCAACCAAACCATTTCCAAGCTTTCCAAAACACCAAAGGTTTGATTTCGATCGAAGTCGAGCCGTGCGCATGTGTGGATTGGTCAACCGAGCACCCTAGGCATTAGCTCTGGTGAGATAATTCCTCAAAATCGTAGCTTTAGGCCTCTGTGCATAATCTCCATGATAAGGGATTTTAGTTGTTGGATGTGATTGTATGCTCCCTTAGATGGTGTAGGATGGCCCATAGCTCGGTGAGCTTGAGAATGGAAAAGATAGGCGTGGTCATCTTTCTTTCATGAATGTAGATCATGAGCCATCCATCTCACATGATCAATGAATGCTCATCAAATCACAGATCCTTTGATTTCTCCAAACCCATGAATTAATTGTTTGTCGATCTTAGATCGGACGTCACGAAAGCACGTCCACCCGACAAAACACGATGTGACTACTAAAATACCTTGTCGCTCGTGGAAAGCGCATCGCGTGGCCATTATTGGATATAATTAGGGGTTAATTATTTTTAATATTGAAACTTCCTAAAATCATAACTAATTTGTAAAAAAATCCAAAAATGCAAACTTAGGCTCATTTTGAAGATATTTGGAGGAAAATTGGAAAATTATAATTAATTTATTTTGAATAGTGACTTTCTTAGTAGGGTTTTATAAAAATTTTAGTTTAATTACACCATAATTAAGCACTCAATTAATCTCAAATTTTTTTGAGGATGTTTGGGGATGACCTCATTCCTTTTCTAATTTTATTAATTGCTTAATTAGGAAAATCATTTGAGTAAACCTAATCACTCTCTTAATCTAATAATTAAGGAATGAACAGTAACTTGATTAATCATTTGAACATAATTATGCCTATTGAATAGTAAGATCACTTAGGGAATGTGATTAAGGATATTTTTCCTAATTCATTTCCTAAGTCTTCCTTATCCTTAAAAATCAAATTAATGGAATGATTAATTGATTAATTAGGTGATCAATCTTCAAAATAAGGAAATCAAAACATTGATTAAATGATTTAGATTAGGATTGAGGCCTTGCTTGATCCTTTCCCAAGTTAATTTCACCATTCAAATTAAAACATAACCAAAACACTTAATTATAATTAAAGGCCTAATATTAAAATCTAAATCAATTCATCCACCTAAACAACCCCATTGATTTTGGGTAGCTCCTTGAGTTCAATAACCCAGGTGAGAGATAATGAAATAGCTCACATGTGTGAGAAAATCATAAAAGTAATTAAGTAAGATCCCTTAAGTTTAATTAACTATTAATCATAAGCCAATTGCATTAGGCCCCTTTCATTTCTTAGGAGCATTGCAAATTTACTTTTCATGTGGTTGCATATCATATTGGGTTATTATTGATTATTTAATTAACTTAAGGTGATATATGTAAGGGATAATTAATTCATTTAATTCTTACCTTAACCTAATCAAGACATAAAATCAACTTAAATATTCTTCATTAAACCAAATTAATTCACATATGGGGAAATGGGTTAAAACTAGCAAACCTCTCTCATTTTCTTTAAATCAAATCAACTAAAATTTAAAAATATCTTTAAGGAATTTTGGTTCATTTTAATTAGCCTTATTTAATTTGATTGTCCTTAGAAATTAATTGGGATGAATGAAATCATGTGTTTATTCCTTTATTTCTTTCCAATCATGCTAAATATTGCTTGCCATATGAAATCATACATTCATTCTTTTTAAAATTAATTAAATTAAATGTTTTTTATGTCAAAATTGCATGTGATGACTTAAATTAAGAATATGAATGGTTATTATCATTATAAAACCAAAAACATTATTTTCAAGATCTATAAATCAATTATTATGAATGAAGTAATGTTAATTACAAATATTTACAAGCTTTCATGTGATGATAGTATAAGATGTAATGTGAAGTTCTCTTCCCCTACTTTAAGATGGATTCACATAGGATTTGTGAGTGCATAGTTCGTTTAAAAAGAACATTATACTTGCTTAAATATATTCTTATGCATTTTCATGTTAAGAATTAGGAAGAATTTCATATTGCACATGTAAATCATACAACCTAATCAAATATAATTTCTTGCAAGATTCCCTATTCATGTGTTTCTTTTTGTACATTCATATGTATTTGAGAAAAGTGGTGCATTAGTCTGGACAACCCAGGGCTGCGAGGCTTTAAGTAGCTCTAAGTAACCCCCCTGGTGTAGAAAATAATGGCGTTGTACTCACTAAAACTATTATACATATACATGTGTGATGTGGCCAATGAATAAATAATCAAATAAATCAAATAAAGCATAACTTTTACATGGATTTTTCTTATCCTTATAGTTATTCATACATTGACATGTATCTAAAAAAATTGGTATATTAATCTAAACATCCAGGTGAGGCTTTAAGTAATAAGTAGGTCTTGCTACCCCAGTGTAAATAATGGCATACTCAGTTATAACTTTTATACATGAGAATGTATTTAGCTAATGGATGAAAAATCCTCTCTTCTACAAAAAAAGGCATGCATTCATAATTCAATTAATAAATAAAATATTTAAATTTCAAAATACATTTTTACATTCATCATCAAAATCTATTTGCATTGCATGTATAGGTACTTAGGATTGTTCATATGCATGATATACATGATGAAAAGAAATGAATGAATGTTATGTGATAGTAATCCATCTAATTAATCTTAAGATGTCTTTCTTATTGAATAGGTTATTTAGAATGAACTTAGGGTTAATTAAAATGCAATAAATCATTCACTAAAAGAAATTTTAATTACTTTAGAAATGACTTAAGATAGGGATAAAAGAGAGACTCTCTCTATCTATCTTTCTTCTCTTTATAACACTTAGTTGCTAAGTGTAAGCTACATAAAATAAAAGAAAATACTAAGTAAAATTTCCAAATCAACTAAACCACTTAAAGAGAAATCAACCCTTTACAAATTAAATCCCTCACACTTAGCAAATAATAACTCTAAAATCGAGTTAGGACATACCACATAAGCCTTAACACATGCACATTAGGCTAAGTTATCATTTCTAGCTTTATGTTAGGGCGGTGCATGGTTTGATAAATGTTTAGTTTTGTGATGTATTATTTTAGACTGGATATTAGGGTGTATGTGTGTAGTTTAGATGTTAGGCTGATATTACCCTAATCATGCTTTCTGTAGGGGGTTGTGCTTAAGGGAAATTGTAATAAAAATATAAATATTTTTTGCTGTGCAGGTTGCTTATACCCCTAAGCATAACCACCCAAGTTAAGACAAGTGGGCTTGGTTACCTATGTGTGGGGTGCCAAGTCTAAATTATTCATACAACTGCTTGGGTTGTATGGCATGTTTTAGCTAACATTTATTTTGCAGGTGTAGCTAAATTTACTTTCCTTTCTCTTAATATAATTTTACATTAGGATTAGGATAAGTGTTATGAAGATTAAGGTGAACATTGGTTATAAGACCATGTCTTATATACCATGTGATACCTTGGAGCAAACTACATCCCAATCAAATTGAAAGAAAGAAAGAAATATAGCAAATCAAAACCAAAAGAAAGAAAGAAAAGGAGTAAATCAAAAATGAAGAAATGAAAGATGAAGAGTGAAGCATGGAGTATGAAGAATGAAGATGCCCATAACACTTATCATTTCATAATTGTACGTTATTCTTTCATTATTCTGGGATGTATAAGGGTAGAGATCGGCTACCCACATTTCTTTTTAGGTTGTACGGGGATACCCAACCGCACTGGCCTTTTAATCTTTTGTGATAGCTTTATAAAATTATTTGATATCTTATTTAGCTTGTGCATTATAAATAGTATGCCTCTTCATAGTTTATTTATGATTGGTGATTGATGTGTGGCTCTTAGGATAAAAATAAATTGTCTATCCCACTAAGAACTCATAACTAAATGTTTAGAATAATTCATAATTGTTGACCTCATTTTTAGGATGAGCTCTCAACCCCTGCATTTTAGATATAGGATTTCACTTAGACTTTAAGAGATCCTTAGTCTTAAAACACATCTAGTGATTAGGTGGACACTCAACCTAGCCCTAGATACTTAGAAGAGTTAGCCATAGGAATAGGTCATGCCTTAGGGGTGTTAGGAAAATTTGTCTACCCTATAGCTTGAATCCACTTTCTTTGCTTTCTTCCTTCAAGTCAAACTTCAAATCAAATCAACATCAAACCTAAATTAATTATATCCTAATTTATTTTTCTCCAAACTCAAATCAATGCCACATGATTAAAATCCATGATTAAATTCCAAGTTGAAATTTCAAACTCTAAATCTTGCCTAAGCCCTTTGATTTCCCTTCAGGGACTTAGCCTAAATCAAATCTAAATCAATTCAACTCATGAGATTTTCACATAACTCATTTATATTCTCATTTATATTCACATATATAAATGAAATATAAATTTAAATCAATCAAACCAAATCCAAAGTTCAAATTCCTAATTTAAAATCCTTCTTAAATCCTTAATTCCCTCTTAAGGATTTAGCCTAAATCATCTTCAAATCAATTCAAACTCATGAGATTTTCTCATAACTCATTTATATTCACATACATAAATGAAATATAAATTCAAATCAATCAAACCAAATCCAAAGTTCAAATTCCTAATTCAAAATCCTTCTTAAGTCCTTAATTCTCTTACTTTGTTTTAAATCATCTTCAAATCAATCAAACTAAACTCAAAAATCAAATCCAAACTCCAAATAATTTCTAAGTCCCTTAATTCTCTTTTAAGGATTTAGATTAAATCATCTTCAATCAATTCAAACTCATGAGATTTTCTTATAACTCATTTATATTCTCATTTATATTCACATATATAAATGAAATATAAATTCAAATCGTCAAACCAAATCTAAAGTTCAAATTCCTAATTCAAAATCCTCCTTAAGTCCTTTAATTCCTTCTTAAGGACTTAGCCTAAATCAAATCAAAATCAATTCAAATCCTTGAGATTTTCTCATAACCCATTTATATTCATATATATAAATGAATATAAATTCAAATCAATCAAACTAAATTTAAAATCAATTCACTAAATCTTTCCTAAATCTTTAACCTCCCTCTTAAGGACTTAGCCTAGGTCATGATCAAATCACTTCAAACTCATGAAATGTTCTCATGGCCCATTTATATTCTCATTTATATTCACATATATAAATGAAATATAAATTCAAACAATCAAAACCATTTCCAAAAATTAAACTCAAACTCATTCAAAATCCAACCTAAGCCTTTCAACTCAAAATCTTGAACTTAGCCAAATCAACTTCAAATCAAGCCAAACGTTTGATTTTCCTTCATGATTCAATCAATCCTTCAATCAGAATCCAAATATAAATAAAAACTTCAATCACTTAACCAAAATTCAATTCAAAAATCAAGCCAAAATCCATTTCATGTTCACCCTTTGAACTTGAAATTGTCAAATGAATCAAAACCAATTTGACTTCAAACCACTTGCAAATGGATTTATATTTCAATCATAAGTCCATATACAAGTTCAATCAAACTTAAATCAAGCTTTGACCAAGCCATTTGACCTACTTAGGCTCACTTGACCCAAAGTGACCTAAAGTACCCTTATGAGCCAAATTCTAATCCTAACTAAATTGGATTGAATCAAACTCACCTAAGCCTCTCATCTTGATCAACAATCATCATGAGATGATCAATCAACCAAATTAGGTCAAATCAAGTCAAACCTAAGGGTTGACAAAGTCAACACTTAGCCAAAATGAAACCTAACCAAGCCAAAATCCACCATAGGCCAAATTGATTGAAATCATTGATCTAAGTTCATTCATGATCAATGTTTGAACTTGACCAAGTCAACATTTGAGAACCAACTATTGGCCACTTGACTAACTTGACCCAACTTGACCTAAAAAGTCAAAATGTGTCAAAACTTGATCTAAGCCAAATTGATTGAAACAAATGGGTCAAGTTCATTCTAAATTACTTGTTGAACTTGACCAAAGCCTCAATTGGCCAACTAGACCTAACCTAGCCCAATTGACCTTGAACCCAACTTGACCTAAAGGGTCATATTGAGCCAAATTCAAACTTAACAAAATTGATTAGAAATAAAGATACCAATCCACTTCATATGACTAACCAAACCTAAACCTACCCATGACCTAGCTCAAATAGGTCAAATGGGTCAAATTGGTCAACTTGACCCATTTGACCTAAATGAAGTCATATGAACCAAATTGAATCAAACCAAAGCCACCAAAATATTTCAAATGGTCATATGAACTTGACCCAACCCTTGGTTTGACTCAATTTAACCAATTGGTCAACTTGACCCAAGTTGACCCATTTTGACCTAAATGGGCCAACATGAGCCAAACCATACCAAATGAACTCCAAATCCAATGAAACTTGGCTAAACCTATTTTTTCAACATACCAAATATATCCAAATTAAAAAATCAGCCAAATGACCATTTTACCCCTAGGCCATAGGGTAAATTTTCATCAAATTCATTGGGAATTTGGTCTATTCCTCTTCATAACCATTTGGCACTCTCCTAGTGGATCAAGTAAGCACTAGGGAGGGTGGTGCACCCAAACCAATGAGTTTGGGTCAGCCCAACTTGACCCAATGGTCAAACTGACCACTCCCCTTGAAATGGCCACATGGGAATCATGCCTCCACTTATTTTGAGCACATGGGGAGTTCATACTACGACTCCCTAGCCTAAAATGAACTCAAGGATAGTCATGCTCAAACAACCCATAATCAAGCAATTGGATCAAAACAAAAGCATGCTCGATTGTCCAAAGGGGAGATATACACCTAATTCAATTCACTAACTTTCCCATAGATTGATAAACAGCAAGCCTTAGAGAGTGTTCCCAAGCTTCCTAGAGAGGATTTAAAAATTCCATTTCTCAATTTTCATCATTTGAAAATAGGGGAGCTCCACTGATTTTTCAACTTCATCACAAGACCAAATCGAGTGCACCCATACTCTTTCCCAAGCTCCAAAGGCAAAGGAAGAGTGCACTAGACCAAAGCCGAGCTCAAGCTAAGGAGGAGTTGGTCCATAGAAGCAACCACTCAACCTCAACCTCTCAAACATTTCGAAAAGCTTCGTCTCAATCAGACAAAGCTTTTCCAAGGGAAATGAGCGCCGGTGATCACCGAGGTATGCCATTTTCTGAGCATTAAACTCAATGTGGTGTGGAGCTTTGTGAAAGAAATGTTAATGACATAGGATTTTGACCATTTGATGAGATCTAGGATGCATGTTGATGGTCTTGGTAAAATTTGGGATCAATCTGAGTTCAATCGAGCTCGGATCATCTCCTTGAACATGGATGGCCTCCATTGTTCACAGGAGATAACAGAGACGGATCTCTGGTCATTCATCCATTCATTTTGGATGGACAGCCGAGATTAAAATGCACGGTATTTTTTTTAAATCCCATGATCTGCTTTATTACCGTCTGATCCACGATCACAAGGAGAAAAGTGCGTGGTAAAGTGTGTGCCATGTCAGCTCTATGTGTGGCATCCATAGGGATTAATAATATAGTTAGGGTTTAAATAATTCTAATTAATTACCTAAACTTTTAAAATTCATATCTCAATATAAAAAAAATTAAAAATATATGAAATAAATTGCATTCGATAGATAATCTCATCTGGAATTTTATAAAATTAATTTTAATTAATTTTGAATAGTATCTTTCTCCAATTTTAGGTTTTATTGGGAATATTAATTTGCTAATTACCCTTTAATTAATCTACTAATTATTCCTAAACTTCTTGAGTATATTTTGGGGTATGACTTATGCCTCCCCTAATTTTCTTGGGATTTATTGGTGGCTTAATTATGGAAATTGCTAATTCATTTCCTAATTACTCTGTTAATATAATTATGGTTAACTAAGGGTTTGATTAGTGATTTATTCCTTTGTTGAAGTTGATTAAGGTCTGTTTCAGTGAACAAGAGGTTTAGAGAATAATTTTGGGGCATTTACCCTAAGCTATTCCTTAAACCCCCTTTTTTTTAAATCCTCTCTTAATTAAGGGTTAATTCACTAATTATCCTCTTAATTGATTTCACAAAATTCTAAAACTTTCCATAACTCAATTAATTCTTCTTGGGTAGATGCTTAGGTGTTCAAGAGCCTAAGTACAATTAAGGAAATCAAGATTCAACTCATATGTGTGAGGGGTGTTTTGAAATTACTTAAGTTAAACCCCTTAGCTTAATTAATCATTAATCATGAGCCAAATTGCATTAGGCCTTTTCTTCCTAGGTACATTGCAAATTTAAATTCCTTGTGAGGTGTCATACTTTAAATTCCTAATTCACCTAAAATGTAATGAATCTAATCACCTAAAAATTGAACAAAAATATTGAACACATGTGGGAATGGGTTAGGAACAGCAAACTCAACTCACATTTTTTCAATTTAAATCAAACTCAAAATCAAATAAAAATCACATTAAATAAACTTTGATTTTTTTAAGCTTTCTTATTTCATAAGATTACCTTTAGGAATTAATTAAGATGAATGTATTTACATGCTTTCATTACTTTAGTTCTTTCCTAGCATGCTAGATGTGTGTTTCATAAGATTTCATACATTTTTTTTTTTTTTAAAATCAAATTTAAAAAGAATGTTTCCTTATGTCGATTGCATGTTTTGGTTGAAATAAGAATATGAGTGATTATTATCACTATTAAATCCAAATTATTTTAAAATATATAAATTAATTATCAAAACTAAAAGTGTGTTACTTATATCTTATTTATAATCTTGCATGTGAGTAAAAATATAAGGATGTGCTTAGTATAGTTTTCATTCTCCTCTCTTTTGATATAGTTTTGAATAAGATTTGGTAAAGTATATAGTTCATTTGAAAAGAACCTAACACTTGCCTAATTTCATCTCCTATTCATTCCTATGCTATTACTTAAGAAGGATACATATACTTTTACATATAAATTGCATAAACAAAAATAAATCAACCAACACAAACTTTTGCATTCCTTCTTTTTCATTAATTTTCTTTCTACACATGCTTGTATTTAAGGAAAGTAGTTTATTAGTCTGGACAACCCCGATATTATGAGGCTTTAAGTAGCCCTAAGTAGGTCTTATACCTTACACCCCTGGTTAACAATGGTGTCGTACTCTCTTATGCCTTTCATACATTCATATGTGCATGTGAAAATTGGATAAGAAACCCTTTGCTACTTAATGAAAATCATGCATCATAAATACCCAAATTTTCTTAAGTAACTTACTTAGCATGCATCATAAAATGTGCTAAACATTCTCATTTGTATGTATAGATATGTTTAGGGCTCATTCATATGTATGTTACACATGTTGATAAAGAAATGAAGTGATGTATGTTTTGTAAATTTAGTTCATTTTACTTAATCTTAAAATGCCCTTTCTTTTTGAATAGGTTTGTTTAGAGTTCATCTAAACTTAGGATTAATTAAAACATATAATAAAACATTCACTAAATAAAACTAAAATATGAATTTACTTTAGAAATTACTTAGGTTATGGAAGAAAAAAGAAGTTATCTTCTCTTTCCCTCTCTTTATAACTTAGTAATTAATTGTATGATTCACTTGAACCCAATCAAAACATAAAATAAAATCAACCCAAAATAATTAAATCACTTAAATAAAACCCTCCTCTAAGTTGAACATTCTTCACACTTAAAAAATTCTAACTTAAAGCCATAGCTAACCATACCACATAAACCTCTAATGCACACATATTAGGCTAAGTCACCACTTCTAACTTTAGGTTAGGGCAGTGCATGGTTTGATGTTTATTTTTACTTTGTGATATGTGTTTTGGCCTAGATGTTAGGGTGAATGTGCATAAAATGAATGATAAGATGATTTAGTCTAATCATTATTTTCTGCAGGGGATTGTGCTTAAGGGACGCTGTAATAAATAAAATATAAATGCTTCTATTGTGCAGGTGTTTATACCCCTAAGCACAATACAATAGGCCAGGTGGACTTAGTCAACTATGTGTGGGGTGATAAGTCTAATATAAATGCTTGAGATTTGTGTGGTTTGTTTAGCTAATCTCTATTTTGCAGGTGTTAACTAGATTTACTTTTCCTTTTCACGTATTTTTTTTACAATTAGAAGTTTGGAATGATTATTATAGGGATTAATATGAACATTGGTCATAAGATTTCATCTTATATACCATGTGAATCCTTTGGATCAACCACCTTCCAACCATCCAAAAGAAGGAACCAAAGAAGAAAAAAGAAAAGAAGAACAAAGAAGAAAAGAAGAATGAAGAAATGAAGCTTGAAGACCCCCATAACAATGAATTCTTTGCTTAATTGTAATTAATTCAATTATAATCTGGGTTGTATAAGGGTAGAGCTCGGCTACCCAATTTATTTATTTTTCAAGTTTTTGGTGGTGTCCAACCACAAATGGCCTCTTATTCTTTCGCGTTAGCTTTATAAATTAATTGATGATTTATTTAGCTTATGCATTAAGATGGCATCCTTTTCTTAGTTTTTTCCTTGCTTGATATATGGCCTGGATGTGGATTAGGCTCTTAGGGAAAAATAAATCTTCTATCAAATTTAATAATTCAAAATTAAAAATAAAGAACTCATAACCTCACCTAAAGATAGGCTAAAATCAACATAAAAGAATTAGCAACCCCTTAGTGGATGAGTATTTCTTTTATAACATCATGGACAAATGCATATTATTTTCACTCTTGATTGGAAGGCTTCCACCTTTGCTAGAAAAATTGGTTTGAATTTTGAGAGCCATGGTAGAAATACACGTCCTCCTTTCTCGTTGATTTTGGCTAATAATCTCATTTCTCATGCATTAGGCATATGAATCCTATTAGCCTGAGTGAAAAATGATTATCTAAAAATAAAAATAAAATGAAATATAAATTGCATTATATTTAGGTCATTTGAAGCATACCCTTACATGATCTAGTCTTTTTAGGGAGTGATTTTAAGGACTTAGTCTCTTTCTAAATAAATAATAGCCTAGTTATCTTGCATAAAGCATATGACTTGCCTACATGAATTTAAAATCATAGGAGGAGATAGTTGGTGACCACCCTCATACAGTTGTAAGTCCAAGAAGTCGGGTGGTTTGTCTTCTCTTGTGGAGGTAAACCATATACCCATTTTTATCTTAGATTTAGGTTGTGCTTTTGGCCCTCACCAAAGCTCTCTAGATTTAGGTTTTGAGGTTGCTTCTCCCCTTTATGGGCCATAAGCATAAATCCTCACCTCTTAGGCATTTTCATAATCTTATATTGTGGAATTATAAGCCCTAAACTTCTAATGAAAAATTCAACTTAAACAAATGAAATCAATTTCAAAAATATAAAGCCCAACCATATGATAGTTTGAGATGCTCGCTATGTTTCCTAGCATCATGAGCATCTCCTACTTATCTTCATTTGGCTTTGATAATAACTCTCTCTTTGATCAATCCCATTTGTTCTTCTAAAATAACTAATCGATTGATAGTCCTACCTACTAAAATCTTTAGAGACAATGATCATTTATCTTAATCGAGAGTATTCCTAAGGGATCTCATTCTTAGGATGTAATTAACTATGGGAGCTTGCCCCTATAGAGAACTTAATAAACCCAGTTTAAAATAAACCCTACTTTACTTTTCCATGTAAAGTAGGGGAAGAATCTTTGGTACACATGCAGACCCATTGTTCTTAGGAGTCCTTGTTGAGGTGATTAGGTCCATTGTAGGGTGGTGACTTCTATATTTAGGGATAGTACACCTCTCCTCAATATCATACCCGATCACCTCAACAAGAACATCTATGGATCTACATGATGTAAAAATGGCATAAAAAGAAGAGATGTATATTTTGATCTTCATTTCATCTCAGCATGGAATAAAGATGGGAGTATATATCTTATTCTTTCAGAGAAATATATAAAAAAATTTTACCACATATTTTTCTGGCGACTCTGTTGAGGATGGTTCCTCTCTCCATCTTTAGTAAATGGTCTTTGTCTCCAAGTATCGATAGTGGGTTTGTACTTTGGTATGAATCCAAGACTATCTTTCATTCCATTGGCACTTAGCATATTTCATTCTTAAGTTAAACTAGCCAACATCTTTAGGTTTTGGGACCTCAGCTCGTGTGATCTTAAAATCACCGTTGAGTTTTCCAATGGGTAAAAATAAAAATAAAATATTTAAAGACTTTCTCCTTATCATTTCTATGATAAGAAAATGTTCATTCTAAAATAATAAAGATAAAATAAAGTTTTCATAAAAATCTTGCTTTTTCAAAAAGCACTCTTTCAAAAAATGCACATAATAAAATATTTTCACAAAATTTTCTTAAATCACCCTCATCTAACAATTCTCATAATTGTTACATGTAGGAATCTTCAAAAATAAAACTAACAATCTTTTCCAAAAGCACAAATGAACATCTTCCTCAATTCATTTTGATGAAGATTTCATTTTCAAAAATAAAATGAACAATCATCTTTCCAAAATTAAAATCAAAATTAAAAATAAAACTTTCAAAATGCCCACATGAACCTTTCCATTCAATGTACTCACACCCATTGAATGGAAGTTTCATTTTCAAACAAGACTAAATTTTTCAAAAACACATATGAACATCTTCATTCAATATACTCAAATTTATTGAATAAAGATTTCATTCCCAAATAAAAATAACATCATTTGGAAATTCCACTTAAACATATCCCATATATGATTAAGTTGGAATTCCCCCTTTCAAAATCAATAATCACACACAAAACAAAATTTTACATTTTGCAAAAATAAGATTGACTTCCATTTCTACATACCCAAATTTGTTAGATGGAGTCTTCTTTTCGAAATTCAAAATTTAACAATCATATTTTCAAAATTCAAAACTCATTTGGAACTTCATTTAGCATACTCAAATTGTTAAGTGAAGTCTCCAAATTTGAAAAATAAAAAATAAATTTTAAACTTCATAGTAGTATAGCCCATTGGCTAAAATGAAGTCCCTCAAAATAAAAAAATTTGAAACACTGTTTTCAAAATTTCATTTAGCATACTCAAATTTACTAAGTAAAATATCCTTCCATAATTTTCAAACATATTTGGAACTTCAATTTTGCATACCCCATTTGCCTAAATGAAGTCTTCCTTTTTTTCAAAATTCAAAACAGAAATTTGAAACACCTTTGGAATTCCATTTAGCATACTCAAATTTGCTAAATGAAATTTCCACTTCACAAAAATTTCCAAAAAGTACTTTTTTGAACTTCACTCTTTAGCATACCAAATTTGCTAAAATGAAGCTTCCATTTTCAAAATAAAACCAAAACATAAAAAATTTTGAACACATCTATTAAAATTTTATTTAGCATACTCAAATTTGCTAAGTGAAATTTCCATTTCACAAAATTAAGTGGAACTTCATCTTTAGCATACCATATTTGCTAAAGTAAATTCTCCACTTTCGATCAAAAAAAACAAATCAAAACCAAAAAGGAAACACATTAGGATTCCTTTATCATACTTAAATTTGCTAAGGATCCTACTTTTCAAAACAAATCAAAACCAAAAGAAAACACATTAGATTCCCTTAGCATAGTTAAATTTGCTAAGGATCCTACTTTTGAAAAAATCAAAATATTTAAAACAAATGAAACACTTTAGGACTTCCTTAGCATAATCAAATTTGGTAAAAATCCTATTTTCAAAAAAATTTAAAAAAATAAAACACACTTGGTTCTTCACTTAGCATACCTAAATTTGCTAAATGAGAATTCCAATTTTCAAAATCAACAACAATTCACAAAAAGAAAAATTATTTTCAAACACTTCACTTACACCCAAATTTGCTAAGTGAATTCCAAAATACCAAATCAAAATAAAACCAATTGACCCATACTTTAACATACCTAATTTTGTTAAAGGAAAGGGTCCTCAAATCAAAATCTATTTTCAATCATGAACCTATGGAAGCATCTTTCTAAAAAATAATTGAATCCATTTTTCAACATACCCAAATTTGTTGAAGTCAGATTCATATTTAAAAATTCTTCTTTCCAATAAAATCTCTAAAATCTTCTCTAAATCTATTTGAACTCACTTAACACATCCAAGATGTTGGATGGGGTCAAAATTCAAATTCATAAAAAGAAAAAAATCTAATCCAAGCTTATTTCCAACATTGCGATTCTCAAGATCGAAGATAAGTCTTCAATTTTTTTAGTTGATTAAAAATGGCAAGTTCACAAGTTTGTGTTCACTTTCCCTAGCATGGACTTGGCCTTGATCAGCCAATCTCCCAGGAGCACACCCATCTCATCCATTTCGGTAGAGATTTTGAGGGGGTGAAGATCACCTGTGAGGGAACTCCCCTCACAACAATCAGTAAGATTGTGGTGGGAAGCCGATCATTCAGATCGAGTTACCATCGTATTTTGACATCCTCATTAAAGAGGAAAGTAGTGGTAATCCCATCTACTAGTGATAGATGTGCTGCAGCCCTGGTTTTCTGTCGCCTGGGGGCCAACACTCACTCATTGGCACCCTTTAAGGGAAAGGCTCCTCTGATCCCAAAGTTTTCCTCACCAACCTTTGAGGTTGGGTCTAGTTCTTACTCCACTCATCCTACCTGGACACAGAGGAAAAATAAAAATTGCATGATTAAGCAGTATCATAGCAGGATTGCTATAGAGATGGAGACACTACGCTGGTAGAGGAGGTACCTACTGATCACCTTATATAACTAGTTTCATCCTCTCTCAGACAAAGAGGATGCCAGGAGGATCCATACTTCACCTCCACTATTGGTTCAAGCCCCCTGATCAAGCAAGAGGTCATGCCAACAATACCGCTGTTATGTGAGCTTGTGATGTTCTCAGTGGTGCTCAGCTTGAAGACCATCATTCACCACAGCATGAGGAAACACCTATAATAAGAGAGGCGAGAGGCCCACAAGTGATCACTAGGAGAGAGATGGAGGTTTCAGCAAATGGATCTCACTCATTGATTTCCTCGACCGCTATCCGCATCGATCATATAGATAACATTTTACATAAAGGGATAACCCATCATAAGAAGAGGGTCCCTATCCTGAGAGAGTCAATGGTGTCTCCACCACATCGCTCTACCCCTCGTCTACCATCACCCGTTCACATCATAGCATCTCCGCTCGTAAGGCCACATCCGAGAAGTACTCAGATCCGCACGCAAGGATCCTATTCCATCTACACCGCCACCGTGGTGAGGTCGAGCTCTCTACTGACGCTTGGTGCAGAGAATGACAAGCATAGTGGTCATCCCTTCACCAACACCACAGTAACAGATGAGATGAAAATGGTGTAGGGGAGCAAATGATAACCCAATTACACCAATGATAGTAGAACCTCCTAGGAGTGTCACCCATTTTAGAAAGATAGTCGAGTGTGTCTCTTCGTGAGTGCTCTCATAGGATTGATTCTCAAGAGGGGAGATGGGTGCCTCTCAAGACATGAGTGATCACACCAATCCAAAAATCATTTGTGCCCATTCATTGATCATTCTCGAGGAGATAGTAGCATTATCTTGTAGAGAAGAAATTGGGGTATGACTAGTCTGATGAGGAGAAGATCAGCTTTGATCCCAATGAAGATGATTTATTGGGAGACTCAGCCGAGGTTTGTATGGTAGATACCAAGAGATCCCTCCTCGGAGAGTAGCAAACCATGGAAGGTGATGAGGTTGAGTAGAAGATACAATCACCCAACACCTGACATCGTTAAAGCAAAAAAATAAACAAATAGATGGGACAGCTTGAGGACTTGTTAGCGTAGTCTCGACTTCAAATAAGCCTGAGTTCATCCTACTATAGTTGATATTAGTTAGCCTGAGTTAGTGCATGTCTTGGACCCAACCAAGACCTTACCTCCCATTGAGCAAGGTAGCACTAGCATGTTTAGGAAGGTAGTGGAAAGTACCTCCATACATGAGAAAGACATCAGATCCATGGTTAAGAAGCAAGTGAAAGAAGCATTGGCTCAAGCCTAGGAAGGATCATCAGTTCTAAATGATAGACCCTACCCAAAGGAATTTGATGCAATCCAATATCCCAAGGGTTTCGTGTCACCTTCCTTCAAGAGTTTTGATGGCAGTGGAAACTCGAAATAGCATATTGCACACTTCAGGGTCAGTTGTTGCAACATCGATGGCAGCAACGCTTTGCTATTCTGCCTCTTCATTAGTAGCCTAGCAGGGATAGCTTTCGATTGGTATGTTGAACTTCCCAATGGTTCAGTAAAGATATTTGCTGAGTTGGAGCAAATCTTTATCAAGAGAATTGCTGGAGCTTAGCAAAGGGTTACTATTAGTGATCTTGTTGTAGCACAACAATACTTGGAATATGCCATATTATTGAAACACATGATTGAAATCCATGATTAAATTCCAAGTTGAAATTCTAAACTCCAAATCTTGTCTAAGCCCTTTGATTTCTTCATGGACTTAGCCTAAATCAAATCTAAATCAATTCAAACTCAAGATATTTTCTCATAACTCAATTATATTCTCATTTATATTCACATATATAAATGAAATATAAATTCAAATCAATCAAACCAAATCAAAGTTCAAATTTTGAATTCAAAATCCTTCTTAAGTCATTAATTCCCTCTTAAGGATTTAGCCTAAATCATCTTCAAATCAATTCAAACTCATGAGATTTTCTCATAACTCATTTATATTCTCATTAATATTCACATATATAAATGAATTATAAATTTAAATCAACCAAACCAAATCCAGAGTTCAAATTCCTAATTCAAAATCCTTCTTAATTCCCTCTTAAAGATTTTGCCTAAATCATCTTCAAATCAATCAAACTAAACTCAAAAATCAAATCCAAACTCCAAATATTTTCTAAGTCCCTTAATTCTCTCTTAAGAATTTAGCCTAAACCATCTTCAAATCAATTCAAACTCATGAGATTTTTTTTATAACTCATTTATATTGTCATTTATATTCACATATATAAATGAAATATAAATTCAAATCAATCAAACCAAATCCAAAGTTCAAATTCCTAATTCAAAATCCTTCTTAAGTCCTTTAATTCCCTCTTAAGGACATAGCCTAAATCAAATCTAAATCAATTCAAATCCTTGAAATTTTCTCATAACCCATTTATATTCTCATTTATATTCACATATATAAATGAAATATAAATTCAAATCAATCAAACTAAATCCAAAATTTAAAATCAATTCACTAAATCTTTCCTAAATCCTTAATCTCCCTCTTAAGGACTTAGCCTATGTCATGATCAAATCACTTCAAACTCATGAAATTTTCTCATGACCGATTTATATTCTCATTTATCTTCACATATATAACTAAAATATAAATTCAAACAATCAAAACCATTTCTAAAAATCAAACTCAAACTCATTCAAAATCCAACCTAAGCCTTTCAAGTCAAAATCTTGAACTTAGCCAAATCAACTTCAAATCAAGCCAAACTCTTGATTTTCCTTCATGATTCAATCAATCCTTCAATCATGAACCAAAATATAAATACAAACTTCAATCACTTAACCAAAATTTAATTCAAAAATCAAGTCAAACTCCATTTCATGTTCACCCTTTGAACTTAAAATTATCAAACGAATCAAAACCAATTTGACTTCAAACCATTTGCAAATGGATTTATATTTCAATCATATGTCCATATACAAGTTCAATCAAACTCAAATCAAGCTTTGACCAAGCCATTTGACCTACTTAGGCTCACTTGACCCAAAGTGATCTAAAGTACCCTTATGAGCCAAATTTTAATCCTAACCAAATTAGATTGAATCAAACTCACCTAAGCCTCTCATCATGAGATGATCAATCAATCAAATTGGGTCAAACCAAGTCAAACCTAAGGGTTGACCAAGTCAACACTTAGCCAAAATGAAACCTAACTAGTCAAAATCCACCATAGGCTAAATTGATTGGAACCATTGATCTAAGTTCATTCATAACCAATATTTGAACTTGACCAAGTCAACATTTGAGCCCAACTTAGCCAATTGGCCACTTGACCCAAGTTGACCAAACTTAACCTAAAAAGTCAAAACATGTCAAAACTTGATATAAGCCAAATTGATTGAAATCAATGGAACAAGTTCATTCTAAATTACTTGTTGAACTTAACTAAAGCATCAATAGGCCAACTAGACCTAACCTAACCCAATTGACCTTGAACCCAACAAATTCAAACTTAACCAAATTGATTAGAAATAAAGATATCAGTCCACTTCTTATGACTAACCAAACCTAAACCTACCCATGACCTAGCTCAAATAGGTCAAATTGGTCAAATTGGTCAACTTGACCCATTTGACCTAAATGAAGTCATATGAACCAAATTCAAATATAAACCAAATTGAATCAAACCAGAACAACCAAAATATTTCAAATGGTCATATGAACTTGACCCAAACCTTGGTTTGACCCAATTTGACCAATTGTCAACTTGACCCAAGTTGACCCATTTTGACCTAAATGGGTTAACAAGAGCCAAACCATACCAAATGAACACCAAATCCAATGAAATTTGGCCAAACATATTTTCTCAACATACCAAACATATCCAAATTCAAAAATCAGCCAAATGATTATTTTACCCCTAGGCCATAGGATAAATTTTGATCAAATTCATTAGGAATTTGGTCAATTTCTCTTCATAACCACTTGGCACTCTCCTAGTGGATCAAGTGAGCACTATGGAGGGTGGTGCACCCAACCCAATGAGTTTGGGTCAGGCCAACTTGACCCAATGGTCAAAGCGACCACTCCCCTTGAAATGGCACATGGGAATCATGCCGCCACTTATTTTTGAGCACATGGGGAGTTCATATTCCCACTCCCTAGCCTAAAATGAACTCAATGACAGTCCTAATAGCTCAAACAACCCACTGAATCAAGACAATTGAATCAAAATGGCAAGCATATGCTCGACCGTCCGATTTCCAAAGGGGGAGATATACTCCCCCTAATTCAATTCAATTATAACTTTCCCTCTATCGATTGAAGCTGAAGAACTCAAAGCAAGCCTTAGAGAGTCTTCCCAAGCTTCTTAGAGAGGATTTAAAAATTTCATTTCTCAATTTTCATCATTTGAAAATAGGTGAGCTCCACTGATTTTCAATTTTCTCCACACTCAACATCAACTCAATTCCCTCTTCAAGCTTCATTAGAGGACCAAGTTGAGTGCACCCATACTCTTTCCTAAGTTCCAAAGGCAGAGGAAGAGTATCATAGACCAAAGTCGAGCTCAAGCTAAGAAGGAGTTGGTCCATAGAAGCAACTCATCAACCTCAACCTCTCAAACTTTCAGCAAAGCTTCATCTCAACTAGATGAAGCTTCTCCAAGAGAAATGAGCACCGGCGAGGTATGCCATTTTGAGCATTAAACTCAATGTGGTGTAGAGCTTTGTGAAAGAAATGTTAATGGCATAGGATCTTGACTGCTAGATGTGATCTAGAATGCATGCTGATGGTGTGGTAAAATTTGGGATTAATCCGAGCTCAATCGAGCTCGGATCATCTCCTTGAACATGGACGGCCTCCATTATTCATAGGAGATAACAGAGATGAGATCTCTGGCCGTCCATCCACGCATTTTGGATGGACGGTTGAGATTAAAATGTGTAATATATTCTTTTTTAAATCCCTAATCCATGGCTTTAATTTCAACCATCGATCTTTGATCAAACGGCTGAGGAGAAAGCGTGTAGCACCGCCATCATGAGGCTATGATGTGACATTTTAAATAACGAATTAGAGTGTGTCGTGTGTAAAGTGCATGCCGTGTCAGCTGTATGTGTGGCACATGTAGGGATTAATGATATAATTAGGGTTTAAATAATTCTAATTAATTACCTAAACTTCTAAAATTCATATCTCAACATAAAAAATCAAAAAAATATGAAATAAATTACATTGGATAGATAATTTGATCTGAAATTTTATTAAATTAATTTTAATTGATTTTGAACAGTATCTTTCTCTGATTTTAGGTTTTACTGAGAATATTAATTTGCTAATTATCCTTTAATTAATCTACTAATCATTCCCAAACTTCTTAAGTATATTTTGGGGTATGACTTCTGCTTCCCCTAATTTTCTTGGGATTTATTGATGGCTTAATTGTGAAAATTGCTAATTCATTTCTAATTATCATCTTGATGTAATTAAGGTTAATTAAGGGTTGATTAGTGATTTAATCCTTTTGAAGTTGATTAAGGTCTGTTTCAATGAACAGGAGATTTAGGGAATAATTTTGGGGCATTTCCCCTAAGTTATTCCTTAAACCCCTTTTTCTTCCTTAATCCTCTCTTAATTAAGGGTTAATTTACTAATTATCCTCTTAATTGATTTCATAAAATTCTAAAACTTTCCAGAACTCAATTAATTCTTCTTGGGTAGATGTTTAGGTATTCAAGTACCTAAGTACAATTAAGGAAATCAAGATTCAACTCATATGTGTGAGGGTTGTTTTGAAATTACTTAAGTTAAACCCCTAAGCTTAATTAATCATTAATCATGAGCCAAATTGCATTAGGCCTTTTATTCCTAGGTGCATTGCAAATTTAAATTCTTTGTGAGATTTTATGTCATCTCATTGGCTCATAATTATTTGATTAACTATGCTAAGGTGGTGTAGGTAAGGGGTAATTAACATGCTTAATTCATACCTTAACTTAATCAAAATGTAAAATGAATCTAATCACCTAAAAATTGAACAAAAATATCGAACACATGTCAGAATGGGTTAGGAACAGTAAACTTAACTCACATTTTCCAAATTAAGTCAAACTCAAAATCAAATAAAAATCACATTAAACAAACTTTGATTTGCTTTAAGCTTTCTTATTTCATAAGATTGCCTTTAGGAATTGATTAAGGTGAATGTGTTTACATGCTTTCATTACTTTAGTTCTTTCCTAGCATGCTAAATGTGTGTGTCATATGATTTCATACATTCATGCTTTTCAAAAATCAAATTTTAAAAAAAATGCTTCCATTATGTCATATTGCATGTTTTGGCTAAAGTAAGAATATGAGTGGCTATTATCACTATTAAATCCAAATTATTTTCAAAATATATGAATCAATTATCAAAATTGAAAGTGTGTTACTTCTATCTTATTTATAAGCTTGCATGTAAGTAAAAATATAAGGATGTGCTTAGTATAATTTTTCTTCTCCTCTCTTTTGGTATAGTTTTGAATAAGATTTGGCAAAGTGTATAGTTCATTTGAAAAGAACCTAACACTTGCTTAATTCCATCTCCTATACATTCATATGCTATTACTTAAGTAGGATGCATATATTTACACATATAAATTGCATAAACAAAAAGAAATCAACCAACACAAACTTTTTCATTCTTTCTTTTCCATTCATTTCTTTTGTACACATACTTGTATTTAAGAAAAGTGATATATTAGTCTGGACAACCCCAGGATTGCAAGACTTTAAGTAGTCCTAAGTAGGTCTTATACCTTACACCGCTGGTTAACAATGGCATCGTACTCGCTTATGCCTTTCATACATTCATATGTGCATGTGAAAATTGGATAAGAAACCTCTTCTACTTAATGAAAATCATGCATCATAAATACCCAAATTTTCTTAAGTAACTTACTTAGAATACATCATAAAATGTGCTAAACATTCTCATTTGTATGTATAGATATGTTTAGGGCTCATTCATATGTATGTTACACTTTGGGAAAAGTGATGTATATTTTGTGAATTTAGTTCATTTACTTAATCTTAAAATGCCATTTTTTTAAATAAGTTTGTTTAGAGTTCATCTAAACTTAGGATTAATTAAAACATATATTAAAACATTCACTAAACAAAACTAAGACATGAATTCACTTTAGAAATTACTTAGGTTAGGAAAGGAAAGAGAAGTTCTCTTCTCTTTCCCTCTCTTTATAACTTAGTAATTAATTGTAAGATTCACTTGAACCCAATCAAAATATAAAATAAAATTAACCCAAAATTAAATGAAACCCTCCTCTAAGTTGAACATTCTTCACACTTAAAAAATTCTTACTTGAAGCCATAGCTAAGCATACCACACAAACACACATTTGGCTAAGTCACCAATTCTATCTTTAGGTTAGGGTGGTGCATGGTTTGATGTTTGCTTTTATTTTGTGATATATGTTTAAGTTTGGATGTTAAGGTGAATGTGTATAGAATGAATGATAGGATAATTTAGTTTAAGTCAGTGATAATCTCAACAATCAGGTGATTTATTCTCTCTTGTGGAGGTAAACCATATACCCATTTTTCCCTTAGATTTAGGTTGTGCTTCGGCCCTCGTCAAAGCTCCTTAGATTTAGGATCTGAGATTGTTGTTTCCCTTTACAGGCTACAAGCATAAATCCTCACCTCTTAGGTATTTCCACAATCTTGTATTGTGGAATTATAAGTCCTAGATTTCTAATAGAAATTTAACTCAAACAAATAAATCTTCTCAAATTCAAATGTTTAAAGCCTAACCATAGAATAGATTGGAGTGCTCATTAGGTTTCTTAGTATCATGAGAACTCCCTACTCATCTCCCTTAGTTTCGATAATAAGAACTCTTCTCTTTTGATCTCTCTCACTTGAAATTCAAAAATATAACTAATCCTTTGATAGTCCTATCTTTGAATTCTTTGGAAACAACAATCGCCTATTTTAAAGAGTATTCTTAAGGGATTCATTTTCCTTAAGATGTAATTAATTATGGAGGTTTGCCTCCATAGGGAACTTAATGAACCCGATTTAAATAAATCCTATTTTACTTTTTCATGTAAAATAAGAGAAAAATCTCTGGTATATTCAAAGACCCATCATGTCTTAGGAGTCCTTATTAGGTGATTAGGTTTATTATAGGGTAGTGACTTCTATCACTCGAGATAGTAACTATTTCTTAATGTCATACCCGATCACCCTATTAAGTACATTTGTGGATCTACGTGATGTCCCCTCACACAAACGCACCTAACACAAAAATACATACCACAAGGACATGGTCCGCGTCCTTACTAACATGAGATTGATTGAGAGTGAACATAGTATAACACATAATTTGACATTGGCTCCTTTGTGAGTTAGAATTTTTTTAATTTATCACATTCAACAAACTATTGCGCAAAGGTGGATTGATTGGAGTTTTCTTTAAGTATTTAAGGATTGAATTTCATTTAGCCATTAATAGCTTAGTAATTTGTCTGGTTTTATATTTGGGTTGACACTTGATTTAAGTTAATTTGATCTGAGATTGTAATAATATTTTGATGAAAGTATCTCCTCCATTTAAAATCTTCATTCAACACATTCATCATCGAGGCTTATGAATTTGTTTGATCATTTAATTTATTATTTCAAATCCTGTCAACTCTATTAGTTTAATAATAAAGGATCAGATCTACTATCATATGACAAAATTAGCTTCTCAAATATTTTAAAAAGTTGAAATTTTTATAATAATTGAATTTTTAGGTTTTGTTAACCCGAACTGGTCCTAAGACCAAACCGGGAAACAACCCGCACAACATTCTCAGATACTAAGTTTAAGCATTCGGCATAGTGCCGGAGCACATGCAGGTATTTAATAAATTAGATAATTTTATATCTAAATCCTGAGATTAATTTAATATTTTTATTTAATTCCAATTTATCCTATATAGCTTTTTCAGACATTAAAATTTGCCCTCTAAATTTCCATGTCTTAACACATGCAGTTTTTAGCTTTGACAATTTCATCTAATCAATGACATTATTGATTTTGAAAATCATAATTAGAATAAAAATTTTCTAATTTTGGATTGAAAGAAGCTCATTCATTCGTGCAGAAATTAATTTAGTGTCGTCTTCTGTCTGCTTGTATGAAGAATTGCAAATCCGGTGGTGTGAATTTCAACTTTATATTTTTGACTCAAAGTAGTGTAACTTTGCTTATACTTAACTTGATAGCAAAAATAGAACGGTTATTTAGCTTATGCATATTGATAGGATTTTACATCTTTATTAATCATCATATTCAACTTTCATCACCCATAGATAAGATATTATACTTCTTTCAACCTAGCTTATTAAATATAAGTCTTGTTGCTTAATTCAAGCTTGAATTGCATTTGTATTTGAATGCTAGATTTCAAGCTTATTATAAGCATCTTGTGATTTTGATTATAAATCCAATTAGATTTTTCTCTTAGATCATTAAAAGTGACACATTGCAAGAATTATATTCATAGTTATTGACTATATATCAAATTCTTTGTGCATCTCACTTAAACTTTCTTGACACTTCTCAACTTGCTTAGTGTGAATTAAACCATAATTCATTTGTTAATCGAGCATCTTTGTAATGCTTTTTATTGTTCAAAAACATGATATTTGGAATAATCAATGATAAATCCTATTCATGTTAGCTGATAAAATATCGAAATTCGCATTTGCTCATTGATGAGTTATCAAGTTGAGCATAATCTCATTTGAAGTCTAATATGGATTCTATTATCATTTCAAAGCTAACACTTTATGACTCAATGCATTTAACTTAAACTATTTCTATTGCTCAAACACATGATATAACACAATTTAAATATTCATTAAAAAGGTTATGAAATATGCTCATTGATGAGTTGTTAAGTTTGTCACGAATCTCCTATAAGTTTTATTTGATTTCATCATATTTGAAGCTTATTATTAATTTTACTATAAATCTCTTATGATCCAATTATATGCTTAACGAGATTTTTTTTTATCATTTAAGTGAGACATCACAAAGTTAAATTTATATTCATTGGCAGACTATCAAATTCTTTGCATTTGCTTTGCAGTCAAGCACCCATATATCTCATAAGCCCCTTTGCACTTCAATAATATAGCCAATTGCAATTCTTTCAATTATTTCAAAGTGAATTACAAAAATGATCCACAAATCTAGTAAATGATTTTGTCCATATTCACTTGGAAGCACTCAGCTTATTCTAATCTCAATTAAGTTAAATTTGCTAACTATCTATCTCAAAAGTTGATGGTTTCAAATTTAATTGATATCATTTTAATTTTCAATTTTAAGCTTAAATTTTTGTTTGAATTTATTTCATTTTAGGACTTTAGGTTTCATAATTAATTTGATATCCAATTAATTTTAAGTTTAAGTCCCAAAAATTTGATGAAATTTCGGTAGTATTCCGACGTCATCCTCACATAGGGGCTACATCAAAATCGCTACTACACACCCACGAGTGTTACGGTTGGTGTTTTGAAGCACCTTGGCCGAATTTCAATCTTATTATGCTCTGATGAGCATAACAAAGCCTTCAATCACCTGCATAAAAGTAAATATATATGCAAATATTCTTCTCCCCTTTCTTTTTAAGTCTCAGATTTAGTCAAAATTTCTGGCAATATTTTAACATAGAAGTGTCACATCTAACGGTTTACTTTACACCCCATAGTAAGTAGTACGCTTGTGACACCATAGTAGACCACTACGCCTCTATACATTAGCGGGTCTTGAAACTTATAAAAAGATATACAAGCTTATATTTCATATACATTTACATATTTCTACATATCCACAATCAACAACACCAATAAACTCTGGCATCTAAACTAAACACAGATGAAGGGAAGGAATGCAAAAATGTCAGAGGCTGGGTGGAATCCTTGTAATGACGGAGTTCCTTTTGGCAGCCGTCATTTGTGTGGAAGGGAAAAAATCAGGACTACACAAAAAATTCCTTCGAGTACAGTTCTAAGGTGGTCCAATCTGTAACAACAATTGCTTCTGTGGCAATTTCGAGGCTGGTTTGTGACGGACTGAAGTCTAGATGGCGGATTACAACAAGTTTCTTAAGCTTATCTTTATATTATTTTAGAGTGCTCAATAGAGCTCTGACAAAATTCCTCATGACTTCTTCACTCCTCTTAATCTTTTGAAGCTCAACAAGTAACTATGCGTTATCTTGCTCACAATTTTCCTCTCCAGTAGAATCTTTCTCAGATATTTTACTTGCACCAACAGCATCCATCACAACATGGTGTTCATCAATCAAAACTTCTGTTGGAAAAGTGCTAACAGTTTGGAAGATTGAATCGGCAACAGGCTTTGTCAAAAAGGGGACTGCAACATCCACAATGTAAAACAGCAACAAGGAAGATCGGAAATGCAGAAGCGACTGGACGGTCTTCCCATGCAGAGAACAGCATGAGACGTTATTGGAAGGGTTGAAACAGATCTTTGTCTGAGAGGAAGGGATCTTGGTCTCTACAACACTGCATGCCCATCCTCGCTCACATCTAGAAACCCAAGTAGTTGCATTGCAATTTATGTTAGGCCTCAAGAAATTATTGTTTCCATTTCCTCCATTAATAAAGAGATTGCAGAAATAAAACTTTATTTCTGCGGGATTATTTTAAAATAGGCTTAGTCTTAATTGTAATTAGCAGTTTAGGCATGAAAAAATTTTTTTTAGCAAAATAGGCTGGTTTGATGAATAACCCAACCGACGTGCCCACGCCACGATCTGTTTTTTTTCGGTGATTTTAGAAAGCACGGAGAGAGAAACCAATGGGGAGAGAGAGAGAGGGAGGTTTTATTTTATTAATTTTTTTAATTAATATAATTATTTAAAATATTTAAAATATATAATTTAAAAATATTTTTATAAAATATTTAATAACTAAATATTTATATATTTAATTATTAATTTTTTATTTATATATATATATATATAATTAAATATATAATTTAAAAAACATTTTTAATTATATATATAAATTTATAAATTTATTTAATATTTTTTATTAATATAATTATTTAAAATATATAATTTTATTAATTTTGTTAATATATAATATAAAATTATAGAAAATATATAAATAAATAATTTTAATAAATAAATAAAGAAAGGAATAAATTATATAAATATTTTATAAATTATATAAATAAAGTAATTATATGTATATATATATATATATATATATATATATATATATATATATATATATATATATATATATATATATATATATATATATATATATTTATTTATTTATTTTATAAATATTTAGTTATTTATCTATTTAAATTATATAAATTTTTTAAGTTATTTAAATAATTTTAAAAAATATTTAAAATATAAATAAATAATTTTAATAAATAACAAAAGAAAGGAATAAATTATATAAATATTTTATAAATTATATAAATAAAGTATATAAATATAATATTTACATATATACATATTATAATTAGTTATTTATTTATTTTAATTATTTAAAAATATTTATTTATTTAAAATATATAATTAGTTAAATAAATAAATAAATAATCCAAGTTATATAAATATTTATTTAGCTATTTATATATTTATAAAATATTTACTTATTTATATATATATATATATATATATATATACATACATATTTATTTATTTATTTATTTATTTATTATATATTTATTTCTTTCTTTATTTATTTATTTATTTTTTTATATTTTATATTTTTTTATATTTTATTATTATTATTATTATAGATTTTATAAAATATATATATATATATATATATATATATATATATACATATATATATATATACATATATATATATTTATATATAATTAAAATATTCTATAAAAATTATTTTTAAATTATTTATATAACTTAAAATATTTATATAATTTAAATAGATAAATAACTAAATAAATTTATAAACATATATATATATATAATTACTTTATTTATATAATTTATTCCTTTCTTTATTTATTTATTAAAATTATTTATTTATATATTTTAAATATTTTATATTATATATTAACAAAAAATTAATAAAAATTATATATTTTAAATAATTATATTAATTAATAAAAAAATAAATAAATTTATATATATAAATTAAAAATATTTTTAAATTATATATTTAATTATATATATATAATAAAAAATTAATAACTAAATATATAAATATTTAGCTATTAAATATTTTATAAAAATATTTTTAAATTATATATTTTAAATATTTTAAATAATTATATTAATTAAAAAATTAATAAAAATAAAACCTCCCTCTCTCTCTCTCCCCGTGATTTCTCTCTCTCCCCGTGCTTTCTAAAACCATCGAAAAAAAAGGAATTTCGCTGGCGTCAATGTAGACACACGTCGGCGCCTCAAACGGACGACTAGACCTATTTTGCTAAAAAAAAAAAATTCGTGCCTAAACTGCTAATTATAATTAGGAGTAAGCTTATTTTAAAAATAATCCCTATTTCTGCTACTATGCATAGTCTAAGAGTGATATTCCCGTTTATCTCCTCGATGCAATTTGCCAAAAACCTTAGATCCGCTGAGAAGTTGAACGCTCCATTCCATTCCATCACCGGCTCATTGATGCAGAACCCCGGGTGCTGGAGGATCTCGGAGGCGAAGCTCTCGCTGTAGTTCATGAAATGGTCATGAACGTCCTGAGTGAAGTGGGACACCAACGTCGTAGACCCGTTGCCGAATCTCGCTCCGATTCCGTTTTCGCGGATCACAAGCGCTGCTCACAATAAGTGGTGAAGCATTCAAGCGGACCTCTTATCTCGCGGACGAGTCGGAGGAGGAGAGGGAGCTTGGTTCGTCGCTTACAGCTTCGAGGGATGGGATCGAGAGCTTGTGGTTTTTGCGGGGAGATCGAACGAGAGAGAGATTAGGAGATCGTTGCTTTCGGTTTGGAGGAATACCGGATGGAACCAGCGGGAGAAAGAGAGGGAACGGGTAGAAATCGTGTGTGCGGTTTGTGGTTCCTCAACGGACTGAACGAGAGAGGGAGAGGGGAGGATCGTGTGTGTGAGGCTTGCGGCTCGATCCGGCTCGGGTCGTGCTGTGAATAGAGGGAATTGAGGGATTAGGAACTCTTAGGGCTAGATAAAGGTATAGGCATTATTAATTAAAATTTTTCTTAATATTTAATCAATCTTAATATGAATTTTACGTCAATATCATTATCTGGTTATTATATATATTGATTCAAAGTTATTTTGATATTCCTGACACAACGGCAGCCAAATCATTCACCAAACGCATTATTACTTCCAATCGCTCGATGTTCACGTAGATTTGTCCGAATCAATCGCAGGCAATCTCATTTGATATATTTCGATGTTTCGAAGTTAACAGTGCAATCAATTTTACGAATGAAGGTCATTCGGACACCATCGCAGCTCTCCGACATGTCGCGAGCATATCGACAAAATGGACGCTGACGCTTATCGTTAAATTGTGCAATATTATATTCTGATCAATTTTGATGTTCTAAACACAATGATGAAGTTTGTTCGTCGATCTAAGGTCATTTCGACAAATTTCGGCGATGTCTGATGCATTTCAGCTCCGATTTGAGCGTTATTGTAGTTGTAATGGATTTTAAGGGCACCCAATCTATTAGTGCTCTTATGAAAACTTCCTCGGTGAAACTGAATGATATATTCTTATAGAACCTTAACAAAGTAGACTTAAATTAGTAAATTTAATCATGATCCCACAAGTATTCTTCTTGGGATGTAATTTAATAATCACAATTTAATTTTTTATATGTTAATTTTGATGTGATAATATATTAGTCATGTAGTTTATCAAGGGTTGCATTGATCATTGACCACTCTAACACACTCCACAAAATGAGATGCAAAGTTCCATATGATTGCTCGATGAAAGAGGATAACTTAGTATTCTTATAATACATATGGTGCATAGTCAAAAGTATATTTTATTTAGGCATGAAAGTTGATGTACTGTGAACTTATCTATTATATCAATACCTGCAAAATACCTTGCCTGTTGTGGCATCATGCATCCAAATGAAGATGTTATATATATTTTTCACTGCACTTATTAATTTACAAGTTTTTGAATTTAGATTTTTTTTTTAAATTATGAAATTTACATATGTATCGTACAATTCTCATATATTTACATATCTAATACATAAACTTCAATTTTTACATATATAACACTTCAATCGTCAATAACATAATAAAATACTATCATCACTCTAAAAAAGTGAAATGCATATTTTCTAGCATAGAAAAATATTAAATAATTAAATATCTAACTTTGGATGTTAGACATATAAATGCATAAAAATTATGTGATATGTACGTAAATCTTCTTTAAAATTGAACATAGAGTACTCTTCAACCTAAATAATCCAATAATAATATATTTATAAATAGAATTTATAACTAAGAAGCCAAAATCTTCTTCTAGGATGTAAATTATTAAAGAAAAAAAACTTATATTTTAATTGCATGAGTAAAAAAAAATCAATTGACCAAGAAACCACTTCATGCTCTCAAGATAAATAATATAATTTCTCAAATAAAACAAAACTTTAGGAAATTAAAGCGTTATTTTTTCCACAACAAACCTCCCAATAAGCCAAAATTTAATATCCTCCAAAACATGGAATACATCCATATTTCGTATGTGCCTAATATTTAATATATAAATAGAAGGATAAATAAAAAAAAAAAAAAAGAGATGGAGACAACTAAATAGTCACGTGAAAGTGAAATATGAGATCTTATTCTTACTCCCATACCATAAATTTAGAAAGCAATCTTCTTGCTATCTCGCTCACCCAAATTCCTCTCACTAATCTAATATCTCCTCCCAAAGTTTTCTGTAATTAATTATCCTTTCATTCCCAAAAGCGACTGTGTGCGCAAATGTCCACCAGTCTCGCATCCTAGCCTCCTAGAAACAGTACCGGCTTGATAGAGACCTTTTTTTTTAGGGGTGGAACTTGACAGAGACGTAAATCAGACAGCAGGAAAAATGACACCTGCTACCTCACAGGGGAAGGTTAACAGCGAAGGAAGAGAGGAAGAGGAACTATGGGGCGACAAAAGGGTTAGCTTCGAGGTACATAAAGGCGAGAGCTTGATGATGGAAAGAGAGCGAGAAAAAGGGAAAGTAACGAGAGATGATGACGAAGGACCGGCGAGAGAGCAGGAGACGCTGTTGGGTATAAAGCTAAGAAGAGGGCTTGCAGTGGGGAAAAAGGGCAGACCTTGCACTCCTTCCCCCGCCTGGAAGCTGGAGGAAGACGCCAGCGAGGAGTTAGAAGCCGACGCCGGGATCGGGGAGAGGCATCAGGCGGCGGCGAGGCAGAGGAGGTCTGTTTCGGCGAGGAAGCTCGGAGCGAATCTCTGGGAGGTGCAGGATTTGTTGCCCGTGGCAGGGATGAGTCGCAAGGTTGGGCGACCTCACCGCCGAGGGGATGTAAGGAGGGATCCTGATGATTTCTTGGCTTTTGGTTCCGCGGATCAGGTGAGCTTATTGATTATATTTTGATTTTTGACTGCTAAAGTGTGTGTTTAGTTTGTTGTTTAGATGGTTCCTTATGCTTTCGCTGGTTCTGATGAGTATAACTGAGAGTAAGTTGGGATCTGCATATTAATTGTTCCTGTTGTTGCTTGCCTTTTTACTTCTTGGTTGAATTGTTTCTCTTGAGATTTGGCAGGAGTCTTGAAATCCTATTATTTTAATTATCGGTTAAATCCGGGATTTCTTAAATCCCACCATTTACATGATTTAATTGATTTAAGGATTTTTTTTTTTTAACTCACAAATCTAAATCCTAAAACAAAGCAATTTTCAAATCATTGTTCTCTCAAGATTTACTAAATTCAAATTAAGCAGCCAAACAGCTCCATACTGTTAAATCTTTGTATCATAGATAATCAAGTTGGAAAAAAAAACAGTCAAAATTCACCTTGTTTATATTTGAATCTTATTCTGAAAACCATATGAACCATGTGAATGTTTTGAATCTTACTGCACTCATGAATGGGAGATTCTCAGTCTAAGTCATGGCATACTTTGAATAATGAGAAGAACTTAACCCGCCAAGAACATGGAAACATGATTTATCTGGATGGTTTGCTCATCATGATAGCCTAGCAATTCAAGTGTTGGTCTTTTGCCCAATTATCCTAGAATGGAGAATGGTTATGACCTTTCACTTCTTCACTATTGCTATTTGTTGACATGATAGAATTTCATGAACACCACATATCTGTCTCTTTTACTAGCAATAATTTTCAGACTACAAGTAATAATTCTCTGAATATCTCTGTGGCAGCCTCAGAGTGCCGGCAGTTTAAGGAGGCATGTTGTCGCTTCATTAATCCAACACCGCAAGTCAAACGAAAGGAAGAACATTGCTCCACAGCCTGTATCCCCTGCAAACTATAGTAGCTCTATGGAGGTATACATGCTTTGTACTACTCTTGTCTTTGACAGGCATATTCTAACTTCTTGTGGATGACAATTAGTCTGGTTTATAAGGGCTTTGAAAGTTGTTGTGAAGATCTTGGATTTGAATCCCGCTGATACCATAAATAAAGTCTACTTTACGGGTTTGGTGGGTAAAAAAAAAGCATATTCTAAGTTCCTGCATTTGTCTTATGAACTTATTAGAAATACCAGAAGTTTTGTTGGCGTTAGAATGGATTAATTGATCTGGGAAGAAGGTTGATGATGTTGGACATTGCTGTTGTTTTCAGTTTATGTTAGATTCAATTTTCCTAAAGAATAGGTTAGTATATTGCAGGTCACCCCTTTTAAGCCAGCTATTAGTCCTGGTTGTCCACTGGATCTGAAAGGAAGGATTGGGGATGCAGGATATAGCTTAAAAACTTCAACAGAATTATTGAAGGTTTTGAATCGTATTTGGAGCTTGGAAGAACAACACGCCTCTAATGTATCGGTAGTTAGAGCATTGAAGGTAGAGTTGGAACATGCGAGGGCGCGCATTCGGGAGCTGATGGAAGAGCAGAAAGACCGTCATCGTGAAATGGATGAGCTGATGAATCAAATTGCGGAAGATAAAGCAGTTAGGAAGAACAAGGAGCAAGATAGGATGAAGGCTGCAGTTCAGTCCATAAGAGAAGAGCTGGATGATGAGAGGAGGTTAAGAAGACGGTCTGAGAATTTGCATCGTAAATTGGGCAAGGAGTTGTCAGAAACCAAAACTGCATTATCAAAGGCTCTCAAAGAACTGGAAAATGAAAGGAAATCAAATGGTTTGTTAGGGGATCTTTGTGATGAGTTTGCAAGGGGAATTGGACAGTATGAGAAAGAAATAAGGGAGTTGACGAAAAAGTATACCAAGGATTGCGAGCACAAGGTTGACGGTATGCTGCTTTATATATCCGAAGTATGGTTGGATGAGAGATTGCAGATGCAAATGGCTGAATCTTGCAGTGAGAAGGTTAAAAACGGCACTGTAGTAAGCAGATTGGAAGAGGAAATTATTTCATTTCTTCAAGCTAGACGTGCTAACAGCATTAAGGAAGGCAGTGGACAACAACATCATCATAATTTGCGTCGTCAATCCCTTGAATCTCTCCATTTGAATGGGACAATTAGTGCGCCTCGTTATATTGAAGATGATGATTCCATAGCTAGCGACCTTCATTGCTTTGAGCTTAACATGGATAGAACTAAAGAAGGTGCTCATGATCAATTACAATCGCATTGCGAAATCAACTCCAGCTACTTAAAATCTGCAAGAAAATCATGTTCTGGTAGAAAAACAATAGAATATCGTAGAAGTATCAAAGCAAAGACCTTATCCATGTCACAAGAAGGATTGGGAAGGCAGCTGGAAGGCATGGAGTTGGGTTCAGATTTTGATTCTGAAATTGCTGAAGCAGATGAGGCTGAAGCTTCTAATTTTGCTGGTGACCCTGAAAGAAATATTGATGCCATGAATGGCTCAAACCATTTGACTGATCACATGGTCAAGAACCATTTGGAGAATTCTGGCGGCTGCAAGGTTCATCATGCTAACTATCAAGGGGAAATAAGCCACAACAAATTCTCAGGAAGAGGGTCTTTTCTCCCAAACATTGGGGACAATATCACAGGAAATTTCATTGCTACGTCGAGTCCTGTGCAACAGTGGAATCACAGAAGAGTATCTACTGACCTTGAGATCTCAGAATGCTCATCAAAACTGCCGCAGGGACTGAAAGAAAACACTTTGAAGGCAAAGCTTCTTGAAGCAAGGTTAGAGGGAAGACATGCTCGTTTGAAAGCTTTGAAAGGCACATGAATTGCGGCATCAGGACACTGAAATAATAGGCCGTGTTATAAAATTAATTGCCAGTGTTGTCAGCCTCCAAAATATTATGTTTTTAATGATAATCTAACTAATGGGGGAAAAGAAATTTGGCTCAAGATAGTCTGCCTTTAGTTTTTGATGAGAGCGTATCCATTGTCTTTTGCTTTGCAATGCAGCAGCGTGCGCAAAGCAAAAAAAACCTGAGCTTTCCCTTCAAGAATTGATTCTGGATGTACTGAGCAAATTCTTTTCCCCATCAGAACATGAAATGAATGTAACTGCAGTTTCCGCTTTCTCATGGGTTCTGTGCAATCGATTGATTCGCAGTTTTGAGGTTTATTCTGTATATTTGGGCTTTAGGAATTGTACAATACTTTATAGTTCTTTTCTTTTCATCAAGAAATGCACATTGGCCCCCTAAATATATAAATATTGTTGTTGTTATAATATACGTAATTATATTAATGTTGAAGATTAAAACTATTTGGCAGTATTATTTGGCTTCATTAAATAATTATAGTCAAATAATAATCATAATAATTTAATTTAATTTTCTACAACAGCATTTTGAAAATGAAGTGTTCCCTGAATGTTCTAAGCACTTAGAAAATACGTTCAGTCAAAAATATCAGCTGCAATTTTTTTTTTCGAACATACAGAATAGATAAAAAAAAAAATTTTTCAAACAAGACCAAAAATATTGCTTTAAATCAAACAGTGAATAATTATTCATAGTCGTCGTCATCATAATCATCTATTTTACATTAAGAAGAGTGCCTTCTAGCACAAGCCTCCCAATAAATGAGAAATTCTTAAAATACACACGTGATTACAGTAAAGACTTACAAATTCCTTTTTATACTTCTATCCCTGCAAAGCTCTTCGCAATTCTGATGAGCAACAATAAAGAAGCACTGAAGTCTTCGTCACAAACTCATGAGCACATTCTCAGCAGCTGCAATCTGCAGGGTAAACTCTGAGCACAAAATTTACAGAAATTTAGTTTGAATTCACAAACAGCTACTGAAGAAGACTTCTGCTTCATATATAGGGGAGATGACACTTCCTCTGTGCCAACTACAGATTTGCATTTGCAGTGTGGGACCAATATTCATTGACAAGTTCCCGAAACAGAGATCCTTCTGTGTTCATGAGTTTCACTGGTTCATCATATTCTACCAACTTGCCTGAAAGATAAATCGCATCATTAAGATGTAAAATATATTCATTCGGGAAGGTAGCTTATAATCTATCCATAGATTAAATTTTACATGTTTACCCAATGATAATGTAAAATTTGTTTTTTTATTTCTTGCAGGATAATCAGAGCTTCTCACAACGTCAGGTTGTGATTTGGTGTTAGGATGTTTATCTCAGCACAGAACAAAGATTCAAGGCATGTTATTAACAAATTGAGCGATCTATCAGAGAAATGCAAAGATCAGATAGAAAGAAGGATTACCATCACTAACGACAAGAACCTTATTACAATCCATTACGGTTGGAATTCTATGGGCAACGGTAATGACTGTGGAGTCTGCAAATTCAGTTCTTATAGTCTTCTGGAGGATGGCATCAGTGGCGTTGTCGATTGATGCTGTGGCCTCATCAAGCACCAGTATGCGGCTTTTCTTCAACAGCGCCCGGCCCAAGCAAAATAACTGTCGCTGTCCCATGCTCCAGTTCGATCCATCTTCAACCACTGAAACGTAAAGATTCATTTTTTAGAAACATGAGATGTAAAAGAATTTTATGTTTGACAATTTCATGGCAGTATAGATTTGGTAGATCTGGAAACTATTACCTAGTGAATCTAGGCCGCTTCCTTTCTCCAAGACAGCTTCTCTAAGTTGACATTTCTCAAGAACCTGTTGACAGCACAAAGTTCAACTGTCAAAAGAAATGAACCTAATATTCACAGCATGGATACATAGGGATCCTTTGGTTTCTTGTAGAGAAAAAAAAAATGGTGATTTCATTCACTCATTATGGGTGTGAAGACAAAATCTTTACATTTTGAGAGAGTTTTGAGAAGATTCGTGAAGTTCGAAATCAAATTTGATTTCAAAATTAAATAATGAGTTCAATGAAATTCATTGTTCTTAAAAAAATGTAAGAATGATAATGAAATAATGAATAAAAAATTCTCAAGAAGCTCACAAATGATGATTCCACTCTTTAAATAGAAGGCTAATGTAGTCTTGAAGAAAGTAAATTTAACCTTAAAATATTTCATATAATATAGCCATCGCATATTTCTTGGAATCTAAAAACTACTTCAAATGTTTGGATCCATAGAAATTTGGGGATCATGAGTAATGACAAATGCAATAATAAGTATTGGACTTTATTCACCAATTTCCAACTTGAAGATGAATCACTATGACAATTAACTCTATATAATTATATCCTTCTAACAACAATAATAACAAGCATTTATCCCACTATGTGGGATCGGTTATATGGATCATTCTTCACCATTGTATTCTATTAAGTGTTAAATTCTCAATATAATTATATCCCTCCAGATAGCCAAAAATTAGTGTGGCATCTTCTCAATAATCAACAACAGAGGCTAGCTAAGTTTACACATACAATCTTTTCTTTATAAAAGTGCTGACATGACCAACATATTAGCTAGATTCTTTAAAAAGTTAATTTTCACCTATGTAAATGTCCCACATTTAAAATGATACTTACTTGAATGTTTGTTGAACGTGAAGTTTTTCTAATTCAAGCAATATAAAATTAGAGGGGAATATTTCCTTGTACTTGAAAAAGTACCTCAGCAGCCCTGTGCAAAGCTCACCAGAAGGGAGAGCAAATGTAACAGTATGAATGGAATTGGTATGTACCTATTGCATTTTTTAATTCTATGCCATATTTCTATACAAGAAGTGTATTAATAGAGGGCTACTGTACTAGTTAGTTACAACTGTCAGACTTGGTTATGAATTAATGGTTGAGATGTGTTGATGGAATATTTTGAAGACTGGGTTGTTAACATCGCCCAGTGAGTTGATGATGGCGATGTGATTGTTAGCTTGTTCTAGAGAGCTGTAAAGTGAGACATTACTAGAGATTTGGTGAAGACGTCGACGAGTTGGTCGTTGGAGTGTATGTGATGGACTGCGATTGTGGAAGCTTTGACATAGTCCCGAATGAAATAGTGATCCACCTTGATGTGTTTGACCCTGGAGTGAAAAACTTGATTGTTTACGAGAGCGGTTGTGGAGATATTGTCACAGAAGAGAGGCATTGTACGAGCAATGGGTACGCCAAGTTCCTACAGTAGTCACCTTGTCCAAGTTATTTCTGTTGCAGTGGTTGCAAGTTCTCGGTATTCTGCTTAAGTAGAAGATGGAGCGACAGTAACTTGTTTCTTAGCACTCTAGGAGATCAATGTTTGTCCAAGGAATAGGCAGTAGCTAGTGTGGACTTCTGGTCTGTGGAATCACCAGCCCAATTAGTATCTGAATAGGCTTCGAGTTTGAGTAAGGGGGTGTTTGGCAACGGATTTACTAGGGATTTAGTTAGTTAAATCCCGTAAATCTTACCAAACACCTTGTGCGGATTTACTAAATCCTTTTGTGCCGTAAAAACTGAAAGTTGGGATAAATCGATTTGTTAAATGCCAATTCCATGGATTTAACGGGATTTACTGATCGAACCCGGAGGGAATTGCGCTTGTCAACCCCTTCCAACAACACCTATTTCTTCATGGATCGTCGCTCTTCAACCAAATCTTAGCCAGAGCCTTCGCAGCGTCTCGTTGGATTGCTACACAGGCGCGTTGGTTCTGTCGTTGCCAAATGGTGGTGTCAGCTTCCCTTCGTCGGTAGAGTTTTCGATAGAGTTTCCTTAGGTAGAGTTTTCGGTAGAGTCTCGTTAGGGTCAAGTTTTCAATAGAGTTTCCTAAGGGTTTCAAATACCGAAATTCCATCAATCCTTCTTTTTTTTCAATTCATTATCTTTATTTTGATTTATTTTTAATTTAATTTAAAATTATTTGAATAATGACTAATTAATATATCATCTTTGCTTAATTATGATTTAATGAAATTATATTTAATTGGTAGACTAACTAATATGATTGATTAATAGATTTAAAATTAATAATTAAATGATATACTATATGATGATAATTATAAGAATTGTGTGCTTGTATTTAAATACCCCTTAATTTAGTTATGATTATATTATTTTTATGTAAACTAATTAAATATAAATTCTTATTTAATTTACTTATTAGATTATTAATTATTATGATTAATAACATTCTCTCAAGATTTAATGAGATTTCAACTTTTTAAATTCTAGGTTTATAGGGCCCATGTAACACTCATTGCCTTAGTAACCTGGTATCTATATTGAATGTCCTAACTTGCATCGAACAGTGTGTTTGTTTGTGTTTATGAGTTTTTTTTTGGTGAAATCTAGTGTACATATGTGTATGTTCAAACAATATGAAGACCTTATAAGAATGTTATCGTAATATTTATTTAATTGTATTATCAACAACAAAATTTATTAGATCAAAATAATATAATATTTATTTATATTTTGTAATGAATATGTTATATTTATTAAATGTTGGATTTTAATTTTAATATTATATTCTTTTATTTATTTATTTTTATATATATATTTAAATATTATTATTTAATTATAATAAACTTAAATCCTCAAATAACTTACCAAACGTATTTCTGGATTTAGCAGGATTTAATAAATCCGTTACCAAACACTTTTCAGGATTTAACAGTTCAGGATTTACTAAATCCAGATATACTGGATTTACTAAATCGTACTTAAAATAAATCCAATCCGTTGCCAAACACCCCCTAAGTCGGAGCTTACTAGTAGTCCAAAGTGCAGAGTGCCGTTGACATAATGCAAGATCCCTCTGAGAAGTTGATAGTGATAGGTAAGAGGCTTATGCATATATTGACAAATGTAGTTGATAGCAAATGCGATTTCTGGCCTGGAGATAGTGAGGTATTGAAGAGCCCCTGCAAGCTGTCGGTATTGATCTGGTTGGGAATATGGTCTAGTTGTAGCAAGTGCTGCGGCCAATTTCTATGAAGGAGGAGTAAGAGTGGGTTTGCAATCCTTCAGACCTAGTTTTTCAAGTAGTGTTTTGGCATATGAGGTCTGAATTAGGTAGAGCTTGTGGAGGTTTTTATAACTTGTATGCCAAGGAATGTAGAGATCAATCCGAGATCTTTCATATGACATTGTTGTTGTAGATTGTTTAAAATGGTTTGCATAAGGATAAGGTTGTTGCTGGTAAAAAGAATGTCATCCACATAGATAAGGAGGTAGAGAGAGGTACTTCCATCCTTATAGTAGAGTATTGACAGGTCAACTTGACTTTGGGTGAATCCAAGCTAAAGAAGATGATTGAAAAATGTAGCAAACCATTGACGTGGTGCTTGATGGAGACTATAAATGACTTTTTTTTAGAAGACATACATGATTGGGACGAGAGGGATCAGTGAATCTCGGAGGTGGTTTCATGTGAATTGTTTTATGTATAGAACCGTGAAGGAACACATTTGAGAAATCCAATTGATAAATTGGCCAATTGCGAGTGGCAATCACTTTAAGAAGAATGCAAATAGTGGGTAGTTTGGACACAGGGCTAAATGTTTCAAAATAGTTTAGGTGTAATGTTGATTTGGCTAACTTAGAGATGATAGGTGAGGCAGGATGGCATAATAGCCGATGCCAGAGTAGAGAAGCTTGCTGTGTGGAGAGAAGAGCTCGGTGTTGTGATGATGCTGGAAAAGAGTTGGTATGGTAGAGACCTTTAATGCACGAGCCAGTGAGCAACAGAGTCCCGGTCTTCTTGTCCAGAATCTTCAAGCAAGAATTGTCAAAGACAATGGTACATGGGTTTTCTTTGGTTTGTCTGTGAATTGAGATGAGATTGTGTTATGTTAGGAACGTGAAGAAGGTGTTTGAGTGTAAGCTTACTGCTTGGAGTTAGGAGAAGGCCTTGTCCAATATGTGATATAGGCAGAGTTTGTCCGTTTCCCACAGAAACCTGTTGTTGTCCATTGTAGACTGAGGAATGCTGGAGTTGATTTAGATCAGAAGTAAGGTGAGTTGTTGCTCCTGAATCGAGTTCCCAATTGGTATTTGGTAAGCCTAAATCATCGACGAGTACTTCATTGTTTGTACCATTATAACTAAGATCCTGGCGATACCAACATGGGCTGCTGAGTGTTGGTCCTGATTGCAGTTTTGAAGGCCTGATAGTTGCTAGGTAGTCCATTGAGGGTGTAGTGAATTATGTCTTCATGTGGTAGAGGAGATCTGGCTGCTGCAATGTCATCTGCTTTGCTTTTTATGTCAGTAAGGTATCGAGTCATGTTGTATAGCTCATTTACTTTTTATCTATTTCCCATCTGCATGTTGTATAAGCTTAGATCTGCTGGATGACTGCAGTCTGTGATTGAGCAGGGACCATATTTCTGCACAGGTATCTAAGGACAAGACATATGGAAGTAGGGACGGTGAGATTGTCGCATATAAGGGTACTGCTAGGTTTTGATCTATTACGTTCCAGATTACATAAGCAGGGTTTACAGTCATCGTTGCTGTTCAGTAGAGTAGTTGGTTTGGGATTGCTACCATCTAGGTAGCCTTGAAAAGCTTGAATACTTGGGGTTTCCAGGTGGAATAATTTTCAGAATTGAGTTGAATGTTAAGTGTATTCTTCAAGTTGTTCATTAAGAATTTGAGATTACGGGGTATGGAGATTGATTCAGACCTGAGATCAGCATGATCACCTTCAGGAAGTGTTGTGGAGCTTGAGGCTTCCATCTAGATCCAGTGACTGAAGGTGCGGAGGTGACTAGTGTAATGGTGTTAGAGGTCCGACTTTGATACCATGAAAAAGTACCTCAGCAGTCCTAGACAAAGCTCACAAAATGGAGAGCAGACATAAATAGTATAAGTGACTACAACATCAACAAGCCTTTATCTCACTAAGTGGGGTCGGCTGCATGAATCAGAACAAATAAACAATCCTTTTATAGGTACATCATGTGGGCTCCGAAAATTCACAACTGACCTCTCAATGAAGAGAGTTTAATTTAATGTCGATTAAATTTTCAGAAGGTAAATGAAATAGTAGATAAGACACTACCCAGAGATTTCGCCCTCACTTTGTGAGAACTTTAAATCTGGTTTCAGTTTTCCTATATGCGCAAGCACCAATAGTTAATTACCCCTCCCAATGCTGAGAGAGAACTTTCGATTAAGGCTAATCGTTAAATCACTAAATACATAACGTGTAGTAGCAGCATATAGAGTTTTAGAATTTAAATTTATGAAATTCATCATCCTTTAACTTAAAGCGAATGGTTGGAGGAATGATAACGCACTAGATCAAGATCCCATGGTTCCGTCATCCTGGGCTGTCGTGGTCCCAAGTCTACTTAGTCAGAGGAGTTAGTCAACCCAACCTAACCGAAGGATCTTTGTCAGCAGTCATAAATTGCATCGACTAAGTAATCCTTATAGACCTGGTGTTTGTTTAAGAAGACATGCTTAAGTTCACCTTAGCTAACATAGAGCTTTTTGCCCTATCAAGTGCACCCTATGATTCACAACTCAAAGGATAAGTCAGAGCATACTGCCACAACGATCGTAATATAATGGTGTCATTTGGCGGCGACCACCCGGTCAGAGGTCCAAAGGACTCTGGTCGTAACAACATCATATGTGAAGTCTATTGGTCAAACCACACAGACAGAGGACACGGGTCACGTCCTTATTAGCATGAGATTGATTGAGAGAGAATATAGTTGTGTACTTGACTTGACATTGGCTCCTTTGTGAGCTAGAGCTTTCTTGATTTGTCACCTCTAACAAATGGTTGCGGAAGATGGATGTTATTTTTTTGCTTTAAGTTTTTTTTAAAATATTGAATTTCATTTAGGCATTATAGCTTAATGACATTATATTTCGCATTTGGATTGATACTCAATTTAAGTTAATTTGATCTGAAATTGTAATCACGTTTTGATGAAAATATTCCCTCCGGTTGAAATCTCCATTCAACACAGCCATCATCGGGGTGGATGTATTATTTTCTTGGATCGAATTTCTATTAATTTAATAATAGAGAATCAGATCTACTATCATATAACAGAATTAGATTCTAAGATATTTTACTAAGTTGAAATTCTTATAATATTATTATTGAATTTTTAGGTTTTGTTAACGACTGGTCCCTAAGACCCAACCAGAATCAACCACGATCCTGACACTAAGTTTAAGCATTCAACATACTGTCGGGGCCCATGCGGGTAATTTAATTCAATATTGATTTAAGCTTAAGAGATTTGAATAGTGTTATTTATTTTGATTGAGTTTCATTGCAAGTTTAAGACTTTATATAAAATTTTGACAATATTTCGGCAATCTCCTGACATCGTCCCCGTATAAGGGGCTACATCGGGAGCTAGGCCTGCCGATCATACCAAAAAAGACATGTATGGGTCTCTGAAACACTTGCATGTAATACAAATTTTCCTGTCACGCCAAGAAAGGTGTGTACAAGTACTTATACATATGCAATGTTAGTTTAAACAGTTAATTTTAACTTTATAGTTGAATTTATATAAAGCTGTTTAGGCCTCCTATCGGTGTAAAAATTTGACAACATTTAAAAGATCCCTACATGAGTGAGGTCACGCGATGGGACTCTGACCCGTTCGCTCACTGCGAGTCCAGAGGGTGGGTTCGCTCGGGTCGAGGCTGCGAGACGAACGAGGGAGAGAGAGAGACGAGGATTAGGCCAGTAGAGTTGTGTGGTGATTAGGGTTAGGTAATAAGAGGGGTATTTATAGAATTTTCTTTATTTAAGTGAAAATTAATCATAATTAGGATTTTTGTGTCAACATTATTACATGGGCAATATATATGTCGATCTTAAGTTATTCTGATATTCTGGATGCAACGACACATGCTTTGATCGAGGCCGTGGTTCAGTCGATGAATCGGTCAATTTCGGTTGAAAATTGCCGCCTGATCACTTTCGATATTTGCTGACGTCGTCAATTGAGTGCAAACAGTCTCATTTGATACATTTCAACATTTCGACGCTAACGGCGTGATCAATTTCGCGAACAGAGGTCGTTTGGGCATCATCGCGACTTCTAGAGCGCGATAGGGCGCCAACGATTTTCGACGCCGACCGTCGAATTATGAAATATGTATATTCTGATCAATTTCAACATTCTGAAAGCGATAGCAAAGTCCGTTCATCAATCGTAGGTCATTTCGACTGATTTCGGCGATGCCTAGTGCATTTCAACTATGATTTGCGTGTTGTTGTATCCGACGTTGATCGACTTCGTCTTATGAGCTCGATGCGACTTATGACGCATGCATGGAGGTCAACACATCATATATTATTTACAAAAATATATTTATACAGTCCCTTGAATTTGCTCCTATAAAATCTAGGGTTTCTACTATTATATTTTAAAGTCAGAAATTCATATAATATTTTTTGTTTACATCTCATGTAAAAGATTCACATATTTTCTAGACTATCGACATAGAGTCCAACCATTATTTCTTGATTCTTTGGTCTTCATGTTACTTGCACTTCTAAATGTTTCATAATTTGACCAATATTATGGGGCTGTTTTGGGTAGCTACAGTGGTATGAAAACTCAATGGTGAAACTACTACTTAAAAAGTTATTGTGAATATTATAATTTTTTTTATTTAAAAAAATCAGATCATAACTTTCTAATTGTTACCGCACTTGAACAGGTGAAGTTGGAAAGCACAACTTTTCAGTTGTAGATTCTCAAAAATGCGGCCATAATGCAATTTTCTAAATGATACCTGCGGTATATTTTTACATCACAACGCGCCGCACCGCACATCACTGTAAAATAATAGCTATTTACAGTAACCTAATGATGCCAGAAAATCAAACAACTGACAAATGTAAGTCAAGCTTTAAGGTAAATTGAAAAAAGTGAAATATTATATTACTAGAAGCATTGTTAGTTGGAATTCTCCATTAATGAACTTGCACTTGCGGCCTAAATGGTGAATTCACAAAGATTTTTTTATTTTTTTATTTCTTTTAACAAAGCTAACACAAAGATCTGAATATAAGATACATTTAAACCTAGACATGGATTAAATTACTACTTTAAAAAACATTACCTCCCATATTTGCTGATCTGTATATGCCCTTAAGGGATCAAGATTGTATCTGACCGATCCATGGAAAAGGGTGGGATCCTGAGGAATGATTCCAAAACGTGATCTTAGATCATGGAGACCAATTTCCGAAATATCAATGTCATCTATTACAATCCTTCCTCCAGCAGGTTCGACCAGGCGAAACAAAGCTCCAATCAATGTGGTCTTCCCACTTCCAGTTCTACCTACTATTCCAATTTTGTCCCCTCCTTGAAAAACACAACTGATTCCCTGAATTACAAGAGGGGTGTCTGGTCTATATTTGATCTGCATATAGTGAACACTTGCCAGATGAAATAATTGAAAAATATACAGATTTTAAGATATTTCATGAGTTTAAAATGAAGGCTTAAAAAGAATGTGGTAAGCACCTGAAGATCTTGGATCTCTACATGCCCGATAGCTGGCCAATTCGACGCAGGCCGGTTGCTTTGAATGACCTCAGGAGCCTCACTTGTGACATGCATATATTGGTTTAGTCTCTCCACAGATATTATGTAATTTGCAAGTGTACACTGGTTTTGTATTGAGAAAACAAGTGACATATTTAAAGATAGGCCATAAGATAGTGCCAACCCAACTAAGCCTGTTACAAGGAAGCACAGAATTGTATTTAGAAGAGCATGAGCAATAAAATCAGTGCATATTGGTTCAAACCCCTAAAGCTATCAAATAGAACAAAAATCATTTACTAAATGGTCATAAAGTATGACCCATATTATATAGTACAATCAATTCAATTCAAATCATAACAACAAATTGAATTAACACATGATTAATTAGGATTTAATTTAAGAAATTGATTGTACAATGAGATGTACATCATATAGTACACTTAAATTTATATTCTAAATTATCCCAATTAATGCAAATTGATATTAAGAATTTAATTGTGATAATCAAGCTAACCATATAACACAGTACAAAATTTGAATAATCTTAATTAATACAAAATTGACCCTATGTTTTCAAAATAAGACAGATTATACAATATGATATAAAACATTTTGCAATATGATATTATGATCAATTATCATTAATTAAATATCTTATAATCTTAACAAAAGTAGCTCATCTATAATTTTAAAATTGACCAATTATATAATATAATTAATAATTGTATCTTTCGATCAGTTATAAAGACATTTTGTTTTGATTCAAAATCATATAACACCAATAGTTATATATATATATATATATATAGAGAGAGAGAGAGAGAGAGAGACATAGTATATATTAATTTTAATTTATGCTTAATTTTCTTGTATGTATATATGTTAGTCATCTTATCATTCCCAACACCTGTAAAAATAATAATACATGACTCAAAAATGTAAATAAAAAAATTTGCATCTTGAAGTTCTAATCTTGTATACTTAGTTAACTCAAGTTACTTTGATAAGGTTCTTTTTCTGTAATTACAGCTTAGAGGGTGATTAACTTCTGTAATTAGCTTGATACATTGAGCTTGAGTGATAAATTCCTTCTGAATTGAAGTCCGCCCGCTTAATGCTCCACTGGGTGTGAGTTGAGTCAAGAAATTGAGTCAAACCCTTTTCAAGTGAGTTAACCTGAGTTAAAGAAGGAACGTTATCGGAGCTTTAGATCCGTTGGATCTAGCCTTTTCTTCGGCCGTTGATGGGCTCCTTGGATCGAGTTTTTCTTTCTTCTTACTTGAGCCGCCCGCTTTTCTCGACCCTGATTTGTTACTCTTCGCGGTTTGATCAATGATATTCGAGTGGATTCATCCTCGTCAGCTTGATCCGTCTTTTGGGAGGATCGTTGGATGAGCTTTAGTGGAGTACGCGTTCGATCCGGTGGGAATTGGATGGAAGGATTGAATCGGTTTGAATCTAACTCGCCGCCTCATTTCCCCCTGTATGAAGTTGTCAGGGTTCCCGAGGTAGATCGGAGAGGAGAGGAAGAAGATCTACCGGCAGGGTCGATCCGGTGAAGATCCAGAAATGATCTCGTGATGTCGAATGCCTCGAGGCAGAGAAGGGAGGAGCTGGGATTTGCTGGTGATTTCCACCGTGAGAAATGTTCTGCAGAGGGATGAGAAAGACTGGGGAAAGAGGGAGAAGACTGAGAAGCTAGAAACAGAGGAGTTCTTGAGATAAATTCTTCAACCCTTTCTGTGATTTCCTCAGTTCTATTTATAGTCTTTGTTCTGCTCTTCTAGAAGGTTTTTTTGGTCGAACTAATTTCATTGAGTCTTGCCTCGTGTAGTTAGTTAGATTTCTTGATCTTCATGCTATTAATCTTCTGCTAGAGTCTGTGCCGGATTTCTTGATCTCATGCTTATTAATCTTCTGCTTATCCAGCTTGTTATATGTTATACTTCTTGATTTTTTCTTGTAATCGCCTGTTGGGATCTTAGTGATATTTTCTTTTATGTAGTCCGGAAATCCTCAAAAAGCTAATTATTTTATTTATTTACCTATTGATTTATTCTGCTTATTCTCGGATCTTCTTCCGCTAGTTGTTAATGAAGTCTTTTAGCCAATTTGGCCTTTTCCGATTCTTTGGTCTCGTTGATGGCTTGGGATATGTGTTCATATCATTACTCCCTTCAGACCGACCTTGCCCCTCGTCAAATTCGGTAAATTTTTTTATTTCTTTCTCAAATCCAAGAGGTATCTGCTTTGATAGCCTTTATTAATACTTCTTTGATTTGTTGATCTCCTCCGAGTATAATTCTATGATCCAACATCTTGATTGGTCTAATAATCATTTGTCCTTCTCAATTGATTTGATAAGTGTCTTTGGATGTATAGTTGTATCTTCTTTGTAAGGTTTTAGTGATATATGAAAACATTATGTATCCGTGTTTGTTGGTGGTAGTTCCACTCGTAAGCTCCGTTCTATTTTCAGAAGCACTTTAAAAGGTCCATAATACCTTCTTTGTAATTTGGTGTATTCGTCCGTCAGAAATTTGTCTGTAAGGTTGTATTTTGACCAATACCAAATCATTGACTTGTAATTGAATGCCTATGCTTATCACCATTTGTTTCATTCTGCTTTTGTAAATTTGTTTTCGTGGATCTGTATGATTCTCTTTGTTGTAATAATGAGTCTACGGACTAGTACTTGTAGCATATGGAATTAATGTAGGAGGAATTCTACCATAAACCGCTTGGAAAGGAGTCATTTTGGAAGTAAGTATTGATGGATGTTATAGGAAAACTCCCAAGGAATAAATTGTAACCAAGTCTTAGTCCATCATAACAAAACTCCTTAGATGCTCTAATATTCTTAGTCACCCCGCTTTGTCCATCCGTCTGGATGATAATCACGTGGGCTTAATGTAGTACACTGAGTTTGAATATTTCTTGCCGAAATTACTCATGAATATAGGGTCTCTATCGAATTATTCCTTTGGGTATCCCATGCAATTTGACAATGTCTCAAACAAATATATGGGCTATGAAAAACCGGTTGGTAAGGTCGAGAAATGTGCATACTTTGACAACTGCCTACCACCACCAAGATAGCAGCTTATGAGACTTTGGTAGACTGTAATAAAATCCATCGATACTTCTTCCCAAATGTTGGTATAGAGGTTGTAGTAACCTTTGAGTATCATATTTCATTTGTTGACATATAGGCAAGTTGCTATGAAATGTTGTATATCTTTTTCATTTTTTCCAATAGAATTGTTGAGTAATTCTAGCCCATGTTTTATGAACTCCCACATGCCCTCCTCCGGTTGGTGTAGAATGTAACTCTCGATAATTAGATTTAGATCCACTGCATATGACAATCCCGCTTTTATAGTATATATTGTCCTCTGATATTTATGTTTTGGAAACAATTCGTATCGTCTGCTATTTGTTGTCAGTGCAAGATATCGTAGTTTCTTCTTTAATTTCTGCATAAGACCATTGACATTGAGTATATCGAGAAGTTTAATGACATTAAGGAGTCTGTTTGATCCTTAATCAAGTCGTTCTTATTAAACATTTTTCCTCGGACCGGCCGCTTTGTTTGTAATGCCGGTTTATATTCAATACTATAATCATACCCCGTAAGTTTGACAAAAAATCTTTCCGTTCGGGATTTGAATTGTTCTCGCAATTCTCTTATGCTTTGTTGATCGTTCGATGGTAAACTTATTTCGCAAGTATTGTCTCCACTTTGCAAGCTTTGTATAGCATATAATTCTCTTGCATATGTTGATGTTTTTTGTAAAGTGGTGAAAGTTTCTACCGAAGTAAGCAATTGGATGTTTGTTTTGTGTGAGAACCGCTATTCGATGCATCTGTTTCAATGATAAATGGTTGAGCAAAGTTTGGATATGCTATCGGTAATGTTGTCATTACTTGCTTTAATTTGATAAAAGTCGTTGTTGATTCTTTCCACCCACCGAATCGTTGTGCTAACATAGATGTTGGGGAAGTTGCGCATAATTCTTGACAAATTTTCTCAGAATAACTGTTAAACCCAAAAATCCTCTTAATTCTTGATCAATTAGGTACCATGTTTGCACCTTGAATCTTGTTGGGATCCACTTGTATGCCTTGTGATAAGATGTGACCTAAGTAGTCAATTTTCTCTTATACAAATGAACATTTTGAGGGTTTAATAAACATTGAATCTTTGTTTGAGTTGTTTCAAAGACTTCTTGTAGATGATATTGATGTAGTTCTAATGTCTTGTCAGATATGAGAATATCATCAAAAAATATTAAAACAAACTTTCTTAGGAATGGTTTAAGGACGTATTCATTAAAGCTTGAAATGTTGAAGGTGCAGAGTCCAGCAGCAAACTCATAGTGTCCTTCATGAGTTCTAAAGGTCGTTTATAAATGTCTTCCTTGCCATTCTTATCTGATATCGACCTTAGATCCAGGTTTAGAAAATCATGGCTCCATATAACTCATCCATGAGTTCTTGAGTTGGAATAGGAATCTGTCGGTATAGTAACTTTATTGAGGGCTCTATAATCATACAGAACCTCCGTGTACCATCTTTCTTTTGATTAATAAAGTCGGGAAGAGAAAGGACGATACTTTCTCTAATTATACCACTTTCCAAACATTTCTTTAATTAATCTTTCAATTTCGCTTTTCAAAATGTGGATACCTAATTTTAACTCTCACGTTGAGTTCCATGTGATGGATTTGATGGTCTATATTTCGCTTGGGGTAAGCCTTTGGGTTTTGAAATAACTCGGTAAGTGTGTAATACGTTGTATTTCACCGGCAATGTATTGAATTCTACTATAGGGATCTGCTTTCCGTTATTTGACCGATTTGAAAGCATGATAATATTTCTTCTTTGCAACTTAGTGAACTGATGAAGGGAGATTCATCACCGTTTGTATTTCCTTGTAATTGTACTAATCGTCATTAATGTAGAATTTCATTGTTAGCTTCTTTGTAATCAAATGTACATTCACCCAACCGTCTAACCATTGAACCCCAAAACTATATCACCTTGCATGGTAAAGCAATAAAAGTATTGCCTTGTAGTTGAATAGGAGATTAGAACATATGCCCCAGCATTTTAAAGTTTCCTACTACTAATACTTGAAATCGATCGGAGTGATTTTAAAATCAATAAATTTTGCTAATTTTGATTGAATGAAATTGTGGGTAGATCCACCAATCAAAACTTGTACCTTTTATTTCCAATTAAACCTTGTAATCTCAAGGTTGACACCAGAATGCATTGAGGCGATTTGTGGAAATCTTCTTTGATTTTGTATTTCCAGACTCATTTCGAAATATCGGTCTTGGTCCTCATTGATTCTTGTAGAGTAAACATTTTTGATTTGCAAATATGACCTCTGTGATACCTCTCATCACAATTAAAACATAATCCCTTCTTCCTTCTTTCATCCAGTTGTGTTGGGGTCACGTATGGGAATGTTTTGTTTATTGGGTATTCCATTGTTTTGATTAATTCGGCATTAGTGGGGTGTTGGCGAAAGGTGGTTGATAGTGGTTTTGTTTACTTGGGCTTGGTATGTTCTTATATCTTGGTATTATATCTTCCAAGTCTATCCTCCATCAATTTAGCTATGGAAAGCTTGTCAAGTAGCTAATGCTCTAACTTCCCTTTTATGTCTTGCCTTAAACCATTCAAAGCAACTGTAAGAATTGGAATGATATTTGGTTTGCTAATTCCTCAAATTAGTTATAAAATTGTCGACTGTTGCTTTCCGTTGTAATTTTGCAAGTTCACCCTTAAATCTCTATACAATGAGGGGCCAAATCTCAATAACTTGCTCTTTAAATTGTGTCCAAGAGTGTAATTGGTGATTAAGATGCATCCATTTCTTAACTTGGTCCGTCCATGTAAACAGATGCTATTAAGAATTTTTGGTCTTCGAGAGCTATAATATTGAAAGAATTGGTGCCTTAAGCCAACCTCTAGGATTCTCTCCATCAATCTGAATGCATTTCTACCAGCCTATTATTGTTTGAGTTTGTTGTCTGGAGGAAAAGAGATTTGAGTGAGGTTGGGTACATGTGATTGTTGTTCTTGCAGATTATTTTCCAATTTTTCTTCAATTGAGGAGAGTCTTACGGATACATCAGTATCATAGTGATGGATTGCATTTGTTCATCGCTTTGTTTTGTCTGTTGACACATTCCTCATAGTTTTCGGTGTCTTGTCTTCGCCATGTTTTCGATTGAGGATGTAGATGTGAGTTTTGGGAATCAACGAGAGCACCAATGATAAGGTTCTTTTTCTGTAATTACAGCTTAGAGGGTGATTAACTTCTGTAATTAGCTTGATACATTGAGCTTGAGTGATAAATTCCTTCTGAATTGAAGTCCGCTATCGCTCCAATTGGTTCATTGGGTGTGAGTTGAGTCAAGAAATTGAGTCAAACCCTTTTCAAGTGAGTTAACCCGGCTGAGTTAAAGAAGGAAACGTTATCGGGAGCTTTTAGATCCGTTGGATGGGCTCCCTTGGATCGAGTTTTTCTTTCTTCTTACTTGAGCCGATTTCCGCCGACTTGGATTTGTTACTCATCTCGGTGATCAATGATATGGAGGTGTTCACTCCACGGCTTGATCCGCCTTTTGGTCGAGGATCGTTGGATGAGCTTTAGTGGAGTACACGCTTCGATCCGTTGGGAATTGATGGAAGGATTGAATCGTTTGAATCTAACCCGCCTCATTTCCTCGTGTCTCTGAAGCAGTGGGGTTCCCGAGGTGATCGGAGGGAGAGGAAGAAGATCCTCCACGAGGGTCGATCCGTGAAGATCCACCGTAGAAATGATCTCGGGATGTCGAATGCCTGACAGAGAAGGGAGGAGCTCGGGATTTGCTGCTCGTTGGTGATTTCGGCTTCCCACCGTGAGAAATGTTCTCAGAGGGATGAGAAAGACTGAAAGAGGAGAAGCGAGAAGCTAGAAAGAGGAGTTCTTGAGATAAATTCTTCAACCCTTTCGTGATTTCCTCGCTCTATTTATAGTCTTTGTCGCTCTTCTGTTCGGTTGTCAGAACTAATTCTGTTAGAGTCTTGCCTCATGTAGTTAGTTAGATTTCTTGATCTTCATGCTATTAATCTTCGCTTAGAGTGTGGTTAGATTTCTTGATCTCATGCTTATTAATCTTCTGCTTATCTGCCAGCTTGTTATATGTTATACTTCTTGATTTTTCTTCAGTCATTGGGACTGTCTTAGTGATATTTTCTTTTATGTAGTCTGGAAATCCTCGTAAAGCTAATTATTTTATTTATTTACCTATTGATTTATTCTCTGTTATTCGGATCTTCTTCCCTAGCGAAGTCTTTTAGCCAATTTGGCCTTTTTATTCTTTGGTCTCGGGCTTGGGATATGTGTTCATATCATACTTGGATCACCTGCGTACTATGAGTCATGTATGTGCTTTAGAGTATATATATTATTCATAATTTTCCTTTTGAACCTATAACTAAAGCATACTCTCATATTTGCACAAACTCTTTTTAAACATCATTAATTGATACCGAATTATGTTTGTGATCATCAAAATATTTATTGCAAATTTAAGATGAGGTTAACAATATTAAATACTCTTAATTATATCAAATAAGACAAGATGCTAGTAAAATGTCTCACTAAGGAGAGTGACATGACTCTTTTCCATTTGAATCTAAGATTTAGAAAAGTGAATCAAGAACTAAGGCCTTTTGCCTTAACGATATGAGTTGGATTAAGGCACAACCTTGATATAAAAAAATTGAAACTCTGAAAATTTAAAATAATTCATAAATATTACATAATCCATTGACATCTTCACGTATTTTATCATCATAAGAACATAAATCACAAAATCATCATTGTCACTAAAATTGCAAGATATTAAATAAAAAATGAATCAACTCTATCTGAACTACTTAAATTATTGTACATAACAAAGAAAACTATCAAGCTCTCTTCAAGAAAAGCAAATGTGCAAATTTTTAAACAAATATTATAATATAATAAAATTTTAACAAAATAAGAGAAATAAAACCCTAAGAAAATAATAATAACAACAATGTGCCTTAAAAAATAATTATTATCATAACAAAGCATAAGTGTAATAGGGAAGCTAAAGAAAATAAAACAAATTAACCTCCTCTTCTCGGTCAATACCTCTTGCACTTAGCTCAAATGCCTCTCACTCTCACGCCTAAAACGAGAGACTCCTGAGATTTCTCCCTGTGGTTTCTCACACTAACATGAAGCGAACAATGAACTCTCTTAGTCTCAACCGAAGAGCTCACAACCTTTTTATTGAGCCATTATATCAGGTATATATTAAATATGTATGTATGATATAATATGGCATATATTAATATTACATGATGATGTAGTGTGATAATTTTTTTATATAAACTTATCGAAGTGCTACTTCAGATGTCTCGAGACATAAACCTCAGCCAAAAAAGATTTAAGCCCGGCTGATGAAAATAAGGCGTAAGCCTTGAGACATGTTGTGCATGTTAGTTTGATGCGTACCTCAAGGCGCCTTGACTGGTTTTTTTTAAACAATGTTTGAATCTATGAAATTTAATAGACAATCAATTCCATAAAGTTTAAGTAGACTAATCGTTCAATCAACTTATAAATTTACAGTGAACATAGCACCTAAGTATCAAGAAATCATTATTTATAAGTATGGATTATTGTGGGCTCCAAAAATTCACCACCAATCTTTCGATGAAGAGAGTTTGATTTAAATATCGGTCAAACTTTTAGAAGGCAGATGAAATAGTAGATAAGACACTACCCAGAGATTTCATTATCATAAGTGATTTAGTTTCTTATAGAGAAAACTTTACATGCTAATTATCAGAAAAAGTTAAATGTAGCGAAGAAAAGAAAGATGTGGAGTTTAAAATTTAATCTTATGAAATTCATCATATTAACTTAAAGCGGATGGTTGGTGGAATGATGACGTGCCCGATCAAGATCCCATGGTTTCGTCATCTCGGGCTATCGTAATCCCTAGTAGTTGGTCGAGGAGGTAGGTAATCGACCCAAGGAACCTTGTTAGCAGCCATGAGTTGCGTCGTCCAAGTAATCCTTATAGACCTAGGGTGGTGTTTGTCCAAGGAGACAATCTTAAGTCTACCTTAACTGACAAAAGGGTTTTGTGCCTATCAAATATATCCTATGATTCATAACTCGGTGGCGAGCTATTGGAATAATATAATGCAAGCAGCAATATATATAATGGTGTCATTTGATCAGAACCACGCATCGTGAGGACTCGATCAACCGTATCATATGTGGAGCCTATCACAAACCACGGAATGAGAGACACGAGTCACGCCCCTTACCGGCATGAGATTATCAGGAATATAGTGATTTATTTGACTTGACATTAGCTCCTTTGTGAGCTTGAGTTTTCTTAATCTCTCATCTCCAACAAACGATGGTGGATGAGTTGATAAATTGTTCACTTTAAGTATTTATATAATAAATTTCATTTAGTTCAGATATTTACTTAGTTAAAATTTAGTTTTATGATGAATTAGTTTAGAGCTCGAGTATTTCTTGATGATAATATCTCCTCCGATTGAGATTTTTCAATCAACACGACCATCATCCGGGTAGACCTTGTCAACTCTACTTATTTGCTAGTAGGAGATCGGGTCCATAACTTATGTGTAATTTAAATTCTTTTAAAAATTAATATCATAACAGATCTTGTCAACTCCATTGCAAATATAGAGGATTGAGTCTTATGATCTAATGTAGTTTAAATTCATTTAGGAGTTTATCATTTAGTAGACCTTGTCAACTTTATTTCAAGCATAGAGGATTAGGTTTACTATAATCACATTCTATGAAGCTAAATATTTATATATTTCATTGACTTGAATTAGCATTGAAGACATTTATTAATTTGCATGCATATAGTCATAAATGATTGAATTGATCTCATCATTCTTCTTTTTTTTTTTTAACCTACACAGCATCCACAGACACTAAGTTTAGGTATTTAGTATAAGTGTTGGGACCCATGCGGGTGTTTAGTAATTTAGGTAACTTTATTTCTAAATTATGAGATTAATTTCATATTATTTAATCTTAACTTTGCCTGCGCAGCCTTTTCATACCTTAAAATTTGCACTTTAAATCTCTACCGAGCACATGCAGGTGTTTTTAGCATATATAATTTCATCCAATTAATGAAATTATTGATTTTGAAAATCATAATTAGAATGAAAATTTTCTAATCTTTGGATTGAAGGAAGCTTTATAATTTGTGCAGAATTTAATTTACTATCGACTTTTATCTACTTGTACGAAAAATTACAGATTCGGTGGCGAATGACCATTCTGGTTCTATTTAATCATATAAAAACATGCTCATTATTTATACTTCATCTATGATTATTGAAATCTTGTCTTTCAGTGATAATTGGCTCATTCATATTAATGTGTTTTTTAGCTCATCGCAAATCTAACTCAAATTACATGAGTTGTTTATGATTCACCCAACATATCATGCAATATAACTTAAGTGATTATAGAAAGACTTCGTATATGCTTATTGATGAGCTAATTAGCTACATTGTAAGTCCTTTTATGAATTTTATTTGGATCCCATTAATTTTGAAGATAAGCACTTAGATACCTTATAAATTTCATGTGTTTCAGATTTGATTTTAAATGCAAGATCCAAATGGTTCTTTTAAAGGTTACATTCATGGTTGGTGAGTTACCTAATTGAATTTGTACTTGTAAGAAAGTTACCAAATTTCTTACACACTTTTGTTCTCAATTTAGAATTGGGCATTTAGATTTACTACTAATTATTTGTCATTTGGTATTCAATTGATATCCTTACTTCATTTGACATCAAATGTGATTATTCAAATATTCAATTAATATTATTCATATTGATTACTTCTTCATAAATTTAATACTTTGAATATTCAAAGAGAAGCTTGCTCATTGTTGACCTCATTTTTAGAATGAGCTCTCAACACTTCTATCTTAGGCTTAAGATTTATCTTAGACCTTAAGAGTTCCTTAGTCTTAAGACATATCTTACGTGGACACTCCCCTAACCCTAGAAGACTTAGAAGAGTTAGCTATAGGAATAGGTCATGCCTTAAGGGTGTTAGGAAAATCTACCTATCCTTAGCTTGAACCAATCCTCACTTTCCTTCTTTCAAGTCAAACTCTAAATCAATTCTATTTGATTTTCTCTAAACTCAAATCAATTCTATAATTCAATTCCATGATTGAAACCCATAATCAAAATCCATCAAAAATTCCTAAGTCCAAATTTTGCTTAAGTCTTTAATCCTTCCCTTAAGGACTTAACCAAAATCATGATCTAAACCTATTCAAATATTTGATATTTTCTCATGATCCATTTATATTCTCATATATAAATGAAATATAAATTCAAACACATCAAATCAAACTCAAAATTCCAAATCAATTCATGAAAATTTCCTTTAAGTCCCCTTAATTTTTCATTAAAGGCCTTAGCCAAGATCAATCATAAACCTTGATCAAACCTACTCAAACCCTTGGAATTTTCTCAAAACTTAATTATATTCTTATTTATATTCTCATATATAAATGAAATATAAATATAAATCAATCCAATAAAAGGCAAAAATTAAATTCCAAATTTAAAATCCTTGAAATCCCCTAAAATCCTTTGATTTTTCATTAATGGATTTAACCTAAACTTTAATCAAACTTATTCAAACTCATGAGACTTTCTCAAAACTTATTTATATTATCATTTATATTCTCATATATAAATGAAATATAAATATAAATCAATCAAATTCAATTCAAAAATTAAATTTCAAATTAAAATTTTTTTTAAATCCTTTAAATTCCCTTTAATGGATTTAACCTAAATCATGATTAAATCACTTCAAATCCTTGAAATTTTCTCATGATCAATTTACATTCTTATTTATATTCACATATATAAATAAAATATAAATTCAAACAATCAAAACCAATTCCAAAAATCAAACTCAACTCCACTCAAAATCAAATCTAAACATTTCAAGTCAAAATCTTGAACTTGGTCAAATCACTTGCAAATCAAGTCAAACCCTTGATTTTCTTTCATGATTCAATTAACCCTACAATCATGAGCTCATATATAAATCCAAACCTCAATCAAACTATCAAAACCTAATTCAAAAATCAAACCCAAGACCCCTTCATATTCTTCCTTTAAATATGAAATTTTCAAATGGATCAAAACTCATTTGATTTCAAACCACTTGTAAATGGATTTATATTTCAATCATGAGTCCATATACAAGATCTATCAACTTCAAATCAAGTTTTAACCAAGTTATTTGACCCACTTAGGCTCACATGACCCAAAGTGACCTAAAGTACCCTTATGAGCCAACTTCTGATCATAACTAAATTGAATTTAACTAAATTAATATTTGTCTCTCATCATGGCCAACAATCAACATGGGATGACCAATCAATCAAATTGAGTCAAACCAAGTCAAACCTATGGGTTGACAAAGTCAACACTTAACTTAAAATGAAACCCTACATAGCCAAATTCCACCATAGGCAAAATTGATTGAAACCATTGATATAAGTTCACTTATGACCTATGTTTGAACTTGACCAAGCCAACATTTGAGCCTATCATAGCCCAATTGGCCCACTTGACCTAAGTTGACCCATTTTGACCTAAAGGGCCAAAATGTGTCAAAACTTGATCTAAGCCAAATTGATTGAAATTAATGGGTCAAGTCCATCCCAAATCACTTGTGGAACTTGACCAAAGCCTCAACTAGACCAAACCTAGCCCACTGATTAGACCCAACATGACCTAAAGGGGTCATGTTGAGCCAAAATTGAACTTAACCAAAATTGATTGGAAACAAAGATACCAATCCACTCCATATGACTAACCTAACCTAAACCTACCCTTAACCTACCTCAAATAGGTCAACTTGGTCCATTTGACCTAAATAAAGTCATTTGAGCCAAAACCAAATATATATCAAATTGAATCAAACCAAAGCCACCAAAATATTTTAAATGGTCATATGAACTTGACCCAACTCTTGGTTTGACCCAATTTGACCAATTGGTCAACTTAACCCAAATTGACCCATTGTGACCTAAATGAGTCGACATGAGCCAAACCCTATCAAATGAATTCCAAATCCAATGAAACTTGGCCAACCCTAGTTTCTCCACATACCCAACATATCCAAAGTGGAAAAACAACAAAATGACCATCCTACCCATAAGCCATAGAACAAATTTTGGCCTAACCCATGGGTATTTTGGTCATACCCTCTTCACAATCACTTGAGGCTTTCCTAAAAGCTCAAAAGGACTTATTGATGAGTGGTGCACCCAACCCAATGGGTTTGGGTCAGCCCATTTGACCCATAGACCAAACCCAACCTCATAGCTTGAAATTGAGTTTTCAAACTCCCTCCTAAGCTCAATTTGATGCACATGGGAGGTTGCTAATCCACTCAACACCTCAAACCGATCATGTGCAAAGATCTAATAGCCTAAACAACCCTCCCAATCTCAGCAATTGGATCAAAATGGCAAAGGAGGTGTCGACCGTCCGATTGCCATAGGGGGAGATATACTCCCCCTAATTCAATAAAATTTCAATTCACTCACTGTCGATTGAAGCCTAGGAACCCTTAGCAATCATTAGAGAGCATTCCCAAGGTCTTGAGAGAGGATTAGAATTCTTCCTTCTCGGTTTTGCATAGTGCAAAAACAGGGGAGGTGGAGTGAATTGCTAACTTCCTCTACACTTGATTTCCTCCAAATTCCTTCTACACTCTTCATCTAAGAGCCAATCCGAGCTCACTCAAGCTCACATTGAAGTTCCCATAGCAAGGAGAGGATCAATTCAATCAAAACTGAAGCTCAAGTGAAGTGGTGTTGGTCTACCCATTGATCCACTCAACCCCAAGGCCAAGGAATTTCAACAGGACTTCGTCTCCACCAGATGAAACTACCTCATCAATCTCAAGCGCCGGTGAGGTATGGAATTTTCTGACCACTTAACTTAGGGGGTGTTGGTCCTTTGTGAAAGAAATATTCATGGCATGAAATCACCGTTGGATGGGTTTGTGTAGATGGGATGGTGAGTTAATTTTCTATGATTCCATTCGAGTTTGGATCTCCCCTGATCATGGACGCCTCCATTGATCCTCGGGGAAGAACTTTATTTCAGTCCATCCAGTTTTAGATGGACTGAGATTATTTAACATGTTTTAGAAATCACCCTTTTAAAACCTGGTGAATTTACGTCATGATCGAAAGAGGATATGCGTGCCGCCATTTGGGATGTGAGTTTATCACACCTCACGGTGACGCGTAAAGTGCGGTGACGCCACCACGCCACGTCAGGCCGAAATAAAGCAGGATTAATTAAACAATTAATTAATTCCTGATTAATCCATAGAACTTTTAAAATTTATAATTCCCTCTATAAAAATAAAAAAAAATACAAGGAAAAATACTATGGAAAGATAATTTCATCTAGAATATTTTAAAAATGATTTCAATGGATTTTGAATTACCATTTTTTCTCCTTAATTCAATCTTAATTAAGGGTTAACTCATTAATCACCCCTTTAATCAATTTTCAAAAATTCTAAAAAAAATTTTAAAACTTAATTAATCTACCTTGGGTAGATGCTTAAGTGTTAATAGTCTAAGTCTAATTAAGAAAATTAAAACCTCTTTCATAAGTATGAAAGGGTGTTTTGAAATTACTTAAGCTAAACCCTTTAGCTTAATTAACTTTTAATTGTGAGCCAAATTGCATTAGGCCTTTTCATTATTAGGTGCATTGCAAAATTTAACCACCTTGTGGGTTTTATGTTATCTCATTGTCTCATAATTACTTCGTTAATTTTTCTAAAGTGGTGTAGGTAAGGGTTAATTAAGCCACCTAATTTATACCTTAACCTAATCAATGCTTAAAAATGGATTTAATTATCTAAAAATTAAACAAAAATACAAAATACATGTTGGAATGGGTTAGGAAGAGCAAACTCATCTCACATTTTCAAAATTAAATCAAACTTTAAACTAAATAAAAATCATTTTGAAATTCACTTTGATTTATTCTAAATTTTTTTATTCCTTAATAATATCTTTAGGATTTAAGTAAAGTGAGTTTGTTTACATGCTTTTATTATTTTGGATCTTTCCCAACATGTTAAATTGTATGTCATGTGATTCATGCATTCATAATTTCATGTTTTCAAATTTTAAAATGAAAACTATTTACTTTATGTCAAATGTGCATGTGTTGACTAAAGTAAAATATGAATAGCTATTATCACTACTAAATCCAAATTATTTTCAAAATTATAAATGAAATATCAAATCTGAAAGTATGCTACTTATACTTTAATTATAAGCTTGCATGTAAAATATTATAAAGGTATGCTTAGTATAACTTTTAATGTTGGTATAGTTTTGAATAAGAATTTTGGTGAGACATAAAGTTCATTTGAAAGGGACCTAATGCTCACCTAATTTCATATCTTATTCATCCCTATGCTACCATCTAAGAAGGTTTACTTACACTTATATGCATAAATTACATAAACAAAATAAATCTATTAAACAACTTTTACATCTTCTTTTTCTATTTCATTTTTTATTTTATACTTCTTAAAGAAAGTGGTATATTACCAGACAACCCCAGATGAGCTTTAAGTTTCTAAGTAGGTCTTGTACCTTACACCTCTGGTTAATAATGGTGTTATACTCACTTATACCTTTCTTACTTTCATGTATGTATGTGAAATTTTGGATAAGGAAAACCTTTTTCTACTTAAGAAAAAAAATCATGTATATTCAACTTTTAAATTTTCTTAAATGGATTACTTAGCATGCATCATAAAGTATGTTAACTACTTTCATTTGTATGTATAAATATGCTTAGGGTCCATCCATATGCATGTTATATATGTTAGGAAAGAATGAAGTAAAATGAGTGATGTGAATTTTGATTCATTTTATTTAATCTTAAAATATCTTTCTTTTTGAATAGATACGTTTAGAGTTTATCTAAACTTAGGATTAATTAAAAGATGTAATCAAAATATTCGCCGAAATGAAACTAAAACATGAACCTACTTTAGAAAATTACTTTAGGTTAGGGAAAGAAAGAGAAGTTCCCTCTCCTCATAACTTAATAATTACTTGTAGGTTTCACTTAAACCAAATTAAAACATGAAATAAAAATAATCCAAAACACTTAAATAACTTAAATGAAACCTTACTCTAAGTTGAACATGTCCTTCACACTTAGAAAATTTGAACCCAAAATCCTAAGCTAAGCATACCACACAAACCTTCAAAGTACACACATTAGCCTGAGTCACAACTTCTAGCCTTAGTGGTGGGTTTGATGTTATGTTTTATTTTATGATGAATATTTTATGATGATTATGATGAAATGAATGGTATGACGTTTAGTCTAACTATTCTTTTCTAGGGATTATGCTAAGGAGTTATCATAAATAAAAAATATAAATACTTCTTTGCTGCTTATACCCCTAAATATAATCCATAGGTGTGGACTTAGTCACCCATGTGTGTGATAAGTCCAATATACATGTTTGGGATTTGTGTGTTGTGATTTAACTAATCTTTATTTTGCAGGTGTTAGTTAGATTTCAATTTTTCATTTTCATGTAAAAATTTGTATAATTAGGATTTTGAAATAATTTATTATGGGGATTAAGATGAGCATTGGTCATAAGATTCTATCTTATGTACCATGTGAAACTTTGGAGCATCCACCTTTCAACCATCTAAATGAGGAACCAAAAGAAGAAAGAAAGAAGGAAGAAAGAAAGAAGAAAAAGAATTGAAGACCTGAATTGTAATTTAATTCATTTATAATTCATTTAGGGTTGTATAAGAGCCTACCCAAATTTGATATTTTGGTTTGGTGGTGCCACGGCCATTTATTCTTTTTACGATTAGTTTTATAAATTGATTGATGATTTGTTTAGTTTTTGCATTAAAGCTAATTTCTTTCTTGTTTTATGTATGGCCTGGATGTGGATTAGGCTTTTTAGGAAAAAATAAATCTTTTACTCAACTTAACAATTCAAATTCAAATTAAACAACTCATAACCTCACATAAAGCTTAGGATTAAAATCAAGATAAAAGAATTAGCAACCCTTAAATGGATTTCTTTTATAATATCATGCACAAATACATCTTATTTCACTCTTGATTGGAGGGTGTTCACCTTTGCCAGAGAACCCGGCTTGACCTTTGAGGGTCGTGGTGGAAACTCACCTCATCCCTTCTCGCTAATTTTGGCCAATAATCTGATTTCTCATGCATTAGTCATAAAAAAGTTCATTACTGAAATAAAATGATCATTCAAAAATGAAAAATAAAATAAAATTTGAATCAGATTGATTTAGTCATTCAAGCATCCCTTACATGATCTACTTGTGATGAAAGACTTAATCTCTTTCTAAATAATAACAACCCAATTATCTTATACAAAGTATAAATACTTGCCTACATGTATTTAAAATCATAAGAGAGTTAGTGCCATCCCTGCATTGTAGTTCCAAGCTATCTGTGGTTTGTCCTCTCAGGAAGCAAACCAACTACTCATTTCCCCTTTAGATTTAGTGCTCGCCTTTCCCAAGCTCCCTGATTTAGGTTTCAGATCGCTTCTCCCTCATAGCCATAAAGATAATTTCTCACCTCTTAGACATTTCCTTATCTTATGTTAAGGAATCTTAAGTCTTGAAATTCTAATAAAAATACAACTCAAATAAACTAAAATCAATTTCTAAAATGTAAAGCCCAACTATAGGATAGTTTGAGATACTCGCTAGATTTTCTAGCATCGTGGGCATCTCCTACTTATTTTTCATTTTTGGCTTCGATAATAACTCCCTCTTTTGATCAATATCGTTTAATCTTCAAGCACAAATCAATCGATTGATAGTCCTTCCCTATTAAAATCTTCAAAGACAATAATCATTTATCTTAATCATGAATTTTCCTAGGGGATCCTGTCCCTTATGATGTAATTAACTATGGGGGCTTGCCCCTGGGTGGAACTTAACGAACCCAGTTTAAAATAAACTCTTCTTTACTTTTCCATGTAAAATAGGAGAAAATTTTTTGGTACATATGCAAATCCATCGTCCTTAGGAGTCCTTATTGAGGTGATTAGTTCCATTAAAGAGTAGTGATTGCCTTTCTCGAGATAAGACACTATCACGATGACGATCCAATCACCGTAAATAAGTACATCTCAGATCTGCAGATCTTACCAAGAAGAATTTTTGTAAGGATTACTCTTTCTTTTCTCCCCACGGATTTGAAAGGCGGCTCCCTTATAGAAATTTTTCATCACTCTCACATAAAAGACATCAAATCCAACATGGATTTATCCTTAACTTCACATCAAGTTTTATGTTTATTTAAAAACTAAACTTTCAACTTATTGTAAGTCTCTTATGAGTTTCACTTGAAATCATTAATTGTCAATCCTATGAGGATGACAGCTTTTTTTTTATTATTATTGTCGTGATTTTATTGTCCAATAAAAATGCTATTATTATAGTTGTTAACGAGCTATTAAATAATACTCTTGCTTGTGGGTAGACAATTATTTTTTTGTTGAATGCAAACTGTTTATAGCTTTTGTATAGATCCTCCAATCATACATGCTTTTGACTTGGTAATCAATATGGAATGAAGTGGACGCAACATGTTTTACACATGTCGTACCACTTAAAATTTCATAAATTAAATATGGGCTTTGCTAAAAAGGGCTCACTTTCCTCTTATAAATTGAAAGGATTTGGGAGACCATTTCACTCACATTTCATTTGACTCTTCAAGTCATAAGTGATCCTTTGAGCATTGGGTAGGGGAGGTGGAAAAATTATTTAATGTTGCTTGTGAGCTTTCAAATTTAAAGAAGAAAATTTGCAAGTCTTCATTTTTTCATGCACACATTTATATTTATTTTACACATTTACTTAATTTGTTTAGTTCAAAATTAGTTTCATATTATTTCATGTGTGTGTGTTTTTTTTAAATGAATTTTGATTTTCTCCCTTTTTTTTTGTTTAAATCCAAAATTCAGTCCAAATTTTGGCAACTTTTCGATATATACTATGTCGAAATTTTTTACCATCACGCCTCAATTTAAACTGGTTTTAAACACCTCTATCATCTCACCACTCGATGAGCATGACGAGATCTTTAAATCTGCAAACAAAACACATATGCATACACATAATTTTCACACACTTCTTTACATTTACAATCAGTAACAACGTAAACCTGCATGAGAGTGCAACTGATTTGCAACCTAAAAGCAATAATGTTTAAATCCAATCTTCCTTTAATCCTAAAGAGGTAGAATAGAAAGCCAACTAGAGGTTGAGTTTGGATGAGATGTCGGAAGCAAGATCGAGCTAGGAAATATAAGGATTAATTGCTGTTTTGGCAGCCAAACAAAGAAGTAAACAGGGCTGTTGGCTGTGACGATGAGTCAAAAAAAAAAATCAGTCAAGTAGATCTTCCCCAAGCTCGTGCGGCTTGCTAGAATGGGCTTACTGGAGTGGTAAGCCCAGAGAGAGGAGGGATAGAAATGGGAAAGTGTCAAAGACCGAGAGGAACCCGCCTGATGACAGAGTTCCCTCTTGGCTGGGCAAAGGGAATGATCGGAGGAGGATTCGTGCGTTCGCGTGCTCGATCGGAGGAGGAATCGGGAAGGGTATGCTGAGAGATAAGGAAAGGATGGGGGAGATGCCGGAAACCAAGAGAAACCTACTTGATGGTAGAGTTGCCTCTCGGCAGCCGCCATTTGTGAAATGGGGAGGCCGGAGAAGGAATCAGAGCTTACGGTTTGAGGGGACAAGAGGTGCAAGCAATGATCGGCTGCTTCGTTCAGCCGAGAGAAATCAAAGGATTCGGGTTGGTGGCTGACTCGATCGAGAGAGGTAAAGGATGGACAGGCCGACAACTAGATGGGAGCATGCAGCCATCGACTTGATCGGGAAGGAGCCGAGCGAAGAGAATAAATCGGGACCGCCTAGGGCTACGGAATTTCGGCTGCTTCAAATTGGCCTCGATCCCCTGGGAAAATTCTCCAATTAATGCCGATTAATACCTTAATTGTTGACTAGTGTATTTCCATATAGGATTAGACAAGATTTTCAAAATATTGGACAAAATTAAAGTTGTTCAAGTCACAATTCAGTTTTAAATTAATTTTGAAATAAAATTATTCATAAAAATTATGTTTATCATATTGAAAATAAATATCATAAGTTTTCTTATCTTCGTATGACCCGGTCGCATAGAGATTTATATGAAATCTTGTCAAAATTAAACCCACATAATATGAGTATTATTTCTAGGTAAATTCGACGTTTCGGATTTAACGACGTAATCCATTTTACGATCGGAGATCATTTGGGCAACGTCGAAGTCGATCAAAGTAAATTTGAGGTTAATTTAGGCGTCGTCGCACTCCGAGGCTTGTTATTTGCTCCACACTTGACCAAATCGATCGCGAAAAGCCTTGTTCAATAATTTTGATGTTTTGATGACAACGGCGGAGTCCATTTCGCGAAAGGAGCTCACTCGGATAGCGTCGAGGCCTCTAGACTAAAATATGCGTGAAACTGTCTATTCTATTTATTTTCCTTCATTGGATGGTAATTAATCGATGTGAGATATCAATTTTAATTGATTTTGATATTCTGAACTCATTGGTGCAGTTGATTTTACGATCAGAGAACATCTCGATTAATTTTGATGACGATCCATACGCTTTCAACTCTCATTTTTATGATGTTGCATCTACTTCTTGCTGATTTAAACATATGTGCTTAATTAAGCATATGAACACTATTTATAGGTCAACAAATACTCCCCAACAAAATGGTGCACGTATAAAGCGGATCATATTTGTTGTAAACTAGTTTACCATATAAGATTTGACCTAATTTGCCTTTATTGACTCATCAGGTAGGAAGAGAGATACATTCAGTCATACGCTTAATATTTTGGTGGACTTGTTAAAGGATTAACCTGATTTGTCCGAATTGACTTGTCAGGAGAATGTGCATACCTTCGGTCCTTTGCTTATTGCTTTGGTGCACTTGTTGAAGGATTTACCTGATTTGTCTTAATTGACTTGTCAGGAGAATGTGCATACCTTCGGCCCTTTGCTTGTTGCTTTTGGTGGACTTGTTGAAAGATTAACCTGAGTTGTCCGAATTGACTTGTTAGGAGAATGTGCATTGCTTTTGGTGGACTTGTTAAAATATTAACCTGAGTTGTCTGAATTGACTTGTTAGGAGAATGTGCATACATTCGGCCCTTCGCTTGTTACTTTTTGGCAGACTTGTTGAAGGATGCAAGCCGGTGACCTAGTCTTCGAGACGAGTGTTAAGTTTATGGCAAGAAGTCGTTAGTTTGACACTTGGTGTTTTAGTAGGCTGGTTGACTACAAAATTATCTTAGTTCAGCTATGAGTTTTTTATGAACTTCAAGATAGCTTCTTCAGCCCTGTGCTTGCTGCTTTGTCGGAGTTGTTGAAGGAGTTGAGGCATTTGTGGTTGCTCACTTCTCCTGATCCTCTCTTGATTCGGCCGATCAATTGGAAAGATTCTTGATCTGGATCATTTAAATTCGCTTGAGTTGGATGCCTTTGGAGGATGTAACAACAGTCAAACAAACAAGAAAGGGGCTCTTTCCTTGCGGCCTTTCTTTTACGGTTTGTTGGCGACTCGGCCACATTTAGGCTTAGTGAGTCCGATGGAACTTAAAAGCTTTTTGTCTTGATCTTTGAGATTCTAATAGTTCGGGAGGCGAACCTCTAGCCTTTGAAGTTGTCCTTTACATGTCCTTGTTGACCTCACTTTTAGAGTGAGTTCTAAACTTCCTCATCATAGATATTAGACTCTTATAGACACTAAAAGCTCCTTAGTCTTAAGACACTTCTAGTGATTAATTGAACATTTAACCTAAGTCTAGAGATTTAGAAGAGTTAGCTACTAGAATAGGTTGTGCTCTAGGGACTTAGAAAGACTTGCCTATCATATAGCCTAAACCCAATCCATATGCACCTTCTCAAATCCAATCCAAATTCAAATCTCAAACCAAACCTCAAATTCCAATTCATATTCCAATTGCAAATCTGAATTCCAAATCATTTGGTTGAAATCTATGATCAACCTCAAATTCAAAATCCTTCCTAAGCCCTTTGATTTCATCCTATGGACTTAGCCATAACCAATTCAAATCAATCCCAATTCATTTGAATTTCTCAAATATCAATTCAATCTTTCAATTAAACTATCAAATTCCAATTCAAATCCAACTTCAAATGATTCAATCCCAATGATCAAAACCAAATCCAAACTCAGCCAAATTTCCTTCTAAGCTCTTTTGACTTTCTTTCATGAGCTTAGTCAAATTTGCTTCGAAATCACTCCAAACTCAAGTGATTTTCTCATAAATAATTTATATCTTAATTTATATTCCCAAATATAAATGAAATATAAATTCAAATAGCCAAAACAAAATCCAAAATCAAACCAAAATCCAATTTATACCATTTAAGCCAATTCCTTGAACTTACTCAAATCTCATCCAAATCAAGTCAAAACCAATAGATTTTCTCATGAATCAATCATTCCTTCAATCATTTGGCCAAATATAAACATAAACTATAATCATCAAGCCAAATCAAGTCAACCCAAGTTAAGCCTAAGTTAGCCCCTTTGACTTAAAATATTCAAATAAACTAAAACTTATTTGAACCCAAACCAATTATAATTGAATTTATATATCAATCTCAAATCCATATATAAACTCAACTAAATGAAACTCAATCAAAATCAAGCCAGCTAAATCCAATTGGCTCACTTGACCCAAAGTGGCCAATTTGACCTACATAAATCAAAATCTAATTCAATTCAAATCAAAGTGAATTAATTCAATCCAAACATCATGTCATGATTGTTGATCATCCTAGGTTAATCAATTGTCATGAATTGGGTCAAATCAAGTCAACCTAGCCCATTGACCAAGTCAACCATTTAACCCATATAAACCCAAACTAGCCAAATTGCAACATAAACCAAATTAATTGCAATAAATGGCTCAAGTTCATTCCAAATTAATTATTAAACTTGACCAGAGCCATAATTGTGCCCAATTTGATCAATTGGTCAACCTAACCCAACTTAGCCCAAATTAACTTAAATGATCAAATTGGTCAAAATCCAAATTAAATCCAAATTAAACCAAATTGATTGAAACTAATTGAACCAATGCACTCCAAATGGTCATTTGAACTTGATCCAACCTTTAGTTTGACCCAATTTGACCAATTGGTCAATCTAACCCGATTTGACCCAATTTAGCCCAAATGAGTCAAATTGATCCAAATTAAACCAAATGAACTCCAAATAACATGAAATTTGGTTCAACTCACTTTTGACTGATTTCAAATCTGCTCAAATCAAATCCAATACTAAATGACCACTTTGCCCTTAGGTCAAGGGCATCCCATGAGAAAACACACTTGCCTAAATGGTCATTTCTCTTCCTTGGTCACTTGGCACTCATCCATTAGTCCACCTAGGCACCAAGGACACTGACCAACCTAACCCAAGAGGTGGTTGGGTCAACCATGATTCATTGGGAGGTGAATTCACCTCACCTCTCCCATTGGAACACTTGCCATGAAAGATTTTCACCTCCCTTTGCTAGGACACCCATTTGTTCTTCATGGCAGCCACTTTTCATGTCTTAGCTAACTAAAATGAGCCACTTAAGATGATTCTCTTCCATTCCCAGCCATCCGAAGCCAAAGGACACCCATTTTGAGCCAAAAATCAAAAATGAAAGGGGATTTTCGGCCAAAACTAAAGCATAGAAAATAGAGACTCTTATTCTCATTCTCTCACTCTCATTTCATCCTTTTAGAGCTCCCAAACCAACCAGCAAATATTCTCACTTAATTTTTGAGCAAAAATAACCAAAATCAAGTGGATTTCGACGAGTAAGTAGTGACCACCAGTAGATACATTATTCCGAAGTGAAGACGAAAACCTAGGCTCATTCTAAGGCTTCTTCCTCCACTCAAGAGCGTGTTCAAATCAACATTGCCGCCGAAAATCATCCCCGGTGAGGTAACTTTTAAGAAAGCCAGTAGCAGACCTTAAGATTTCTTGTTTTGTGATGATTTTTGTGTAATTTTAGGAATTTTCCTTAGAAATCTCTAACATTCTTTATTTTATACAATCCTAATACGAAATAGAAATTTTTCAGCTCGAATCGACGTGAAAACGAGCCCATTCAGACGAAATTTTGTTTAGATTTCGCAAAAATTTGCAAAACCCCCTCGGTTTACTATTTTGCCGGCCACGACGCACAGCCGCCATCCGATCCTGCGTTCAGGGGGATCCGACGGCCCTCATTTGACGCAGATCCCATGTTTCGACTCACCAAATCGCGCAAATCGGATCCGGACCGTCCCGATCCACGATCGCACTCCTCGCGATTTCCGGTTACAACACGCCGCCACGCAGCCAATCATGGCGCCGTTGCCGCCAAGATCGCGCCGCTAATCGTTAAGTGGAAAATTTCGGATTTTTTTATTTTAAAAATTATTTAAATCGTTTGAAACTTTAAAAATTCATAGAAAATAAAATACTTAACGAAAAATTGCAAACAATGACTCGTTGGATTCGTCTTTCCGAGAGGAATCCAACAAATCTAAAATTCTCAAATTTGACTGAATATTTTGAGCTTAATTTAGGTTTTAATGAAAATAAAATTTTATTAATTACACTGAAAATACAACAACAACAACAACAACAAACCTTTATCCCACTAAGTGGGGTCGGCTACATGAATCCTTTGTCGCCATTGTGTTTTATTATGTGTCAAATTCTCATTTAATTCAAGTATACTAAGGTCATTTTTTATACATCTTAACCAAGTTTTTTTAAGTCTACCTCTGCCTTTATTAACATAAGGCAAATCTAATGCATCTACTCTCCTAATTGGGTCATCGAACGGCCGACGCTTTATGTGGCCAAACCATCTAAAGCGAGTCCTCTAATTTTATCTGCCACTGAAGCTACTCCAACTTTTTCCCGAACATACTCATTTCGCATTTTATCTCTAAGAGAAAGCCACTCATCCACCTGAGCATCCTCATCTCTGTAACACTTAACTTAGTCTTATGCTTCTCTTTTATTGGCCAACATTCTGCACCATAAGTCATTGCAGGTCTTATCACCATCTTATAAAATTTTCCCTTAAGTTTAAGTGAAACTTTTCTATCACAAAACAGACTAGGTGCCTTCCTCCACTTCAACCATCCAACTTGAATTCTACTAATAACATCTCCATCTATTTCACCATCAATTTGAACAATAGAGCCTAAATATCTGAATCGCCACTCTTATTAATGACTTGTTCATCTAATGTCACAACAAGCATTTCACTGGAACTTCTACAACTAAAATTACACTCCATATATTCGCTTTAGATCTACTTAAATGAAAACCTTTAGACTCTAATGTTGACCTCCATAATTCAAGTTTCTGGACTGGACTCTCTAGTCTTATCAACAAGAAGAATGTCATCAGCAAAAAGCATACACCAAGGTACATCTTTCAATAAATGCCTAGTAAGAACATCCATAACTAAAGCAAAAAGATAAGGGCTTAAAGCTGATCCTTGATGTAATCCAGCTGAAATAGAAAAATATTTTGTCAATCATCCTTGTGTTTGGACACAAGTAACATCTCTAGTATAGATATCCTTAATGACTTGAATATAATCAATATTAACTCATTTCTGTTCTAGAACTCTCCAAAGAACATCTCTTGAAACTTTATCATAAGCTTTCTCAAAATCAATAAATATCATATGTAGATCCTCCTTAATTTCTCTATACTTCTTCATCAAATCTCTTAACAAATGTACAACATCCATAGTAGATCTACCTAGCATGAAACCAAACTGATTGTGAGAAATTTTTGTATCACATCGTAACATATGCTCAATTACTTCTCTCCATAATTTTAATGTATGACACATTTAACTTAATTCTATAATTTGCACAATTTCTTGTGCATCACCTTATTCTTAAATATAGAACCAACAAACTCTTTCTCCACTCATCTGACATCTTTTTAGTCTTTAAAATAATATTAAAAAGATTTATAAGCCAAGAAATTCCTTGATCTCCTAAACATTTCCACACTTCTATTGGAATATCATCAGGTCCTACTGCTTTTTCACATTTCATTTTCTTTAAAGTTTCTTTAACTTTAGATTTACTAAATATAAAAAAATAAAATTCTCTATTTTTATTTAGGGTATTAAGGTTGCTAAAATCAATTGTACTTTTAAATCCTTCATTAAAAAGTTTATCAAAATATCTCATCCACCTATATACAATATTCTTTTCTAAGAAAAACATTTTATTATTTTCATCCTTAATACACCTCACTTGAACTAGGCTTTACTTCTCCTATCTCTTTGGTTGGCTAACTTATACATACATCTTTCACCTTCTTTGATATATAATCTATTGTATAAATCACTAAAAGTTAAATTTTTGCATCATATATAGCTTTCTTAGAATCTCTACAAACCACTTTATATCTTTCCCAATTCTCCGAATTTTTACATCTAAACCAAGTTTTATAATAATGCTTCTTATTTCTTATCTTTTATTGCACACTATGACTTCACCGCCAACTATTTTTATTAAAATAATCTTTTCTTTTTGATTCTCCAAGCATATTTTCAGCAGCTTGCTTAATTTCACTTGCTACTTTTTCCCACATAACATTAGTTTCCTTATGAACACCCCAAATTCTAAGCTCTTGTAACTTGCTCTTAAAAATATTTTTATTTGTGTTCTTTAAGTGTTCTCATCTAATCCTAGAACAATAATTTGATTTATTTTTCCCCTTACAATCTTTCATTTTAAAATCTTAAACTAATAATCAATATTGGGTACTTAAATTTTCACATGAATGACCTTATAATATTTATAATCTAAACGATCTATTTTTTTATCAGAAAATAATCAATCTGTGTTTTACTAGATCTATTTTTATAAGTAATAATATGTTCATCTCTTTTCTTAAAAAAAGTATTAGCAACAATAAAATCATAAGCTAAAGCAAAATCTAATATAGTCCTACATTCTTTATTAGTCACTCTAAATCCATAACCACCATGAATACTTTTAAAATCTTCTACCACTCTACTAACATGTCCATTTAAATCTCCTCCAATAAATATTTTTTCTTCAAAATGTATCTTTTGTATTAATCCTTCTAATTCATTCTAAATTTTTTCTTTTGAGCTTACATCCAAACCTGAGGAGCATAAATGCTTATAACATTGATAATCTTAGTATCAATAATAATCTTTAAAGCTATAATTTTATCTCCACATCTATTAATATTTATAACATTATCTTTCAAACTTTTATCTATAATCACATCTACATTATTTCTAGTTCGACTTCTACCTGGATATCAAAGTTTAAAACATAAACTATCAATCTCCTTTGCCTTCTCTCCAACCCATTTAGTTTCTTGAACAAATAAAATATTTATCTTTCTATGAACCATAATATATATTACTTCCATTAATTTACCTGTAAGAGTACTTATATTCCAAGTTTCTAACCTAATTCTAGTTTCATGGACTAACTTCTTTGTCCGCATCCGTCCATAATGTGGGAACCCTTGCTTATTTAACACTGCACCTAGGCGCCGATGTAGCGGCCTTTGCATATTTTTCACTGTATTCAAGTCATACAATGCGTAGCTTCTAGGGGACGCTCTAGCATTAACATAATGATTTAAAGGATTCATGTCATGATTACTTCGACAAGTTTTACGCTAACTCTCGACTACCTATCGCAACCCTCCACTTTTCACATCCGGACTTGGGACAGGCAAAGGTAGTGTTGAAATTTTTAAAGATTAAAATTGAAGTTAAAATACACTTACTATAAAAATTTCAAGTCAAAAAGATTTCTAGATTAGAAGATATTATATTATGAAGCTCAAATGGCCTATTTTAACAAAAATAAATTAATTGACATTATAAAAATCATGAAAAATCACTTAAATCAACTAAAACTTTAAACAAATCATAATAAATCATAGAAAAATCATAAAAAATATAAATAAATACCCATTTTAAAGGTATTTTAGAAAAAAATTTAATAAAAATATTCTCAATTGATTTTGAATAGTAATTTAGACTTAATTTGAGTTTCATTGAAAACTTGATTAGCTTAATTACTCCCTATTTACCCAAATAATTAATCTCAAATTTTCTAAGGTTGATTAATGAGATGATCCATGCCTCCCATAATTTTCTTGAGATTTATTGCTTAGTTAATTAAGAAAATTGCTTGTCTTGGCCCTAATTACTTTCTTAATTATTAGGTGATTAATTAACATTCTAAACAGCAAGAAAACTATTAATTAATCTTGCTAATCATTGTAGAACAAGGAATGGGCATGGGGAATGAGATTGGGACCTCTTTCTCATTCTTTTTCCTAAGTTCATTTCACTTGACTTAAAACTAATTAATTTGGAACTAATTAATGGTTTAATTCAGTAATTAAAATGGCTTAATTAATTAAATTGAAATCACAATTATTCCAGAACTCATCTAATTAAGTTCTTTGGATAGATCTTTAGGTGTTTAATAACCTAAAGCTATTTAAGAAGATTATGGCTAACCTACATGTGTGGGAAAGCATAAGAGTACCTAATTAAATTATTTAATCTAATTAACTATTAAATGTGAGTCAATTGCATTAGGCCTTTTATTTTTTAGGATCATTGCTGATTTAAATTACAATTCATGTGCATATCATGTTGACTCATAATTAATTGGTTAATTACTTTAAGGTAACATAGGCAAGGATTAATTAATTGATTTAATTCATATCACAACTTAATTAATCCATAAAATTTACCTAATTATTTTTTTCATTGAACCAAATTAATTAACAAATATGAGAATGAGTTAGGAGCAGCAAATGATTGAATCTCCACTTTTCTCCAAATCAAATCAAACATCCAAAAATAACTTAATAAGAAACTTTAGTTTATTTTAAATAAGCTTATTTAATATGATTGTCTTTAGGAATTAGTTGGATTGAATGAAATTATATGCTTGTATTTCTTTATTTCTTTCTAATCATATTAAAATGTTGTATATCACTTATATTCATGCATTCATTTCTTTCAAAGATCAATTAAAATAAATGATTTCTTTTATATCATATGTGCATGTGTTGACTTAATTAAAAATATGTATGACTATTATCACTATTAAATCTCAAATGTATTTTCAAAAACTTATTAATGAATAATAATACATGTTGTGAGATTAACTATACATACATAGGAGGTGCATGTGAATATAAGCTTAGTGTATGAAGTGAAATTCCTTTCTTTCATTGATATGTTGATTTACAAAAGTATGAATGTTAGTGGGTATATTAGTCTAGACATTCCAGGGACGCAAGGCTTTAACTAGCCCCAAAGAAGTTCCTACATCACTCCCCTGGTGCAAAGCAATGGCGACGTACCCGTTTGATTTCATTCTTATGTATCTTGATATTAGAATTTGGATAGAGCTTTAATTCATTCACATAAATAAATCAATTAAATTAAATACTATTTTTGCATGATTTACATTCTTATAGTTGTTGGTACACTCATATATATTTAAGAATAGCGGGTATATCTAATCTTGATATTCCGGGGACTCACGGCTTTAACTAGCCCCAAGGAGGTTCCTACCTCACTCCTTTGGTGCAAAACAATGACGAAGCACTTACTTAAAATTTTCATACATTTGAATGTGTATTTAGCTAACGAATAAGAATCCCCTTTTTCTATAAAAATCATTCATGCATCTTATATTTAAGTATGTCAAAAACATATTGTATGCATAGATATGTTTAGGACTTCATCATGTGCATGCTATATATGATGGAAAGAAATGAATAAATACGTGTTGTGTGATAGTAATTAACTCCAATTAATCTTAAGAAGTCTTTCTTATTTAATGAGATTATTTAAAGTGAACCTAAGCCTATGACTAATTAAAATATGTAATAAGTCATTCATTAAAGAGAATTCATTTAATTAATTTGCTTTAGATGTGACTTAAGGTAGGGATAAAAGAGAGTGATCCTGCTAGATGAGAGCTTGCGGCCATTGACTTGATCGGGAGGGAGCCGAGCGAAGAGAATGAATCGGGATGGGAGTGTCGGCTGGTCTGTCGAGTCAGGCAGGAGAGAGAGAGAGAGAGAGAGAACGAAGGGAGGGGTTTCTGCTGCACCTGCTGTGCGATCCTTGGAACGGACGAGCGAGAGAGCGAGAGAGCGAGAGAGCGAGACGAGAGAGAGGAAGAACAACGGACCAAAGAAAAAACATGGACCCTGGGGGGATTTTCAAAATATTGTGCAAAATTAAAGCTATTTAGGGCTCAATTCAGTTTCAAATTAATTCTGAAATAAAATTATTTATAAAAATTATGTTTATCATATCGAAAATAAATATCAAAAATTTCCTTATCTTTGTATGACCCGATCGCATTGAGATTTATATGAAATTTTACCGAAATTAAACCCACATAATATGGGTATCATTTCTAGGTAAATTCGACGTTCCGGATTCAACGATGTAATTCGTTTTACGATCGGAGATCATTTGGGCAATGTCGAGGTCGATCGAAGCAAATTTGAGATTAATTTAAGCGTTGTCGCACTCTGGGGCTTGCTATTTGCTCCACACTTGACTAAATCGACCGCAAAAGGCCTTGTTCAATAGTTTTCGATGTTTCGGTGACGACGACGCAGTCCATTTCACGAAAGGAGCTCACTCGGATAGCGTCAAGGCATCTCAACTTTAATATGCGTGAAATTGCCTATTCTATTTATTTCTCTTCATTGGATGGTAATTGATCGATGTCAGATATCAATTTTAATTGATTTTAATATTCAACGATTTATTGATTTTATTTTATCGGAGACATCTCGAATTTATCATCGCGATCTATACGCTTCCAACTCTCATTTTTATGACGCTGCATCTAATTCGTGCTGATTTTAACATATTTGCTTAATTAAGCATATGGACACTATTTATAGGTCAACAATTATCACATGAATTTTATGAAGGAAAAAGTATGACCAAATTCTTCATGATTTGATTCAAAATTCTTCATAATAATTAAGCTAAATGCCACTTGAAAAAAAAAATGCAACCAAAAACATCTTTGAGATGCTTTTGGTGTGTGTTCTATTTATGATCACGAAAACTTCCTACTTCAACTAAAGAGGATTTGACAAATATCAAATAAAAGATAAGAAATAAAAGCATGGAATAAAACATTTGTTGGTGATAATATGTTACTAGCATCACTACTTGGTTACTTTAAAACAAATGAAAGCTCTTATAATGTTTACTTTCTTCAGTGTATAAAACGCTGCTCACAATCAAAGAGCTAGTTTGCACATAAAGAATCTAGCATCATATAAGATTACTCTGTGCAGCAATCAGTAACTCAAATACAGTTTAATGGCGAAAGGCCTAAAACGAGGAAGAAAGTGACAATGGATAACTAACCAGGGCTGAAAGTTCCTGGAGGAAGCATAGCCATGGCAAGGGCTGATGAAGAAAGAATAACAGCACTCATAGTCTCCAAACGCTGGATCAACCACTCACTTGCAGCGAAGTTATGGAAATAGGGACTGGCATTTTTATCAATAAGCACCAAGCTTTTAGCAAAGAATCTATCTTCCTCTTTAAAAGCCCTAATTGTGACCACTCCTGCCACTGATTCAGTAAGATGATTTGCTACTAAAGATTTGGTGGTGCCATTGATTCTCATCAACTCTTTTGCCGAAGCTAGATAATACCTCTATTTCGTAACAAAGTAAAATAAAAGTTATGGAATAGGATCAATGCAACCACAGACTAACAAGGCATTATATATAGAACAAACCTGCAAACGAATAGCAAGGTAGACCAAAGGAATAGCAACAAGCAAAACTTGCCAGATCACAGCAGAAAGCACACCAATGCTGCTATATGCATTAACTGTTGCAGTGAAGCTAAAGGCTATGGCAAATGGAACATCTAAATCAACAATACTTAGGTCAGATGAGACCTGCATGAGAATTGGGTTAAAGTTTCAGATGGACACAAAATAAAACGAATTGAAACAACAGTTTATAAGTATTGAAATGTTTCTTTCTTGAATTTTGTTTGTTTTTTGCATGATCTTACCCGACTAAGAATCCTTCCCAGAGGTGTAGAGTCAAAGAACGACATCGGCGCACGAAACAGAGAGTTTAACAGCTGAGCAAACAGAGATCTTGATGACTCCATGCCCAGAACAACAACAAATATGGATCTGGATAACAGAAAGAAGACGGTGCAAAATCCTATCACCAAGTACACTGAAATCAACTTTAACATGCTCACTTCAGGGTCTTGAACCTTAGCAGCCATCCATGAGTTCTGCGAAATCTGACCAGCCATGAATGTGGCATGAGAAAGTGCTGTTAGTGAGGCAAACAAGAAACCATTGTTCTGCGACAGGTACTGCAAGTAAGGTTTCATCCCAGTGTTTCCCGATTCTCTTTCTTCTTTCTTAATCAACTGATCTACTCCATTTGTGTTTTCTGTAATGGACTGTTTTCCTCCATCAATACTATTGATCTCTATAATAGATATTTTGTTTCTTTTACCAGAATCTAGTTGATCAAGCCTTTCTGTACCAACAGTATTTTTGTGGGCATTGACAAGTTCCTGAAATTCTTTGCTCGAAGCCAGTAACTCATGAAAAGGAGCAGCAGAAAAGAATTCCCCATCTGACATGAGCTGCAAGGATGTATGAGTATTATTTATCCAAGAAGTTTGATCGTACCAAAAAAAAACATTTTTTTTTACATGAAATTAGCTGCTTGTTAATCCTAATGGAACAAAACAGACATGAAAATGCCAGTTCTTGTTGATAAAACAGTGCGATGAGTAACAACAGGCCATCGGAAACGATTTTTTTGTAATTAAGACAGACAGTCTACAGAGAAATGATTCATTAATTCATAGTGCAAGCATACTCTAACCAAATGAAATTAAGTACGTGGTATATCAGTACTCACCAAAATAGAGTTGAATGCTGGAAGAAAATCTACTTGATGAGTCACTAACAGCAGTGTCTTGGACGAAAGAGCGACCATGACATATTCCTGCACATAATCAATTCCATTATTCAGAGAAATCTCTATAATGCATATAAATCATGAATCATCTGTCATAAATTTTACATTGAAAAGGCTACTTGCAGTATGAGCATCAACAGCACTGAAAGGGTCATCCAGGAGATATATATCCGCGTCCTGATAAAGTGCACGGGCGAGCTGAACACGCTGTTTCTGCCCGCCGCTCAGATTGACTCCCCTTTCTCCAATTTCAGTTAAATCTCCATAAGTTAACATCTCAATATCCTTCACTAAGGAGCATCTTTTCAGTGTTTCCTGGTATTTCTGTTCATCCATTACAGAGCCAAATAGAATATTCTCTCTCAGAGTTCCAGTCTGAATCCAAGCATTTTGCGAAACATATGCAATTTTTCCAAAAACATGAACCTGCAATCGATATCAAAGTATTTATCCAATGAAGAATGCCTCAAATGCAAGTTTTCCCATAAGAAAACTCCATATATTTGTTTCACAAAACTAGAAAACAAATGTGGGCTAAAGAAATTAAGTGAATTACCATGCCTTCTGTTTTAGGAATTTCTCCAAGAACCGCTGCCAAAAGAGTTGATTTTCCTGATCCAACCTCGCCGCAAATTGCCACCTTTTCACCGGCAGAGATCTCAAGGTTTATGTTTCTTAATGTAGGCTTCAAACAATGCTCATCCCATGAGAAGCTAGCTGAATTGATCACTATTGGTTTCTTAACGTTCATGCTGTGCCTCCTGGTTTTTAGCTCTGGTGCATCGAGGAATTTATCTATTCTAGCAAAAGCAACCTTGGCTTGTATGACTACACCAATAACATCAGGAATTTGTCTAACTGGGTCTTGAACAAGGCGTAATGTGGCCACAAAGGTAAATACATTACTTGCATTAAGAGGTATTTTCAGAAAATAGCAAGTTGAGAAAGTAGCAGCAGATACGAGCACAGGAGAAGACCAGAATAAGAAGCTATTATATGCTCTCCGAAGCTGAAAAGCTCTGAGCCACTTACACTCTACGTCTCTCAGGCCTTCTACAACCTTCTTGGAATGTGTTTCCCATGCATACAACTTCAGCACTTTCATGTTCACCAGAGCTTCTGACAAAGCTTTCAGCCTCTCATCCTGAGCTTTCATGAGCCTTGTCTGAAACTTGTGCTGCAGCTTTGCCAGCGGAGCGTTGCAGAGCACTGTTAGTATTATGACAACCATGGCTGCTATAGTTGCAAGGCCCACAGCATTATAAAGAATTGCTAATGCGATGCAGAGTTGGAAGCTCGTCGACCAAGTTTGATGAAACCAGAATGGAAATTCCCCTATTCTGTAAGCATCAACGGTAACATAGTTTGTTATCTCTCCAGAAGAATGGACCAGTTTGGCTGAGTTTGACAGCTTAAGTTGCTTCTGATAGATGGCTGCTGATAACAAAGACCTCACTTGCAGTCCTAACCTTCTAGTCCGGAAGTACCACTGCCTCTGCGATAAGGATTCTAAAATTTTGGCCAGAAACAAAGCGATAGCCAACACGAAACCTTCATACTTCGAAGTTTTTTTTCCTGCTGATACCTTAATGAAAGCATTAACTAGCAGAGGACCTGCAGAGAGTGTCATGACCTTCAGCAGTGCAAAGAATCCTGATACTAAAATTTGATCTAAATGGCAAGCCACTATTGCCCTTAAAACAGAAGGAGCAGCAGTCTGCTGCTTCTGTTTTAGCTTGTTCAATTGCTCCAAAAACAAGGTGAAGCGGCTCTCCGCTTGGTCTTCTTTGCCCAACATAGGGATATCTTTCTCCTCTAGCGGCTTCTCATAGCCTTTCTTCATCAAAGGATTCAACCACCAGAAGGACAATTTACTTAACAAGCCAGCATTTGCAAAAGGAGTAATGGAAGCATGATCATCTGAATCAACTAAGTTGCCATCAGATTCAGCCTTTAAAGGCTCATACAAAGAACTGTTACTTGAAAAGCCAGCATTTGGCATCTTCATTACAAAGACAAGCATAAGAATTGCCCCTGGCAATGAAAAGATGTCTAGGAATAGTTTCATGGATGGTTTCTTCTCTACAATTAAATCTAGGATGGAAGATGCACAGAGAAATCCATCAAACAAGGTCAAGGCTACAGACCATACTTTTGCAAAGACCTCTCCTAGCAATTTCACCCTCATGCTCACCATCAAGCAAGCAATCACCCAAGTTAAGCCTATATATAGAACTACCAGCCATGGATGGAGAGGATAAAAGCCAGTCCCTTTAGTTATTTTCTCTTCCAACATCCATAGAAAAACGCCTAAGTAAACCAATCCTAAACTTCCATTGAGAGCTGCGCAGATTGTTTTCAATGGTGAAGAGAAACTAAAGAGAGGTTGCAGTCTAACAGTTCTTGACAAAGCAGCCTTGATAAAAAAATTGATCAGGAATGCAACAACTAGAACCAAACTGATGAAGCTAGCGAGTAAATGATTCGAGCAAGTGGCAGAACAGAGTATTCCCACAGGACCACAAGCATCACCACCTTGCTTCAAGCAAGCAGATTCCCCATAGAAGATAAGCCCATCACCTTACAGAATTCAAAAGATACTTTTAATCAGAGAAGAACAACAAAAAATAACTTCTAATATTTTATCAGAAAAGTATTAATTTGATCAAAAAAACAAAGAAATTTAAAGTACAAAACACAATGAGTTCATCCTTACGCGCAAAAGCCTCCATCTTTCCTGCTCCTCAGAGTTTATTCCCTCCTCGTACGAATCAAAATAACTACTCCATTAACAGTCAAATTCCGATTAGTAAAATACAATTTTCATTCAAAACCCAAAGAAACACTGGACAATCCTAAACTAAAAAGTCGAAACATTCGGATTCTTCGCAATACCTTTAAATCAAGATCGAGAATAAAAGCATTGGTGCAACACCAGAAAAATTAAACGATAAACAATCCATAATATCCTTCTCCAACCTGCATTCGACCCAAAAAAAAAAATTCTTTAAAAAGAAAAAAAAAGTATCAAACACGACTTGTCAAATCATAAAAACCCTGAAAAGCATTGCCTGTATCAAACCCCAAGTGGATAAAAAAGCGGCTTTCCGCTCACAAAGAAAGAACACGTTGCTTTTTCAAATACACAGCATGTGAATCATCACACAATGCAATAAAACCCTCCAAAAAGAAGAGGTGAAAGGAATCACGGAAGTAAGAATACTAGATTATATAGAATGAAAAGTCAGAGAGAGAGAGTGTGTGTGTGTGTTATATTAGTATTTGATCGTAGAAGAACTCGTAGAAATAAAAAAGAGAACTTTTGTGAGAGAAAAGAGCTACGCAGGCAGATGTGCCGCGAAATGGCATATCTATCGTAGCAGGATGAAACGTCAGCGCTCACGTTGCGCATTGTGCAAATCCTCTGTGGGCAAAACTACTACGACTCTCTTGTGAGCTTTTTGTTTTTTTTGGTGAAACTCTATTGTGAATCTCTCAATAGAGAAAATATCCAAATGCACCTTTATTCCGCATGTAATCGATCTTAAGATAGGTCTATTTTACCTTTTTTTTATCTAAAAAATTAAACGATATTTATAACATCATAAACATAATATATAATAGATATACTAATATATTTTGAGCATAATTAAAAATTTATTATTTTTAGATTTTTTTATATTTTTTTAATTGTGATCAACACATACAAGTACATTCACTATGTATTATTGATATGTCACTAAAAACTCTACTGGTTGAAGCACAAATCTTGATATCGAAAACAATATGATTCAAAGGAGAGATTAGCCTAGATCAAGCACTTAAAATATAATTGAAAAGTTTGGGATATGAGTCGGATCCCTAAATAGCTCCTAAATATGAAGTGTTTATAATCAAATCGAGCATCTTGACTAGCCGAATCTAATAAGCCTAAGACATCTTAATTCTGACTTCATTTGAGCATTCAAATACTTAAAATACATCAAATGATTGAAGGAATCATTCTGAGCCGTCCGATGGAGTGATTTGGATTTTGCCTGTATTTATAGAAATGACATTCTCATAATCTATAAATAGTCTCTCATTCTTCATATAAGGGGGCCCGAAGCTAAAGAGAGGAGCGAGCTTTGAGACTTGAAGAATCTCAAAGCATAATCGAGCCACCGACCGACCGCCACCGACCACCGCACCACATACCGCACGGTGCCGCCGACCGCCGTTGGTCTACTGCCAACCACCGCTAACCTCACTGCCGCACCACCCGGCTATCGCTTGCCGTCTATCGTCACCATCGCCACCACCGCTGCGCCTACTGCCTATGCCACCGCTGACCACCCAGGTCATCGCTGCTGACACGCCGCCGTGCTGGCCAATTATCGCTGACATCATCGCTGACCGCCATCGGCTTCGCCACGGTCATCATCACGCCGCTTCCACCGCTAATCATCGCCAGGCCACCGGATCACGCGATATCGCCGGATGCGCCGTCGACCACCGCCGCCGGCTACCATTACACGCCATCGCCTGACACTCGTTGGATCACCGTCGACCGCCATCATTCACCATTGTCAGCTGCTACCCAAAGCCACCCCCACCATCTTTCGGTAGTTTTTGTTAAATCATCAGACTACCACCTAAAGTAAGGCCTTCGTCGCTAATCTAGCGAAGCTTGTCACAAAATTTATTCTTATAAGCTATCATTCTCCAACTTTAAAAAAGGATAATAATTGTAACAAAAGCTGATATAGTAAAATTATTTCTATGTTGGCTAGGCCCCATAGTTTTTCTCTTTTTGAGTTTCCCACATAAAAATCCTGAGATCTCTCAAACTCTTTTGTTGTGTGTGCGAAACTTTTGTGCAACGCTAAGACATCGAGTTCTCCTACTCGACCGACCCGAATCTTCCTACACACAACAGTTTGGCGCCATCTATGAGAAAGGAATCACACAATCGCAATTTCTATGAACACATGTATTATGGCCAATAGGCGAAATACTCGCAACAACGGAGTCTCTCACTCCAACTCCCATCACTCTCGAAACCAATTCTTAAACCAAGGACGCCAAGCTTCTGCCTCACTTCCCCATGATAAGCGTCACCTTATGGGCGAAGTTGTAATAGGAACCTCTATAGAAGATCGTGTTCGTTGAATGGAAGAGTCTCAAAATGAGATAATTCAACTTTTACGAGAAACAAGCCAGCCACTATTACAATAAATGCATCTCCCCCAAGATCAATCATTAGCTAGGGGAGGTCAAAATGTTGACACTGGGCCTTCTCGCCATCAAGCTAAAGTTCCTCTGCTTCCAGACCATGATATTGACTTCCTTGACACTGCTAGTTCTACTCATACATCACTTGCGACTCAACAGATTGCTAACCCACCAATTATTGATGATGGTTTGGCACATTCTTACCCTGTTGATTCCACCCATCATATTATATGTGCTGAATTACAACGTTTAATGCGAGAAGAATTCCACCTTAAAGATAGAAATCACCTTCCCTTTCATCACGACTATCAGGAGTCTTCACCTTTAGCTAAAGTAATTCTTCAACATCTTATTCCCGTAGGTTTCAAGCTTCCAAACATCGACTCCTTGTTGACCTCCATGTATGCGTCATAAGTCAAGTCGAGCTCACAAGGTGGATTCAACGAGCTTCAGTGCATAAATCGAAGCTGAAATACCCTCAAAGGCATTGAAAATTAGTCGAAATGAACTTCGATCGATGAACGGACTCCCCAATCGCACTCAGAACATTAAAATTGATCAAAATAGACATCTTGCATAATTCGACAATCGATTGATCAAGAAGGGGGTCGTCGAAGCATTGACACATATATCGAGGTCGAGAAGCCGCGACGATGCTCAAACGATCTCCGTTCACAAAATTAATTACACCGTTAGCATTGAAATGTCAAAACCTATCAAATGAGACTGATCGCACTCAAATCAGATGAGTATGCATGAATATCGAGCAATTGGATATAATAATATGTAAATCGGAGCTGAAATACACTCAACGGCACCGAAAATCAGTTAAAATGACCTTTCATCGACGAACAAACTCCGTCATCACGTTTAGAACGTCGAAATTAATCAGAATAGACATCTTGCATAATTCAACGGTTGGCCGATCAAGGAGGGTCGTTGATGCACTGACACGTATATCAAGATTAGAAAGTTATGATGATGCCCAAAAGATCTATGTTCATGAAATTGATTGCTCCGTTAGTGTCAAAATATTGAAACCTATTAAATAAGACTATCCACGCTCAATTCAGATGAGTCTGTACGAATATCGAGCGAGTGGAAGCAATGATGCGCAAATTTGAACTGAAATTAATCACGATTTGATGTCGACTTGAACCAAACGCCCTCCGATCGTGAAACGGACTGCATCATTACGTCCGGAATATCAGAGTAACCTAAAATTGATATATATATATTGTCTATATGATGATGTCGGCATGAAAATCTAAATTAGGATAAATAAAATAATAAAATATATAAATCCTATAAATACCTCTCTTAAAATCCTAAACCTAACTTTTTCATTTTCCTCCCAAACCCTCAGCTGACACATCCTTCTCCCTCTCTCGTAAGATCTCCCTCTCCCCTTCATCTATGCTACGAAGTCATATTCTCCACTGTCAACACATATCCTATCACACCCAAACTTCTCATCCTACTATATCCATCACACCTGCAACCTGCTCCATCTCTCGCTATCGGCTCCCTCTTGTCGTCTCAGTACTTATATATCGTCCACTCCTACTCATGCACTTACTCGAAACCCTCAATGATAGAGAAGCGAGGAAATCGCACGGGAGCTTACTAAAGAAGGCATCGACGAGTTCAGAGGCGTGTGGAAGAAGCAAAGTTGCCGCGAAGAGGAGAAAATATTGCCCTGAGTCCGCGTAGCTTTACGCATGCACTCAATCCACCTGACGACGCTGCGTCCCAATTTTTTTTTTTTTTTCCCGCTTTTAGCATTAATGGAAAGAAGATAACTGACGGCCGTAAAGACATTTCCCCGCAGCCCGTAAACGCCGATGGTGTATTAATGAATCAGAATACATTTCCCGCCCGACCCGCCTGCCTAGTTCAAAAGCGAGAAGAAGAACGAGAAACATTACCGACGTTCGACATTCCTCATCACAGAACAATTTAGGGCTTTCTTTTGAAGAAGGATTTTTCTCGCCTTAGCTCGCTCGACGGCCATCCGGCCTGATATAGCAAATCAAAATTGAGGTATTGTAGGTGACTACATGAGGTATTTACACATGCATTCAACTTGAATGAATTTAGGTTTACTCGTTTCTTCACCGCCCAAAGAAAGATTGATTATTTTTATATGTTATTTTGTATATGTTCTCCGTAATTTCTCTAGAGGGTACATAACATTTAGGCTTTTTTTACCGCTTCCTTTGCTTGAGATTATGTTCATTATATTCAAATGTAAATAATTTGATGGGCTTTGGATAGTTTTGGGTGGTATTTTGATTCAGTTGTACCTCTTTGGAGGGTGATCATTTTGACCTTTTTCCTAATTTATTTTGCCTTTTATTAAGATTATGTTTAGGCATCTCAAAGGAAGCATTTGATGCTTTGGATGGTTTCACGGTATATTTGTGTATTCGTGTACCTCTTTGAGGGTGATCATTTTGACCTTTTTTTTCCAGTTTATTTTGCCAACTTCTTATGATTATGTTTAAGGCATTGCAAAGGAAGCATTTGATGGCAGTTTGGATGGTTAAGAATTAGTTTAGTGCATCTATACTATGTGTACCTCTTTGGAGGGTACAGATCGATTTTGACCTTTTTTTGCAGTTTATTTTGCTTACTTCTTATGATTATGTTTAAGAAATCTCAATGGAAGCATTTGATGGCAGTTTGGAGATTTTCTGGGTGGTATTTTGCATATGTACTCTATGTACCTCTTTGGAGGGTACAGATCATTTTTGACCTTTTTTTCAGTTTATTTTGCCAACTTCTTATGATTATGTTTAGGGCATTGCAATGGAAGCATTTGGAGATTGTTTGGATGATTTCTAGGTGGTATTTTGCATCTCAGACTGTGTACCTCTTTGGAGCAGATCATTTTGACCTTTTTTTCCAATTTATTTTGCCAACCTCTTATGATTATGTATAGGGCATTGCAATGGAAGCATTTGGAGATTGTTTGGATGGTTTCTGGGTGATATTTTACATCTGTACTTTGTGTACCTCTTTGGAGGGTACAGATCATTTTTGACCTCTTTTTTTCCAGTTTATTTTGCTAACTTCTTATGATTATGTTTAGGACATTCCAAAGGAAGCATTTTATGGCAGTTTGGATGGTTTCTGGGAGCTATTTTGCATCTGTACTCTGTGTACCTCTTTGGAGGGTACAGATCATTTTTGAACTTTTTTTTTCAGTTTATTTTGCCAACCTCTTATGATTATGTATAAGGAATTGCAAAGGAAGCATTTGATGACAGTTTGGATGGTTTCTGGGAGGTTTAGTCATCTGTACTCTGTGTACCTCTTTGGAGGGTACAGATCATTTTTAACCTTTTTTTCCCAGTTTATTTTGTCAACTTCTTATGATTATATTTAGGGCATTGTAAAGGAAGCATTTGATGACAGTTTGGATAGTTTCTGGGTGATATTTTGCATCTGTACTTTGTGTACCTCTTTAGAGAGTACAGATCATTTTTGATCTTTTTTCCCTATTTATTTTGCCAACTTCTTATGATTATGTTTAAGACATCTCAATGGAAGCATTTGATGGCAGTTTGGAGATTTTCTGGGTGGTATTTTGCATATGTACTCTATGTACCTCTTTGGAGGGTACAGATCATTTTTGACCTTTTTTTCTCAGTTTATTTTTCTAACTTCTTATAATTATGTATAGGGCATTGCAATGGAAGCATTTAGAGATTATTTGGATGGTTTCTGGGTGGTATTTTGTATATGTACTCTGTGTACCTCTTTGGAGGGTACAGATCATTTTTGACCTTTTTTTTTCTAGTTTATTTTGCCAACCTCTTATGATTATGTATAGGGCATTGCAATGGAAGCATTTGGAGATTGTTTGGATAGTTTCTGGGTGTTATTTTGCATATGTACTCTGTGTACCTCTTTGGAGGGTACAGATCATTTTTGACCTTTTTTTTCCATTTTATTTTGCCAACTTCTTATGATTATGTTTAGGGCATTCCAAAGAAAATATTTTATGGCAGTTTGGATGATTTCTGGGGGCTATTTTGCATCTGTACTCTATGTACCTCTTTGGAGGGTACATATTATTTTTGAACTTTTTTTTTCAGTTTATTTTGCCAACCTCTTATGATTATATATAGGGCATTGCAAAGGAAGCATTTGATGGCAGTTTGGATGATTTCTGGGTGGTATTTTGCATCTGTACTCTGTGTACCTCTTTGGAGGGTACAGATCATTTTTGACCTTTTTTTCCTAGTTTATTTTGTCAACTTCTTATGATTATGTTTAAGACATCTCAATGGAAGCATTTGATGGCAGTTTGGATGATTTCTGGGTGGTATTTTGTATTTGTACTCTGTGTACCTCTTTGGAGGGTACAGATCATTTTTGACCTTTTTTTTCTAGTTTATTTTGCCAACCTCTTATGATTATGTATAGGGCATTCCAATGGAAGCATTTGGAGATTATTTGGATGATTTCTGGGTGGTATTTTGCATCTGTACTCTGTGTACCTCTTTGGAGGGTAGAGATCATTTTTGACCTACTGACTTTTCTTTTTGAAGTTTATTATATCTGGGAAAAGGATAACTTCGAGGTGCAGGCCTACCACTGTAAGAAATGTATTCGATAATATTACAGCATGCTTTACTGATGAAGCCACTGACATTTTAAAGAGGCTTCATCTCCATCAATTCATTAGACTCCACTAATTAAGCAAGACTCGCCATATTACATCAATCCTGCTTCGAGACATAGAAAAGCAAGCTTTCTTGCTAGGTGGGTGACATTCCTTTCACCCGATGAAGTTGCATTGATGATAGGGATGCCAAACGAGGGGAAAGTTATATGGAAATCCCTCCGCTATTCGCCATCTGACTACAAGAATCCGAGAATTGGGATGACTGTTGCCGCGACAGCTTGTTATATACGTTTTCTCACAAATCTATTATTTGTATATCACAATTACAGGTGGCATTGATTGCTTACCGATGATATAGATAGATTTCTTGAATACAATGGCGATGCCATTTGGGACTTTCCAGTTTCCCAATTTGATGTTATTGCATCAAAGATTCAGACCCAGAGAGCAGCCGATTACATGAGTGACTTTGTCACTCTTCTGATGGTATATTTTATATCTCCATTACTGTGTAATTTAATGTCTTGAAGTTTACTGTTTAAAATATTCATTGTAGATATGGGCGGCTGAGCACATAAGTATCATAAGCGATCCGAACTGCAAAGCCACGATCTTTGCGATGGGCAAAAATAGAGTTTCCAAAAAATGCTTTCACTGGTTTGGGAGGACGCCAGGTGACATATAATAATATCACTTAGTTCATATAAGAATGTATTTATTTATGTTGTATGTCTTCAAAATTTTTTATCCATTTACCACAGGTACGCCTTTCATTCGAGGACTTATTGGAAGAGGAGAACTGGCTCCTTCGGTCTCATTCAACACCCACATGTGGAGCCGATATTAGTCCCGCTTTTAAGTCTAATTAGTGCAGCACCGACTCTCCTTATGTCTCTCCTCGATATTCTCCCCATCCAGGTGTTTCTAGCCGCCTTACTACCCCACAGAGACTTTGCGGAGAGGATACTTGCAGGTTTCAAGGACCTGAAAGAGACAGTATCTTCTTTCCATACAACAATACGGAGAGGATGGATGAGCTTGATTTGCGGGTTGCTGCTATCGAGGATGTTCTAGCCATGCAGTGGGGTCCTACCACCCCAAATGCAGGGGAGGTTCCTATGAGGGTCACCACAGGGGAAACTCTTCAGGAGGCTACCACGGGAGCTTCCCCTGTGGAGGGTACCCATGGGGAGGCTGTCATGTGTACCGAGGAGACAGAGGAAGCTCTTATGGAGACTACCACAGGAGCTTCCATTGTGGAGTTGTGACGAAACACGTTCAGCAACACTATCAGACTGTACTTTGGTTTCTGCAACAAAAAAAAAGTAGAAGGGTTTGAAGATTAATAACAATATTTAAAATACTAAAAAATAATACGTAAATAGAAAATTATTCTTGACTTTCTTGGATCTCTCCCAATATCCTTTAAGCCTTGAGTTGGAAACACCCTTTAGACGTTGCTTAACTGGATCTTTTAAGATGTCTTTTCCCTTATCTGTTGTGATTGACTTCATCTTCTTAACTGCTTTATCAGCTGGAGGAGAATTCCCACTTATTATAGAGTCGACATCATCATATAGTTTTTTTAGGGATCCAAGCATATAGTCCTCAGCTCTCTTATTGCCTTGTGTCTTGACGCTTATTTGATATGCATATCGACTTATGTGGTTCAAAAATAATGCCAGAAGTATTTCCATCTGTGCTTGCCACATCTCTTAATTTTCTGTATGCACTATCAATATAAATATCCCTCTTTGCTCTGGTAGACCATCGCATGAGAAGATACTTATCCAGAATGCGCACAACATCTTTCTAACTAAGAACTCTGATACAGTGGGTATAAAGTAATCCCATCATTTCAAATTTTTTGCAAGTACAAGTTACTTCTAGGGTAGTCCTATCGAAATGCACCCATGTTTTGGATGCATTTTTATTCCCTAAGTTTCTCACCAAATACTCAATGCCATCCGACTTGATATAGGCCTCCAACTTCATGGTAAAATTCCTCTTCAAACATAGTGTAAACCTTTCTTGTATAAAATATAGCGTTGTTTAGAATTGACTGGTCTTAACAATGAATCGATGATGGCTACACTTGAAGTCTTCGTCATGTTCATTCGATGCCATGTATCCATAACCTTTTAACCCCAAGAAACAATCGTGAGAACTTGTTGGTTTTGATATTCCGTGACATACATTGTTCGTGGACTCACTACGCTATGCTTGACAAGATGCCCATGCGAATGAGTCCTGTCAATTGTGAACTACTTGAATCTAATTTTATAAAGCTCGCATGACCAAACATGATCATGCAAATTGCCTTCTTCTAGCATGCACCAAGCCTCTTTAAACTCTTCCTCTAAGTCACACTTACTCATGCATTTATAAAATAGCCCTTGTACTATCTTGTTACTATTAAAGAAATGAACCTTGGAAAGAGCTTTCTTTGAAATATGCCATTGGCACAACCTATGATGAGTATGCGGTAATATAATTTCAATAGCTCTCACCATAGCCTGATCTTGATCAGTGAATATTGTTATAGGATGTCTGTCATTCACCAACTGAAGAAATGTTTGGAATAGCCATGAGAATGACTCAATTGTCTCTTCTGATAAAAAGGCTACTCCAAATAATACATTTTACAGTGATGATTCACTCCAACAAGAGGGGCACAAACGAGATTATATTTATTGAGTCGATAGCTTGTGTCAAAAATTATCACATCCCCAAAATAATCATATTATATCCTAGACATGTCATTACTAAAAAAAACTTACTAAGCAATCTGACTCATCAACTTGTACATCCCATGCAAACATCTCATCCGCTGCTTGCCTTTCCTTAAACAATTGTATTAATGCATTACTGTCACCATTCACAATCCTCGATCTTTTCTCTTTCTAAATAAAATTGAAAGCATCTCTTTTTGTAAATTCGATATTCTCTATGCCGCCAACTTTGTCGGGTTAGATAGTAATGCATCGTTGCTCTAATACCGACCTCATTGTCTTCAACACGGATGCCTTCTCATCGCTAATGCATCTGTATGATCTAAGAAGATGTAGGTCAGTAGGCTCTGCCAAAGAATGATTATGACTTTCTAGATGTTTTTTAATCGTCCAATTCCCCTCCAAATCAATAGAGAATCTAATCATGGTCGGACAACCAGTTCTTGTATCAACTTTCTGGAATTTTGTTAAGCCATTTAGACTGGTATACTTCTTCCGACCAGCTTTTGCACATAAAAAATTGTTTGATTTCAATTTCTTTGAGTTTACAGAACTAGTATGGTCCTTCCAGAACGCCAACTTGATGTGCATAGTCATGACAAGGCATACGCCTCCGTTTCATTCTCAGTTGCAAGGAGTTTCCTAAATTTGGGCTAATAGACATCACTTACTCATCGAGATCATTGATCATTGACCTGGCCAAACAGATACAAAAATATGTTAGAAAATACAGATGTAAAATACTCACTAGAAATCATCCAAACTGCTTCAAAATGCTTCCATTAGAATGACCTAAACATATTCATAAGAAGTAGGCAAAATAAACTGCAAAAAAGGTCAAAAATGATCTGTACCCTCCAAAGAGGTACACAAAGTACATATGAAAAATACCAACCCTAAACCATCCAAACTGCCATCAAATGCTTCCATTGAGATGCCCTAAATATAATCTCAATAAACAAGCAAAATAAACTGGAAAAAAAAGGTCAAAAATGATCTGTACCCTCCAAAGAGATACACAGAGTATATATATAAAATACCACTCAGAAACCATCCAAACAATCTCCAAATGCTTCCTTTGCAATGCCCAAAACATAATCATAAGAAGTTGGCAAAATAAACTGGGAAAAAAAGGTCAAAAATGATCAGTACCCTCCAAAGAGGTACACAGAGTACAGATACAGAATATCACCAAGAAACCATCCAAATAATCTCCAAATGCTTCCTTTGCAATGCCTAAACATAATCATAAGAAGTTGGCAAAATAAAGCGGAAAAAGGTCAAAATGATCGTACCTCCAAAGAGGTACACAGTACGATGCGAATACCACCTAGAAACCATCCAAACAATCTCCAAATGCTTTGAATGCCCTAAACATAATCATAAGAAGTTGGCAAAATAAACTAAAAAAAAGGTCAAAATAATATGTACCTCCAAAGAGGTACACAGTAATGATGCACTAACCCCCCCCCAAAACCATCCAAACTGTCTCAAAATGCTTCCTTTGCAATGCCCTAAACATAATCATAAGAAGTTGGCAAAATAAATTGGAAAAAAAGGTCAAAAATAATCTGTACCCTCCAAAGAGGTACACAGAGTATAGATGCACTAAACCCCCCAGAAATCATCCAAACTGCCATCAAATGCTTCCTTTGTAATGCCCTAAACATAATCATAAGAAGTTGGCAAAATAAACTGGGAAAAAAAGTTCAAAAATGATCTGTACCCTCTAAAGAGGTACACAGAGTACAGATGAAGAATACCACTCAGAAACCATCCAAACAATCTCCAAATGCTTCCTTTGGAATGCCCTAAACATAATCATAAGAAGTTCGCAAAATAAACTGGGAAAAAAAGGTCAAAAATAATTTGTACCCTCCAAAGAGGTACACAGAGTACAGATGCACTAAACCCCCCAGAAACCATCTAAACTGCCTCAAAATGCTTCCATTGGAATGCCCTAAATATAATCATAAGAAGTTGGCAAAATAAACTTGGAAAAAAAGGTCAAAAATGATCTGTACCCTCCAAAGAGGTACACAGAGTACAGATGCAAAATATCACCTAGAAACCATCCAAATAATCTCCAAATGCTTCCATTGGAATGCCCTAAACATAATCATAAGAAGTTGGCAAAATAAACTGGGAATAAAAGATCAAAAATAATATGTACCCTCCAAAGAGGTACACAAAGTACAGATGCACTAAACCCCCCCCAAAAACTATCCAAACTGCCTCAAATTGCTTCCATTGGAATGCCCTAAACATAATCATAAGAAGTTGGCAAAATAAATTGGGAAAAAAGGTCAAAAATGATCTGTACCCTCCAAAGAGGTACACAGAGTACAGATGCAAAAAAATACTCAAAAATAAAAATTCGATAAAAAAGCATCCAAATTGCTTCTAATTGGATGTAATGAATATATTCTCTTCAGACAGAACGAGAATATCACTAACAAACCGTAGAAAAAAAATGCACGAGAAGCATTACCGATGAATTTTTATTTAATACATCCTCAGCTAAAATGGTTGTTATTTCCTCAACGTTCTCCATCTTCATGGTTCTTTTGTAAAAAGGAACTGAGATTTTCTATTTCTCTTCTAAGCTCATGAAAAACTAACCCTAAACCCTAAATCTCTATATATATTTCTTTTAAATTCCTCCCGCGCATTCCAACGACGCTTACGGCTGGTCGGGGAAATGTATTTACAGTGTCATCCGTTAATACGCCATCGACGTTACGCCGTCGCCGGGAAATGTCTTTCGTCGTTATCTTCGCTCGCTAATCGCTAAAACGGGAAAAAAAATTGGGACACGCATCATCCGTGAATTGGAGTCCGCACGTAAAGTTACGTGTGGACTCTGGACGTAATATTGTATCTGTGAAGAGAGCTCGCTAAAGGAGCCATCGACAGGTCTAGTGGCGTGTGATGAAGAAGAAGAAAATGCCGACGAAGAAGATGAAGCTGCGACTAGAGAGGAAACGGTGCGTGAAAGAGAAGATGAGCTCTTGAGATATGACTATTCAATTTATATCCTGTTCCTCCTACCAAACAACTCCTCTTTTCCGCGTCCCCATCTCTAGTACACTCCAACGCAGGAAGAGGAAAATGAACCTTGAGCGTGCATTGGAACATGTTGCAGCTGGTAACTTGAGGGCTGCTTTTGATTGTTATCAAAAAGGAGTGGATATCTCACCTTCTATTGCTTTCGAGCTGATTCAGGTACTGAAACAAGAAAAAGTTGATTATATTGTAGCGCCTTATGAAGCTGATTCTCAAATGACATTTTTATCCATGCACAAGCATGTTGATGCAGTCATTACTGAGAACTCCGAATTGATACCATTTGGTTGCTCCAGAGTATCATCTTTAAAATGGATAAGTTCGGTCAGGGTGTTGAATTTCACAACTCATTATTAGAGCAGAATAGATATCTTAATTTTACTGAGTTTACTAAACAAATGATACTTGAAATGTGCATTTTCAGTGGTTGTGATTATCTACCATCACTCCCAGGTATGGGACTAAAAAGGGCTCATGTACTCATTCGAAAATATAAAAGCTATGAGAAGCTTGAGAGGTATGAAAAATGAGGACATTAGTGTTGGTTGAACTTAATTTTAAAGTTCTTCCATCTCAAACTTCAAAGAAATTTGTTTTTGTCCTGACATCACCAGTATAGTTTCTGTAATTTGTTAGGCTTATATGAGGAATTGATAAATGAATGTGTTGCTTTCAATGATGAAAGTAATGCGCATAAATAGATTTTCTTATACTCGCTGAATTGTTGACCTCCATGCATGCTGCATCAATCGAGTTGAGCTCAATTAATATGTGTGGCGGGGAAATATATATGTTTCAGCAAGTACCTCAGAGCCTCATATATGTCTTTCTTGGCATGGTGGGATGGCACATTCGACCATGGTTTATACCACCATACACGCCTTTCTTGGCATGGTGGGTGTGCTACATACCGAGGCAACCCCACTGGGATGACGTCTAATGTCGTCAAATGTCGCCAAACTTCATAATATGGAGGCTAAGCTTGACATAAAGCTATGTCATAATATAAAATTACTATTTAAACTAACATTGCAGGTGTATAAGTACCTGAAAATGTCTTTCTTGGCATGACGGGAAAATTTATTTCAGCGAGTATCTTAGAGACCCATACATGCCTTTCTTGGCATGATGGGAAGGCACATTCAGGCCGTGGTTTATACCACCCATACACGCCTTTCTTGGCATGGTGGGCAGGCCCAGCATACCAGAAGTAGCCCCCTATATGGGGACGATACCAAGATGTTGTCGAAATATCATCAAACTTTACACCAACGGGGGGACCTGCATAGCTTGATAGTAAACTATGTTATGATATAAAATTATTATTTGAACTAACATTGTATGTGTATAAGTACCCGTACATGCCTTTCTTGTATGGCAGAAAAATCTGTTTCAGCAGGTACTTTAGAGCCTCATGCATACCTTTCTTGGCATGGTGGAAAAGCACATTCAGGCTGTGATTTATACCACCCATACACGCCTTTCTTGGCGTGTAAAGATACTTGAAGTAGCACCACAGGGCGCAGGGATGTCAAAATGTCGCCAAATTTTATAATTATTGACATGATTAATAAACTGATTAATGAAAATTTAATAATAAAGCTAAAATTAATATTTTAACTTAACATTATAAATATATAAGTACCTGTACACGTCTTTCTTGGCGTGGTAGGAAAATATGTGCTTCATACAAGTACTTTAGAGACTCATACATGTCTTTCTTGACATGGTGGGATGACGCATTTGGTGTTTACACCACCCATACATGCCTTTCTTGGCATGGTGTGCCCTCATCAGTAGCCCCCCAATATGGGGATGAATGAACCTGGAAATGCTGTCAAAATTTTATCTAAAAATTTATATTTGCAATGAAATTTAATTAAAATAAATAATATTATATAAATCCCTTAAGTTTAAATTAATGTTGAATCGAATACACCTGCATGGGCCTTGACACTATGTTGAATGCTTAAACTTAGTGTCTGGGGATGCTACATCGCATTCTTGAGTCTTGAGCAGTCCGTGTTAACAAAATCCAAAAATCTAATGATGTTATTATAATATATTCAACCTAATAAAATATCTAAGAAGCTAATTATGTCATATAATAACAGTTATGATCTTTTATTATTAAATTAATAAAGTCCACAAGATCTGAAACAGCGAAACAATAAATCACCTCGATGATGGCTGTGTTAAATGAAAATTTTAACTGGAAGGGATACTTCAATTAAAATATGATCATAATTTCAAAGTAAATTAACTTAGATTGAATCTTAATCTAAATGCAGAATTTGAAATATCATTGTGCTATAAATGTCTAAGTGAAATTCAATATTAAAGATTTAGAGCTAAAAAATCTAATTCACCATTCACAATTATTTATCGGAGCTGACAAATTAAGAAAATCATAACTCACAAAGGCACCAAAGTCAAATCAAGTACACAATTATGTTCACACTCAAATAATCATAAGCCCGTAAGGACGTGACCCGTTTCCTCTATACACATGATTTTACCATAAAATGACACTACATAAATAGCGATTATGACCAGAGCCCTCTGACCGGATGGTTTGCCTCGATATAACACTACTAAATTACGGTCACGGTCGTAGCTCGTATGTTCCCCAACGGCTTTGCTTTTTGAGCTATGAATTATAGAATGCATTTGATTGGGCAAAAAATCCTCTATCATCTAAGGTGGACTTAAGCTTGTCTATTTAGGCAAACACCACCCCAGGTCTACAAGGATTTCTTAGACGATGTAAACCATGTGTTGCTAATAAGGATCATTTAGTCAGGTTAGGTCGACTACCTTCTCTAACTAAGTAAACTAGATCGCTAAAATGATGAAACCATGGGATCTAGCGGCCATCGTTCCCCAACCATTCACTTTAAGTTAAATATAATGAATTTTATAAATCTAAATTTTAAAACTCCACATATCACTACTATACGCTATGCACTAAACGACCTGATGATTGGCCTTAATCGAAAGTTCTATCTCAACATTGAGAGGGGTAATTAACTATGGGTGCTTGTGCCTATAGAAAATCTTGAATTAGATCTAAAGTCCTCACAAAATGAGGGTGAAATCTCTAGTAGTTTCTTATCTACTATTCCATATGCCTTTTAAAAATTACACCATACTTTAAATCACTCTTTTCATCGAAGAGGTCGGTGGGGAATTTTTGGAGCCCACACTCCTATGATGGGGCAACCAAACCATATGAACACATCAACTATTACAGAACCATCATGCACATCCAATGAGCTCCTGACACACTGCTTTGTTAGGTCTTTCTAATCACTCTCACGGATCAAGCTGGCACTTGGTTCTACTCCCTCCTAAGAAGATCTATCCATACCTTTGACAAACTCACCAAGATTTTTGTAGAACAGTTTATTGCAAAATTGAGGATCATTAAAGATTCATCTCATCTCTCAGGCATTCAATCTCATTGTCCACCTTTATTATAGCAATTTTACCTTTAAATTCGAATACACGTGGCAATCACCTCATACCAATCAAAGTATAATCGATCCTTTCGATTCGACCCCTTTTATATAAGTTAATGTCATTAAGTAATACTTCAATAAATAACCTCGGATGGGTCAAAAATCCATAACATATTCAATTCGATCCATTCCATACATATTAATGTTATTAAGTAACACTTTGATAAATAACCTCGAATGGGTCAAAAATCTTTGGTGGATTTCTTTTGACCTATTCTATACAGGTTAATGTCATCAAGTGACACTTTGATAAATAACCTCGGATGGGTCAAAAATCTTTTGCAGATTCAATTCGACCAATTCCATACTAGTTAATGTCATCAAGTAATACTTTGACAAACCTTGGATGGGTCAAAAATCCTTAGCCGATTTGATTCGACCTCTTCCATACAGGTTAATGTCATCAAGTAACACTTTGACAAATAACATCAGATGGATCAAAAATCTTCAGCGGATTCGATTCCACATCTTTCATACAGGTTAATGTCATCAAGTAATACTTTGATAAACAACCTTAGAAGGGCCAAAAATCTTTGGCGGATTCAGTTCGACCCCTTCCATACAGGTTAATGTCATCAAGTAACACTTTAACAAACACCTCAGATTGATCAAAAATCCTTGGCAGATTCGATTCGACCTCTTCCATACAAGTTAATGTCATCAAGTAACACTTTGACAAACAATCTCAGATGGGTCAAAAATTCTTAGCGGATTTGATTGTCATCAAGTAATACTTTGACAAACAACCTCAGATGGATCAAAAATTTTTGGTGGATTCAGTTCGACCCCTTCCATACAGGTTAATGTCGTTAATTTACTCTTTGAAAAATAATCTCGGATGGGTCAAAAATCCTTGACATATTTCTTTCGACATGTTCCATACAGGTTAACGTCATCAAGTATCATCATGACAAACAACTTCGGATTAGTCGAAAATCCAAGATAAATTTCTTTCAGTATGATTCATATTAAGTAAATATCACAACGAACAACCTTGGATGGGTTAAAATTATTTGTAGAAAGTTAGACCCTCATCATATGAACTACGTGCCTTGATCACCTCCAAACCCGGTCGATCTGACGAGGACAATTGACATCTCTTTCAGGGGAAAACTGGAGCCTCACCATATGAACTATGGGCCTTGTTCACCTCCAAACTCGGTCGGTCCGACGAGGATAATTGACGCCTCTCTCGAGGAAAAATCGGAGCCTTGTCGTATGAGCTACGGGTCTTAATCAACAAAGCAAATAACCTTCTTTTTAGAAAAAAGTCAGAGCCTTGTTGACAAAAAAAATCTTTTATTAGCCTTAGCCCATGAACTTCTGTTGGATAATTTATCATCCAACGCAGAAGAACATTAGAGTATATCAAAGAAAACTAAGTCTCATTACTTGACCCCAAGGGGGGTTTTTATAGATCCACAATAGAGATAAAAATAGAATATATTTTGGGAAGAAATTTGGAAATATTTAAATATATTTTGAAATTTATGTACTCAGTGTGGGCTCCGAAAATTCACACCGACCTCTCAACAAATTTTTGAATTGAAGAGAGTATGATTTGAAGTGTCGGTGTAATTTTCAAAAGGCTGGTGGAATAATAGATAAGACACTACCCATAGATTACGCCCTCATTTGGTGAGGACTTTGATCTAGTTCCAAGTTTTCTATAGGCACAAGCTCTTATAGTTAATTACCCCTCCCAATAAGTGAGAGAGAACTTTCAATTAAGGCTAGTCATTAGATTGTTAAATACGTAGTGTATAGTAGCAGCATGTGGTGTTTAGAATTTATGATTTTGAAATTCATCATTTCAGCTTAAATAGAATGGTTGGGGGAATGATGAAGTGCCCGATCTAGATCCTATAGTTCCATCATCCCGGGCAGTCGCGGTCCTTAGTCTACTTAGTTAGAGGAGGTAGTCGACCCAACCTGACAAAAGGATCCTCATCAGTAACACATGGGTTACGTCGTTCAAAAAATCTTTGTAGATCTGGGGTGATGTTTGGGAGACAGAGGGTTATTTTCCCTATCAAGTATACCCTATGATTCACAACTCAAAGGGCAAAGCCATTGGAGAGCATACGGGCTACGGTCATGATCGTAATATAATGGAGCTGGACTGGCCAAACCACCGTCGAGGACTCGGCCGGATCTTTAACTGGAGCCCATCGCCAAGCTTACGCAAATGAGGACACGAGCCACGTCTTTACTGGCAAGTGATTGATTGAGAGTGAACATAGCAGAACACTTGATTTGATATTGACTCCTTTGTGAGCTAGAATTTTCTTAATTTGTCACCTCCGACAAATAGTTGCGGAAGGTGGATAGATTGAGTTTTGATTTAAGCTTTTAATGATAGAATTTTATTTAAATAGTTTTAGATTGATATTTAAAAATTAATTAATTAGAATATGTTTAAGAGTTTTAGATCATGTCGACTCCGTTTAGGTGCTAACAGAGGATTAGATCTACTGTCACCTAATAGAATCAGTTTTTCAGATATTTTATTGATTTGAAACTCTTATTATAGGTTTTTAGGTTTTGTTAACCCAGACCCAGTCCTAAGACTAAATCGGAAAGCAACCCACACAGCATCCTCAGACACTTGAATTTAAGCATGCGTGATCGGGTGTCCTCCAACAAACTGGAAAGTCCTCCAACCCACACATGCGAGATGGCGCTTCCCTACGAAGCCCACCTGCCCCTCGCTCATACCCTCTCTTATGATCTCGACGAAGTTCCACAACACGCATGACCATCGATCCTCTTCCTCATCCTCCTCCTCAACAGAAGTGATTGCAGTTGAAGTCTCTGCCCCGGTCTCCGGTCCCCGCAATAGATCATCATCATCTTCAGAATGAGTGCGCAGAGATCCTTGTCTCTGGGTGGAGAGTTCACCAGAGAAGGGGGAGCTCTTTCTAGGAAAGAATGCCCACCGCCGCGACATCTCCTTTCGACCTGATCTCTGGCATAGAAGAGCAGTGAAGCATGTCCGACCATGATGAATCTCTGCTGAAATTGTTGCAAGTATACATCTGATTTATCATGAGGCATGGAATTTTAGGAATGGTAGCCACGAGATCCCTCACTTGAGGTCGTAGAGCACCCGCATGGAGATGCCGTCGTCCATGGAATCTACAAATTGGAGGGCATCATGTACACGATTCCTTGAGAGTGCTACAGATTCAGGGGCATTCTTTGAAGGATAATATAATCTTACTTCCTTCCATTTATCAATTGAACCATCCATTGTCTCCCCACTAAGATCTTCATCATCCAGAAGAACAACATCCTCAACCTCATATGAGTTGAATGGGCAACTGAAAGGCATTTCAGTGATGGTAGGTGTCAATGCTGTTTAACAACATACATCAAGTACTGACTGATGGAGCTTTGGAACTTTTAATGCCCCTAAAAACTTTCATCTGGGAACCTCCTTCTTGCTACCATGATATGTAGAAGCATTGCCAATCATTAAATTCTCAAAAAAGATTTTATGATCATTTAATCATAAATTGAACATTATATCATATGATTCATTGACCCTTAATTATATATTATTGTTAGATATTTTAATACAATAGTAATATCATAATTTAGTGATTTTGGTTCTCAAATTTTTAATTATAAGCACATAACAATCAGAGGTCATTTAATCCCTCAAATAGTCTAATAAATGGTTTACATATACTTTTGAGTGCTTAATTTAGGCTCATTTGGAATTAGATCAAAATATTCTTTATATCATTAGATTTGTCTCATCTCAATGTTAATTTTGATTGTAAATTTGTTGGAAATAGAATTTGTTTGGTACCAAAATTAATTTTAGAAGTTTATGATTCAGATACTTAAGTGCTTTAAGATATAAAAGATGGGACAATATATACACTTGATCGAGTGAATCTTTTGGAGGCATATCAATTATACTTGCAATGGAATGAAATCTCTCTCTCTAATCAACCTACTCTTTGTCCTTTCTATTCTCTGAAATTTACATATACAATTAAAGTAGGAATGAGTATGAATACTCACTAGGTTACAAGAAACCTACTCTAAATTTTCAGCATACTATAATAAAATAATATTTACTATCGAATATAGTGAATTATCCTAATTAGCTCCACAGACAAAATCAACTCTACGACCCCCAAACCTAACTTTCTCTCTGCTTTCTCTCTCTTTTCCTCCTCCTTTCTCTCTCTAAGTCTCATGACAAAGAGAGGAAAATTAGATTCTTCCTGAATTTTCTATATAAAATTTTTTTTGATGTCTCGTACAATCTTTATTCATTTATGTGTATTGAATCCTCATACAAAACTAAAAGTTAAACTCTATCACTCTCCTACCATAAATATTCTAGCATGTAATATTTGCATATTTTATTTTAATTTTAAAAGTTCAATATTATTTAAAAAAATAAAAACAATTATATTTGTTGAGTTTTTTAATTTACAATCATTCTAAAATGATGAAATTTGAGTTTAAAGTGAAAATAATATTATACAAGTTAATTATGTATCAATAACTCCAACTCAATTTTGATTAATTTTGGCTCAACTCAAAATTTATTTATTCCAAACTCGATCTATTCTAATCATAATTCGAGCTCAAGCAAATTTCGACTTGAATTCAAGTCAAATTATTTTCAATTAGTAGCATCAGCTACTTAATTAACATAATAATGTCCAATAGCATTAGTTGATCACATTTTATGTTTGGCGCAAAGATAGTTTGACGAAAATGCACTTTATATTTTAATATATTTTGTGATAAATGGAGTCATTAAACAATAATTTAATTAAAGCTTGTATTATTTAATCAATCATATTTGTGCAATTATTTTATATCTACTTGATCTGATAATAAATTATGTCTCATTTCTCTCATCTATTAATTATATATATATATATATATATATATATATATATATATATATATATATATATATATATATATATATTAATTTAGTAATACATAAAAAATTAAATATTATATGTTTTAATCATTCAGGGTTAGATTTATTGACAATAAACTAAATACAAATAATTCTCTTTTTCTATTTGATTTTTTAAATATAAAAATTAAAAACTTTGTTAAGGTTTTCTCACATCATGTTAATAAATTCATCAAGCAAAACGTGATGACTATAGTTAGAGTTGAACTGGCTTCAAACTAGCCAATAAATTAGATTTATTTTTGAAGAATCTATCAATTATAATGTTTATTAAATTTTGATCATATGACTATAAATTAAATATTTAAATTAAAAATAATTAAAATATTATATTATAAATTTTAATTTAAAATTATATTCAAATAATTTAAGAATAAAGTGCTCTAAATTAATTGTGAGCTATGGGAATAGTTCTTGGAGACTCTTCTCTAATTCTTCCCCATTTTCAGATCTATATTCAAACAATCAAATTTAACAAAAAAAAAAAAACTCTAAGTTAAAAGATTATATATTAATTTAATAAAAAATTATTATAACACCTTTATTATATCATTAATATAATATTTAAATAATATATAAATAATTTTAATAATTATTACATCATCTAATTAGATCACTATTTCAACTCTCTTAAATCATTGAATTTTAAATATCTTAATCTTTCCATGCAATATTCAATCTGATTTTCAAAATTTTAATTATTTTTTTAATTTAATAATCATAATACATGCAAGCAAACATTCTTTACCTAATTTATATGATTGTTAGCCTATTTCATATATAGTATTTATTAATTTACTTAAATATGCCTTTGGCCATTCGCATGAGCTATATAGTTATTTTTTTGCCTGCCAATGGGCTATGCTTCCGCACATTGTTCTCGTGCATAGGGTTGGTGATCAATTGGACTCAATGCTATAGTTGTTTGATTGTTCCTTCCCAATAAAGTAGATCACATAAAATTTTGTTATCAACTTTTTGAAGCCCGGATGTGAAAAGTGGAGGGTTATGTTAGGTAGTCGACAGCCAGTGTAAAACTTGTCGAAATAATCATGACAAGAATCCTTTAAATCACTGTGTTAATGCTAGGGCGTCTACTGGAAGCGACGCACTGTATGACTTGAATATAATGAAAAATGTGCAAGGACTGCTGCATCGGCGCCCAGGTGCAGTGTTAAATAAGCAAGGGTTCCTATATTATGGATGAATGCGGGCAAAGAAGTTAGTCAATGAAACTAGAATTAAGTTAGGATCTTGGAATATAGGTACTCTTACAAGTAAATTAATGGAATTAGTAAATATTGTGGTTCATAGAAAGATAAATATTTTATGTGTTCAATAAACTAAATGAGTTGGGGAGAAGGCCAAGGAGATTGATAGTTTAGGTTTTAAACATTAGTTTTCAGGTAGAAGTCGAAATAGAAATGGTGTAGGTGTGATTATATATAAAAGTTTGAAGGATAATGTTATAAATATTAATAGATGTGGAGATAGAATTATAGCTTTAAAGATTATGAGAAGTAAAGACCTAGTTCAAGTGCAGTGTATTAAGGATGAAAATAATAAAATATTTTTCATAGAAAATGATATTGAAAATAGGTGGATAAGGTATTTTGATAAACTTTTCAATGAAGGATCTAAAGGTATAATTGATTTTAGTAATCTTAATACCCTAAACATAAATATAAAATTTTATTTTTATCATCGTATTAGTAAATTTGAAGTTAGAGAAGCTTTAAAGAAAATGAAATGTGAAAAAATAATAGGACTTGATAATATTCCAATAGAAGTGTGGAAATGTTTAGGAGATCAAGGAATTTTTTTGCCTACAAATTTTTTTTAATGTTATTTTAAAAACAAAAAAGATGTCAGATGAGCGAAAAAAGAGTTTGTTGGTTTCTATATTTAAGAATAAAGGTGATGCACAAGAGTGTGCAAATTATAGAGGAATTAAGTTAATGTGTCATACATTAAAATTATGGCAGAGAGTAATTGAGCATAGGTTACGATGTGATATAAAAGTTTCTCACAATCAATTTGGTTTCATGCCAAGTAGATCTACAATGGATGATATACATTTGTTAAGAGGTTTGATGGAGAAGTATAGAGAAAGTAAGGAGGATCTACATATGATATTTATTGATTTAAAGAAAGCTTATGATAAAGTTTCAAGAGATGTTCTTTGGAGAGTTCTAGAAACGAAAGAAGTTAATATTAGTTATATTAGTAATTAATGTATACTAAAGTTACTTGTGTCCAAACTCAATGAGGATTGACAAAATATTTTCCTATTTCAGTTGGATTACATCAAGGATCAGCTTTAAGCCGTTATCTTTTTTACTTTAGTTAGGGATGTTCTTACTAGGCATTTACAGGAAGATGTACCTTGGTGTATGCTTTTTGTTGATGACATTCTCCTTATTGATAAGACTAGAGAGGGAGTCCAAGAGAAACTTGAATTATGGAGGTCAACATTAGAGTCAAGGTTTTATTTAAGTAGATCTAAGCGAATATATGGAGTGTAATTTTTTAATTGTAGAAGTTCTAGTGTTGTGTTTGACATTAGGTGAACAAGTCATTAATAAGAGTGAGTGATTCAGATATTTAGGCTATATTGTTCAAAATGATGGTGAAATAGATGGAGATGTTATTAGTAGAATTCAAGTTGGATGGTTGAAGTGGAGAAATGCATTTGGCCTGTTGTGTGATAGAAAAGTTTCATTCAAAATTAAAGAAAAATTTTATAAGATGGTGTAAGACACATGACTTATGGTGCGAATGTTAAGAGAAGCATAAGACTAAGTTAAGTGTTATATGAGGATGCTCGTGGATGAATGGCTTTACTCTTAGAGATAAAATGCAAAATGAGTATGTTTGGGAAAAAGTTGGAGTAGCTCCAGAAGATTAGAGAGAGTCGCCTTAGATGGTTTGGCCACATAAAGCGTCTGACCTAATGACCTTAGAGTAGAGTGCATTAGATTTGCCTTATGTTAAGAAAGGTAGAGGTAGACCTAAAAAGACTTAGCTAAGATGTATAAAAAATGACATTAGTATACTTGAATTAAATGAGAATTTGATACATAATAGAACACAATGGAGATGAAGTATTCATGTAGTCCACCCCACTTAGTAGGATAAAGACTTGTTGTAGTTTTTTTTAAGTTCAAGAAAAAAATTTTTCTCTCAACAAATTATTATTATTATTATTTCAAAATTTAAAGATAAATTAAGCGATTATATTTTATATTTTATATTATTATTATTATTATTATTAATGTTTGAAATCAATTTTCTTTTATATTTTAATATGTTTTTATTTTCTTATAAAAATTAGGAGCATTTATATACATAGCACTCAATTCTTATATATTTAGATAGCTAACATATGAACTTTCTTATTTACATAAATATTACTCAAATCTTCAATATTTTATTAAATTTTCAGTATTAATTAAATAAATGCATAAGAATTGTGAGCTATGTATGTAATTTTCTTAAAATTATATCACATTATTTTTAAAAATATATAAAATAGCTATTATATATTTTGATTATTTTTAAAAATAATAATTATCATCAAACATCTTTTATTTCAAAAAAAAAATATAAATAAAATAAAATAAAATTATAAAAATTTAACTATAAAGGTAAACGTTATTCCAAACAGCTTTTTTAAAATTCTTTAAATTTATTATTTTTTTCATTAAATCTTTTTTTTCAAATGCAATGATTTTATTTTTAAATAACAACTAAAAAAATAAAATATAAATTTCTAAATTGTGATTAATTTTATATAAACAACCAAACGAAATTATCATAGTGTAATTTTATTTATTTGAAAATTATGCTAAAATATAACAGATCATATCTATATGATCTTACTTGGTTTGATTTGACTATTGTTTGGTGTGGTCAAATAAAAAAATATTAGGGACATATTAAATGCAATCTGGCCAAATTTTTTTTTTTATTAGACATGACTTGGCATTCTATAAATACAAATTATTAAGTGATTTAAAAAATAAGTGTTGTTCGTTATGTGGGTCGGCCTTTATTATTTTTTATTTTTGAAAGATCGTTTAACTTGCTGAAAATTTAAATTTTATTAAACTATTTAATGAGTGAAATAATTGCATTAGATTATTTTTTATGTTTAACTTGAGATAAAATAAATTTAATATATTGCTCTATCAATTATGGTTGAGGATAGACAATATTAGTATGTGATGATAAATATGGACGAGCAATGACTAGGAGGGGTGCAACCAATCTCGCTTTTTAGGGTGCTCAATTTAACTATTAATATTTAGTGATAAAAAATTTTATATCATTTACTAGATTTTGAGAATAACATTACATTCAATAAAATTTTATAATTTAACTATTATAACTCATAATTTTTATGAGATTTACAATAATTTTATTTCATTCAATAAAAAATAAAAAATTAAAATATATATATAATATGATATATATATATATATATATATATATATATATATATATATATATATATATATATATATATATATATATTAAAATAATACAATTAAATAAAATAAAAAATCTTAAATAACCCTTTAGAAAAGAAACTGTTTTGTTGCATGTAAGAAGATTCGGGTCGGTAGAGTAGAGAATTTGATGTCTTAGGGTTGCATAAAAGTTTCGCACTCAACAAAAGAGTTTGAGAGACCTCACGATTTTTACGTGGGAAATCCAAAAAGGAAAAAATCACAGGGCCTAACCCACTTAGAAATAATTTCACTATATTAGTTTCTACAATTATTATCATTTCTCCAAAGTTGGAGAAAGATATATTACAAGAATAAGTTTTATGACAAGCTTCGCTAGATTAGCGGCGAGGCCTTGCTTGAGGTGGTAGTCTGATGATCCGACGAAAACTATCGCAAGATGGTTGGGTGGCGGTTGGTAGCAGATGGCAATAGTGAACGACGACGGTTAGCGGTGATCCAACAATTGTCGAGCGATGGCAGGTGGCGGTGGTGAGCGATGGCGCAACCAGTAACAACGTGGTACGTCAGCGTGTCAGCGATGATCGTGACGATGGCGATGATTATGATGGTGCGGCCAGCGGTGGCCGTGATAGTCGCAGCGACCGATGATAATGACCGGTGGGGTGGCGGCAGCGGTGGTGACCAGCTGGCGGTCGGCAGCAGTGAGATATGGCTGGTTAGCGGCGGTAGCCAGCAGTGGTTAGCGTGACCACGGCAATCGAAGATGGTGATGACCGGTGGTGGTGGCCCGGCGTACGGTCTGCAGCCTTGGCGGTGAATCTGCGATGGCGGTGGTGACCGGCGGCCAATGGATTCCCCATTATACTGAGATTCTTGAGCTCTCCCTTTCTTTCGAGCCTCTTCATATGAAGAATGAGAGGCTATTTATAGATTATGAGAGTGACATTTCTGTAAATACAAGCAAAATCCAAATCACTCCATCGGACGACTCAAAATGATTCCTTCGATCATCTGATGTATTTTAAGTATTTGAATGCTCAAATGAAGTCAGAATTAAGAGATCTTAGGCTTATTAGATCTGGCTCATCAAGCTCTCGATTTGACTATAAATATTTCATATTTAAGAGCTATTTAGGGATCTAACTAATATCCCAAAAATTTTCAATTATATTTTAAGTGTTTGATCTAGGCTAGTCTTGACTCAGAATTAGATTATTTTCGATATCAAGATTCATGCTTCAACTAGTAGAGTTTTCAGTGACATATGAGTTGCCCCTATTTTTAGAAGATATCTTCTCTATCATCCAAAAATACATACCAAATAATTGAAGATAATAACTTCTTCAATGTTAATGAAATTTACGGGTTCATTAACCTTTGCGTCTTATATAGTTTGAGAAAATAGATCTTCATGGGCGCACAAGACTATGATCATGGAAGCGTGCACAAGAGAATAATCACACAGGTGCATAAGGCCACAAATATGTGGGCAAGCAGAGCGGCGGACACACGAGGTCGTGTCCAACTTAGTGCATGCGCGCACATGCGAACGTGCAAGGATGTTGGCGTGTAAAGACGTTGGCGTGCATGGCTTTCGGCACGCCATCGCGAGAGGCTGCGAGCGTGCGATCCCCTGGGATGCGGGTGCGAAGGGCCACGGGCCGCAAGGTTGCGGGCGCCTGTGGACCGACTGGGTTTGAAGGCCATCAAGGCTCGTAGTTCATACAGCGAGACTTCAATTTTCCCTTGAAAGAGGCGTAAACTATCCTCATCAAATTGACCGAGTTTGGAGGCGATCAAGGCTCGTAGTTCATATGACGAGGCTTTGAATTTTCACTAATAATTTTAACCCATGCAAGGTTGTTCTTTGTGATATTTACTCGATATGAATCATGCGAAAGAAATTCATCTTGAATTTTTTACTTATCCGAGATTATTTGTCATGATGTTACTTGATGACGTTAACCTGTATGGAACACGTCGAAAGAAATCCGCTAAGGATTTTTAACCCATCCGAGGTTATTTTTCAAAGAGTAAATTGACGACATTAACCTGTATGAAAGGGGACAAACTGAATCCGCCAAAGATTTTAGACTCATCTGAGGTTGTTTATCAAAGTATTACTTGATGACATTAACTTATATAGAAGGGGTAGAATCAAATCTGCTGAGGATTTTTGACCCATCTGAGGTTGTTTTTCAAAGTATTATTTGATGACATTAACTTATATAGAAGGGATATAGTTGAATCCGCTAAGGATTTTTGACCCATCCGAGGTTATTTGTCAAAGTGTTACTTGATGAAATTAACTTATATCGAATGGATCGAATTGAATCCGCGAATGATTTTTGACCCATCTGAGGTTGTTTGTCAAAGTGTTACTTGATGACATTAACCTTTATGGAAGAGTTCGAATTAAATCCACCAAGAATATTTAACCCGTTTGAGGTTGTTTGTTGAAGCGTGACATTAACCTGTATGGAAGGGGTCGAATCGAATCCTCCTGAGATTGATTATACTATGATTGGAATGAGGTGATTGTCACGTGTATCCGAATCAAAGATGAAAATTTTATCTGTATTTAGACCATTACTACACTTTCAAGATCAGAATTATAGTCTTGTCCAATGATTAGAAGTCTAGTTGAAGATTGTATAAAGAATGTTAATCTTGCCCAAGAGTTTGTTTATGGCATATTATATATTTGTAGTAAGCCTCTTAATATTACCTTACTTATCATAAATATAATATAAAATTAGTTGATAGAAGAAATGAGCTTTGTAATCATAATTATGTCATAATATCATCATTTGAATGTTGCAATCGGAAGTGCTCCCCAATCTTGACTTATTTATCTTAGGACTGGTAATCAAATGGGTTGCCCCCCTGCCCCGAGTCCATGATTGTTCCCCATATATTGCTCAAACTTCTTTCGATGCGCATTGATAACCTCATTAGAAAAAATTTATACTTCCACACGATAAACCAAGTCGGTATATGACCGAACCGTATTACGCATTAGTGATGAGTAGAAAGGCTTGTGCAGTCCTCCTCATAGTAATTCAGGGTCCACTCTTGATATCTGGCGAGCTTCTAGGGAGAATATTTGGAAGTACTCCTTAAGTGATTCATCTTCATTTTGATGAATGCCTGAGAGATGAGAAGAATCTTTAATGATCTTTCGGTTCGTAATAAACTGTTCTACAAGAATCTTGGCGAGTTTGTCAAAGGTATGGATAGATCCCCTTGGAAAGGAGTTGAACTAAGTGCGAGCCTTAGCCTTGAGGGTGACTAGAAAGACCTGACAAAGTATTGTGTCAGGAGCTCATTGGATATGCATGATGGTTCTATAATGGTCGGTGTATTCATATGGGTCGGTTGCCCCATCATAGGAGTCGATGCTTGAAAGTTTGAAACCTACGAGAATAGGTTGTTGAAGAATTGTTTCAGTTAAAGGTGAAGACTCATGATAGCCGCGGTGAGAGGGGAGATGATTTCTATCTTTAAGATTAAATTCTTATCGCATTAAGCATTGCAATTCCGCACGTATAACATGATGAGTGGAATCAACAGGGTAAGAACGTGTCAAGCCATCAGCAATAATTGGTGGGTTGACAATCGGTTCGATGGAGTGATGAGTAGAACTAGCGTGTCAAGGAGGTCAGCATCACGATCTAGAAGCGGAGGAACTTCAACCTGATGGTGAGAAGGCCAAGTGTCGGTATTTTGACCTCCCCTAGCTAATGATCGATCTTGGGGGAGATGTGTTTGTTGCAGTAGTGGTTGTCGTGTTTCTCGTAAAAGTTGAATTATCTCATTTTGAGACTCTTTCATTCGGCGAACATGATCTTCTAGAGAGGTTCCTATTGCACCTTCACTAATAGGGTAACACCTATCAGAGGGAAGTGAGATAGAAGCTTGACATCCTTGGTTTAAAGATTGGTTTCAATAGTGATGGGAGTTGGAGCGGGAGGCTCCGTTGTTGTGAGTATTGCGTCAGTTGGCCATAATACAGGTGTTCACAGAGATTGCGATTGTGAGATTCTTTTCCCACAAACAGTACCAAAGTGTTGCATGCATAAAGATTCGAGTCGGTAGAGTAGGAGAATTTGATGCCTTAGTGTTGTACAAAAGTTCCGCACACACAGCCAAAGAGTTTTAGAGACCTCAAATTTTTTACGTGGAAAACCCAAAAAGGGAAAAACCACAGGTCCTAGCCCATTTAGAAATAATTTCACTATACGAGCTTCCATTATAATTGTTATAATTTCTCCAAAGTTGGAGAAAGATAGCTTACAAGAATAAGTTTTATGATAAGTTTCACAGGATTAATGGTGAAGGCCTTGTTTGAGGTGGTAATCTGATGATCCGACGAAAATTATCGAAAGATGGTCGGGTAGTGATTGGTAGCAGCTAGCGATAGTGAACGCGGCGATCGGCGGTGATTCATGACTCAGACGGTGGTGGCAGTGGTGATGGCTGGCGGCGGCCGATAATCAATCAGCGGTATGGCCGATGGCGGCATGGCATGATGATCGCGGCGGTGGTGGCCGATAGCGGTGGTGGCACGATGGCGAGGGCGAAGAAGCGGTGTGGCCGGCATGAGAGCGATTGCGGCGATGACGGTGGTGGCCGAAGCGGCGGCGATAATTGTGCTGGCGATAGCCGATGGTGGTGGGCGGTGGCGTGATCGTAATGTGATATGCTTTGAGATTCTTCGAACCTCAAAGCTCTCTCTTTTCTTTAGCTTCAAGACCCATTCATGTGAAGAATAAGGGGCTATTTATAGATTGTGGGAGTGATATTTTTGTAAATACAAGCAAAATCCAAACCACTCTATTGGACGACTCAAAATGATTCATTTGATCATCTAATATATTTGAAGTATTTGAATGCTCAAATGAAGTCATAATTAGAGATCTTATGCTTGTTAGATCTGGCTCGTCAAGATGCTCGATTTGACTATAAACACTCTATATTTATGAGCTATTTAGGGATCTGACTAATATCCCAAAGTTGTTCAATTATATTTTAAGTGTTTGATCTCGGCTAGTCTCGATTCAGAATGAGATTGCCTTTCGATATTAAGATTCGTGTTTCAACTAGTATAGTTTTGAGTGATATATCATGTTTATTAACCATTAAGCAAAAATTATGTAAATAGGCTTTCATGTTTATGTTGAAAATATTGAAAAATAAAAGATAAATAAAAATATTGTTAAGAATAACATTAGAAACTATGGAATTAAAAGTTATATATTTTAACTCCATAGTTTGGGCTGTTATGGCTAGTAATAACATCGCTAAGAGCGAGAGAGAGAGAGAGAGAGAGAGAGAGGACATGTGTCATGTGTAGCGTAGGGTTAGAGAAGAATTTTTTTTTTAATTTTGGTAAATAATAGATAAAATTAACAAAAATTTTAAATAATTATAAGAAAAAAAAACTAGGGTGGACAATTGCCCGCCATGAGATAATGTGGATCCGCTCTTGGTGACTAGTGGTATGACAAAAAAATGAAGCCTCTAGCCAGTCCTGATAACAATCAGTAGACGATTATGATGAATGATTGTAAATGATAGTAATGATACACAATATATTTAAAAATGAGTTAAATCGGTTGAATTTTGAATTCACAAAAAATAAAATAAAATTTGTTGATATCCTTAAAATTCACTAATGAATTGCATTATAATTAACTTTAAATAATCTTTAAGGGATTGTTTTGTTGGCTGAAAAAGAAATATAGTGTTGTTGCGTGCTAGAGAATTTTATTCCGGTAAATGCGAGATCTTCGTCGTAGCCCAAAAATTATCCAACACACAAGCGGAGATATGAACAGGGTTATAATGGAAAACCCGTTAAGGAAAAACCGGGGCCTTGCTCAGAACTTTCACTATGTGTTCAAAGATACTGGTCCTTGCTTCTCGTTAGTTGGAGAAGAAGGTGTTCTGAGGGGAAATAATATTGAGTGTAGAAAAATACAATATCGGTTAACTCCAACCCAAGGGAGAAGTTTCCCAAAAAGCGGCAGGAACTGATCTTCTGGGAGCAACCTCTTGATCTTCGGGAGAAAGGGCGGCAGTCCTAGTCTCTCCAGAGCGTCTCCTCGATCTTGACCTTCGGTGGTACTGGTGGTGATAGATCATGCGTGTCGCCGGTGGTAGTTCGAGCTCTCGGTCTTCAAATCGATTCGGTCCCTCTGGTGAGAATGAAGCTCTATTTATAGATTTTGGGAGTGGCGTCTTGTAAATTGTGGAAAACTCCAACCACTCCCATCGGGACGATCGATCCCTCGTCGACGGTGTATTTTGATGATCCGTGCCTTTGAATGAGTGGGTGATCTTGGATTCGTTGGATTATGACGGCGCCGCGATCGACTATAAATATGTCGATTTTGGTGACCATTTGGCAAATCAGATCCATTTTCATATGATAGCTTGATCGAATCGATTGTCGGATCGACTATACGATGTTCTATGTTTGTCTCATTAAGATGGTTATTGTAAGTTCTGAAATCGGTGATTAGATCGAAGCATTTCTGAAAATGCCTTGAGATTCGTGCTTGATCAGATTAATTTTCTGAGGATGTATCAAGTGTAAAAAAAATGTAGTGTAAAAGAATATAGTATAGAAGGATTACTTTACAGTTGTTTGGTTGAAAGTTTTATGAATTTATGACTTTGTTTTTTTTTGTTTGGTTAAAAAAATGTAATATAAAGTATTTTGAATTTGACACAACGGCTATGGGAGGCGGTCGGCGGCGATGGCCCGACATCTGTGGGTTATGGCCGGCAATGGCGGCCGTGTGGCACGACCAACAACGGCGACGGTGGTGCGGCAACGCACCAACACTTTACATTAGTCGGTGTATTTAGAATTTATCCAAATTGCGTGAATTCCAAATATACCAAAAATGACCTATGTAATGTATTTAGAATACATTATATTACATTAAAAATTTACTTTACTTCAAGTCAAACATCAAAAAAATTAAAACCCCGGCATTTACTTTACTTTGCACTCCAAATTCTTCTAACCAAACTTCCCCTAATTTGGAGTACCTTGGAGACATTTAGTCAACTTTTTCATAATAATTAGTAAGCAATGCATTGTAAATATAATTCATATTTTATTCAAAATAAGTTTTAATCTTTATTCATTTTCGATTTATTCTATGATAAAAAATAGTGTTTAATAATTTATTGAAATGAAAGACAAATAAAAAATCATTATTATTATTAATTATCATTAAATATATGATATATATCATTTATTGTTTTTTATCTATAAAAAATTAATAATATTAATAAAATAATATATGTCATCCCACCAAAATAAAATTTCCATAAAAAATTGTGGCCTTTAACTATTAAACTATTTAATTATTCCAATATTGACAAATGCGTTTGAATTATATATGCTGAACATAGTAGAAGAAGCTCAAAGTATTTATAAGTTGGCTTAATTTTCAAATTAGGCTTAATTAAAATTATAATTAATAAATTATATATTTAAAAATAGGCCAATCCGGTCAGCGGCATCTGGCCAGGCTGCCGTCAGCGTCGGTCGCCCTCAACTTTAAATTTTTTAAGAAAAAAAATTTAACCAAACAACAATTGTTTTTTGGCCATATCAGGCTCATCCGGTGTTAGATTTAGCGTGCTTGGTATGTTTAGAAAGGTAATAAAAAATTCTACTTTAAATGTCGATGAATCTTCGGTGGTACTGATTTCTAATGTATGAATTTTGAAGTTGCAAAAAATAAATATATTGCGGCAGCCCCCATTTTTTGGTCATATCAGGCTCATTCAGTGTTGGATTTCAGCGTGCTTAATATCGTTGAAAAGGAAATAAAAAATTCTATAACTTTCATGTTGACAACTTTTGATGAATCTCGCTAGTAGCAATTTTACTGAATGTATGAATTTTGAAGCAAAGATAAAGATATTAGAATTTTGGTCATATCAGACTCATCTGGTGTCAGATTTCAGCATGCTTGATATCGTTGGAAATGTAATAAAAAATTCTACAACTTTTTGTTGACAACTTTTAATGAATCTCGCCCGGGTAGCTGCAATTTTTGCAGCAACATTATATAAAATAGTGAAATCAAGGGAATTTTTCACTCTTAGAAATCAACCAAATGAAGCATTACATAATTTGTTATATCTCACTAACAACATATTAAATGCTTAATCTCTAATGTAATAAAAAAACAAACAAATAATAATAAACGCCCAGGATTATACAATCAAGTTGCATATGTGGCTTGAATGAGTAACCACAACAAATGAAAATAGCTACAAGTACATGTCATCCACTGTATAAAAAAGATAACACATCTATCTTCGTTGATGCGTGCGTGGTGGAATCGCATCATTACGGTGTAATGGTGGTGGTCGCCGTCCGTCGGATGATGATCTTTGTTGATGGTCCTCCTCCTCTTCCCACCCGGCGTTGTTAATATCTAAGTCTGTAACGAGGTATATCGGTAGAAGCTTGGCAACAACGAATACCCGTGGTACACTCCGTATGGCGGTGTCATATGGAATGACGGTGGACCATATGTCGACGGGACTACTACGTGTCATGGGTGCATCTGAGATCACATTACTTCCTGATATGAATATTAGGGTGGCTGTGTGAATGTATACGTAGACTGTCCGACCACTAGTGTAGAGGGTGAACCCACATTATCGACGGACATCACTGTGCGAAGTGCGAGAATGTCGATATCTCATATCTACTATCAGAGATATGCATATTTCACCTTAGTCCCACGCACAATTCCTCATAATCGTTGATAGATTGTTGAAATTATGTATCATCATCTCTCCAAAAATGTCTTTGAAATATATCCATTATTCAAAATGTTATCGCAAATAAAGAAATTTATATCAGGGTTTCATTATTATTGGTAAACCAAATTGTAATACTTTGCATATCGACTAGTCATCAAACGTTCTCCAGGCGCTCGAGGGTAATAGGTGTGAGGAGGAATTTTGGAGCCTTGACATAGTGAAGCTCAAGAATGATACCACCATGTATCTGCTGATCGCCGCTCCCAATCCCCGCCGATGAATCTACCACTACAACTGAATTTCCACGCTCGACTCCTATCAAGTGCAATGTAAGAGTGGGCGATAATCGACCAAATCAATGTTGATTTTCCTCCATCTACCCGTATGAACGATGGATCTATCGTTGCAACATCAATCATAGGTTGCATACCAAACTGTCTGAGCAACGATCAGGCAGGTACTACTCTACCCTCTCCAACATATCATTGGTACTCCAGTTAGCCATATTTCTTCTCCTTGTAAACATATATCCATGACACGCACACGGATCTAATGTCCATCTGGCTCTCATATGACCTGTAAATATAACAGAAATTATTATTTCAATTATAAGCATAAAATGAGTAAGCTAATAAACATTACATCAATGCAGCATACCTGACTCTGCAACAGTCCGCCCAACTAGTCCCTATATACTCTGAGATGGGATGCTGGCATTTCCCGAACGAACCCTTCATTCCACCGACATCCTATGCTAAGCCCATCAATATCTGTAGGATATGGCACACGTAATGTTGGCCTGCTCACATGAATGTGCTTCCAGGCCCATACCTGCAATAAATGAATGCATCCAGTCATATTCATGCACTTTGATTTGGTTGCCTCATGTAGTTTCCTATATAAATGAGAAAGCACATCAGAACCCAACGATAACTCCCTGAATGTATCAATATCCTCAAGTAATGACAGATAATGTAGATGAACCTCAGAACCTGAAGTATCTGGCAAAAGAAAATAATCAATAGCAAACAATATGTATGCTTTGACATGCATGGTGAACTAAAGCTCTGGGAGATCTATGTACGAATCTCTGTAGTATGTCCATCGCAACCATCATAAAGGTAAACAAGTTCGTGCATGAGCCTGCCCCATTCAGAATTTTGATGTGACAAGTGGATGGACCGGATCATGGTGTGTGGCTCTGGATGTGCTCCAATCAATTCATCACAGCAATCTGGCCAAGAAGCCCATCATTTCCTGCCACCAACAATAATCCTGTCAATCATAAGCGGGTCATCTATCCGAACACCCAGAATCATCGCAACATCCTGTAGTGTAATCGTCATTTCTCCAGTGGCCAAGTGAAAGGTATTGGTCTGTGAACACCATCGCTCCATGAACGTTGTGAGCAAGTGATGATCCAGATGAATGTACTGCATATGGGAGACACTATCTAGGCCGGCAGCTCGCAAGGTACCCATAAATCTATGATAATTAACAGGTCATTCCCTAAACATCAGTAAGTGCGTAGCAGCCTCAAGCTCTGAAACCTGCAAGCACAATGAATTATGCTTAGTATGTGACAGTATAGCAACTACGTATGTACAAAGCTTTTATTAAATAAAACTTTACCAAATCAGGATGCGCTGCTCTGTGCCTACCACATAACGTAGCTATGCTAGGGGAACTTCAGCCAGTGGCGGGCCATAGTCCATAACTGTCTATTCTACTCGTCATCTCCTCCTATGTGCGGGACGTGGAGCATCATCACTAGACATCTTTCCTACAATAATTATAGCAATCAACAAGCACTAATATATAAGTTCCCTTGAGCAGCTTAATAAACAAGAGTACTACATAACAAGATTTTTTGCAAAATGGGACTTACTCAAATATAACTAAATTATACATCACAAACATACAGTCTTCTTGAGCAAATCATAAGTTCCTCTGAGCAACTTAATAAACAAGAGTACTGCATAACAAGTTTTTTTTTGCAAAATAAGACTTATTCAAACAAAACTAAATTATACATCACAAACATACTGTCTTCGTAAGCAAATCATAACTTTCCTTTAGCCACATAATAAACAAGAGTACTGCATAGCAAGTTTTTTTTTTTTTGCAAAATGATACATATTCAAACAAAACTAAATTATACATCACAAACATACAGTCTTCATAAGCAAGTCATAAGTTCCCCTGAATAATTTAATAAACAAGAGTATTGCATAACAAGTTTTTTTGTACTTATAAAACAGTTCAAACAATACAAAGTAACTTATTTTTTGTACTAAAAGCCCAAATAACATAGAATCAGCCTACACACAATTCTAAAATAAGACAACTACATTAAACTTGACAAAACATGGATTAACATGAAAATCAAACAACACTTAAAGCATAGTTTAGAACATGGATTGGGAGTCCCAAACAACATTTAAGAAATACATTATTTTGTGAAATGTGACAAATCCAAACAAAACTAGATTACAACCAATGCACAAATTGAACCATATCACAATCTATGTGATCGAGTTTGATTACACGTCGATTTGTTGGGTCCAATAGTCTTGCACACACTACAAACCCTGAAACTTCTTGTAGTGTTCTCGTCCATTGTATTTTTGAATCTGTTTATCCTTGGCTGGCCAGACTTTCTTTTAATATTTGGTGGATTATAATCTGGGTATGTGCCATCAATGATGTGCTCTGGCCACTCTTCACGATCAGGTATCACATGGAATTCCCCGGTAGCAATGTAGTTTTGCAAATTAAAGTCAGACATATGACATTTATGTCGTTGACCCAAAATAGCAATCACGTGTGCACATGATAGATGATAAGATTGTGGTTGTCTACATGTACACCTACATTCATTATTTATTGAGAGATCAACCTTGAAGGTTCTGCTCGTTACATCAAATACTTAGTACTCATTCATGCTTATCCTTACTGGCTCAGGAAATCTCCTTGCCTCTCATTTGTTAGACTGCAGCGTTGCCTTAGCACATGGAGAAAATATGGATTCCTGTTGATTAGCTAGAGTAGTAGCTGATTCAAAGCATTTCATGAACATGAATACTATATTGTAGTATACTGCTGTAATAAAGGCTTGAATTGGCAAACCACGTGCCCGTTTAAGCACACCATTAAAGCATTCAGCTGCATTTATGGTCATTGTACCATATCTATAGCCGTCATCGTGTGTTAGGGACCATTGCTGAGCATCCCTTGAAACAAGCCAATCGTATGCTTCTTGCTTGATATTCTTGATGTCAGTTATGTACCTTTTAAAAATTTGAATATCATCACTATTTTCTGCAACATACATCTCCTGACATATGAAGTCAACATCACCTATGCCAAATTGTCTAACAGTTCTTTTAATATTCTCCCTCAAATGATGTAGGCAGAAGCGATGCACAACCCAGGGAAATATCTCTCTGCAGCCATGAATTAGACCTGCATGCCTATCTGAAATGAGGCAGAGATCACCTCTTGTAGACATCAGTGGGATCAAGTCCTGTAGTGTATTCGAAAACCAAACCCACGACTCAATACACTCATTTCAACCATGAAGGGAGTGTCGTTGTTCGATCGATCCCAATTACACTAAGTAGAGTTCATCTGTACTTACCAAGGAGAAAAGTCTCATCAAGGCATTGAACTGGGCGACAGTATTGCCAACCTCTAATTGAATACTCAAATGACAAAAATAGTCGTTGGAACTTGTTCGATTCTGTTGAGTGCAACCGATATACTGACCCTGGTATAGATGAACATACAACAGCCATGAATTTCTCTAATGATCTGTAAGATTCCTCCCAATTGCTAAATATTACCTTAACTACTTGTGCCCAACATTACCTGTGTCCAGCATTAAGCACTGAATGACTACAGGTATGAGGTGAGCCAATTGAACCAATCCTCCAAGCACCACCCAATCTCTTAATTCAGCTTGCATGTAAGCGCCACAAACAAGGTCTAGTTGGGTGAGAATGGTGGTTGCATAGTATAGTGAATTTTAATTGGTTTGAAGCATATATGACATACTCAACATTATTTATGATAGACCAACCTTGAACAACAAACTGTAGCTGCTTCTTATTATGAAAACACATACATTCAAACAATTTATTTGGGATGCAATTCTCCTCCTCAAAGGTTGATTCATCTGACGGGCTATCAAATGTAAGGTCCTCATCCTATTCTCTAGTTGTTTGAGTACTACGCATGTACCCATTGTTACGTATCAAATGCTCTTTAATATAACTTATTCTAATTGAGTATTTTGCAATTAGGTCTCTGATCCTGAGGGATGGTTCTGTGGCCCCTAAAATAACTTGCTCTACGTCGTTATCTTCCTCCTCGTCATCATCACTACTAGCTCCAATAGGCATAATTTCATATCCAACATCTTCAGTAGATAGTGGATTCATGTCATCATCTTATGGGTCACCCATAACAGCAGAACTTGTCCCAGTAAAATAAACATGGTATGTTGGTACTGACCCATAGTATTCTACCTGCGTACTTAGCTGAGAGGCTGGTGTGATGTACTCAGTATTGGTTCGAGCTCTCTGACATTCCTCAATATTGTTAACCACTATATCTCCACAAGGCAGTTCCTCAATTTCAACATAAATCACAAGGTTATGACGCCGCATTAATTATAGCTTCACGGACTTCTTTACCATTAATGTGAGTAATAATAAATCCAGCACCAATAGGAAAACAACCCACGAGATTAACAAAGAACTTTGTTGGATCTAGCTTCAACGTCCTTATTATTCGCTTCTGTAATTCCTCGAATTTAATCCGCCGTGGAATCTGGACTGGATGATTTTTCCCACCAACATATATTGGAATGAAATCGTCGCTTCATTGAGTTCACCACCGTAATAGAGAACTATACAGACAGCATCTGAACTCATTTCTAATTAACAACAACACAATACTAGTAATCCTTCATCTCACCTGCTCAATGTACATAATTCAATTCAGGAGAAATCGTAAATCCAAATTCTTAATGTTCATACACATAATACATTGAATGAGACAACTTATTTAAAAATTCCATTGAATGAGAAATTTGTATTCATGTAATAGGTTGTGGGAATTCATAAAAACTTCCACACTTAATCAAAGCAACTTGTAGTTGTTGATGGTCTTGACATTACTACCAAAGTTATTGTATTAGAGACAACAACAACAATAACAACAAGCCTTTATCCCACTAAGTGGGGTCGGCTACATGAATCGTTCATCTCCATAGTGGCCTATTATGTGTCAAATTCTCATTTAATTCAGGTATACTAAGGTCATTTTTTATACATCTTAACTAAGCCTTTTTAAGTCTACCTCTACCTTCCTGAACATAAGACTAATCTAATGCATCTACTCTCCTAACCGGGTCATCAAACGGCTGATGCTTTCAATTAGACAAAAAGCTCAACCTATCACTTCAAAAGAGAAAGAAGACTGAATATCCAACCATGGGAACAAGACACTTGATCACTACATTGTTATTAAATAAAGCAAAGGAATAAACTAAAGAATTGGTGTCTGGTGAAATGTATATCTAAAGAAACAAAATAAAATAGGAGAACAATGAGAAACCCCAATATACTAATTCATATGAGTCATTGAGATAAGAGAGGTAACAAAAGAAAATCCCACATTAGTCCTGATGTTGCATGTATACACATGCTAATGAGAAAATTAAGGGGAAACTTTTCCACCTCAAGATCCTTGTTAAATCTACTCCAGAGTGTAAAAAATAAAACAATATCTATAAAATCTCAGGGAGCGGGGGGGGTGGAGAATTTGGGCTAGTCACAAATAGACATCCAAACCATTTCTCTAAGATAATTATAGAAGTGTAATATCCAAGTCACCAATAGATGTGCACTTTAAATTAACTTTCCCTAAAAATTTCATTTCATAAAATGGTTCTTGAGGTTATAGAACTAAATATATGCGCTATAATAATGTGTAATCAATATTTATAGAATAAGAATGCTAATCTCTTTAGAAGACAACATAAGTCATTGCAAATCAGCAGAAAAATAATATAAACACCACATTTATAAGGAAATCTCACACACATTTCCTATGGAAATCAAATTAAATAAATTCATCATACCAACTAAACTCATATAAATGATCTAATACATATTTCTCATTTAGGGTTAGAAATACCTAAATCGGTGGAAAAAATCAAAAAAATGCGTTGCGAGCTTCTCCTTTTCCTGACGAAGTTTGTCCTTGCGGCAGACCGCAAGAGCCAGCACAACGGGCATGAGCGAGATAGTGGAATCGAAAACCCGAGAACTCGCTCTGGTTTGGCCCTAAATTATTAAGATGGGCTAGTCGCCCGTTGGCTGGACGACTGGGCCTATTTTTAAAATTTTTTTAATGCCTAATTTTCTAATTATAATTTTAATTAAGCCTGGTAAGTATATAATATACAAAAATTAATATTAATTATGACAGTTCATTCAACTTTGATCTATATTACTATAAGAATAGTGCTTTATGTTTTGATCAAGTTCTTTAATAATATAAAGATAACTTAAAATATTATCTATTGATTTTGGCAAGTATTATGAGATGTTTTATTGACTTTAAATAGTTTTGTAATATATATTATGGGATCTTATGATAAATTTTATATTTTAAAAATCATTTCTTATTATAACTACAAATAAAGCATTATAAAAAAGAGAAATTTACATACATAGCACACAATTTTTATTGATTTACATATCTAATACTTGAACTTTAATCTTTAATTTTTCAGATTTTTAAAGATTTGGATTTAATTTTTCATTTTTTTTAATTATATTATATAATATTATTGATTATAATTAATTCAATCTAACAAGATTTATCTTGGATGTAGGATAACAGTAGATTAATTTTAATATATCATGTGAGTTTATATATATAATATAAATTTGTATTTATATATTAATTTATGATTGATTCTAATTAAATTTAACTTGATTATATAATAATAATAATAATTTAACTTATTTCATCAATAATTATTATTTAAAATATATTTATATCTTTTTATAAATTTTATCTTTCTCATAAAATATAAATATGCGTGTAGGTATTCTAAATTTCATGTTTATACATAAACTCTTACAAATGAGTCTTTCTTTTGCATTCTCAACGCTCCAAATGCATCGATGTAGTTTATTTTAAAAGCAGACATTTTTAAAGAAGATCAAAATTTAATCAATAATATTATTAATTTATGATTGATTTATTTTCGTTATTTCGATTTAAATTGTGTTGATTGATTAATTCATGATTAGAATGAAATAATGTGTCAACATCAATCATCATTATTTGTGTCCCAAAATATTTTTTGTTTTATGTTAAAATAAGAAAATATCAAACATATTTTTATTTATTTTAAAATTTTTAAAAAAATATATATAAAGTGGTCCCAAGGGATCCCTGAGAGTAATAATTAATTTTATTATTTTATTATTTTTATTAAATTTTTTAAAAAATAACAACTAAACATGTTTTTTTAAAACAAAAAATTCATAAAAATACCAAATATATATTATAGTTTTCACATAAAAAAATAAAATAAAAACTAAAAAATTGAAAATAAAAATAAAAACTAAAAATAAAAGTGATCCCAAACAGCCCCTTAATTATTCCAATATTGATAAATTCATTTGAATTATATATGCTGAACATAGTAGAAGAAGCTCCAAGTATTTATAAGCATTTGATATACAAAAATTAATATTAATTATGACAATTCATTCAGCTTTGATCTTGTTGCGTGCTAGAAAACTAGTTGCACTAGAGTAAAAGTTTACTCCTTAGCCTTGTTGTGAAATTCAACACACACACAGGTATTTAAAGAGTGAACAAGAAAACTCCAAAATTTTCACGTGGAAAACCTCGAAAAGAGGAAAAAATCACGGGCTAGCATTAAAAGGTTCCACTATGTATCTTTTGATTACAAAATCTTCCCGATAACGTGATTACAAGAATATGAGAAACAACTATATATTGCGTTGGTGGTACTCAGTAGATGATGGCGAACAACGAGGAACAGCGATCGATGATGAAGGTCGTCATGATGGAGGCGCGATGGAGAGGTTCAACGGCAAGGATCGGCGGCGACTACGTACGGCACCGGTGGCGGTGGTTGATGGCCGTCAGTGGTGATTGTGCTTGGAGGATCTTCAAGCTTTAGGCTCTCTCCTCTCTCTCTTGCTTGACTCCTCGTATGAGAATGAGAGGATAGATTAGGATTAAATCTCATACATGCAAAATACTCCACTTCATCGGACGGCTCAAAATGATCCATTTGATCATTTTATGTATTTTAAATATTTGAATGCTCAAATGAAGTCAAAATTTTAAGATTTTGGGCTTGTTAGATCCGGCTCGTCGAGACGATCGATTTGACTATAAACACTCCATGATTGAGGCTTTTTAGGGGTTTAACTGATATCCCAAAGTTTCCAATGATATTTTAAGTTCTTGATTTGACCGGTTTCAACGGATCGGTTTGTTTTAACGTCAAGGTTAGTGCTTGAATTTTGTGTCACATCGCTTTTTGAATGACATTATCTCAATCATCCAAAATATATATATATCTTGAAAATAACAAATTCTTCAATGAAATTTGAGTCCTTTAACCATACAATTTGAGAAACGATCCCAGAACAAATTATTTATGAAGCGAGATGTAGAGCTGCGGATGTGTGTTAGTATGCACAGACGAGATTTTGAGTTAGTCATTCAGACCTGCAGGAACTCGTGGGTGCCACGCCTGGCGCTTCGTCGTCACCCGGTGTGGTCGTGGCGGTGGCTGTCATGGCGAGGCGAGCCTCGGTGGCGCGAATGCGCGAGCCGGTGGGTGTATGGGCGACGCGTATGTAGCAACATGAGCGGCGAAGCAGCGCGGGAGCCTGACGCAGCAGCGCAGAACAAATGGCTTTTGGCTTCGGTTTTGATAAATTTTACCCTTTTGCCCTGAAAATCTATAAAACCCCAGGGCCAAGGGAGAAAGCACACTTCTTCAATGCTTTAGTGCATCTCTTCTTCTTGAGTGAGGGTTATTAGATGATCAGCGTAGTTCATCTGGTGAGGCTCAGGTTTTCTCTCGAAGAGGTCGCCTTGTCGGACCGAGGTTTGGAGGCGATCGACCGTAGTTCATACTGGTGAGACTCGATTTTCCCTCGAAGAGGCGTTGGGCCTTGTCGGATCGGCCGGGTTTGAGGCTATCAAGGCCGAGTTCATCGCCGAGGCAGTTTTCCCTCGAAGAGGCGTTGGACCCGTGAGATCGGCCGGTTGGAGGTGATCAAGACCGTAGTTCATAGGTTTTCTTGAAGAGGCGTTGGCGACCTTGTGACCGGAATTAGAGGCGATCAAGACCGGCAGTTCATACGGCGAGGCTCCGATTTTTCCTCGAAAGAGGCATTAGCTGCCCTTATCGGATCGATCGAGTTTGGAGGCAATCAAGGCTCGTAGTTCCTACTTCTTCTTGTAGGAAATTGGACTTCTTGAGTCTTGATGGATGGTTGATATTGATAAAGGTGGCGGAGAAGCTTTAAGGAACCATCGTTGAGCGACTCAAAGTTTGGGTAATTTGCATCATTAGAGTATCTTCTCTCTCTCTCTCTCTCTTTTTCTCATATGTATGTATATCTTTTGTGGTCGAAGTAAAAATTTTATCTCAAGCTATCCATGAGTGAGAGAGTCAAAAAAGGATACGCCCAAGTATTGGGGTAAGTAAGCTGCTTTATAAAATTTTCAAATTTTTGTCATTTCTTCCTCTTTATTTATCATGTATTTTCACAGGGTGATGGCCAGAAGAAAACCCATAACATGACTGCTACAGACGATATATCATTCATTATCACATCAGATAGTTTAATGGTGTTCCATAGAAAATTTTACTTCCCTAATGAGTTGGTGATCATTATTGCTAAAAAGTCTGATCGAGCCCGTTCACCTCCACCAGGGTACTTTACTGTTTTTGAGATGATACTTTGTGCGGGACTGCGATTTTCTTTGGCTCCTAAGTTGATTGAGATCTTCAAAATATATGGTGTAGCTTTGTCACAATTTTTATTTTTAGCTTTAGTGGTCATCGTTGGTTTGACTATCTTCTTTAGAGAGCGTGATGTTACTTTGAACATCAAATACTTGTGTCGAATGTGTAGATTCACATGTGATACTCAGGGATGTGTTTCTTATCGGACTATAAAGAATTGGATAGAATTTTTAGCACGGGATCCCTCTAAAAATTGGTCTACTAGATTCTTTTTTGTGAAAAATGAGTGGGGCCTTCCTGAGAGATGGGGAAGATTGAATGACCTTCTAGATCCATTGTTGATTGTAGAGAATGAGATCTTGGTAACTCTTATGTTCCTGATGTAGAAAGCTTACAACATGAATTACGTCACATTAGCAAATATATAGTTGAAGATAGAATGTTCAAGGTTGGCCTTTCCATCCAGGCAGGGAGATCTCATTCTTTTCCACTAAAGAGGTCAAGTAAAGGTGATGAAAGGTCTCCTCATATTCATAGGGTTCTTTCAAGAAGCCTGTCACGAAATCATGGTGGTGACAATATTTCTTCCCTAAAGAAAAAGAAGGCATGCGCTGAAGTGATTACGTCAGATATCTGCGAAGAAGATGTTCACCCCCAGTTGACCTCTGAGAGTTTAGTTGTTTCAACTCATGATGGGGGAGTTCATTTCTTGAAGCCACACATTCCTGAAGAGGTGTTAAATCACATATATACTGGGCATCAACGAGCAAATGAATTGGTATGTTGTCTTCCCTGCTTTCTTCTTTTCTTCTTTTGTGTAATATTTGTGATGGTTTTTTTTCTTTATAGGTAACTCAAACATTAGGGCTGATGGCTCATTTGGGTGTCTCTTTAGATGAGTGGAATACTGAATTTGTGAAAGTAAAATATCTGCAAGGTGAGTATGAGCGAAAGATGAGTGCTAAGGCCAAAGAAGTGGGCCTTTGGAGGATCAGCTAACCGGGTGCAGAATTGAGCTAGCGAACATGTCGACTTCTCTTTCTCACTAGTGTAAGGAGGTGGAGTGCACTCGTGATGAGTTGATTTAGGTGAGAATCGAGACTCGCCAGAAAGAGAAAAGACTCAAGGCACTTGCGGAGAAGAGCTCTGGCTGAAGAAAGCATTACATGATCATCTTTCTGAGAAGCAGCATATAATGTCAGAAGCGGAAGCAAATGAAATCTCATTGAAGGTAGTGGAAGACTTTAAGAGCTCTTTGGCTTATCAGATATGTCGAAGATGTTTAGAAGCTTCGTATTCTTGATGTTGAAGTGAAGGACTTGGAGCACCAATGTTTAGAGGAGGGCTTCATCTGAGGGTTCCTAAAAGGAATCCGCTTAGTGCATCGTAAGACCAGAGATAGTGTTGAGGATCTATCTCCCAACCAAGTGTCTGAAGACACTTTGTCAGATTCTGGAGATGAAGGAGTTGAGAGTGAGTCCAAGGGAGCATCTCCTAGTGATGAGGAGGACGTTGATATCACCAACTGATATGATGTAGCATCACTTGAGGATGCATTTTTTTTATATGTATTATTATTAGTGTGTATAGAATCTTGATTCTTTCTTATATCATCATGTTAATCGCCAATGAATTTTTTTAGATGATACACTCTTGTTTTATTTTTTACATGGATAATTGGTGGGTATTACACTAACTTTATCTGGATGAGGTTGAATTGAATCCACGAGAATTTTTGACCAATCGGGTTGTTTGTCAAAGTATTACTTGACGTTAACTGATGGAAGAGGTCGGGGATGTCCACCAAGGACCTTTTGACCTATCCTAGGTATCGCCCAAAGTGTTACTGACTTCTTACCAGATGGAAGAGGTCCCATCAAGTCCCTTGGGATTGATTATGCTCGACGAGATACAACATGAGTTGTATATTTCTCAAATGGGAGGATTAAATGAAGAAGAAACAAGCTTGTAAGAAAAAAGCTATAAATTCATTACTCTGATAAGTTCGGTGATACAATCATAAGATGATTTTAACACGGATATGAGTTTCAAGAGAAAATGATGACAACAACAAGTCTTTATCCCACTAAGTGGGGTCGGCTACATGAAAGGAAATGACAAACGAGACAAAATAAAAGTTGTAATAGTTATGCAGTAGAAATTACTGATAATATTTTTGAAGATTCTCAGTGTTCCAAGTTCGAGATAAAGTTTTTCTCTCTGGATCTTTGAGCTTGAATGTTCCTGGCTTTACCACAGCTATAACCACATATGGGCCATCCCAAAGAGGTGAGAGTTTATTGCGTTGAGGGCCTTTGCCTGCAACTTCGAGACTTCGTAGGACCAAGTCATCGACAGATATGGGATGAGCTTTTACTCTTCTATTGAAGTGATGAGCTACCCTTTGGTGATAGGAAGCAGTCTGAAGTAGGGCCATGTCACGAGTTTTGGGAGTAGGTCGGTGAGTTTTTCTTCATTACCATCTGATAGAATAATTAAACTCTTGGACTTGGAACCCCGATATCTACTGGTATAATAGCTTCGAAAACACAAGTTATATGGTGTCTCACCAAATGCGATGTAGTGCGGTAAGCCCAAAGAACATTAGAAAGCTCATCAACCCATTGCCCCCCCTTCTTAAGATGTGTTTTTAGTCCTTTGAGTATAGGTTGGTAGCTCCGCCTGCTAGTTGAGGATGTGCTACACCGTGCAGTGAATGTGAAGATCTTTGCAAAAGGACGTAAAGACTTTTCCAAGAAATTGGTTCCATGTCGTGATGATCTTTGCAGGAAGACCGAATTGATATACTATATTTTTTCAAATAAATTATTTAGTATTTGCCTCCGTGATTTTAGTGAGTGGTTCGGCTTGCACCCATTTAGTGAAGTAGTCAACGGCTAAAATAATAAACTTTTGTTGCCCTAATTCTATCAGAAAATATCCCATGATATCAATTCCCCACTGAGCAAAAGGCCACGGGCTTTGAAGGGATGAGAGCTTTGTATGCGACATGTGAGAGAGGTTAGAGTGCAACTGACAACTTGCACATTTTTTTGTGAACTCCAGGGCGTCTTGTTTCATCGTAGGCCAATAGAACCATTGCCTTATAATTTTAAGGGCTAGCGCCCTTCCTCCTAGGTGTTTTCCACATATCCCTGTGAATCTCTTAATGTGTAATCGCCTGGGTGAGAGGCATTTGAGGTATGTGAGAAAGCTCGTTTGTATAGTTCACCTCAGAATAATTTGAAAGTTGTCTTCTGAGACGAGTTGTGGTTGTCTTCGAAGGGTTCCTTCTTGTAGAAAAGACAGGATGAGGTCCATCCACAAATGTTTCTTTATCTCAATAATTGCTTGAATTACTCATGACCCTTGGATACTAGGAAAATGTATTTCTTCAACATGCCTTCTCTTAAATAGATCCCAAGATGTAGCAAGCTGAGAGAGGCCACCAGTATTCTTCTCGCAAGATGTGAATGATTTGATGTGTCTTGAAATGGGCAAGAAGAGACTTCACCAAGTAGGTATTGGTGAGGATTATGAGTACTAAAGTTTCCCTCAACTTGGGAGGCGACAAGTTGAGAGTCAGTGTGGATCACTAAGTCTTGAGCTTCACAGTCAATGGCAAGTCTCAACCCTACTATGAGAGCCTCATATTCAGCCATATTATTAGTTGCAAAAAATTTTAGGTGAAGTCCATACTCTAAGGTATTCTGCTGGGGGGAAATAAGTAAGATTCCCCGCACCAAAGATTCCTCAAGCTCCATCAACATAGAGGGTCCAGAGGAGACGAAAGGCATGTAGCATAGCTCCTCTAGAGTTGGCATTCCACTATAAAGTCTGAGTACTTGAGACTTTATAGCAAGATAGAAAATTTATATCAAACTCTCCAATTCTACGCACCACTGATTAACCTCCGATGCTGATTGGTAGGATGGCCCTTAATGGTAAAGGAGTGTAAACACCGATAGTGTGAGCTTGAAAGTATAGACGTAATTTTCGCCCTGAGAAAACTAAAGCCAGAGCCACCTTATCGGCAAGTGGATAACGACTTTCTATATTAGGGAGAATTTTGCTGACATAAAAAATTGGTTTTTGTATCACGCTTTTTTCTCGCACTAAAACTGAGCTTATCGCAAGGGAAGATAAGAGATATAAGTATAACATATCTCCCTTGAATAGGCTTGGATAGTAGTGGAGATGCTAAATATTCCCCTTAGCTCAAAAGCATGACATTCATCACCCATTGAAAATTATTATTTTAGCTCCCTTTAATATTTTAAAGAATGACAAGTATTTATTCGAACGGGCTGAAGGGATAATGCGAATTCGTCCATTCAAATATTGAACTTCTTTGATATTCTTCAGAGGAGTCATATCTTTGAGAGCTTTGATTTTCTTCTCATCTAGGTGGGTTACCATGAATACAAGAAATTTTCCTTAAGTAACCCCAAAAGCATACTTGGTTAAGTCGCATGTGTATAACGTCGAAGATTAAAGCATATTTCTAAGTCGAAATATGATGTGATTCTTCCAAGCTTTTACTAACATGTCATCCACATATACCTCGGCCTAATAAATCTTTAAAACCTTATTCATAAGGCTGATAGTAGCAAGATTTTTTAATCCAAATGGCATAACTTGGTAACATTATAAACTTTTATATGTTTGAAATCATGTAGCTTCTTCATCCATTGGGTTCATTTTTATTTGGTTGTAACCAGATTAAGCATCCAAAAAATTGAGCATTTAATGTCCAGACGTAGCATCAACCAATTGATCAATTCGAGGAAGATGAAAACTATCTTTCGGGCAAGCCTTATTAAGGTTAGTGTAATCAATACACATTCTCCATATTCCATTTATTTTCTTAACCATGATAACATTTACTAGCCATGTAGGGTAATGTACCTCTCGTATGAATCCTGCTTCTATGAGCTTGTTAACTTCTTGCTCAATAGCCTGCAGACGATCAGGTGCAAAACTTCATTTCTTTTGGATGATTGGTTTGAATGTTGGATCAATCTTATGGGAGTGTATGATTACATTGGGGTCGACCCCCAGCATATCTGTCAGACTCCAAGAAAAGAAGTCTTGATTTTTGTGCAAGAAGTCTGTGTATTTTTTCCTTTGTTCGTCTGAGAGCAAAGATTCCACTTGCACTGTTCGTAGTGGTTGGTCATCTGATAATGCAACAAAGTGCAAGTCTTCTACAGGCAAAGCTTTCTGAGGTACTTCTTCATCTCAAAAATTAAAATCTTTGATGTTGAAGGTCACAAAAGGGTGTGGTTGAGCTTGTCTGAGATAACATGATTGTGCTATCTGTTAATTTTCACATACCACACCAACTCCAACGGGGGTTAGAAATTTCATCTTAAGATGAGATACTGAAGTGACTGCACCAAAAATTGATTGGAGGGGCCTTCCAAAGATAGCATTATATATTGAATTTGACTTGACGACCATGAATTGGATTAAATGAGCCATTTGTCGAGAAAATTTACAAGGACAACAGGAAGGGCGATTATCCCTCTACTGCATGTGATTATCAAACCCATATGGTCCCCCCTGGGTTGGAGCTTTCCTAACCAAGCCCATGTTAAGAAATGTGGAGTAAAATAAGACATCAATGTAACTCCCATTGTCAATCAAAATTCTCTTAACATTATAGCATGGTCATCCCCGCCGATGACAAGTGGATCTTGATGAGGAACATGTACTCCTTCTAAGTCCGAGTCATTAAAAGTGATGGAATGATCAGTACGAGACTTCTTTAACTCTGGCTCTTCAGAGATTATAATGAGACTTGATTAGATAGTATTGGTCCTCCTGCGATTGTTTCAATTTCTCCAACTATTTGATGATTATTTTATTATTTCTGTGATGATTGTCCTGGTTGCCCCCCAATTGGAGGTATGTTTGTTTAAGTTGATTGATTCTTCACAAATTGATGTAGATATTCTTGCTGAATGAGTCTCTCAATTTCTTCTTTGAGTTGTTTACATGCCTCAGTCCAGTATTCTGATGGAAGTGACAATATTGATCGATTTCTGAATTTGGTTTCGTGGATGCGCCACTTGATATTTTCTTCATCTCGAATACCACAGGAGGTTAACAGATGTGTTTAGTGTATTCCTTTCGGGTCGTGGTTCACGTCATTGATATGGGGGCCATGGAGGGAGATCACGGCGCCTTCTTCTTTTGATAGATCGTCACCGCATTCCCTAGGATGCTTTAATGTTTTTCAGATTGTTCAAATTATTTATGAAGCATTAGCCATCGCCAGATTTGTGCTTCCACACGATGAACCAAGTCGATATGACCGTGTCGCATTAAGGATAAGTAAAAGGCTGACGAGTCCTCCAAGAAAACTCCTCTTAATAGTGGTCTACCTCGTATTTGGTGAGCTTTTAAGGAGAACCTCTAAGTATTCCTTAATGATTCCTCATTCTAACAATATCGAGAGAGATGAATCTTTAATGATCCTCCTATTTACAATGAACTGTTCCACAAAAATCTTGGTGAGTTCTGAAAGGTATGGATGGATCCCCTTGAAGGGAACAAACGCAAGCTTGCCTCGAGGAAAGACGACAAAGCGGTGTCGAGCTCGATGCATGATACCCAGTAATGGTCGATGTTCATATGGGTCATCATCAGGAATCAATGCTCAAGCTTGAAACTCGGAATAGGATGTTGAAGAATAGCCGCCTAAAGGTGAGGATTCCTCATAACGCGAGAGGAAGATGATTTATCTTGAAGGTAAAATTCCTTGCATTAGTGTAATTCTCGCAATAACATGATGAGTGGGTCAACAGACGAATGTGTCCAAAGAATAATTGGATTGGTTGAGTTACACGTGATGGATGAGGAACTTGTCGCGAGATCGCATCACCCGAAGCGGAGGAACTTCATTGTTAAGGAAATCGGCATTTTGACCTCCCGCGGCTAACGATCGATCTTGGGGGAGGTGTGACACGATCTTAAAGAGAGATCCTGCCGACCTTCACCAGGTCACGCCTATTATGGGGAGCGAAAGCTTGGCATTGGTTCAAGGATTGATTTTGAGTGACGAATTAGAGCGGAGGCTCCAGGATGGGTATTGCCTATTGGCCATGATGCGTGTTCACGAAATTATGATTGATGGGTTCTTTTTCACGCGCCAAACTATATGCGTTAGACCGGGTAGAGTAAAGTTTACGCCTTAGTTATGAAATCCAAGACACACAGTGATATTTAAATAGTGAACAAGAAAACTCAAATTTTCACGAAAAACCTCAAAGAGAGAAAATCACGGCCTAGCCCAAGAAAAGCTTCCACTATGTATCTATTTCGATACAAAATCTTCCCATAACGGATTAGAATTGTATATGAGAAAGGAACAACACTATGTAATGCTGGTGATAACAATTGCTGGTCAGATAATGACGAATGGAACCATGAACGTCAGGAGACCGGCAGAGGTTACGGCCAGATCGACGAATGATGACGACGACGGTGGTTGACCGAGTGGTGACGGTGCTTGGAGGATCTTCAAGCTTTAAGGCTCTCTCTCTCTCTTCGCCCTCATGAGAAATGAGGCTAGATATGGAGGATGACGCTCAGAATACATGCAAAACCCCACTACTCCACTTTATCGGACTCAAAATGATCCCTTTGATCATTTGATGTATTTTAAATATTTGAATGCTCAAATGAAGTCGAATTTTGAGATTTTGGACTTAGATCCGGCCGTCGACGCCGATTTGACTATAAACACTCCATGTTTGAGAGCTTTTAGGGTTTAACCGATATCCCAAAATTTCCAAATGATATTTTAAGTTCGATTTCACCGTTCAACTTGGATCGCTTGCTTTTAACGTCAAGGTTTCACTAGTAGAATTTTCGGTGTCATATCAGATCTATATTACTATAAGAATAGTGATTTATATTTTGATCAAGTTCTTTAATAATATAAAGATAACGATATTATGTATTGACTTTGACAAGTATTATGAGTTGTTTTATTGACTTTAATTAGTTTTGTAATATATATCATGGGATCTTATAATAAATTTTATATTTTAAAACTCATTTCTTATTATAACTACAAATAAAACATTATAAAAAGGGGAAATTTACATACATAGCACACAATTTTTATTGATTTACATATCTAGTAGTAAGACTTTAATATTTATAAATATACCACATTTCCTATGCTTGGAAAGGTACATTTTACTTTAAAATTTTAATAAATGTGCTATTTTTTTATGTAATGCTAAATATTTTGGGTGTTATATATATGTAAATATCAAAGTTTAGGTGTTAGATATATAAATATATAAGAATTGTATATTATGTATATAAATGCCCCTATAAAAATGATTTAGCATACATAATGCCATCCAACAAAAGAGAATATAAAGAGAAAGTGATGAGTGGCTACGAATTAAGAGATAAAGAGGACTTTTTAAGATGTTTTTATAGAGAATATATTTTGCGCACTTATTGTATGTTTGAGACAATTTTTTTTATTGTTTTAGTTTTTAAAAGAAGATAAATCAAAGTAATTTTTGTTACCAACTTTTTTACTTTCTTTTTAGAATATTTGTAATTTAAAAAACTATTTTGAGAATCGTTGTTAGATGTAATGTTAAACTATTTTTTTGAATTGTACACACAATAATTTTTCAAAAATTTTTTTTAAGTACTTTACATTCAAATAAAAAAACTACAACTGCTCCAAACAGATTCTTTAGAGAAATGAGATGTTGGTAATTTTAGTTCTATCAAAGAGAGAAGCTTTTGGCAACATTAAATTGAAGCTCTCAATTGAACTAATAGAGTAAACAATTAGATGTTGTAATAATATCCATAACAAATCATCTTCTTTGTATTCAACTCTTAGGTTTCTTATTTGTGATTGTATTCCCCCATAGTCATTGATATAACTAAATTGTCATCTTGAGTCGTTTTTGTCTTCGACTTTATACTTGTAAGGATATGAATGAGTCAAGAATGCTTAAGCTGCCCTTGAATTGATCTTGTTTAATTAATCAAGTTTCAGCTTGAGCTCGAGCTCAATTTTATAAGTCTAAATAAGCTCATTTAATTCAAGTAACTATTATAATAAATAAAATTAAAATAACAAAGAATTTAAGAATAAATAATAACAAATCACAATTATAATATCAATGCTCTTTTGCTTTTTTTACACCAATAAAAAACGCCTAAGCATCTTTATATATTTTTTATTATAAAAAATGTAACTTTTCTCTTTGTACATCTCATTTTTGCAATAGGAGTTTTACATACATCATATAATTTTTATACTTTTGCGTATCTAACACTTAAAATTTATCATTTATATAAGTAAAACATAAATTTTAAATTTCATATAAAAATAATATTATCATTAGATTTTAAAAAAAAAAAATACACCTTTTCATATATAAGAAAGTGATTTATATTTAAATATTAAACTTTAAGTATTAGATATCATATATAATGCATAAAAAGGTGTGATTTCTAAATTAATTTTTTCCTTTTATAATATCTTAAATATTAAAAAATAATATGTATTTTGTTGACTTTTATATTGGAAAATGTTTCTTAGATATCATTTAAAATTATAATTTTAATAACCTATAAATAAATAAACCGGAAGAAAGGATTTTTGTGGCCATATTACATTTCATTTGACATGGTTTATTGTCTGCATGTTAATGTTTTATTAATAAATAAATTATATGCAGATTCTAACAAGACAAGCACCACTACAAAATAAAATAAAATAATAACGTCTAAAATTTTCATCCGTCGGCTGATTTAAAAAAAAAAATGGCCCCTGCAGGATTAGACATAACGATATCCTCACCCACAAGATATGTGGGATGTTGGGTGGATACCCATCCCCCAAAAAAAAAACTGCTAACGATAACATAGACATTATCCAAATATAAATATTGCCTACCAACTTAATAAAGAAGTTGCTTTTTTATTTTAAGTAAATTTAATCATAAATTTAATTGTAATATACATAAAATTGTGAGCTCATGACTTTTTAATTGAAGCTTTACTTCTGAAGTAATAGCCATATAATTGTAACTGTATAAAAAAATACTGATGAAATTGTTACAGAAGAAACTATTTTATGAAGAATGATTGTTAGATATATAATTTTTTTTATTTGAAAAAAGCTAAACTGCAGCTTTCTAATGTCCACTACAGATAATGTGAGTTCAAAAAATATAACTTAATTATAAATGATTAAATAAATAAAGCTGAGCATTGTGTTTTGAACCACACTATAGACAAAATGCTCTCCCAAACACACCCTTAAGAGCAATGACTTGATTTATATTATAAATGATAATTAATTATAAAATATGCAATGCCTAAATACTAAAAATATAAAAAGAGAAAATGGTCTTTTTAAAAATAAAAAGGAACATAATATATATACATTTTAAAATAAATAAATAGAGATCTTACATATTATGGGTTGTTTGGGATCAATTTTATTTTATCTTTTATATTTTTATTTTCATAATGCTTTTATAAATATGTTTATTTAATGTATTTATAAAGTATTTTTATTTTAAAAATAAATAATATTATTTTTAAAAGCACATAAAAATAGATTTTAGTTGTTTTAACTATTTTTAAAAATAATCATTATCATCAAATATATATTACTTTGAAATATAACATAAATAAAATAAAATAATATAATATAATAATAAATAATAAATAAAAGTGATCCCAAATGACTCTTAAGAGATTGACTAAAAAAATACAAATGAAATTTGGACAAATTGAACTAAAAAGATTGAAAGAAAATTGATGAACATAAGATATCATTCAACCGAAATGGTTAAATTAAATTATCATTATTGAAGCTAAAAATAGAGGAATGAAGAAGTAACATGAGAGTATATCTAACATAAAAATGGCCAACAATAGTCAGGCCAATGTTGGCAACTAACCAAATAAATAAATAAATAAATTGATTTTAGATATGAAATCAATTGTTGTTTCAATCTATTCATCCAAGTGAACAAATTTATGTTAATATATTCTAATATAATTCACTTTTTTATTTATAGCATTAATATCAAAATAATTTAATTTTTTTTAACCTCTACATATATATATATATATATATATATATATATATATATATAATTTTTATATGATATTCGAAATAATTTAATCATAAATTCATACACACAATGCATGTGCAAGGATTTGAATCCAAAATTTCTTAGTTGAAAGTCAAAGTTATCAATCATTAAAGTAAGATGCTTTGCACAAATACTTACTCTTGAGGATAGTGGCCGAAATGCTTACTCACACTTTCAAATCAAGTTGTTAAAGCTTGCTATCATTTCAGTGATTGAATTTTCAGTTAAAACATTATTAAAAATAAAAAATCTGTGTCACACAATTCATTGGGCCTTCCGAACTTATTATCTTGCGGGATATGTGGCCTTTTTATTAGTGGGTCTAAACAGCAAGTATAAACTTTAAGCTTGTTCCACCGCATATCCCTTACTTACATGAGAATTATATATATATATATATTGCAGGCTGGAAAATTAGTTAAGATAAAATAAGACTTTATGACTTAGTCTTATTATATAATCTAACATACACAAAGATATATGGAGAGTGAACAAAAAACTCAAAAATTTTTACGTGAAAAAAATCTCAGAAAGAGGGGAAAAAACTATGGGGCCTAGCCCAATAAAAAATTTTCTATTATATATATTCTTTGGAATACAAAGTTTAAATTTTCTCGATAATATAATTAGAATTATACGCTGTAGAATATAATCATATATAACAACAAATTTACGCTGTAGTAGTTAGAAGAAGATCGGTGATGGTGACGGAATGTTAGTTATGATGATCCGGCAATCGGGTGGTGGTAGGGTTGGTGGTCGACCTACGGCCAACGATATGGCGATGACGACCGGCGGTTTCGGCGAATGACCGGGTGGTCACGACACTGACCGTCAAGACGATTATGCTTGGAGGATCTTAAAGCCTCAGAGCTCTCTCTTTTCTTTATCTTGGGCTCCCCTCATATGAAGAATGAGAGATATTTATAAATTAGAGGAATGACATTTCTGTAAATACGTGCAATATCCAAACCACTCAATCGAATGGTTCAAAATGATTCTTTTGATCATATGATATATTTTAAGTATTTTAAATGCTCAAATGAAGTCAAAATCAATAGATCTTAGACTTGTTAGATCTGACTCCTTAAGAGACTCGATTTGATCATAAATACTCCATATTCATGAACTATTTAGGGATTCAACTGATATCCCAAAGTTCCTAATGATATTTTAAGTGTTTGATTTGGGCTAGTCTCGACTTAGAATCAAATTATGAGAATGATTTGAAAAAAAAAAAATGAAAAAACTACACGTAATATACTCTAAATATGTGTAATTCTGTACGTCGGATTTAATGTTTTCCCTACCTTGTGCAAAAGTGGTTCAAGTTTGATGAGTGTAAGAGAGAGAAAGATTTTGCCTCTCTAATTCTTATCAAAAGATATGATTCAACCTCTTCGATGGAGAGTCTCAAATAAAATTGAGTTAGAAATAATTTTAAAAAAAATAAAAAGAGATTAGAATAAAAATCTTAGAGAGAGAGAGAGAGAGAGTCTAAGAGAGACTAGTGATGATATGTAATTTTAATCACATATATCATATTATATGAACTATGCGTTCAATTGGTGATCTCTTATCTACAATTGAGATTTAACATTAAATTATATAATAGTCTATATAATGATTTACCTAAAAATATATATTTTGGAATAAATATAATTAGGTTTAAATTCAAAATTTTTTAATTTAAAATTTAAACTCTCGATTAATAAACTAAGATGTTTTATTTCTAAATATTTAGGCCGATCTAAGAGCTGGACCCATTTAGTTAAAGTTTAACATAAAATAATTTATGTATAATCAAAACTATAATTAATATAAGAGATTAAATTATAATTATTAATATAAAAATATTTTTTATTGCTAATATCAGTAATTAATTTAATTAATATCTAAATTTGATTTCGATTTTCTATTCTTATGCTTTACCGAATTTTCAATTATTTAAGTTATTTTTAATTTACAAATCGGCCCCACTGCGCGTAGATGGCAGAGTTTGGAAAAAAAAATTTGTTCTATCGGAGGATAGTGACAGTAGAGCGGGGACAAAGGTAGGAACGTTTCGGTGGGCCCCATGGCGATCGTTCCAATCACGTGGCGCTGTCTGTGAGACAATCACTTCGGGCCCCATCACCAGCTCAGCTGCATTTGAAATGTACGGCATCAAAGATCCATCGTTCATCAAAGGTCAAATCGAACGGCCAATATTATTTTTTTTGGAAAGATATTCGCCCAATATTTCACCCATCTTGTAAGTAGGAATATCATTATGACTAGTCTCTTAGGATCTAATGCCATATTCGTTATCCACACGTAACGATCCCTTTAATATCCCAGCGACCGATATTCGTTTATGTTATCACCCCTATTTTAGTGTCAAGTGGCCAATAATTTCCAATTCGAGAAATGACTTTTATGAACTATTTTAGTAAGATTGGTTGTAGCTTGATTTGTGATAGGAGCTAATAGAGACCTGGGTTCTACTGTATATTACTGTTTCTGTAATAATTTTCAAAAATCTCATTTTCATTTTTCTTTTAATGTCAAAGTGCTAAGAATTTGGTGAGGAATTTGCTCCCGAATGGGAGGTTCTTGATCATGTTAGAGTTGAACTGGCTGCAAATTAGCCAATAAATTAGATTTATTTTTGAAGAATCTATCAATTATAATGTTTATTAAATTTTGATCATATGACTATAAATTAAATATTTAAATTAAAAATAATTAAAATATTATATTATAAAATTTTAATTTAAAATTATATTCAAATAATTTAAGAATAAAGTGCTCTAAATTAATTGTGAGCTATGGGAATAGTTCTTGGAGACTCTTCTCTAATTCTTCCCCATTTTGAGATCTATGTTCAAACAATCAAATTTATCAAAAAAAAAAAAAACTCTAAGTTAAAAGATTATATATTAATTTAATAAAAAATTATTATAACACCATTATTATATCATTAATATAATATTTAAATAATATATAAATAATTTCAATAATTATTACATCATCTAATTAGATCACTATTTCAACTCTCTTAAATCATTGAATTTTAAATATCTTAATCTTTCCATGCAATATTCAATCTGATTTTCAAAATTTTAATTATTTTTTTAATTTAATAATCATAATACATGCAAGCAAACATTCTTTACCTAATTTATATGATTGTTAGCCTATTTCATATATAGTATTTATTAATTTACTTAAATATGCCTTTGGCCATTCGCATGAGCTATATAGTTTTTTTAATGCCTCCAATGGCTATGCTTCCGCACATTGTTCTCGTGCATAGGGTTGGTGATCAATTGGACTCAATGCTATAGTTGTTTGATTGTTCCTTCCCAATAGAGTAGATCACATAAAATTTTGTTATCAACTTTTTGAAATCTGGATGTGAAAAGTGGATGATTGTGTTAGGTAGTCGACAGCTAGTATAAAACTTGTCGAAATAATCATGACAAGAATCCTTTAAATCATTGTGTTAATGCTAGTCCGGAAGCGATGCGTATGATGAATTGAATAAATGAAAATGTGCAAGGGTCACGATACGGCGTTAAATAAGCAAGGGTTCCTATATTATGGATGAATGCGAAAGAAGTTTAAACTAGAATTAGGTTATGATCTTGGAATATAGGTACTCTTACAAGTAAATTAATGGAATTAGTAGATATTCTGGTTCATAGAAAGATAAATATTTTATGTGTTCAATAAACTAAATGAGTTGGGGAGAAGGCCAAGGAGATTGATAGTTTAGGTTTTAAACTTTGGTTTTCGAAGTCGAACTAAATAGAAATGGTGTGATTATATATAAAAGTTTGAAGGATAATGTTATAAATATTAATAGATGTGGAGATAGAATTATAGCTTTAAAGATTATGAGAAGTAAAGACCTAGTTCAAGTGCAGTGTATTAAGGATGAAAATAATAAAATATTTTTCATAGAAAATGATATTGAAAATAGGTGGATAAGGTATTTTGATAAACTTCTCAATGAAGGATCTGAAAGTATAATTAATTTTAGTAATCTTAATACCCTAAACATAAATATAAAATTTTATTTTTATCATCATATTAGTAAATTTGAAGTTAGAGAAGCTTTAAAGAAAATGAAATGTGAAAAAATAATAAGACTTGATAATATTCCAATAGAAGTGTGGAAATGTTTAGGAGATAAAGAAATTTCTTGGCTTACAAATTTTTTTAATGTTATTTTAAAGACTAAAAAGATGTTAGATGAGCGAAAAAAGAGTTTGTTGGTTTCTATATTTAAGAATAAAGGTGATGCACAAGTGTGTGCAAATTATAGTGGAATTAAGTTAATGTGTCATACATTAAAATTATGGCGAGAGTAATGAGCATGGTTTGATGTGATATAAAGTTTCTCACAATCACATTTGGTTTCATGCCAAGTAGATCTGATGGAGAAGTATAGAGAAAGTAAGGAGGATCTACATATGATATTTATTGATTTAAAGAAAGCTTATGATAAAGTTTCAAGAGATGTTCATTGGAGAGTTCTAGAACAGAAATGAGTTAATATTAGTTATATTCAAGTAATTAAGGATATGTATGCTAAAGCTGTTACTTGTGTCCAAACACAAGGAGGATTGACAAAATTTTTTCCTATTTCAGTTGCATTACATCAAGGATCGGCTTTAAGTCGTTATCTTTTTTGCTTTAGTTATGGATGTTCTTACTAGGCATTTACAGGAAGATGTACCTTGGTGTATGCTTTTTGTTGATGACATTCTCCTTGTTGATAAGACTAGAGAGGGAGTCCAAGAGAAACTTGAATTATGGAGGTCAACATTAGAGTCAAAGGTTTTGTTTAAGTAGATCTAAAACGAATATATGGAGTTTAATTCTAATTGTAGAAGTTCTAGTGATATTAGGTGAACAAGTCATTAATAAGAGTGAGATTGATATTTAGGCTATATTGCTCAAAATGATGGTAAAATAGATGGAGATGTTATTAGTAGAATTCAAGTTGGATGGTTGAAGTGGAGGAATGCATCTGACCTGTTGTGTGATAGAAAAGATTCATTCAAAATTAAAGGAAAATTTTATAAGATGGTGATAAGACCTGCAATGACTTATGGTGCAGAATGTTGGCCGATAAAAGAGAAGCATAAAACTAAGTGTTACAGAGATGAGGATGCTCAGGTGGATGAGTGGCTTTACTCTTAAAGATAAAATGCAAAATGAGTATGCTTGGGAAAAAGTTGGAGTAGCTCCACCGACAGATAAGATTAGAGAGTGTCGCCTTATATGGTTTGGCCACATAAAGCGTCGGCCTTCTAATGACCCAGTTAGGAGAGTAGAAGCATTAGATTTGCCTTGTGTTAAGAAAGGTAGAGGTAGACCTAAAAAGACTTAGTTAAGATGTATAAAAAATGACCTTAGTATACTTGAATTAAATAAAAATTTGATACATAATAGAACACAATGGAGATGAAGTATTCATGTAGCCCACCTCACTTAGTAGGATAAAGACTTGTTGTTGTTGTTGTTTTTTAAGTTAAAGAAAAAAAAATTTCTCTCAACAAATTATTATTGTTATTATTATTTCAAAAATTTAAGCCAATTAAGATAAATACATGCAATTATATTTTATATTATTATTATTATTAATGTTTGAAACCAATTTTATTTTATATTTTTATTATATTTTAATATGTTTTTATTTTCTTATAAAAATTAGGAGCATTTATATACATAGCACTCAATTCTTATATATTTAGATAGCTAACATTTGAACTTTCTTATTTACATAAATATTACTCAAATCTTCAATATTTTATTAAATTTTCAGTATTAATTAAATAAATGCATAAGAATTGTGAGCCATGTATGTACTTTTCTTAAAATTATATCACATTATTGTTAAAAATATATAAAATAGCTATTATATATTTTGATTATTTTTAAAAATAATAATCATCATCAAACATCTTTTATTTCAAAACAAAATATAAATAAATTAAAATAAAATTTTAAAAATTTAACTATAAAGGTAAAAGTTATTCCAAACAGCTTTTTTAAAATTCTTTAAATTTATTGTTTTTTCATTAAATCTTTTTTTTTTCAAATGCAATGATTTTATTTTTAAATAACAACTAAATAAAAATAAAATATAAATTTCTAAATTGTGCTTAATTATATATAAGCAACCAAACGAAATTATCATAGTGTAATTTAATTTATTTGAAAATTATGCTAAAATATAACAGATCATATCTATATGATCTTACTTGGTTTGATTTGACTATTATTAGGTGTGGTCAGATAAAAAAATATTAGGGACATATTAAATGCAATCTGGCCAAAAAAAATTTTTTTTTTTTTATTAGACATGACTTGGCATTCTATAAATACAAATTATTAAGTGATTTAAAAAATAAGTGTTGTTCATTATGTGGGTCGGCCTTTATTATTTTTTATTTTGAAGATCGTTTAACTTGCTGAAAATTTAAATTTTATTAAACTATTTAATGAGTGAAAAAATTGCATTAGATTATTTTTTATGTTTAACTTGAGATAAAATAAATTTAATATATTGCACTACAATTATGGTTGAGGATAGACAATATTAGTATGTGATGATAAATATGGACGACCAATGACTAGGAGGGGTGCAACCAATCTTGCTTTTTAGGGTGGTCAATTTAACTATTAATATTTAGTGATAAAATTTTTTATGCCATTTACTAGATTTGAGAATAGCATTACATTCAATAAAATTTTATAATTTAACTATTATAACTCATAATTTTTATGAGATTTACAATAATTTTATTTCATTTAATAAAAAATAAAATAATATATATATATATATATATATATATATATATATATATATATATATATATATATATATATATATATATATATATATATATATATATATATATTAAAATAATACAATAAATAAAAAATCTTAAATAACCCTTTAGAAAAGAAACTGTTGCATGTAAGAAGATTCATCGGTAGAAGAGAATTCCAGTTGCAAAAAGTACAAAAAAGTTTGAGAGACTCACGATTTTTAATGTGAAATCCAAAAGGAAAAACCATCTAACTCACTTAGAAATAATTTAACTATATTAGGTATAATTATTATCATTTCTCAAAGTTGGAGAAAGATAGGTTACAAGAATAAGTTTTATAAAGCTTCGCTAGATACGGTGATGCTGGGTAGTGATGATCCGACGAAAACTATCGCAAGATGGTTGAGTGGCGGTTGGTAGCAGATGTCAATAGTGAACAACGGCGGTTAGCGGTGATCCAAACCGGCGAAGCATAGGTGGCGATGGTGACGATGATGCGGCCGCTAACCAACAAGCATGATCGACGATGGCATCGGCGGCGATGATCGATCGTAACCAATAGCGATGGCGGTAAGGCATAAATGACGAATGACCAGGTAGCGATGGACCAACGACGGCATCACAATGAGGACAGCCAATGGCGCGGCGGACCAACGCAGATGGCGATGATGAGATGGTGGTGGCCGTCTGCGGCCGCAAATGATAGATGGCGGTGCCGGCGATGCTGGCCGACCGAGGGTGATCAGTCGGTGGCCCCATTATACTTTGAGATTCTTCGAGTCTTAGAGCTCTCTCTTTTTTTTAGCTTCAGAGCCTCTTCATGAAGAATGAGGGGCTATTTATAGATTATGGGAGTGACATTTTTGTAAATACAAGCAAAATCCAAACCACTCCATCAGACGGCTCAAAATGATTTCTTCGATCATCTGATGTATTTTAAGTATTTGAATGCTCAAATAAAATCAGAATTAAGAGATCTTAGGCTTATTAGATCTGGCTCGTCAAGCTCTCGATTTGACTATAAATACTTCATATTTAAGAGCTATTTAGGGATCCAACAGATATCCCAAAAATTTTCAATTATATTTTAAGTGTTGATCAAGCTATTGACTGAATCGACATTATATCAAGATTCATGCTTCAACTAGTAGTTTTAGGTGACATATGAGTTGCTCTATTTTTAGAAGATATCTTCTATCATCCAAAATACATGTCAAATAATTGAAGATAATAACTTCTTCAATGTTAATGAAATTCGGGTTCATTAACCTTTAAGTTTATAGTTTGAGATAGATCTTCATGCGCACAAGATTATGATTACTTTACTGCACAAGAGAACAATCAATAGCATGGCCATGAATGTGTGGGCAAGCGAGCGCACGACGAGGTCCGTCCAACCATGCGCAACGCGCAAGGATGTTGGCGTGTAAAGACGTCGGCGTGCATGGCTGCACTCCGTGGGAGGTCGCGGATGCGGCAGCCTGGATGCGGTGAAGGAATACGCCGCAGGTTGCGCCCGACCATCTAAAGGCCATCCCGTAGTTCATCTTCGATTTTTCCTTGAAAGAGGCGAAACTATCATCATCAAATTGATCGAGTTTGAGGATCAAGGCTCGTTCAGTTTTTGAATTTTCACTAATAATTTTAACCCATCCAAGATTCTTTGTGATATTTATGAATCATGCCGAAAGAAATTCATCTTGAATTTTTACTTATCCGAGATTGTTTTATTTGATGACGCTAACGTATTTATCAGTATTACTTGATGACATTAACTTATATATAAGGGGTAGAATCAAATCCGCTAAGGATCTTTGACCCATCTGAGGTTATTTTTCAAAGTATTATTTGATGACATTAACTTTTATAGAAGGGGTATAGTTGAATCCGCTAAGGATTTTTGACCCATCTGAGGTTATTTATCAAAGTGTTACTTGATGAAATTAACTTATATCGAATGGGTCGAATTGAATCCGCGAATGATTTTTGACCCACCCAAGATTGTTTGTCAAAGTGTTACTTAATGACATTAACCTTTATGGAAGGGTTCAAATTAAATCCACCAAGAATTTTTAACCCATCTGAGGTTGTTTGTCGAAGCGTGACATTAACCTGTATGAAAGAGGTCGAATTGAATCCCCCTAAGATTGATTATACTATGATTGGAATGAGGTGATTTTCACATGTATCTGAATCAAAGATAAACATTTTATTTGTATTTAGACCGTTACTACACTTTCAAGATCAGAATTATAGTCTTGCCCAACGATTAGAAGTCTAGTTGAAGACTGTATAAAGAATTTTAATCTTGCCCAAGAATTTGTTTATGACATATTATATATTTGTAGTAAGCCTCTTAATATTACCTTAGTCATCATAAATATAATATAAAATTAGATGATAGAAGAAATGAGCTTTGCAATCATAATTATGTCATAATATCATCATGTGAATGTTGCAATCGGAAGTGCTCCCCAATCTTGACTTGTTTATCTTAGGACTGGTAATCAAGTGGGTTGCCCCGAGTCCATGATTCCCCATATATTGCTCAAACTTCTTTCGATGCGCATTGATAACCTCATTAGAAAAAAAATTATACTTCCACACGATAAACCAAGTCGGCATATGAGCGAACCGTATTACGCATTAGTGATGAGTAGAAAGGCTTAGTACGGAGTCCTCCAAAAAAAACTCTTCATAGTAATTCAGGGTCCACTCTTGATATCTGGCGAGCTTCTAGGGAGAATATATGAAAGTACTCCTTAAGTGATTCATCTTCATTTTGATGAATGCCTGAGAGATGAAAAGAATCTTTAATGATCTTCTGGTTCATAATAAACTGTTCTACAAAAATCTTGGCGAGTTTGTCAAAGGTATGGATAGATCCCCTTAGAAGGGAGTAGAACTAAGTACGAGCCTAAGCCTTGAGGGTGACTGGAAAGACCTGACAAAGTATTGTGTCAGGAGCTCATTGGATATGCATGATGGTTCTATAATGATCGGTGTAATCATATGGGTCAGTTTCCCCATCATAGGAGTCGATGCTTGAAAGTTTGAAACCTACGAGAATAGGATGTTGAAGAATTGCTTCAGTTAAAGGTGAAGACTTCTGATAGCCGCGGTGAGAGGGAAGATGATTTCTATCTTTAAGATTAAATTCTTATCGCATTAAGCATTGTAATTCCGCATGTATAACATGATGGGTGGAATCAACAGGGGTAAGAACGTGCCAAGCCACCAGCAATAATTGGTGGGTTGACAATCGGTTGAGCCGCAAGTGATGGGTGAGTAGAACTAGCGTGTCAAGGAGGTCAGCATCACGATCTAGAAGCGGGGGAACTTCAACCTGATGGCGAGAAGGCCAAGTGTCAGTATTTTGACCTCCCCTAGCTAATGATCGATCTTGGGGGAGATGTGTTTGTTGCTGCAGTGGTTGTCGTGTTTCTCGTAAAAGTTGAATTATCTCATTTTAAAACTCTTTCATTCGGCAAACATGATCTTCTAGAGAGGTTCCTATTGCACCTTCACTAATAGGGTAACCCCTATCATGTGGAAGTGAGATAGAAGCTTGACATCCTTGATTTAAAGATTGGTTTCAATAGTGATGGGAGTTGGAGCGGGAGGCTCCGTTGTTGCGAGTATTGCGTTTGTTGGCCATAATATAGGTGTTCACAGAGATTGCGATTGTGAGATTCTTTTCCCACAGACAGCACCAAACTGTTGCGTGCATAAAGCTTTGAGTTGGTAGAGTAGGAGAATTTGATGTCTTAGTATTATACAAAAGTTCCACACACACAGCCCAAGAGTTTTAGAGACCTCAAAATTTTTATGTGAAAAACCCAAAAAGGGAAAAACTACGGGCCCTAGCCCATTTAAAAATAATTTTACTATATCAGCTTCTATTATAATTGTTATCATTTCTCCAAAGTTGGAGAAAGATAGCTTGCAAGAATAAGTTTTATGATAAGTTTCGCAGGATTAATGGTGAAGGCCTTGTTTGAGGTGGTAATCTGATGATCCTATCGAAAAAAAGATGGTCGGTTGGTAGCGGTAGCGGCGATCAAGTGATCCGGCGGCAGCCAGGCGGTGGCTGGCGGTGATGGTGGCCGATGGCGGCGATAATGATCACGGTGGTGGTGGCGATAAGCGGCACGTGTCAGCGATGATATGATCTGGCGGTGATGATCAGCAGTGGTGGCCGATGGCGGTGACGGTGGCAAACGGCTGGCGACGATAGTGGCAGCAGCCGGGGCCGGCTGACCGCGATGGAGCGGCGATGGCCACGGTGGTGGCAAACGGCGCAGCGATGGTTTGGCTGCGCGATGGCCGGCGGTGGTGGCGGCAGCGGTGGTGCGGCCGGCGGTGATCGGCCGATGGCCCCATTATGCTTTGAGATTCTTCGAACCTCAAAGCTCTCTCTTTTCTTTAGCTTCAAGACCCATTCATGTGAAGAATGAGGGGCTATTTATAGATTGTGGGAGTGATATTTCTGTAAATACAAGTAAAATCCAAGCCACTCCATCAGACGTCTCAAAATGATTCATTTGATCATCTAATATATTTTAAGTATTTGAATGCTCAAATGAAGTCATAATTAGAGATCTTATGCTTGTTAGATCTGACTCGTCAAGATGCTCGATTTGATTATAAACACTCTATATTTATGAGCTATTTATCGGCGATATCCCAAAGTTGATTATATTTTAAGTGTTTGATCTTGATCGATTTCGGAATGAGATTGCTCGATATTAAGATTCGTTTCAACTAGTATAGTTTTGAGTGATATATGATGTTTATTAACCATTAAGCAAAAATTATGTAAATAGGCTTTCATGTTTATGTTGAAAATATTGAAAAATAAAAGATAAATAAAATATTGTTAAGAATAACATTAGAAATTATGGAATTAAAAGTTATATATTTTAACTCCATAGTTTGGGCTTTTATGGCTAGTAATAACACCGCTAAGAGCGAGAGAGAGAGAGAGAGAGAGAGAGAGAGAGCATGTGTCATGTGTAGCGTAGGGTTAGAGAAGAATTTGTTTTTTTTTTATAATTTTGGTAAATAATAGATAAAATTAACAAAAATTTTAAATAATTATAAGAAAAAAAATTAGGGTGGACAATTGTCCACCATGAGATAACGTGGATCCGCTCTTGGTGACTAGTGGTAGAGACAGAAAATGAAGCCTCTAGGCAGTCCTAATAACAATCAGTAGACGATTATGATGAATGATTGTAAATGATAGTAATGATGCATAATATATTTAAAAATGAGTTAAATCGGTTGAATTTTGAATTCAAAAAAAATAAAATAAAATTTGTTGATATCCTTAAAATTCACTAATGAATTGCATTATAATTAACTTTAAATAATCTTTAAGGGGTTATTTGGTTGGCTGAAAAAGAAATACAGTATAAAAGGAATACAGTGTAAAAAGAATATAAGTGTAGAAAGATTACTTTATAGTTGTTTGGTTGAAAGTTTTATGAATTCATGACTTTGCTTTTTTATGTTTGGTTAAAAAAACGTAATGTAAAATATTTTGAAGGTTTGCCAACGACAATTGAGGAGGCGGTGGCTGACGGCCGACAGCAGCGGCGACGAAGCAATTGATGATGACGGCCGGCGTGTAGCGGTGAACGACGCAACAATATATTTACTAATTGGTGTATTTAGAATTTGCCCAAATCGGATGAATTTCAAATACACTAAAAATGACCTATGTAATATATTTAGAATATATTATATTACATTGGAAATTTACTTTACTTTAAGTCAAACATCAAAAAAATTAAAATCTCGGCATTTACTTTACTTTTGCTCCAAATTCTTGACCCTACTACTAATTTGGAGTACCTTGGAGACATTTAGTCAACTTTTTCATAATAATTAGTAAGCAATGCATTGTAAATATAATTCATATTTTATTCAAAATAAGTTTTAATCTTTATTCATTTTCGATTTATTCTATGATAAAAAATAGTGTTAAATAATTTACTGAAATGAAAGACAAATAAAAAATTATTATTCTTATTAATTATCATTAAATATATGATATATATCATTTATTGTTTTTAATCTATAAAAATTTAATAATATTAATAAAATAATATTTGTCATCCCACCAAAATAAAATTTCCATAAAAAATTGTGGCCTTTAACTATTAAACTATTTAATTATTCCAATATTGACAAATGCGTTTGAATTATATATGCTGAACATAGTAGAAGAAGCTCCAAGTATTTATAAGTAGGCTTAATTAAAATTATAATTAGCAAATTATGCATTTAAAAAAATTTAAAATAAATCGCGGTCAATTGATTTGGCCCGTCATAATCGCCCGGATTGGCCGACTCGATAAATTTTTTTAAAAAAAATTTAACCAAATATTGTTTTTTATATCAGCTCATTGTCGATTTTAGTGTTTGATATGTTTAGAAAGGTAATAAAAAATTCTACAACTTTCATTCTGACAACTTTCAATGAATCTTGCCCGGGTAGCCGCAATTTTTGAGAATGTATGAATTTTGAAGTTACAAAAAATAAAGATATTCAAATATTTTGCCATATCAACTCATCAATTGTCAAATTGCGTGCTTAGTATCGTTAGAAAGGAAATAAAAAAATCTACAACTTTCATGTTAACAACTTTCAATGAATCTCGCCCGGGTAGCCGCAATTTTTATGAATGTATGAATTTAGAAGTTGCAAAAGATAAAGATATTGTGGCAGCTCCCGTTTTTTGGTCATATTAGGCTCATCTGATGTCAGATTTCAGCATGCTTGATATTGTTGAAAATGTAATGAAAAATTATACAACTTTTATGTTGACAACTTTTGATGAATCTCGCCCAGATAGCTGTAGTTTTTGCAGTAACATTATATAAAATAGTGAAATCAAGGGAATTTTTCACTCTTAGAAATCAACCAAATGAAGCATTGCATAATTTGTTATATCTCACTACATTAAAACACTCTTATTAAAGTACAATTAACAAGCTCTTAAGATAAAATATATATTATAATAAAAAGCATACATTAACACACAACCTTATCTCAATATGTGATGTGAAGAAATTGAATTTAACCAAATGCATATGTGAACCTAATGCCGATCTCTGATGTAATTCAACCAAAACAAACAAATAATAAACAGCACCAGGATTATACAATCAAGGGTTACATAACTGTGAAACTGAATGAGTAACCACAATAAATGAAAACAGCCACAAGTACATGTCATCCACTGTATAAAAAAGATAGCACATCTATATTCATTGATGCGTGCGTGGTGGAATCGCATCAATACCAGAAGTGTAATGGGCTGGTGGTCGCCGTGGCCGCTCGCGTAGATGATTCTGTTGATGGTACTCCTCCCCTTTCACCTGCTCGACAGGTTGTTGTGAATATCCTAAGTCTGTAACATGAGGTATATTAACCGAAGCTTGAGTAGCAAATGCAGTACACTCAGTATGGTGTCATATGGAATGACATGGACCATATGTCTATCGCGTGCCATGGGTGCATCTAAGACCACATTGCTTTTTGATATGAATACTGGGGTGGTTGTGTGAATGTATACATAGACTGTCCGACCACTGGTGTAGAGGATGAACCCACATTCATCGACGGCACACGGCTGATGCGTGCACGGAATGTCGATCTCTATATGTGGAGATATGCATATTTCACCTTAGTCTTTCATAATATGGTTGATAGATTAAAATTTCATAATCTCAGATAATGTATCCCCTTATTGATGTTATGCTAAATAAAGAAATTTATATCGGTTTCATTATTATGTAAATTGTAATACTTTGCATATCGTAATCAAACGCGTTTCTCGAGGGTAATAGGGTGTGAATTGTTTGAGCCTTCAGCATGTAAAGTGAAGCCCAAGAACGATACCACCTCATGTATCGGTTGATCGCTGGCTCCCGATCCTGTTGTAATGAATCTACCACTACAACTGACTCACATCTGCGCTCTCATTGTGCAAGTAAGAGTGGTGTAATCGACCAAATCAACGTCGGATTTTCCTCGGCCATCTACCCGTATGAACGATGGATCTATCGGTGCAACATCAATCATAGGTGTGGCCTGCCGAGCAACGCGGTGTCTTACTACCCTCTCCGATATATCATCGGTACTCCAATTAGCCATATTTCTTCTCCTTGTAAATATATATCCATGACACGCACACAGATCTGATGTCCATATGGCTCCCATATGACCTGTAAATATAGTAGAAATTATTAATTTAATTGTAAGCACATAATGAGTAAGCTAATAAACATTACATCAATGCAGCATACCTGACTCTGCAACAGTCCGCCCAACTCATCCTTATATACTCTGAGATAGGATGCTGGCATTTCTCGAACGAACCCTTCATTCCACCGACATCCTACGCTAAGCCCATCAATGTCTGTAGGATATGGTACACGTAATGTTGGCCTGCCCACATGAATGTGCTTTCAGACCCAATACCTATAATAAATGAATGCATCCAGTCATATTCATGCACTTCGATTTGGTTGCCTTATGTAGTTCCCTATATAAGTGAGAAAGCACATCAGAACTCAATGATAACTCCCTGAATGTATCAATATCTTCAAGTAATGGCAGATAATGTAGATGAACCTCATAACTCGAAGTATCTGGCAAAAGAAAAGAATCAATAGCAAACTGTATATATGCTTTGACATGCATGGTGAACTGAAGCTCTGGGAGATCTATGTACAAATCTCTGTAGTATGTCCATCACAATCATCATAAGGGTAAACAAGTTCGTGCATGAGCGCCCCATTGTGATGTGACAAGCGGATGGACCGGATCATGGTGTGTGGCTTTGGATGTGCTCCAATCAATTCATCACAGCAATTTGGCCAAGAAGCCCACCATTTCCCGCCACCAACAATAATCCTGCCAATCATAAGCGGATCATCTATCTCGAACACCGATCATCGACATCCGTAGTAATGATTTCTCCGGTGGCAAGTGAAAGGTATTGTGCCGAACACCATCCAGCGTGGAGCAGTGATGATCCGGATGATATGTGCATATGGAGACACTATTTAGGCGGGCCAGCACCCATAAATCTATGGTAATTAACAGATAATTTTCTAAACATCAGTAAGTGTGTAGCAACCTCAAGCACTGAAACCTGCAACCACAATGAATTATGCTTAGTATGTGACAGTATAGCAACTACGTATGTACGAAGCTTTTATTAAATAAAATTTTACCAAATCGAGAATCGCCACTCGTCTACCACGTGGCATTAGCTATCTGTGAACTTACTAGTGGCGGTAGAGTCCACAACGTCTCTCTCTCGTCATCTCCTCCTACGTGCGGGACATGGATCATCATCACTGTACATCTTTCCTACAATAATTATATCAATCAACAAGCACTAATATATAAGTTCCCTTGAGCGGCTTAATAAACAAGAGTACTACATAACAAGGTTTTTTGCAAAATGGGACTTACTCAAATAGAACTAAATTATACATCACAAACATACAGTCTTCTTGAGCAAATCATAATTTCCTCTGAGCAACTTAATAAACAAGAGTACTGCATAACAAGTTTTTTTTTGCAAAATAAGACTTATTCAAACAAAACTAAATTATACATCACAAATATACTGTCTTCGTAAACAAATCATAAGTTCCCTTTAGCCACTTAATAAACAAGAGTACTACATAACAATTTTTTTTCGCAAAATGATACATATTCAAACAAAACTAAATTATAAATCACAAACATACAGTCTTCATAAGCAAGTCATAAGTTCCCCTGAGCAATTTAATAAACAAGAGTACTGCATAACAAGTTTTTTTGTACTTATAAAATAGTTCAAACAATACAAAGTAACTTATTTTTTGTACTAAAAGCCCAAATAACACAGAATCAGCCTACACACAATTCTAAAATAAGACAACTACATTATACTTGACAAAACATGGATTAACATGAAAATCAAACAACACTTAAAGCATAGTTTAGAACATGGATTGGGAGTCCCAAACAACATTTGAGAAATACAATATTTTGCGAAATGTGACAAATCCAAACAAAACTAGATTACAACCAATGCACAAATTGAACCATATCACAATCTACACGATCGAGTTTGATTACACGTCGATTTGTTGTGTCCAATAGTCTTGCACACACTACAAACCCCGAAACTTCTTGTAGTATTCTCGTCCATCGTATTTTTGAATCTATTTATCCTTGGCCGGCCAAACTTTCTTTTAATATTTGGTGGATTATAATCTGTGTATGTGCCACCAATGATGTGCTCTGACCACTCTTCATGATCAAGTATCACATGGAATTCACCCTGGTAGTTCTAATGTAGTTTTGCAAATTGTAATAGGCTGAGACATATTGCACGTGGCTTAGATGTCGTTGACCCAAAATAGCAATCACGTGTGCACATGATAGATGATAAGATTGTGGTTGTCTACATGTACACCTACATTCATTATTTTTTGAGAGATCAACCTTGAAGGTTCTGCTCGTTACATCAAACACTTAGTACTCATTCATGCTTATCCTTACTGGCTCAGGAAATCTCCTTGCCTCTCATTTGCCTTAGCACGTGGAGAAAACATGGATTCCTATTGGTTAGCTAGAGTAGTAGCTGACTCAAAGCGTTTCATGAACATGGATACTATATTGTAGTATATTGTTGTAATCAAGGCTTGAATTGGAAAACCACGTGCCCGTTTAAGTACACCATTAAAGCATTCAGCTGCATTTATGGTTATTGTACCATATCTATAGCTGTCATCGTGTGTTAGGGACCACTGCTGAACATCCCTTGAAACAAGCCAATCGTATGCTTCTTGCTTGATATTCTTGATGTCAGTTATGTACCTTTTAAAAATTTGAATATCATCAGTATTTCCTGCAACATACATCTCTTAACATATGAAGTCAACATCACCTATGCCGAATTGTCTAACAGCTCTTTTAAAATTCTCCCTCAAATGACGTAGGCAGAAGCGATGTACAACCCAGGGAAATATCTCTCTGTAGCCATGAACTAGACCTGCATGCCTATCTAAAATGAGGCGGAGATCACCTCTTGTAGACACTAGTGGGATCAAGTCCTGTAGTGTATTCAAAAACCAAACCCATGACTCAATACACTCCGATTTCATAACTATGAAGGTGAGTGGGAACAAGCCGTTGTTCGCATCGATCCCAATTACACTAAGTAGAGTTCATATACTTACCCAGGAGAAAAGTCTCATCAAGGCATAGAACTGGGCGACAGTATTGCGAACCTCTAATTGAATGCTCAAATGATCAAAACAGTCGTTGGAACCTGTTCGATTCTGTTAAGTGCACCTGATATACTGACCCTGGTATAGATGAACATACAACAGCCATGAATTTCTCCAATGATCTATAAGAATCCTCCCAATTGCCAAATATTATCTTAACTACCTTTCTACGTGCATCCCAGGCCTTCATATAGAACACTCTTATATTAAATTTAGACTCAATACGGCCTACAATTTCCTTGGGCTTTAAATCTAGCTGACATCTGACTGTGGGTTGGATGAAATAACTGATGAATTATGATGTACATTGTCTGTGTCCAGCATTAAGCACTGAATGACTACAAGTATGAGGTGAGCCAATTGAACCAATCCTCCAAGCACCACCCAATCTCTTAATTCAGCTTGTATGTAAGCATCACAAATAAGGTCTAGTTTGTTGAGAATGGTGGTTGCACAGTATAGTGAATTTTAATTGGTTTGAAGTATATATGAAATACTCAATATTATTTATGATAGACCAACCTTGAACAGTAAACTGTAACTACTTCTTATTATGAAAACACATACATTCAAGCAATTCATCCGGGATGTAATTCTCCTCCTGAAAGGTTGATTCATCTGACGGGCCATCAAATGTAAGGTTCTCATCCCATTTTCTAGCTGTTTGAGCACTACACATGTACTCATTGTTACGTATCAAGTGCTCTTCAGTATGACTCATTCTAATTGAGTATTTTGCAATTAGATCGCTGACCCTAAAGGATGGTTTCGTGGCCCCTAAAATAACTTGCTCTGCGTCGTTATCTTCCTCCTCGTCATCATCACTACTAGCTCCAATAGGCATAGTTTCATATCCAACATCTTCAGTAGATAGTGGATTAATGTCATCACCTTCTGGGTCACCCATAGCAGCAGAACTTATCCCAGCAAAATAAACATGGTATGTTGGTGCAGACCCATAGTATTCCACCTGCGTACTTAGCTGAGAGGCTGGTGTGATGTACTCAGTACTGGTTTGAGCTCTCTGACATTCCTCAATATTGTTAACCACTATATCTCCACAAGGTAGTTCCTCAATTTCAACATAAATCACAATAGGTTACACGCATGCTGCATTAATTATAGCTTCACGGACTTCTTTACCATTAATGTGAGTTACAAAAAATCCAGCACCAATAGGAAAATAACCCACGAGATTAATAAAGAACTTTGTTGGATCTAGCTTCAACGTCCTCATTATTTGCTTCTGTAATTCCTCGAATTTAATCTGTCGTGGAATCTGGACTGGATGATTTTTCCCACTAACATATATTGGAATGAAATCGTCGCTTACATTGAGCTCACCGCCGTAATAGAGAACTATACAGGTAGTATCTGAACTCATTTCTAATTAACAAGAACACAACACTAGTAATCCTTCATCTCACCTGCTCAATGTACATAATTCAATTCAGGAGAAATCGTAAATCCAAATTCTTAATGTTCATACACATAATATATTGAATGAGACAACTTATTTAAAAATTCCATTGAATGAGAAATTTGTATTCATGTAATAGGTTGTGGGAATTGATAAAAACTTCCGCACTTAATTGAAGCAACTTGTAGTTGTTGATGGTCTTGACATTACTACCAAAGTTATTGTATTTGAGACAACAACAACAACAACAACAACAACAAACCTTTATCCCACTAAGTGGGGTTGGCTACATGAATCATTCATCTCCATAGTTGTCTATTATGTGTCAAATTCTCATTTAATTCAGGTATACTAAGGTCATTTTTTATACATCTTAACTAAGTCTTTTTAGGTCTACCTCTACCTTCCTGAACATAAGGCTAATCTAATGCATTTACTCTCCTAACTAGGTCATCGGACGGCCGACGCTTTCAATTAGACAAAAAGCTCAACCTATCACTTCAAAAGAAAAAGAAGACTGAATATCCAATCACGGGAACAAGACACTTGATCACTACATTGTTATTACATAAAGCAAAGGAATAAACTAAAGAATTGGTGTCTAGTGAAATGTATATCTAAAGAAACAAAATAAAATGGAAGGATAATGAGAAACCCCAATATACTAATTTATATGAGTCATTGAGATAAGAGAGGTAACAAAAGAAAATCCCCATAAGTCCTAATGTTGCATGTATACACATGCTAATGAGAAAATTAAGGGGAAACTTTTCCACCTCAAGACCCTTGTTAAATCTACTCCAGAGTGTAAAAAATAAAATAATATCTATAAAATCTGTGGGGGGAAAATTTGGGCTAGTCACAAATAGACAACCAAAATATTTCTCTAAGATAATTATAGAAGTGTAATATCCAAGTCACCAACAGATGTGCTCTTTAAATTAACTTTCCCTAAAAATTTCATTTCATAAAATGGTTCTTGAAGTTATAGAACTAAATATATGCACTATAATAATGTGTAATCAATATTTATTGAATAAGAATGCTAATCTCTTTAGAAGACAATATAAGTCATTGCAAATCTGTAGAAATACCTAAATCGGCGGAAAAAAAAATATAAACACCACATTTATAAGGAAATCTCACACACATTTCCTATGGAAATCAAACTAAATAACTTCATCATACCAACTAAACTCATATAAATTAAGATCTAATACATATTTCTCATTTACGGTTAGAAATACCTAAATCGGTGGAAAAAATCAAGAAAATGCGTTGCGAGCTTCTCCTTTTCCGGCGGCAAGGCGTCTTGTGGCGGCACGAACCAGCACACGAGCGGCGGGCATGGCGAGATAGTGTGGAAATCGAAGAAAATCGAGCTCGCTCTCGATTTCGATTTGGCCCTAAATTATTAAGATGGGCTAGTCGCCCGTTGACCGGACGACTGGGTCTATTTTTAATTTTTTTTTTAATGCCTAATTTTCTAATTATAATTTTAATTATGCTTAATTTCAAAATTAAGCCTTGTAAGTATATAATATACACAAATTAATATTAATTATGACAGTTCATTCGACTTTGATCTATATTAATATAAGAATAGTGCTTTATGTTTTGATCAAGTTCTTTAATAATATAAAGATAACTTAAAATATTATCTATTGATTTTGGCAAGTATTATGAGATGTTTTATTGGGTTTAAATAGTTTTGTAATATATATTATGGGATCTTATGATAAATTTTATATTTTAAAAATCATTTCTTATTATAACTACAAATAAAGCATTATAAAAAAGAGAAATTTACATACATAGCACACAATTTTTATTGATTTACATATCTAATACTTAAACTTTAATCTTTAATTTTTCAGATTTTTAAGGATTTGGATTTAATTTTTCATTTTTTAAAATTATATTATATAATACTATTGATTATAATTAATTCAATCTAACAAGATTTATCTTGGATGTAGGATAACAGTAGATTAATTTTAATATATCATGTGAGTTTATATATATAATATAAATTTGTATTTATATATTAATTTATGATTGATTCTAATTAAATTTAACTTGATTATATAATAATAATAATAATAATATAATTTATTTCATCAATAATTATTATTTAAAATATATTTATATCTTTTTATAAATTTTATCTTTCTCATAAAATTTAAATATGCGCGTAGGTATTCTAAATTTCATGTTTATGCATCAACTCTTACAAATGAGTATCTTTTTTTTGCATTCTCAATATTCCAAATGTATCGATGTAGTTTATTTTAAAAGGACACATTTTTAAGTAGCATTGGCGAAGATCAAAATAATATTACTCAAATCGCGTGATGTAGCATTTGTAACTTGTCGATTTTATTATGTGCAATTGAATCAACTATGAAAATTCTTGTTTGATAGATTTTTACATTTTGAATTTTTCTAAGTGATTCTTTTTATGAAAGAGTATTGTTTGGGTTATTTCAATGATGATTTAAATCTAATTTGTGCGCATCACTTTCATCGATTATCGATTTAATTGTATTTGATTCGATTCGAGCAATAGAACAAATATGTAGGTCAATATCAATCATCATCATTTGTGTCCCCAAATATTTTTTGTTTTATGTTAAAATAAGAAAATATCAAACATATTTTTATTTTATTTTAAAAAAATTTTTAAAAAAAATATAAAGTGGTCCCAAGGGATCCCTCAGAGTAATAATTAATTTTATTATTTTTATTAAATTTTTTAAAAAATAACAACTAAACATGTTTTTTGAAACAAAAAATTCATAAAAATACCAAATATATATTATAGTTTTCACATAAAAAAATAAAATAAAAACTAAAAAAATGAAAATAAAAAAAAAACTAAAAATATAAAGTGATCCCAGATTTTTATTGACTTTAAATAGTTTTGTAATATATTTCATGGGATCTTATAATAAATTTTATATTTTAAAACTCATTTCTTATTATAACTACAAATAAAACATTATAAAAAGGGGAAATTTTCATACATAGCACACAATTTTTATTGATTTACATATCTAATACTAAGAATTTAATATTTACAAATATAACACATTTCTTATGCTTGGAAAAGTACATTTTACTTTAAAATTTTAATAAAGGTGCTATTTTTGATGTAATGCTAAATATTTTGGGTGTTATATATGTAAATATCAAAGTTTAGGTGTTAGATATATAAATATATAAGAATTGTATACTATGTATATAAATGTTCCTATAAAAATGAGTTAACATATATAATGCCATCCAACAGAAGAGAATATAAAGAGAAAGTGATGAGTGGCTACGAATTAAGAGATAAAGAGGACTTTTTTAGATGTTTTTATAGAGAATATATTTTGCGCACTTATTGTGCATTTGAGACAATTTTTTGGTTGCTTTATTTTTTTAGAAAGGAGCTATAAATCAAAGTAGTTTCATTTGGCTACAACTTTTTGTTTACTTTTTAGAATGTTTTGTAATGAAAAAACTATTTTGAGAATCAGAGTTGTTAGAGTGTGTTGGCTGTTAAAAAACTATTTTTTGAATTTTTTTAACACAATAATTTTCAAAATTTTCTCCATGTACTTTATATTCATTTTTTTTCTTTCCAAATAGATTCTTAAGAGAAATGAGATGTTGCTAATTTTAGTTCTATCAAATAGAGAAGCTTTTGGCAACATTAAATTGAAGCTCTCAATTGAACTAATAGAGTAAACAATTAGATGTTGTAATAATATCCATAACAAATCATTTTCTTTGTATTCAACTCTTAGGTTTCTTATTTGTGATTGTATTCCCCCATAGTCATTGATATAACTAAATTGTCATCTTGAGTCGTTGTTTTTGTCTTTGACTTTATACTTGTAAGGATATGAATGAGTCAAGAATGCTTAAGCTGCCTTTGAATTGATCTTGTTTAATTAATCAAGTTTAAGCTTGAGCTCGAGCACAATTTTATAAGTCTAAATAAGCTCATTTAATTCAAGTAACTATTATAACAAATAAAATTAAAATAACAAAGAATTTAAGAATAAATAATAACAAATCACAATTATAATATCAATGCTCTTTTGCTTTTTTTACACCAATAAAAAACTCTTAAGCATCTTTATATATTTTTTATTATAAAATAGGTAATTCTTCTCTTTGTACATCTCATTTTTGCAATAGGAGATTTACATACATCATATAATTTTTATACATTTGCATATCTAACACTTAAAATTTATCATTTATATAAGTAAAACATAAATTTAAATTTCATATAAAAATAGTATTATCATTAGGTTTTTAAAAAAAAATACATCTTTCCATATATAAGAAAGTGATTTATATTTAAATATTAAACTTTAAGTATTAGATATCATATATAATGCATAAAAAGGTGTGATTTCTAAATTAATTTTTTCCTTTTATAATATCTTAAATATTAAAAAATAATAATATGTATTTTGTTGACTTTTTATATTGGAAAATGTTTCTTAGATATCATTTAAAATTATAATTTTAATAACCTATAAATAAATAAACTGGAAGAAAGGATTTTTGTGGCCATATTACATTTCATTTGCTGCCATTCATTTGACATGGTTTATTGTTGTTAATGTTTTATTAATAAATAAATTATATGCAGATTCTAACAAGACAAGCACCACTACAAAATAAAATAAAATAATATCGTCTAAAATTTTCATCCTTGTCGGCAGCTTTTTCAAAAAAAAATGCAGCTTTTTTAAAAGCTACTAACGATAACATAGACGTTATCCAAAAAAAATACAGCTTTTCTTTCGCTTGTTTAGATTATGTTAATTATTTGAGTACTTGATTTAATTTGGATGTTTGGATAGTTTTGAGAGATTTTTTTTCTCTGTCTCGGTATTTAGCTTATTTCTTTCACTTTCTTTGGCTTTATTTGGGGAATATATTTATTTGTAAATTTATTTTACATGTCACATTTATGTGGAGTGCAGGCAGTGAATGCGATCAATGGCGTGCGATAAGTCGTGATGTCTAATGACGAAATTTAGAGACTCCACACCAAGGAGAACAAACGGGCGTATGTATGCGTGATGCATACATCAAACTGGTGTTGGAAGGACCATACTAGTTATTGCTCAAAGAAATTAAAATCAAAAGATTTTTTATGTGCAGGTCGGAAGAAATCATGTCTACGGCAAAATTCCGAACCGATACAAGGGCTTCTCCTACATAATTAGATTCTCTGTTGACTTGGAGAACCTGGATGGTTAAAAATATATAGAAAGTCATAATCATTCGTTGGCAAAACTCGACCTATCTTCTCGGATCACGTGAATCTTAGCGATGAAAAGGCTTCCATATTGAAAACGATAGAGGCTTGAATTAAACTAATGCATTCATTTGTCTAAGTGAGGAAGTTGGCGTAGAGAATATTGGATTCATAAAAGAGATCTTTCAATTTTATTCGAGAAAGAGAAAATATCGATGTGAATGGTGATAATATACATTAATATAGAGAAAAGACAAGCGGGCGTGATGTTTGCGTACGATGAACGTCTATGATAAAATATGATTGTTTGGTGATGTGATAATTTTTATACAAATCATCGATAAATATAATCTTGTTTGTGCCCTCTTGTTTTAGTGAATCATCATTGGCAAAATGTGTTATTTAGAGTAGCCTTTTATCGAAGAGATGATTGAATTATTCTCATTCTTCAGACATTTCTTGGTTGATGAGTGAGCGAGACATCCTATAACAATATTCACTAAGATCAGATGGCTATCATTGTATTTGCATACTCATTATAGGTTGTATGACATATTTTGAAGAAATCTTATTCCAAAGTTCACTACTTTAATAGTAATAAGAACAAGGATATTTTATGTGCATGAGCAAATGTGACTTAGAGGAAGAGTTTGAAGAAGATTATACCGCTAGAAGAAGGCAATTTGATCATGTTTGGGTTTTTGAGCTTTATAAAATTAGATCCAAAATTGCTTGTATTCACCAAGACTCTTACATGGGCATCTTATCAACACGTAGTGAGTCAATGAACAACGTATGTCACGAATCTCAACCAACAAAGCTTCACGATTGTTTCTTGGGGTTGGAGAAGGTTATAGAGAAATGGCGCCGGAATGAACATGATGAATACTTCAATTGGAGCCAGTAATCAATTGAACTAATAGAGTAAACAATTAGATGTTGTAATAATATCCATAACAAATCATCTTCTTTGTATTCAACTCTTAGGTTTCTTATTTGTGATTGTATTCCCCCATAGTCATTGATATAACTAATTTGTCATCTTGAGTCGTTGTCTTTGTCTTCGACTTTATACTTGTAAGGATGTGAATGAGTCAAGAATGCTTAAGCTGCCCTTGAATTGATCTTGTTTAATTAATCAAGTTTAAGCTTGAGCTCGAGCTCAATTTTATAAGTCTAAATAAGCTCATTTAATTCAAGTAACTATTATAACAAATAAAATTAAAATAACAAAGAATTTAAGAATAAATAATAACAAATCACAATTATAATATCAATGCTCTTTTGCTTTTTTAACGCCAATAAAAAACTCTTAAGCATCTTTATATATGTTTTATTATTAAATATGTAATTCTTCTCTTTGTACATCTCATTTTTGCAATAGGAGATTTACATACATCATATAATTTTTATACATTTGAGTATCTAACACTTAAAATTTATCATTTATATAAGTAAAACATAAATTTTAAATTTCATATAAAAATAATATTATCATTAGGTTTTTTTAAAAAAAAATACACATTTCCATATATAAGAAAGTGATTTATATTTAAATATTAAACTTTAAGTATTAGATATCATATATAATGCATAAAAAGGTGTGATTTCTAAATTAATTTTTTTCTTTTATAATATCTTAAATATTAAAAAAATAATAATATGTATTTTGTTGACTTTTTATATTGGAAAATGTTTCTTAGATATCATTTAAAATTATAATTTTAATAACCTATAAATAAATAAACTGGAAGAAAGGATTTTTGTGGCCATATTACATTTCATTTGCTGCCATTCATTTGACATGGTTTATTGTCTGCATGTTAATGTTTTATTAATAAATAAACTATATGTAGATTCTAACAAGATAAGCACCACTATAAAATAAAATAAAATAATATCGTCTAAAATTTTCATTTTTATCGTCAGCTTTTTCAAACAAAAAATGCAGCTTTTTTAAAAGCTGCTAACAATAGATGTTATCCAAATATAAATATTGCAGTCCGACTTAATAAAGAAGTTGCTTTTTTTATTTTAAGGAAGTTTAATCATAATTTTAATTGTAATATACATAAAATTGTGAGCTCATGACTTTTTAATTGAAGCTTTACTTCTCAAATTAATAGCCATATAATTATAACTGTATAAAAAAATAATGATAAAATTATTACAAAGAAATTATTTTATGAAGAATGATTGTTAGATATATAATTTTTTTATTTGAAAAAAAGTTAAAATGCAGCTTTCTAATGTCCACTATAGATAATGTCAGGTCGAAAAATATAATTTTTTCTTTGCATATTCGTCAAGACTTAGCATTGTGTTTTGAACCACATCACAGACAAAATGCTCTCCCAAACACACCCTTAAGAGCAATGACTTGATTTATATTATAAATGATAATTAATTATAAAATATGCAATGCCTATAAAGAAGTCTCTCTCTCTGAAGAACACCCCTTCAGAAGTGGAAGACCAAAATCTCATATTATCTTACATGGATTGAAATGCGTTACGATTCTCTTCGATAATTTGGTAAGATCCAGGTATATAAATTTATTTTTATCTTTATATGTTTCCAAAAAGTGGTATCAGAATGGTTATAATGTTGAATCGTTGAGAAATAATTTTTTCTCTTCATCTTTTATTTTGATTATTTAAAAATTTTATATCAAAGTACATGATTTAAATTATTTGAGCAAATAATTTTATCATTTACATGAATTATCGATATCTTTTACATGATTTTTATATTATTAATTTTGAGTAAATTAATATAACTAAATTTGCTTTATATTTTGATCATAATTTTAATTTTTATATGATCGATATATTTATTTTTGTCAATGTGATCTTAATAAAAAAAAAGAGGAATATGAAATATTTTTCTAGTTATCGTTTATAATATGGAATGATATTTCAGATAAATATATATATATATATATATATATATATATATATATATATATATATATATATATATATATATATATATATATATATATATATGAAACAACTTTCGTTTCATATGAGGAGTATTTATATAAATATATATAAGTTTGTTTATTCCATTCAATTCCCTTTCATCCGTTTTTTCATCCGAGGGGAACATATATAAATATACATAAGTTAATATAAATGTTATAATTATTCCATGTAATTCCGTTTCATCCGTTCTTTTTCATCCGAGGGGTATATATATAATTATATATATATAAGTTAATATAAATGGTATAATTATCCCATTTAATTGTTTTTAATAAGTTCAGAATTGAAACGGAATATTTGTAATATAATTTAACTGAATAAAACGGAATATGAAATTTCAGTTTATTTATTATATTTATTTGTTTTTAACATTTTATACTATAATTTATATATGAAATTGTTTGTTATAATATTATTTATAATGTTTCATATTTATTTTAGATTTTAAATCCATCTTTATTAATCTGAAATATTTTATATTTAATTACTTTATGCAATTAATTCTAAATAGAATATTTATTAAGTAAATATAACAATTACACTTACTATTTAATATTTCTAGATTTTTTTTATTTCAGAATTTTTTTTAATATTAAACATTTATATATAAATATTTTGTTTTAAATTTTATGGATAATTATTGTTTTGATATTCCGTAAATATTTCCTAATTCAATAATATATAATTCATTAGATTTCTAATATGGAAAAGATAATTCTTATTTTTTATTAATTATAATATTATGAATTCTTTTCTTTTCACCGAATAGACATAATATCCAACTTAATTAATTACTTTATTCAAATATGAGTTTGCTAAAATTTATTTTATAATATCAAATGGATTCTGATAATATAAATTAGAATATTTGTTAAAATATTATAGTTAATATTTATTATTTCAAAATAATTTAAATTGAAATATTATGTCACCAAAGTGACCTCTACTATATCAATTTATTTATTTTTTGAAATATATGAATATTATATATAGATTATATTTAAATCTATGCGAAAAATAATCGAGGAAGATTATTTTTTGGCATATTTTGCTTCAACATATATGATAAATTTATATTAATCATGCATCTGATATAATACGTCGAGATATGCATATTGTAATTTATTATCAATATTTGTTATGTAATTTTAAGAGTATCATTTATAAATTATTATTTATATCCAAAGTAAATTATGATGTTGTCTTGGGTATCTTATGTGTGTCCATTTTATTAAACATTTATTTCAAGCATATATTTTATTTACATTATATATGCATATGAAAATGACAATGTTATTAATTGAGAGAATTATTTTTATTCTTTTCAGTTAATGTTAGTTATATATCTGCCAATTTGAATAACATTCCAGTGCTCAATGACATTAACTTTAAGAAATGGAAAGAGCATATCACCATTGTTCTTGGGTCTATGAATCTTGACTATGCGATCCAGTGAATGTCCTCCCGCCCTTACTGTAGAAAGCACTATTGAACAAAGGGTTAACTTTGAAAAGTGGGAGCATTCTAACCGCATGAGTCTTATGATCATAAAGCATTTCATTCCAGAAATCATAAGAGGTGCAATGCCTGAAGAGAAATGTGTTAAAAAGTTTCTAAGCTAAATAACAGACTATTTCGTTAGTTCTAAAAAGGTCGAATCGAGTACTATTCTTAATAAACTTGTTTCAATGCGGTAGAAAGACAATGGAAACATAAGGGAGTACATTATGGAGATGTCTAATTTTGTCAATAGACTGAGAGCACTAAAAATAGAGATATCTGATGACATTTTTGTGCACTTAGTTTTGATCTCTCTTCCTGCACAATTTAATCCTTTTAAGACAAGTTATAATACTCAAAAGGAAAAATTGACTCTTAATGAGCTCATTGCTCAATGTGTGTAAGAGGAAGAGAGATTAAAATATGATAAAATAGAAAGTGCTCACTTAGCTACTTCCTATTGTGGCATTGTTACTAAAAGAAAAAAGACTTATAAAGAAAATAAAAGCTGTAAAATCTGACCGTGGTGGTGAATACTATGGTAAAAGCTGTCAAATCTGACCGTGGTGGTGAATACTATGGCATATATGATGGATCAGGTGAACAATAACCAGGCCCTTTTGACAAATATTTAGCAGAATGTGGCATCGCTCCTCAATACACCATGCTAGGGACTCCAAGTCAAAATGGTGTAGCTGAGAGATAAAATCAGACCTTTATGGATATGGTTAGAAGTATGATAAACCATTCTTCTTTACCAGATTCACTTTGGCGAGAAGTCTTAAGGACTGCAGTTTATATCTTTAATAGAGTTCCAAGCAAAGCAGTAGTTAAAACCCCATATGAATTATGGATTGAGAAGAAGCCTAGTATTAGACATCTTCATGTCTAGAAATGTCCAGCTGAAGCTAGGCCATATAAGCCTAATGAAAAAAAATTGGACTCAAGAACTATAAGCTGTTATTTTGTTGGATACTCAGAAAGGTCGAAAGGTTTTAAGTTTCATGAATCTTCAAATAAATCCTTTTTCGAGATGGGCAATGATAAATTTATTGAGAAAGTTGAATAAGATGGGAGTAATAAATCTAAAAAAATTTTATTTGAAGAGTAATGTATTACTCTTCCTATAGTTACAATAGAAAATGATCAGATAATTTTAACTGAGCATATTCAAGTTGTAAATATGGATAATCAAAATATTCTTGAGTTAACTCTCACGCATACTGAGGAATCACAATTACCTCAAATTAAAGTGTCATTAAAAAATCCACTAGAGAGAGGATATTAACAATTTCAGATGATTATGTTATGTATCTCTAAGAGCATGAGTTTGACATTGGATTGGAGAGTGATTCAATCTCTTTTAATCAAGTCAAACAAAGTGTTAACTCTCATAAATGGATAGAAGCCATTGAGGATGAGATGAAATCAATTAAAGACAATGATGTTTGAGATCTTGTCGAATTGCCTAAATCAGTAAAATTCATTGGTTGTAAATGAATTTTTAAAACCAAATAGGATTCAAAGGCAATATCGAAAGATATAAAGCACGTCTAGTCGCTAAAGGTTTCACTTAAAAGGAAGACATTGATTATAAAGAGACTTTCTCTCCAGTTTCTTCGAAAGACTCTTTTAGAATCATTATGACACTAATAGCTCTTTATGATTTAGAGTTTAATCAGATGGATGTAAAGATTGTATTTCTCAATGGTGACATTAAAGAAACTATATATATGGTTTTGATTCAAAACACCTGGTATGCAAATTAAAGAAATCCATTTATGATTTAAAGTAAGCTTCTCATTAATAGTATAAGAAATTTGACCAAGTAATTATTTCTTTTGGTTTTAAAGAAAACACTATTGATTAATGTATTTATCACTAAATAAGTGAGAGTAAATTCATCATCCTAGTACTATATGTTGATGATATTCTACTGGCAAGTAGTGATATATGTCTTTTGTATGAAATCAAGAAATTTCTTTCAAATAAATTTAAAATGAAAGATCTTGGGAATGCATCTTTTGTGTTAGGTATACAAATTTATCGAGATCATTCTCGTGGTATACTTGGTTTATCACAAAAGACATATGTTGATAAAGTGCTTAGTATATTTGACATGAATGATTGTGCACTAGGAGATACACCCATTGCTAAACGTGATAAATTTAGTTTGCTTCAATGTCCAAGAAATGAATTTAAAAAGAAAGAGATGAAAAAGATCCCTTATGCATCTGCAGTAGGGAGTCTTATGTATGCTCAAGTTTGTATGCGTTCGGATATTGCGTACATTGTTGGAATGCTTGAGAGATATTTAAGTAACCTAGGAATGGATCATTGGAAAGCAGTAAAACGGGTTATGCGGTATCTGAAGAGAATAAAAGACTTTATGCTCACATATCAAAGATCAGATCAGGAGGATCTATATCTTGGAAAAGTGTTAAACAAACACTTATGGCTTCTTCCACTATGGAAGCAGAATTTATAGCTTGTTATGAGACATCAAATCAAGAAATATGGCTACGAAATTTTATCACTGGGTTAAATATTTTTGATGGAATAGAGAGACCATTAAAAATAAATTATGAGAATAGAGCCGCTGAGTTGCATTCAAAGAACAATATGAGTTCGTGAAAATCAAAGTATATTGACATAAAATTTTTTGTTGTAAAAGAAAGAGTTCAGAGTTCTCAAGTATCTATTGAACATATTAGTACAACTTTTATGATTACAAATCCACTTACAAAAGATTTATCACCTAAAATATTTCATGAATGAGAGTGGTTTACTTTGATGATATGCTAGCATAGTGGGAGTTTGCTTATGATGTTCAATGATTATAAATATATTTTTTTTCTTATCAGAATAAAGTATTATTATTATCTTATAGTTGAAAACTATGAAATAAAGTTTTGTAGTTTCAATTGCAGTTTAGCATAAATAAATGAAACTATATGTATAACTCTTTTGAGTTATAATATAAGACCAATTGAAAATAGACATGATATATGATCACATTACATGAAATTTTCATGCTACATATTCATACTTGATCTATGTTATTAATCATATTGATTTAGTGATCACTGATGGGTCTTATTATAAAAAATTATAATAAAGATCACTTTGATTATATATTATATTATTAATGAACTTGTCTAAAGATGTTCCTCTTTGAAGATAACAAATATTGAGCTCTTAAAGTATTTAATAATGTATAATTGTCAAGCAATATATATGTGGCCCAAGTGAGAGATTATTGAGAATTTTTGAATGTGGGCTCACATATGAATTTAATTATATATTATGTGTTATCTTATTTTTTAAGCCTATCAATTTTGTGATCAAATAAAGATTAATTAATTTTAGGCTTTTGAGATATCTTATTAATTTTGTATGGAATTATCATGTGTAGAAACCGGACATTTTTTATTTTATTCTATTGATGGGCTGAAATAAAATGAAATGCACTCAAGTATAAATATGATCATGGTCCCTATTCTAAAGGGTGAAGTTCTCATTTTACTCATATCCCATCTTGAGTGAAAAGAAGTCTCTCTCTCTCTCAAGAATACTCTTTTAGAAGTGGAAGACCAAAATCCCGTATTAGCTCTTCTATTGATTCAGGTACGCTTCCGATTACATCTTCTTGATGATTTGACATGAGATCTAGGCTAGATAAATTTATTTTTATCTTTATATGTTTCCAACATGCCCCCCTCTGTCAAGGTGGTTTTTTCCATCAATGTTGCAATTCTCTAGCTACTATTTTTGTTATTGATGGATCGGACAATGATGAGTTTTTGGAGCAGCAAGCTAGTTCAATTCAGAGGGTTTCATGCTACGTGTTTGGGGCCTCCCTCTTGGATGACAACCTTGTGATCTTCTTCTTGCAGTGCTTTAGGCTTCTAATATGGCATTGGTATACTGAAATCAGATCCCTATAGGGTCTACTTAGTAATCGTCAGAGTGTCGTTTCAGTTAGTTTTTTCATTGATCTTTTTGTGTAGCTGACAACCTTTATTGTTGCTTGTGCTCTCATCACTCGTTGATGTTTTTTGTCTCTAAGTCCGGGGAGGGTCTAGTTTGAGATCCTCCAACTTGTTGTTTTTCCTCAGGTGTTTGATTTCTCTTGTTATTGTGTTTTCTTTTCTTTCCCCTTTTTTAGTCCTAGAAGGGATTATTGTCATGTAGTTTTTGTTTTACTTTCGAATGAAATTAAGCTCAACCCTAAAAATTTTCTTAGAAAAAAAAGTAAGTCGAGTTTGATTCACGAGTCTTCTCTAGTTTTATTCAATAGATGGCTTATGAATCAAACTCGATAAGTTAATAAATTATATTTAAGTGTTCTCACTTGACATATTAGTTTTAGAGTTAATTTAATTAATAAGTATTAGTATAAAATCTTTAAAAAATATTTTAAAATTACATCTCACTCATTTTCTTATATCAAATTATTTCATATTATTTTTCTTCTAATTTCAAATTTTTTATTTTTGTCATAATAATTGCTTACAATATAATTATTTTATCTCTTCTATATTAAATAAGTTGACACATGAGCCGACTTGAACTCGTAAAATAAAGCTCGAGATCGATAACTAAATCAAGCTTAAGCTCAAGCTCAAACTGAGAGTGACTCGAGATAAGCTTAGCTCATTTATACTTCTAATTATATGCAACTCTTTTCAAAGCTCCCCTCCACGCGATTGCCCCAACCTATCGGGCAATACGTTCTCATCGATTTTGAGTTGTGAAGAAATTTTCAAATTGAAATAACATAAGTATCACTAGAATTTAATATTAAATTATCATTTATTTATTTATCAAATTATTAATTAATGTCAGCAAATAAATAAATATATATATATATATATATATTTATATAACTCATAAACAAATATATTTATATATCTAACACCTAAAATTAGATATTTATTTATTTAACACTTTTTTATGCTTAAAAAGTTGAATTTCACTTTTAAAAAGTGACTGATTATGATATTTTTGATGTGATATTGAAGATTAGAGTATTATATATTTGTAAAAATTAAAATTTAGGTGTTCGATGTATAAATGCATAAGAATTATGTGATGTGTATGTAAATCCCCCATTAAGAATTTATTAAGCTCGTTTAAATTTAGATGATATTATTGTAAGTAAAAATGATGCTAATCATAGTTAAAAGTAGAAGTGATTAAATATGTGAAATGAAAAAAAAAATTTAATATATTTCATAAAATTCTTCTGCATTTATCTATTTATTATTAAAATTTTGCGTTTATTTATGTAGTATTTATATATTAAAATTAATTTTAAACAGTTAAATAATAATATCTTTAATATAATTTATAAATTAATATGTTATATAAAATATATAAATTAGAGGGATATATATAACTATTATATAATTTTTAAATATTAATATATTTAATGATTAAAGTTTAATCATAATGATATTTTTATATTATTAAAATCTATATTATATATATATATATATATATATATCAATATATAATAATATATAATAGCATATAATTAATATATAATTTATATATATTAATGAATGTCATAAAATGATGTATTATTGAAGTCTGAATCGCTCATTATAATTTCTCGGTAAATAAAAGGGGGAAAAAAGAAACTTTGTGGGCTCTCGAAAGCCTCGTATATTTCTTCCCTGTAGTGCGGGGAGATGGCGGGCATCGAAGGGACTAGTGCCTCGCTCTCCTCATCTTCTTCCTCGTAACAATTTCAAATTCCCCGCGTTTTGCTCTTTCTCACATGGTGGTTGCCTTCTGCGGATTAAGTACAATTTCCTCTTTCTCCATTTTGTTCAATTTGGACATTATTTAATATCATCTCATCATCAACTTCTTCTTCTTATAGTTATTTCTCCTATGAATGATTGCGGCCAATGCCGCTTCTCCAAGCAAAATCAGATGCGTTTGGTGGACGCTTGCCTTCCCGTAAGCAAAACCCTTCATTCTCGCCATTCTCAGGGTTTGAGTGCGCTGCTTCGTCGTTCTCTCCTTTGGCTTCCATAGCGCAAGCTTGCAAGCTTCTCTTTTTTCTTTTGAGTTTCTTAGGCTGAGGGATTTCTTCTTTCCGATTTATACATTTCGCTCTCAATCTCTGTATCAGAAGTCTTAATTGGGCTATCTTTGTTGGAGATGGAAGTTCGAGTTTGGTCACGGTGGATTTTCCTGTTCTTCTTTTACTTTCTCTCGATGGGAATCGCCGAGCCAGTGGAGGATAAGCAAGCGCTGCTGGATTTTCTATCGGGGATCCCGCATGGCCACTCTCTGAACTGGAGCGAAGAAACCTCTGTGTGCGCAAACTGGAGGGGAGTGATATGTGATCGAGACCGTTCTCGTGTTGTCGAGCTTCGGCTTCCTGGGGTCGGATTCAACGGTAGAATACCTCCGAATACCCTCAGTAAACTCACTGGACTACTTATTCTGAGTCTTCGTGCCAATGGCCTCACTGGTCCCTTCCCAGCAGATTTCTTCAATCTAACCGCCCTAACGGGGTTACATCTTCAGCTCAACAGCTTCACCGGCGCTCTCCCGTCTAATTTTTCGGCGTGGAAGAATCTTACGCTATTGGATCTCTCTTATAATGATTTTAATGGGACCATCCCGGCTTCCATCTCCAATCTCACCCAGCTTGCCGCTTTAAACCTCTCTAACAACTCCTTATCTGGCCGAATTCCGGAAATCCAGCTCCCAAGGCTTCAGTTTTTGAACCTCTCCAATAACCATCTTAATGGCAGCGTCCCAAAATCACTTCAGAGGTTCCCAAATTCGTCTTTTGCAGGCAATGAGCTTACTCCAGTTTTCCCGGCTAGCCCTTCTCCTTTGCCATCACAATCGTCTCCTTCCGACTCTCCGACAACAATTTCCAATGTTTCCGAAGGGAAGATCAGCGAATCTGCGCTTCTTGGAATTGTAATCGGCTCTTCTGCTCTGTTGTTCGTGGCATTTGCCATCCTCCTAGTGCTCTGTTACATGTGGAAGAATAATAGGAGCATTGCTTCAGGGAAGGAATCCAAAGGCAATGATTCTCCGGAGAAGGCTGGTGCTGTTAGTCAGGATGAGAATAATCAGCTTATCTTCTTTGAAGGCTGTACCTTTGCATTTGATTTGGAGGACTTGTTAAGGGCATCAGCTGAGGTGCTTGGGAAAGGGACTCACGGGGCAGCCTATAAGGCGGTGTTGGAGGACACCACGACTGTGGTGGTGAAGAGGCTCAAGGATATCTCGGTGGGGAAAAAAGATTTTGTGATGCAGATGGAGATGGTGGGGAAGATTCGGCATGAGAATGTGGTGGAGTTGAAGGCTTATTACTACTCAAAGGATGAAAAACTTGTAGTATACGACTACTACAGCCAGGGGAGTGTTTCCTCTATGCTACACGGTACAACCTATTTCTGTTAAAATCTTTGTTCTTTCTAATGATTCCCAATAGTATAATTTTCAATTTATTAAAGTGCGAATGTACATCTCACCGGTTGGTTTGTTCTTGCTAACTTTATTATCCACGTAGTTTCCTCATTTTAGATTTTGTTGATAACATTTACTTTTTGAAAAATTTCAAAGCTATCTTTCTTGACCATGGCTTTGTTCTCAATGTATCTTTATTTAGCTATCAACATTCTTGACTTTGATTAACTGAGGGATACATACTAAAAACTTGCGTTCATCTTCATTGCCAAGTTCTGTTGGCCTTCTGTTACATATTTGTATGCCAATATCTACATATTCCCCTTCTGCGTGAACTACCAAGTTGCAGTTATATTATATTTTGATCTGCGTGAACGTTAAGAAGTACAGTTTTTTTATTTTTTCAGCTATAAATCTCTAAGCGCTTCCATGAGTATAAATGGCTGTCTAACTTTTTGACAAGTCAGCATTTTATTTGTTGCTTCCACATTGACTGTGATACCTTTTCTTTTCTTCATTTAGTCTATTGAAACTTTGAGTGTATCATGTTACTTTTTCAACCTCAAAATCTCCATCAAGAAATTAAATGCTAGAGGTTCATTCCACCCTTCTTTCCTATGTTAATGAAAGCAAACATTTAAGTGTTTAGGCTAAAGAACCATTTATTACACGTGTTTTGTAGAGAACTTCTTGTCATTTGTCTATTTTTAGTAGTCATGGATTGCAGGAACCATTTCCTCCAACTTTGAAGGCCATTCGTCTTATTGTCACTAACTCCTAATTTTGGTAAAGCCACAAGAATCGTGCATGTACCATTTCTGTGACCGATATCTAATCTTTCACTGTTATGGCCTAAACCTCTACATTTAAAGATTAGAATTATCGGAGTTATTATAGGAATACTTTAGAGAGGAACTCGATCGCTCTACTATTATATCTCAATATAAATTTCTTCCTGGATAGATTATATTTCCATGAAATTAGTATTAGGTTAGTAATTTGGAATATATGTACTCTTACAGGTAAATTAATGGAATTAATCAATATTATGGTTCATAGGAAGATAAATATTATATGTATTCAAGAAACTAAATGGATTGGGGAGAAGGTCAAGGAGATTGATAGTTTAAGTTTTAAACCGGTATTCAGGTATAAGTCGAATTAGAAATGACGTAATTGTGATTATAGATAAAAGTTTGAAAGATAATGTTATAAATATTAATAGATTTGAAAATAGAATTATAGTTTTAAAGATTATTGTTGATACTAAGATTATCAATGTTATAAGTGTTTATGCTCCTCAAGTATGTTTGAATGTAGGCTTAAAAGAAAATTTTTTGAATGAATTAGAGAGATTAATACAAAAAATTAGGGGTGTGCATTTTTTGGTTAAATTCGAAAATCCGAACCGATCCAAATCAAATTTTTGAATTCGGATTGATTTTATAATAATTTTTTTTATTTTGGTTTTGGATTTGGTAAAATTGGTTTGTTCGGTTGGTTTTGTATTATCTTGTCAGATAAACCGCTTAAAGCGAAAATAGCTAAAAAATTAATTTTTTTTTCATATTTTTTAGAAAATTCCTCTCAAAAAAGTAATTTCAATGATAAATTTGTATATTATTAGTTTCATTTATTAAAGAGTTTTTTGATTTAGTATGAAATGATTTGATAAAGTGATGTAATTCTTTGATTAATAATTATTATAGTAATTTATATTTTTAATTTTTGATTTTTTCTAAACCGAATCAAAAATCCGAAAAAAAATTCGGTTTGGATTTGTTCGGTTTATGTTATCGATTAAACGGATTAATTTTTTCGGATTCTAAATTTAAAACTGAACGGTTTAACAAATTTCAAAATCAATCCGTCCAAATCGAATTGCACCCTACGAAGATCTACTTAAAGAAAAGTATTTATTGGAGGAGATTTAAATGACGTGTTGGTAGAGTGGTAAAGATTTTCAAAATATTCATAGTAATTGATTTGGGTAGTAATGAAGAATGTAGGATTATATTAAATTTTGCTTTAGCCTATGATTTTGTAATTGCTAATACTTTATTTAAGAAAAGAGATGAGCATATTGTTACTTATAAAATAGATCTAGTAAACCACAGATTGATTATTTTTCGATAAAAAAAATAGATCGTTTAGATTATAAAGATTGTAATGTCATTCCGAGTGAAAGTTTAAGTACCCAACATCGACTTTTAGTTTTAGATTTTAAGATGGAAGATTGAAATATGAAAAATAAATCAAATTATTGATCTAGGATTAGATGAGGACACTTAAATAATACTAATAAAAATATTTTTAAGAGCATACTACTAGAGTTTAGAATTTAGGATGTTCATAAAGAAGCTAATGTTATGTGAGAAAAAATAGCAAGTGAAATTAAGTAAGTTATAAAAAATGTGCTTGGAGAATCAAAAGGAAAAGTTTCTTTTAATGAAAATAGTTGGTGTAGTTAAAATGTGTAAGAAAAAAAAAGAAATAAGAAACATTATTATAAAACTTGGTTTAGATGTAAAAACCTAGAGAATTGGGAAAGATATAAAGCAACCCATAGAGATTCTAAGAAAGCAATATATGATACAAAAAAATTAGCTTTTTTTGATTTATACAATAGATTTGATACTAAAGAAGGTGAAATATATATGTATAAGTTAGCCAACCAAAGAGATAGGAGAATTAAAGATCTTTCAAGTGAGATGTATTAAAGATGAAAATTATAAAATAATTTTCGTAAAAAAAGATATTGAAAATAGGTGGATGATGTATTTTGATAAACTTTTCAATGAAGGATCTGAAAATACGATTGATTTTAACAATTTTAATACCCTAAATAAAAATAGAGAATTTTATTTTTATCGTCGTATTAGTAAATTTGAAGTTAGAGAAGCTTTAAAGAAAATAAAATGTGAAAAAACAGTAAGACTTGATGGTATTCCAATGGAAGTGTGCAAATGTTTAGGAGATCAAGGAATTTCTTGGCTTACAAATCTTTTTAATGTTATTTTAAGAACTAAAAAGTTGTGAGATGAGTGAAGAAATAGCTTGTTAGTTCTTATATCTAACAATAGAGGTGTTGCACAAGAGTGTGCAAATTATAGAGGAATTACGTTAACGTGTCATACATTAAAATTATGGGAGAGAATAATTGGGCATAGGTTACGATGTGATACGAAAGTTTCTCACAATAAGTTTGGTTTCATGCCAGGTAGATCTACTATGGATGCTATACATTTGTTAAGAGGTTTGATGGAGAAGTATAAGGAAAGTAAGGAGGATCTGCATATGATATTTGTTGATTTAGGGAAAGCTTATGATAAAGTTTCAAGAGATGTTCTTTGGAGAGTTCTAGAAAAGAAAGGAGTTAATATTGACTATATTCAAGTCATTAAGGATATGTATACTAGAGCTGTTACTTGTGTCCAAACAGAATGAGGATTGACGAAATATTATCCTATTTTAGTTGGATTATATCAAGGATCAGCTTTAAGCCCTTATCTTTTTGCTTTAGTTATGAATGTTCTTACTAGGCATTTACAAGAAGATGTACCTTGGTGTATGTTTTTTGCTGATGACATTCTTCTTGTCGATAAGACTAGAGAGAGAGTCCAAGAGAAACTTGAATTATGGAGGTCAACTTTAGAGTCTAAAGGTTTTTGTTCAAGTAGATCTAAAACTGAATATATGGAGTGTAATTTTACTTGTAGAAGTTCTAATGGTAGTGTTGTGACAATGGGTGAATAAGTCATTAGAAAGAGTGAGCGATTCAGATATCTAGGCTCTATTATTCAAAATGATGGTGAAATAGATGGAGATATTATTAGTAGAATTCAAGTTGGATGGTTGAAGTGGAGGAATGCATTTGGCCTGTTGTGTGACAGAAAAGTGTCACTTAAACTTAAGGACAAATTTTATAAGATGGTAGTAAGACCTGCAATGATTTATGGTGCAGAATATTGGCCAATAAAAGAGAAACATAAAACTAAGTTAAGTGTCGCAGAGATAAGGATATTCAGGTGGATGAGTGGCTTTACTCGTAGAGATAAAATGTGAAATGAGTATGTTCGGGAAAAAGTTGGAGTAGCTCTAGTGGCAGATAAGATTAAAGAGAGTCGCCTTAGATGGTTTTGCCACAAAGTGTCGGCCGTCCGATGACCCGATTAGAAGAGTAGATGCATTAGATTTGCCTTATGTTAAGAAAAATAGAGGTATACTTAAAAAGACTTGGTTGAGATGTATAAAAAATGACCTTAGTATACTTGATTTAAATGAGAATTTGACACAATATGACACAATGGAGAAGAAGGATTCATGTAGCCGACCCCACATAGTGGGATAAAGGCTTGTTGTTGTTGTTGTAGATTTCTTGCTGGAAGTGCCTTTTCCTCACTGTTTTGATCTTATATTTGTTGATCACAACAATTTCTCTCTCCCGAATTCTGATTTTTCCCTTTCGGGACAGCAGTCACCTTCTGCCTCTCATCCTACTGGTTGGTGCTGGAATCAATGGTAGTGTATTTGGAGAGCTCTGGAAATCACCTGGAAGTAACATTAATCAACTATAAGTGAGTCTAGCACTTCTGCTGTAGGGAGGGAGGGTCCAAGACGTTCAGCTTTTGTGGTAGGAACCGCGTCTGATGGAGACTGTAGGGAGCAGAAAAGGATTGCAGAAATTGTAGGCAGAAAAGGAGAAAAGATAAGAGAGATTGTTGGAGAATTTTTAAGTTGATTGTAGAAATTGTCGGCAGTTATAACAAGGATAGATTTCTATTCAATTCTAAGCACATTTCACAAAATAGGGAACCTTATCTACAATTAACAGACTAGGTAACTTCGAATTAAAATGTAATTATAACAGACTTTAAAGTTCAGAATGCATCCTTGTACTATTGTAATTTATATTTTGGTTGAACAGTCCAAACTTCCCGCCTGATCTTCATTACTAGGTTTCTGATTGATAGTATGTTTTCATTGATGGATTCTTCATTATGTCTTCTTCAATCTCAACTGTTTGATCTATGAATCATCATTCATCACCTTCGACAATCTTCATCAATAAATCATCTAGAATTGTCAACTAGCTAGATTGTCAGATCCTTTTGCAATCTAATGCTTAAACTGTGCTGAAAAGTGCTTCTTATGGACTTCTTTTGAAGTAGACATTCGTTTTAGCTATCTCTTACATGATTTCACCACCCCCATTTCATTGTGTGTGCTAGGTGATGCAAGTTTGAAAGCCTACAATCATTGGATGTGCAAATCTTTTGATTTGTTGATTAGACTATTAGCTTGTTCAAGTCAGCTCTCATTGAATTCCTTAGTTTTGTTGTTTTTTATTCCTTGTTTTAGCACATGTCCATTACTCTGTTTTTGCCTAGCCTTTGATTTGGAAGCCATGGATTGGGAAAATTGTTGATTGTTGTTGTTGGTTCCTTGGAGCTAATTCTCCATTTTTCTTGTTTGTTAATTCCCTAGATTGGATAAACCATTTCACCCCTAATGCTTAAAGAGATGTTGATGATTGTTATTCAAGAGAACTTGCAAAAGATTAATCTAAGTACTTATCTTTAGTTGATAATCTAAGAAGTCTCAGTGCATTTTATGAAGTTTATTATTAGTCTTAAATTTCAAGAAGATGAGGACACGGCGACCAAGTATAATAAGTTATTGAAAAGCTACTAAATCAATATATGACTCAATTATACAAATAAAATAATATGTCCCATACGATTAAGACTCAAAAGCAAGGTTTTAAAAATTAAATCGGACAAGTCAGTTTAATTGATTTGATCGTGAACCAGGCATACGATTGCTTCGATTAATCTTAGAAATCATTTTCGCATCAAATTTGCATAAATCAGTTTGAACTACCAATTTGATTAGTGAACCAACGAATTGGTCCTAATTATGTAGAATTTGTAGGTCCATATCTCTCCATTATAATCATCTTTATCTCTCAATTCAATGGTTAATTTTTTTTTATGAAAATTAAATCTATAAAATATATTAGGGGGATTTACATACATACCATACAATTCTTATGTATTTACATATCTAACACGTAAACTTCAATTTTTACATATATAACATCCTAATCTTGAATATCACATCAAAAATATCATCATCATTCACTTTTTAAAAGTGAAATGCACATTTTTAAGCATAGAAAAGTATTAGATAAGTAAATATCTAACTTTAAGTGTTAGATATATAAATAAATAAAAATTGTGCGGTATGTATGTAAATCTCCCAATATATCTAGTTAAATTTATAATCATGAATTTAAAAACTAGACCGGACAATCCAAATGAATTGGAAAGGTTGTGAGGCCAGTCAGACTAAAACCTTTCAACATATTATTTTAATTTTAAATATTTTTTTAAATAAACTTTATAAATCTTGAACTATACATAAAAAAAACTTAATTAACACGAGCTTATATTCCCACCAAGCCACTACCCAAATGAGTTACAAGTTCAAATTGCTCTTTTTATATATATAAGTAGTGCAATACTAATTTTTTTTATAATGTAGGACTAAAAAAATCTATGAATATATTGAAATTGAGTTGGACTGTTGGAATGAGGAATTGAGCTGCATGATTTGGGATTTAAAAATATTAAATTAAATAGGCTTGAGGATGTGAGAATTTAAGAATAATATTTTAATTTTTAACTAATATTTTATAATATAAAAATGTTAGTTAAGAATATACAGTTTATAATTACATTTTACAAATATTTTAGAAATTATATTTTTATTATTATTATCTTACAATTTTTAAATATTTTAAAATAACTTTCTATATTATAAATTTTGTACTCTCAGTATTTTCTTGTAAAGAAGATGAGGAGATGGTGACCAAGTATGATAAGTTATTGAAAAGCCTACTAAATCAATATATGACTCAATTATACAAATAAGATAATATCTCCCATATGATTAAGACTCAAAAGCAAGGTTTTAAAAACTAAATCAGACAAGTCAGTTTAATCGGTTTGATCGTGAACTAGGCATACGACTGCTTCGATTAATTTTAGAAATCATTTTCGCATCAAATTTGCATAAATCAGTTTGAACTGCTAATTTTATTGACGAACCAATGAATTGGCCCTAATTATGTAGAGTTTGTAGGTCCATATCTCTCCATTATAACCATCTCTATTTCTCAATTCAATAGTTAATTTTTTTATAAAAGTTAAATCTATAAAATATATTAAGTTAAATTTATAACCTGAATTTAAAAACTAGACTAGACAATCCAAATGAATTGGAAAGGTTGTGAGGCCAGTCAAATTAAAACCTTTAAACATATTATTTTAATTTTAAACATTTTTTTTAAATAAACTTTATAAATCGTGAACTATACATAAAAAAATTTAATTAACATGAACTTATATTCCCACCAAGCCACTGCCCAAATGAGTTACGAGTTCAAATTGCTTTTTTTTATATATATAAGTAGTGCAATACTAATTCTTTTTTGCAATGTAGGACTTAAAAAATCTATGAATATGTTGAAAATTGAGTTGGCCTGTGGGAAATAAGAATTGAGTTGCATGATTTGGGATTTAAAAATATTAAATTAAATAGTCTTGAGGATGTGAGAATATAAGAATAATATTTTATAATATAAAAAAGTTAGTTAAGAATATATAGTTTATAATTACATTTTACAAATATTTTAGAAATTATATCATCATTATTATTATCTATATTTTATAAAAAAATTTAATTAACTTTTTATATTATAAATTTAATACTCTTATTATAAGCTATATTCTTATTATGACTTGTATGTTTATTATCAATTATATTTAAATTTATAAATCTATATAATAATTTCTTTTGAATTTTAAATATTATATATATATATATATATATATATATATATATATAGATTTATGATACACATAATTATATCTTATTGAGTTTTATATCATTCTTTAAATTTACAATTATTGAATATATTATTTGTGTATAAAGTCTATTTACTTTTTTATATCATATTTTTTAAATATGTATATATTACATCATTTTGATCATATTTAAATGATTTTATAATTTATTTTATCATTCGATTTAATTTTGGTTGAATCATTGAACCTCGAATCTCTTTCTGGTTCTTTATTTTGTTCAATTTTTCATAACTTTGCTCAATAGTGATAATAATACAAAAAACACTAAAAATACACAAATTCTCACCATATATAAAAATAATTAAATAAATGATGAAAGGTTCTCGATGCAATCAGTCTAGGCCCAGGACTCCAATGACGTGATGATAATAACTGCGACAATGATGATAAGATCATCTTAAATCATGATGCCTTGCATCAACACTCATCAACTTTGAAGAAGTCAACTTTGAATTAAATCCTAGTGCTCACAAAGCATCTTTGCTTGTTGTTGCTCCTTTGAAGTCATTCATGAATCCTTAAGAGGTGAGAATCTTCTCATTCAAACAAGGTATCTTACAACTCTTATCATTAATTGTGAAGTTGCTCTAATCATCCAAGATATAGCATAGCACATATGATCTTGAGTATTGAGTTGGTAATGGTGGAGGTGCATGCACATCTTTAGGCTTTGTGTTTATTGGCATCTTAGAAGTAGGTGAAGAAGATGGAGATAAAATATATGAAGGAGAATAAGGAAAAAATAGTAGGCACAATATTTTGGTATAGAGTTATATTTACCCTGTTCATTAAAAAATGCCAACATTCTCAGTAAAATTAGTTCACTGCAATGGCATTTATTATCTTGATTATATTGTAAGGTTTCGAGTCTTATGTTGATAATTTTTTGAGAGTTCCATGTGTAAATCTCTTATGAAGAAGTCAAACTAAAACTATATAAAATTCAATGAATTGTCTATATATTATTCAGTGGTTGATTTTTGTACTTATCATAATTTAGTGCATGTTTTCATTGAACTTTAGCGTGAAGATCATGCATGTTTTATGTAAATGTAGTTGCAAACTCGCAAGTTTTGTATGAAATGGGGGATGTTAGTTATTTCAATGGATTTACATTGTTTATATCTGGCAATAATATGAAATGAACTCATGCTAGTGGACTTTTGGATGAAATTTTTATAGAGAAACTCAGTAATTTGCACAATCATCTTAGCTAGAAGTAATGTCACTAATCAAACATAAAAGTCATTCTAACTCACATTTACAACCTCAGCTTATTCTTTAGTGTGGGGGTGATAGCCAATCTAGAATAGTAGTTAGGTGCTTATTTTCTTCTCAAGAATTATGTATCTATAATATAAACAATGGCCTTGGGTGGACCATGCAATCTCACAACTTATTTAGCAAAAGGTGTCATATTGGATGCATCAGAAGTCTTGTAGTAGGTAATAAAGTGTACAATTTTTCAAAAACAATCACCAGCATAAGGATGCAATCATGCATTTGCTTGGCACTCAATAATCTTATGACAAAAATCATTTTTGAGTCATCTCGGTTGATAATGAATAAGATGTGTAATATTTTAACTTATATTGTGCTTGTTGCCTTTTTTATATGATAAGCATGACATTGAACAACAACATTTGGAGTCGTCTCGGTTGATAAGGAATAAGACGTGTAATATTTAAACTTATATTGTGCTTGTTGCCTTTTTCTATATGATAAGAATGACATTGAACAACAATATGGGTCACGCCTCACTTGGGACTAGGCTAGAAGAATCATTCCTCGACTGTGACTATGATCTTGTCAAGATTGAAGTATCCAAGTACTCCTTCGAAAAATAACTCTTCAATTAGAAAATATTGAAATGAAGGATTAGGAAAACAAATACAATACTTCAAAAGCCGTAATCATCTTGAATTTGAGAGTTTGGATTTGGGGTAGGTTCATTTTTTATCAAAGATGCATAAATTTGGCCGAAGATATGACAAGAGGGGTGACTTTAACTTAACAAGTCAGTCACTTTCACACTCACGATGTGCAAAAGTGAGGACATTTGGCTCAACTCATCGACATTCTTGTTCTCATCTCTCACTTTGTGATTAAGAATGAAGGTGTATTCTAAGAGGAATTGCATAGATAAAACTTTTGTAAAAGGTGGCTAATACATAGAAGTTGTTAATGTCATGGATAGAAGTAGGCATAAGCCTTGAATTGTTTTAGTTTTCGTGGCCTACAAAGACAACATTGAAAACAACTAAGCCCAATAAAATCTTTAAGATGTTAAACATGAATATTTTGAGTACAATGTATGGTTTCTCTAAGTGAAGTGCCTTAGAAACTACTTAGAAATTGTTGATATGATCATCATTGTCTAAAAATCAGGATGTCACCAGTTGGACCACTATATTGATGTTTTAACTTCAAAGTGTGTTAAATGCTCCTTGAGTAGCTTCTCCAATAATTTCATCTCTTTTTTCATTTATCTTTACGATGTATGATTACCGTACCACAAGATATTGAAAACAACTTCATTCCCTTGTAATCTCATGCCATCCGCATATTCAGAGTCATTTCCCTGATGTTTTACCTTCAAAGTATGTTGGATGCTCTCGAGTAGTTCCATGCCTTGATAGAGAATTATGGAGTACATCAAGTTAATAGACTATCCAAAGATATATACACCTACCATGGGCCTTCTTTACTTCTGCTGGTTTTAGTCCGTTCTATCCTCTTAACTTTTCAAATCTTTCATATACTCTTTTTATTTTTATGAAGCTATTCTACTTCTACAAAATTGATGTTGAAAAAAAAAATGCGTACAAGCTACTAGCATTTTATCATTTCAAGTTTAAGACGAAAAAGTTGACTAAATTCACATCTAATTGCTACATTCTTTCTTTGCTATACCATTCATCCTACCTTCTTCATGTCTCTTTGCAGGAAAGCAAGGGGAAGACAGGGCTGAACTAGACTGGGAAACCAGACTAAGGATAGCCCTCGGAGTTGCAAGAGGGGTTGCTCACATCCACTTAGAGCAAGGCAGCAAACTGGTCCATGGAAACATAAAATCTTCCAATGTGTTCCTCAACAACCACAACTACGGTTGTATTTCAGACCTTGGCCTTGCCACTATAGTAAGCCTTACCATCCCTCCTTGGTCGCGCACTGCTGGCTATCGTGCTCCTGAGGCTGTCGATACTAGGAAAGCTTCACAAGCCTCTGATGTATACAGCTTTGGCGTCCTTGTCCTTGAACTCCTCACTGGCAAGTCACCCATCCAGAAAACTGGAGGAAGTGATGATGTGATTCACCTCGTCCGCTGGGTTAATTCTGTCGTTCGCGAAGAGTGGACCGCTGAGGTGTTTGATTTACAGCTCATGAAATACTCCAGCATAGAGGAGGAGATGGTCGAGTTGCTTCGAATCGCAATGGTCTGTGTTGCGAGGATGCCGGAGCAGCGTCCCAAGATGCTCGAGGTCCTAAGGATGATCGAGGATATAAAGAGGCTCGACGGTGGAAGCCAGCCTTCAGCTGAGGAAAGGGCAGAGCATTGATGGAGCTTAATCAGCAAAATCCAGATACAGCCAGTCTCCTCTTTGGGTTCATACATTGTTATGGAGCATTCAGTTCTGATTTCGTCATTCTTGTATCCTACTTTGCTAGCAGCAGAAATGGCATTTTTTTTTCCTGATCAGATTCGTGTTGTTTCCTTCATGTGCTTTGCAGATGTTTTATTTGGTAATCTTTCGATGTAAACTTACTGCCTTGTTCAGGAATTCCTATGCAGCTTAGGCTTTGCAGGTACTTCTCCCCGCTTAACTTAGATATGTTGTAAGGTATGTTTTGGTTTATTTGGATAATTTGTTATGGTGGAGAGTGGTTTTGTAAATTTTAGGAAAATATTATGAGTTCTTTGCCCCATCTTTTGAGTTCTATGGACATTCGAATTCAAATTTAATAATTTTAAAATTGTTGAATTTATTTTAACATATTTGCAATATATGAATAATTAATAAAACTAATCAGTCTCAATCCAGCTTTTAATTAGACTCTAGTGTGTGTTTGGATGATTATTGGAATTGAATGAAAGGAAATTAAAAAAATGAAAAGCTTAAATCAATGATATTAGATTTATAACCAAGGGATGCCCCAAGTTGCATTGATCGTCGAAAGACACCTATTTTCACCAAGTATCAAATTAAGATTTTGAAGATACTGTGTCTCATCAAAGTTGTTTTTGCCATGACATAACCAAGCTATTGTTGACAACATGGCCATTCCAAGTATGTGAAGGTATCATGACATCAACCTCAATACTTATGCTTCAATGATCCATAGCCACATCAACCTCAATAATTATGTTATTATTATAAGAGGGCAATCCATTTTGAATAGTGCAACTAGAGTTAGTATCTTTGGTCGTAGATCAATTCCTTTCATGCTAGGATAGATGTATAAAATAGTCTTCATTGGGAAGGATGGAGCAAAAAAAACACTTTTTTGAGATATTGAACTCAAAATGGAGGGATAAGGAGGATCATAAATTTGTACTTGTTTAAATTTTTATCTCAAAAATGTGATTTTTCTATTTCTTGAGAGGGGATGTAGGCCAAATGATCAAAGCACTCTAAATTTGGCCTCTATTCACACCTCAAGAAGGCATTTCCTCATACCTTTGATCTTGCAAGATTGATCTTTCTTCGTGGAGCAAAGTGATTTAAAGAAATTAGATTTTTAAAACTCACTTGAACCATAGTGAAAATCTTTGCAATTTTGACACATTTACAATCATTTTCTTGTAAGAGCCAACATTATCATCCCTATTATTGTATATATTTATTTTTATGGTGCAATATCCCCTTCTTAACATCATGACCATAGTGAAAATCTTTGCAATTTTGACACATTTACAATCATTTTCTTGTAAGAGCCAACATTATCATCCCTATCATTGTATATATTTATTTTTATGGTGCAACATCCCCTTCTTAACATCATGACCATAGTGAAAATCTTTGCAATTTTGACACATTTACAATCATTTTCTTGTAAGAGCCCACATTATCATCCCTATCTTTGTATATATTTATTTTTATAGTGCAATATCCCCTTCTTAACATCATGACCATCACAATACCAAACTACAAATAAACATATTGTTCTCTTTATTGATCCTCTCGGTAACAATATATTTTCATGGTATGATCCACTAAAAAGTTTATTTTTTACTAGTAGCTTTCCCAAGATATCTTCTATTGTCACCAACACAATTGTATGAGTGTGTCATGTCTATGTTCATGCTATGAAAATTATTCTAATTTAGCTTAGGTTGTTTAAGTTATCCGAGAGATCCAAGTCATATGATCGAGTACTAACCTCTTATGACCAACACCTTCCCTTTATCAGAAGGATTTGATCATTCAAGCCATTTAAATCTTATAATAAAAAAATCAAAAGCATAGAGGATTGAAGCTCACATTCCTACCCATCGTCTCTTAGCTCGATTGGAAGGCGTAGGAACCGGATCGTTCGATTCCTCTCCGGCTGTCATGAAACATCGTAACATATGAGTGGGTGATGAATATGTATTTAGTCATTAATTAGTCATGATAACACATCCACAGATGGGTGGGGTGTTGGGTGGATACCCGTAAAAAAAAAAAAAAAAAAAAAGAAGATCACATTCCTTTTTGGCTAGTCTTTCTCAGACAAGTCAAATTCGCCTCTCTCAGTATAGGAAAACTGTATATTTCCGGTGAAAAAATCCGTTGGTAATCAGAAAAAATCTGTCCGTAATAAGCTTTTCCGACGGATTTCTGATGGTTTTCATCACGATGGTAAAATCTTGGTTGGAAATGATTTTCGACGGGCTGAACATCCAACGAAAAATATATTCCATCGGATTTCCTGCAGAATGTTTGGCATAAAATTCATCAGGAAAAGCCGACGGAAATACCGTCTGGAAATGCCGTCGGAAAAGTGCACCGCTAGAAATATTACGACTGGATAGTTTCCAGCGCCATTTCTGGCAGACCGGTTCGCCGGAAATTTCCTCCAGAGGTGGTCCACCGGAAATCCGCCGCAAGATTCTTGTCGGAAAATTTTCGGCGGTTGTTTGTTTGCCGACGCCTCATATTGAGGTTACCGGTAGAAAATCTTCGTCAGTCTGTCGGAAACTTGTACATAAATGAAAAAGAATCAGAACTTCACTTTTGCGTTGATTTTTTACACCCGCAGAAGATTCACAAATAATTAATCTCAAGAAGACACCTATCATCTACATAAGACTAACAAACATCAAATCTCAAGTATTTTTTCATAAATTCTAGTATTTTAAAAAATATTAAAATGAACTAATAGTTTTAAAATATTTAAATAAAAAGTCTAAAATATAAAATCTAAATAAATTATTTACATATGCAAAGAAAGTACAAATGAGGCATACTCCTCATCAATCTCCTTATCATTTTAGTACATTTAAAATTGTAGTAGCTCATAATCACAAAATATTTTTTTTTTTACAAAACTGAAACTAGTACATATTATAAAATTTAAATAAATGTATCAAAACTTTTAAAATTATATAATTAATAATTTTACATATTAAATAACTTAGTAGATTAATTAGGCTTAAATTTCTAAATCCTAAATTTACAAAAAAAAATACAAAAAATTAATATGTGCAATTAAAGATCTACACAAAAATAAACATTTTAATATAATATTTAATAAATTCAAATAAATTTGAAGAAGATTTATTAAAATCATCAAAATATCTCAAAATTTTAAATCCCTATTTCTCACAAACTAACGGATAAAATCATCAAAAAATTAAAATAAAAGAAAGAGATCGAGGTATAACTTTGATTGCATGGAGAAAAAGGAGAAAATAGATACGTTTTTAGATGCTTGGCGTGCCCTATGTCTAGTTCTATTAAGAGAGAGAGAGAGAGAGAGAGACAGAGACAGAGATGGCTCAGTGGATTTTGTCGCCCTTATAATAATGCGGACTTTTTGTCGTAAATTGTTAAGATGGAATAATCCGTCAGAAATTCAGTCGAGTTTAAGTGATTCTACCTCAACGTCCTCCTTAGTCGGAAATATAGCTGGTAATTTTTGATGAAAAATACCACCGAAAAGGTGCAATTTTCTATAGTGTATGTTCATATTTTATTCTCCCTTGATCATTCTCATCACTAATGGTTACCATGTAGGTGTATCCTATTCATCCATCCACAAGAAATATAAGGTCATCCTTTTAATCACTAGTAAAGTTTGATCCTTTGGGATTCACATTTTGGCCTTCCTTATTATGACTCTCATCTTCTGTCACGAAGCTCACCACCTTATGCTCCCTCACAATCTTATAATGCACTTTATTCTCTTAGTCAAACTATTCTAACTCCATCACCAAAGGTTTTCCTTACAATACTTTTGACACTACGACTGTCTCTCTCATAACTTGGGAGATATATCTTATCAAAAGCTCATCCCTTTTCTCAAATGCTCTTTCACTTGATCTACCACTTGTGGGTTACACAAGCCAATTTCCCATATCCCTTGTAGACCTAGCCAATCTCCTTTGGCTAGACGAGCTTCTCCTTTTTTATTCTCCACTTGTGTGGTATTTTCATTAAGATGTTCTTTGATTCCCAATGATAAGCATTGCTTGTCCTCTCCCCATGTTCAATATCACAAAATATGATCGTTCACACACTGACTCTTGATTACATAACAACTCTAAGTCACCCATCAACTCCAGGTCAAGCATCTCCACCTCCAATGGATGACAAATTCGACCAACTTCGATTTCCATCTTGACCTTCTTACATTATTTCTTTGTTCATATTGTGTTGTCTCCATATCCATTAGTGGCCACCACAGCCTTCCTAAGTTACTTCATCTTTAAATCATATCATCTCCCATCTCCAGTGGATTGATCCAATCACCTATAGTGGAATAACCTTCAAGTGGTCCAATTTGATCTTCTTTAGTGGCCTCCATGAACCTTTTGTCATGTTATGTCTTTTAGGCTGTATCAATTCCACATCTAGAACGAATGGTTTGTATTTTTCTAATAATCACTGCACTTTACACCCTCACTATGCAATATTTTCACCTTTGAAAAAGTATTGATATAATTCTATTTAGTTGTCTCCATGATCTTCTTGTACAATCTTATCAACCACTTTAAGGTCATGCTAACTTTGCCTCTAATAAGAGAACTAATACAACTCTATCTATTTCAATGACTTGATTACATCCACAACATGAAGGATACTAATATAGTGGTTTATTACATCTCAATTTGACTTGCATTTGTTTATATAAGTTTTCCTATCTTGTGGAAGGACATACTATTTATTATAACTTGTATTAAATGCCAAATAAAGCTATTTATTAAGGATAATATCCCATAATTTTTTTTCTCTTTTTAGGGTTTAATGTAAAAGATCATGTGGAGACTCATTATTTTGTATTTTTGTGATCGTGCATGGGATGTTATTTATAGCTAGAGGTGTGCAATATTTGGCTAAAAAAATAATAATAATATGAATCTAATCAAATTTTTTTAGTTTAGATATGAAATTAGTGGTTTTGATATTTGTTCAAATTATTAAAATGTTTGTTTTCAATTATTGGATTGGTTATTGATTCAAAATTTTTGGTAAAATCAAAAATCAAATTAAAGTATAGGATTTTAACTATATATTTTGGAACTATATAATTTAATTATATATTGCTAATAAAAATGTTAAAAAAAAACTAATGGCTTACTTTAACAATGTTTATTATATCAATTATATGATAAAATTATATAATTAATTTTGAATTTAAATTGAAACATGACAAGCTAAATAGCTCATCGCATTTATGATTATATTAAATTTGAACATTCAAGATGCAATTTCAATTTTTAAATGATTATTTTTATTATTATTCATCAATCATATTATGCATATATCTTTTTTTAAATAAATTTAAATTGAAAACCATAACTTATTTATTTATTTATTAAATCGTGTATGCCAATTATTTTATTTAATTGGTAATTACATGCATGTGAAAGATGTTATTAACTTTAACTTTTAATTAAAAGTTAGGGTAATTTTATTAACAAATGTTTTGCTCAATTAATAATTTCTACTCAAGACAAGATTTATTATTATTTGAAGGATATCAATATATCTTAAATATTGTATTAATTTAAAATAGGGTAAATGATTAATTAGGTTTGAGTAGGTATTAAAGTGTATTTGAAAAGTGAAGGAGAAAGTAAATGAAAAAAGAGGCATTTATATTATAGCATATAATTCTTATATATTTATATATCTAATACCTAAATTTTGATATTTACATATATAACATCTAATTCTTTAATATTATATCAAAAATAATAATGTTAATTTTTAAAAATGAAATGCATCTTTTCAAATATAAAAAAGGTGTACCCTTATAAATATCAAATTTTAGGTGTTAGATGTGTAAATACATAAGAATTATGCTATGTATTTTTAAATGGTAACAAAACATTTATTGAATACATTTAAATTTTTTTGGATTAGATACTTTTCCCTTATTATTATTTTTTTATTTTTTATTTAAGAAAGTTAGTAAATTAAACGCATATATTACTGTCAAAATCAATGCGAAAAAAGCCTCCATTGATGAACAATCTCGTGATATTTTTCCTTATTTCAAAAATATGGCCAATAAATAACGGTCATTTTGACATAATATATAAGTTTTCTTAAATCATTTTAAGATAGAGATGTTGAAATTTATATAAGTCATTATTGTAGACTTTTTTGAATTATTATTATTATTTTTTGACTTATTTTGACTTTATATATTAAAAAATGTGACATTAATATATCGAGTTTTATTTAAAATATACGTTTATAATATTGTAATAAAGCTATTTTATACTTAACATTTTTTCATATGGTTTCATAAAATTATTTATTTTATTATTTACCATGAAAAAAATAAGACGGAAAAAATATACAAAAATGAAATATAATAGTTTAATTATTATTCTACAACCACACAATTTATTTTATCATATTTAGAGATATATTTCATTAATCCCACATCTTCGAATTATTATTTTTATATTATTGTATATGCCTTTACATGCTATGGATTTCAAATACATAAAATTTGCAACTATTATCAGACATGTCATAATTATGATTTTTAAAATTATAATTATTATGTTATGTATTTAAGACACGTTTTTATGTTTACAATTTTGATGATTTTAAATTATATATAATATGTAAAATTAAAATAAATTATTTATTTAATTTTAATCAATTTAACTGAAATAGAACATTTAACAATTATTTAGTAATTTAATTCTTTTTAATTTTTTATAAATTCTCTTAAATTGAAGAAATATGGATTAGTGTTGGGTGTGCGTTTGGTTTATTTTGATGGATTGAATGATAAATTTTTAAAACGGATTTATTTTGGATTCTTAAAAATATTGAATCAAATTGATCAAATAAAATGAAGATTCAAACAAACTAAATAATAATTTGGTTTGGTTTTCGATTAACTGAAGTTGGTTATATTTAAAAATTATTTGTATAATTTTTTTATTGTATAATGAACAAACAATAAGGAAAATAATATAAATATAATAAAAAATATAATTAACTACTTCTTGTGCTAAAAAAAATATTTAAAATTATTTTTACTTGCCAAAGATGAACTTGAATTGAACTATCTTACCATATATGAACCAAAAATATTTTGAAAAAGGATAATAGAAAAAAACTAAGTATTCAAAAAAAATAAAAAAACTGTATAATAGATAAGATTATACATAAATTAATATATCGTTGTTGCTAAAAGAAGAAAAGTTTATCTTTATTATTAGAAATCCAAAGACACACGCGTATTTAAAGTGAAGAAAACTCCATAATTTTACGTGGAAAACCTCGAAAAGAGGAAAAAATCATGCTAGCCCAAGAAAATTTTCCACATGTATTTGTTTCAGAGTACATTTAAAAATGCAAAATCAGATACGTGAATACGATAAGAATCTTAGAAGATCAAAGAAATATAAATGTTCAGTCGTAAATAGTAATGTATGAACGAAATTAGTGATGATGATGAATGGGGATTTGAGGCGAGACGGAGACAATCAGCGAGGATGGCCACGGCCAGGCGTGTGCGGCGTGGAATAACCGTGAGTGATTTGACAGGCTTGGAGGATTTTCTCCTTTAGCCTCTTCTCTTGACTCCTCATATAAAGGTAATTTATAGATTGGAGAGCGTCTAGAATACATGGAAAATCCAAACCACTCCTCTATCGGACAGTCAAAATGATTCCTTTGATCATTTGATGATTTTAAGTATTTGAACGCTCAAATGAGTCGATTATTAGATTGTTAGATTCTCACAAGACGCTCGATTTGATTATTAAATAGTTAAGAGCTATTTATGATTTATCGATATCCAAAGTTTCCAATGATATTTTAAATATTTGATCTTGAGTTAGGGATCAACTGCTTTGACATCAAGATTCGCTTACTAGAATTTTTAATATATCAATCGTATTATATATAATTACTTTCGATTTATTTGATTCTATCCAAAATTTTATTTAACAAATCGATCCAAAAATCAAAAATCAAAGTTTTCTTTAATTAAAACTAAAATTTAAATTACTAAGTTCAAAACCGAACCAAATTACTCAAAAATTTTGGTTCAGTTTGATTTTTTGGTTAAAACTAAATAATGCACATTCCTAATTAGTGTAAAGAAAGAAATGGATGCGGATATATATATATATATATATATATATATATATATATATATATATATATATGTTTATAGCTGTAAAGTAAATTCGTATAATCTGGAGTCAATATGTGGTGTAATATATTAATTATTTTTTAAAATTATTGTTAAGCATTATATTACTTTTAAAAACAATATTAGAAGTTTATTCTGGCTATTAAATAAATATTTTATACACTATATAAGTATACAATTTATAGTCCACCTGATTGATTCCGTCTCTCTTTCTCTCCCTCTCTGGCTCTCCGACGTTTTGGCTGATCCAGGAGTTACAGGTTCTTTTTTCTCAATCTCAGTCTTACCCTATTATCTCCATCTCGTCGTGGCTCTACTTTATTATCGATCTGAAATTTGGTGGGATTGTATTTAGGTCTTCGGCCATGGCCTCCTCTAAACGAATTTTGAAGGAATTGAAGGATCTGCAGAAGGATCCTCCGACATCTTGCAGCGCAGGTTATTCTCGATCGGATTTCTTTGTTTCCATATATTCTAGGAAAGATATGATGGTTTAGATACTGTTGATACTGCACTTGATCGTTTAAACTTGAGCTATGCAGTTAGTTTTCTCTTGATACAAAATTAGGGAAAGTTATCTGAATTGCACGTTTCCATCTTTAATTGATTATTTGCATGCTTGGCACAATCTTTATGTGGATCTTTACTTTTTAATAGTTGTAACTGAAATTTTAGCACTGTACTGGGCTTATCAGGCTGTTTATGTGTGGTGCCCTTGATAGATATGTCTTACTTTGCTGGATATCTATGTTACCAAGATAAAATATCATATCATTTTTGAAAAGATTTTGATCGAGTATTTAAACTGAACTTGGTTAAATTGCTTTGAATAACACCTATCTAGATATTTTTAAGAGTTAGCCATAGCAGTATGAGAATAATTTTTTGTTTAAATTAAGAAATGAATGTGAAAAACTGTACTTATTCAGCTCAGAGTTCTTTCCTAAGATTACAAACAGTTCCGTTAATTGTCAAAGCCTTCCATTATAGTATAATACATGTAAATTAATATTTCTCACCAATGGAAGTGAAATGAATCTGAAAAGCACCACAGCTACCATGGAACAAACTCAATTTGTCAACATTGTTTTCTCAATATAGTATGCATGATGATGCATAATTTAAGCTTGGACAGTTGCTTGCATTTCCCCTTAACATACCAATCACTCAATGATACACAGTATTATGAATATTAGTAAAATGCAAGTTTGAATGTGCTAGCAGTCTACCTTAGGTTTTATGCTATTTGATGCAGTAAGTTTGTCACCATTTGGTTAAATAGGTGCTTATAATACTATATATATATATATATATATATATATATATATATATATATATATATATTTGAATCCTGATGGAATCCTTGTGCATATTGATAGTGGCTAGACTTAAAAATAATCCCTGGAGTTAATGGCAGAGCCAAAAAAAAATTTTCGGTGGGGCACAAGTTAGTTTTTTCAAAAAATTTCTTAACCTTTTCAATCCGAGCTTGGGGAAGATAAAATTTATAATGATAAAAACATATGGTTTATAACATTTGGTCTTCATATCTTGAAAGTATTAAATGATTATATCATTATCAATACTATTTTATATTTCCTTCTTATATGACTAAGGTATGATTCATCTACTGATCTCAAATTTTATTTTGTAGGTAATTTTTTAAATATTCATTACTAGAAAAAAAACTTTTTTAACACTTGCTATAGTAACAGGCAAAACTAATGCTAGTTTTAATAATTTGAAGATAAAATGGTATTAAGTAGCCTTCTTAGTCTGAATTATTATTAGGGATGAAAACTATACATCAGATTGCATATCTATGATATAAGTCTTCAATTGTTTATTAAAAATCATTATATTTATTGAAGTAAAATTATTTGGTTAGAAATGCCCCAACTTAATTAACATTTTTATTAAATGCACCTAATGAATTATTTGGATCAAATATGTCACAGATAAAAGCAATTTTGTATTTACCTCTTTAAAATAATTATTCAGCTTTTGGAGTTGCATATTATTTACTATGTAGCACATTTCAACTTGAAAATATATAGATTTGTTCTATCTTCAACTCTACGAAGGGGACGATCACGAGCACTCAGTTATCATTCATTGAGGGAATGATTATTTTTGTTGATCATAAAATATATAAATTTAGCTTTATTATGTGAAGCGCACACTTCAACATGCGTTCTAAAGTGTGGAAAGCTTCAGCTTCAGTTTTTTTATTGAATTATGATAGTCTAATTTAACATTTTATGCTATTCAAATGGAAGGGAAATAAAGTAGTCAAAGTGCAAAAAAAAAAAAAAAAGTTTCATGTCATTGACATAATCTCTTTTGTAATATCTTGTTTTTGTCATCTCTTTTGTAATGTCTTGTTTTTCATTTCAGCTTAGCTACACTCTTTTCCCTCAACATTAAGCATTGCCACATATTTATTTCTTTTCCTTTGGATTATTACTCTATTCTCTTCCTCAATCATCTAAATACAACATCTAATTTTTAGTAGTCTTTTTTATTACACCTATAACTTAATTATTTTAATTTAATAGTGCCATTATGTATTCTTTATTTGCAACTTAAGTTCATTTTAAGCTTTCTCCATAATACTTATTTATTATAATAATACTGTTTCAAGATAAATAGATATCATATAACTTTGTGTTAATGTGATCATGTTTTGATGTGTTAAATTAATGAGACTAATTGAAAATGATAAAAACTTTGTTAAGTATGAAAAAATTTCTTAATTTTTATATTTCCTTAATTCATAGAAGTAAAATGATGAAATTTATGTTTTATGCTTTGAAGCTTATGCGTCAATCTATGCGAGGATTGAATGCTTTTGCTTCTTAAAATAGTGCTAGCTAGTAATGCCACTTGGTGGTGACAATGAGGAGCTTAAGCTTTTTTTCCTTTTTAACGCCTTGCTCTAAGTTATAAAGACAAAATTCAATCAGTTGTCCATAAATCATCATATGTGAGCTGTGACTGAGATTTTGTTTCATAGTTGTAGTGTCCCATTAGTAAAGATATCCAACACTAATCATTTGAGGTTGCAATTGAACTTGTGTAGATGTTTAGTTTTTTTTATTGTGCGAAAGAAGTGAAAATGTTTGATTTAGTTTTTTAAAAACAGTTTATTTTGTCTTAATGTAGATCATGATTATTATCATGTTGTAAGGTAAGATGCCATATCAAATTGTTTTCATTTCCCACAAATATAATGTTCACCTTATATATTTGAAGCTGTGAAGCCTAGGAAAGTTGTTTTCATAACCCAGTAAATTAAAATTGCTTCAAAAATCTTTATATCCCTTCAAAATAGCTTTATATATAGTACCTATGCTTTATATCCTGCTTATTACCTCTTGTATTTGATGAAAATTGACCATCTAATGCCTTGTTAAGAATCTCGTGCATAAATAAAGATTTTAACTACTTTTGTGTCTTTCAATTGATTTATAAATGAAATAAAGGTAATCGCTAAATTATTACCTTTTCTAACGTATTTTTATTACTTGAGTTGGTGCAACAATCTAAAATTTTAAGATTTTCAATCGCCAAATTGGGAAAGTGTTCTGAATCTTTATAGCGGCTAGCTTAAATTTCTCCTATAATTTTGCAATGATTTCTTATTTCCGAATAACTTATTTCCACTTGTCTGGCTAGTAAAAAGGATCGACAAAAGAGAAATGGTATAACTTTTAGTTGACTTGACTTTGTTTCCTTGTGAAACTTCTATGATAGTATGAGATTTGCCTTTTTCTTTTTTAACTCTTCAATTTCATAGGGCCTGTTGCTGAAGACATGTTTCATTGGCAAGCAACAATTATGGGTCCCCCAGATAGTCCTTATTCAGGGGGTGTTTTTCTAGTTACCATTCATTTCCCTCCAGACTATCCGTTCAAACCACCTAAGGTATTGCTTCTGTTTCAATGAGCTAGTAATCGCCATCCGTTCCATTTTTCTGTATGCTTACATCTTTTTAGTTTTTACATGATTTCTTGTTTAAAATGCTTTGTTGATTAGTTCATTTTCCTATTTCTAAACGTACATGGTAGTTGTTAATATTGGCTAATTTATGTTGCGTCTTAATCTATATGTTCTTCCGAGCAGATTATTGTTCTGCCAGATTTGTTTTGTTTCTTTTGTTAGAAGTTTGACATATGATTTTTAGTAACAAGCGAGGGATGATCTATTGAAATGATCTATGCTGGGGACTGTGAGGGCTGAATTGAGATATTTGCTATTGGTTTTTACTACATTTGGGCACTCAATGGTCTAAATAGAGCGTAGGCTTGCAATTACTTAATATGTTAGAGGAGTTTATTCTTTGCTTTTGTAGAAAGATGATCATTGCTAGATTTATGAGCCTAAATTGTTTTATAGCTACGTGCTTCTCATTCATTCTGGATTGCTACTGTAAAGTCTGTCTCACTGCTGACAATTTTCATGATGTACATGCCAGCTTGACAGCTTAATAAATCATAACACCCATTTTGGGTGGTTTGACTCATGTTTTTTTCTTTTAATTCTTGAAACTTTTTTGCAGCTCTGTGGTAATAAACTATAACAGCGTTTTGTTTTGTTTACATATAAGATAATACTTGTAAAACTTGTTTAATTGAAGGGACCAAGCTTCTTACTTTTCTGTGAGTGCACGTATTAGGTAAGGGCTTTGTTTTCCATGGTCTATAGCAATCCAAAATTGCATCCAAGATGCTGGGAATGTAGATCTATTTTGAGACCATAAAATTTTGAAGATGTTACCTTTTGTTCTTTTAGTGATTTTACGATCCAGCAATAAATTCATATAGAAATTATTGCTTTTGTGCTTGACCAATAGGCGCTTTTGCCAAGGAAAGAAGTATTCTATAGCGAAAATACTTGGGTAATTCAATAGCCCCAAATTGTTCAATCAAGGATGTATTACAATGTTGGGGGAATTTATAGTTTTCATGAATCTTAAGTACGCCATCTTAACACACACACACACACACAAGTTTGTTATGATTTCATCTAAAATTGCATTTTTCTGGAACGCAAGACATTATCAATGTGGAACAGCAACACTGAGATTTCAGGCAACTCATTGACGTGAATGTAGAACTGAGGAAGGAACCTGTAAGATTCCTGTAGGATCTCAAAAAATAAGAATATTGAATATATATATATATATATATATATATATATATATATATATATATATATATATTGTAGAGTGCATTTACTTATGATTGGAATGCCATTTTAGTCATTAGGTGAGAGAATGGGTGATTGACTGTGTAATAATTATATATTATATGCCTTAAAATAATAAGTCTCTTTAATAGATGCTCTCATGTTGAGCACAATACCAGCTTGAAGTATACGTTTCAAATTTTTAGGCTTTTATGAAGAACAATAAGAGCTTTAATAGATGCTAGCACGTTGAGCACAATACTAGCTTTGTAATACAGTGTGAAAACCTTCCACCAAAACCTTGAAGCCTTACTGCTTGGTTCACAAGGCTCATCAGCTCAACCATTTATGATCTGGATGGCGGGCATGTTATGGTTTAATTGTAATCGTAGATATATCAATGCTTACACTGATTCTCTGCAATTACCAGAAGTAAATAAATTTAATAGGTGATATTTATATAAATGATATGATAAATATCCTTGGCGTTTAAATGAAATAATGTGCAAATTTCTTTTTTAGTCCCATCATTTTGTGCAAGTGTTTTATCCAATCGTTTATGCCAACTATTGGTTTTATGAATCCTCATTTTTTATTTATTTCTATTAAGTGTTGCCTTAGGTGTTAAATTTATTTTTCATAAATCGGTTGCCTTATACCTTAATTTGAAAACTAAAGATTTGATCTTTGCAAGTTATCTAAACTTTTTGATGCAATATGTTCATGAAAGATCTAATAATGTTAAAAAAAAAGATGGATTAAACTTAATAGGACACAAGAAGAGAAGTAATTATATAAGGAAGCTATTATATTTGAATAATGATATTACTTGACCCAAAAGATTTTTTGGCCTCACACCAATTAAGGATAAAAATCCTAGACTAGTCTCGCACATCCAAAGTAATTATTTGTTAAGTTGACATACTGTCTTGCACATACAAAGTAATAATTTTGACATACTTTCTTAAGCTTAAAAATATATCTATTCATAGATGTAAAAGAAATAATGATATACTAATAAATTATTAATAAGTTGCTAATAAATTGTCTACAAAGTATGAACAAGATGTTGATTAATTGCAAACAAAATGGTAATAAGTTTAATCACAAAGTTAAAAAATGTGATGTTTGAGGATTTAATTATACATTAAAAGTAAAAAAAATCATATATTTTTTTGTATGCATCATTCATTGAGGTTATAGATATTTTTACTTGGAGAGTAGTACGAATAACACCTGTGCAGTAATTATCATGCTCCATCAACTATTGATCATTGAATGGTGGATGTGGATGAGCTTTGGAAGTCCAATGGAAGGATTGGCACACTGATTACTCTTGATATGATGAAAGATCTAATTGAGTTGCAACGCATAGCCTGACATTGACATGTTAATTTTTTTTTTAGGAAGATTTGAATCCCTTTAACACAAGAAGACTTGATGCTTTGAAGAAGAGATAATATGATTCCTCTATTTGTAAGAAATATGAAAAGGGTGCATGATTTGTTAGTTGGAAAACTTGGGATGTGTTCAACGGATCCAGTTATTTCTTTTGAAAGGGATGCTTTAGTATTTTAGTGTGAATGGTAATTAGGTAGGTGGCTTGATTAGGTTAGTCGTGAGTTTGAATGGAGTTAAATGGTTGAGGTGTTTGGGTTGAGTTTGAGTTTGAGGTAGTTGAGAAGTTTGTTGGTAGTGGTTAGGATTTGAATTTAATGAAATCTGAATTTAAAGAAATTTGAATTTAAAGAAAGAGGAGGATTTTATGAAAGGCTACAAATTTATTCAAGACTGTATGATTGTGTCTTAAAGTCCCTCAGATCACCCACCATTATTGGATAGAAATTTTTACTATTGTCTACGTTGATTCAAATAGAACTTCTATTCCATTTTCCATGATATCCTTAGATGCATAGATGCATATATGCATGCAATTTTTTTTTTCTTTAGACTTGTTATAGGCTCCTAGAATGAGCCTAGGAATGGACTCTTTCAATGCAATAGCTCATAAGAGATTTTACGTGCAAGAGGTGTTTCAAATGTAGTCATGACTAATTAGAGTATTTCAAGAATCTTGTGCGTATGAATTTTCACTTGAGCATTTTCAATAGCTAACTTACTCTCAAAAAGAATCACATTTATGTTCATCTTTCTTCACTTGAAGCTTTGATTTGAATGATTTTCTTAAATGTATAAAGTTTTTTTTTTGATATTTGGGATTTTTGTGTGAAGTTGATTGAGATTTTTTGAGAGGCTAATATTTGGGATTTATTTATTTGCATATTTTTTTATATCTATAAATAGATATGTTTGAGGTATGTACATTGTTGACTATTACTAACAAACTATTAATAAACTTAATGATAAAGTAAACTAGTCTTGATAAAATAAAAAAGACATGATGTCAAAGTAACATCAAATAACTCAAATTCATATGATGAATTCAGTTTTTTTATCTGCTCCATTTGACATCAACAACAACAACAATAAGCCTTATCCCACTATATGGAGTCAACTATTTGGGCCATTTGAGGAGGTTAAAATTTTTTACTTTAGATTGTGGTTTGTGGTTAAGCATCTAATGTAAACATCATGCTCCAGAACATGGAGTTATCGAATAGTAAGTGGTACATCTAGTGGATTAGAGGAAGATGTGCGTGAACTTTAAAAGTTTAATGTAAGGATTGGAACATTGACTATCTTTGGTAAAGCATGATTACAATGCGTAGTCTAACCTTGGCATGTTGATGTTTATGAGGAAGATCTGAATCCCTTGAACACAAGAAGTTCAATGCTTTGAAGAAGAGATGATTTCTCCTTGATTGGGTTTTTTTTTCTCTTTAAAAAAAAAAAGATGGATGCCTTTATATGTGAGAAATTTAGAGAGGTGTGTGATTTGTTAGTAGGAAGCTTTAGTATGTATTTGAAAGGCTTAATTATGCTCTTGGTATGGATGCTTTAATGTCAACAGTAATTAGGTTGGTGAAATGATTAGATGCAAATTAGAATGAATCAAGATGGTTAGGTTTTAATTTGATTTTGAATTTGAGGTAGTTGAGAAGTTTGTGGTATTGGTCGATGTTTGAATTTGATGAGTTAAATTCATAGGAAAGGGAAAGATTATAAGGAGATGAGTTATTTTTTGGGAAGGTTGTTAAAATATTTTTTGAAAACATAAAGTTTTTTTTTAATATTTGGGTTTTTTGCGAGAAGCTGATATTTGGGGTTTTTTATCAGCATTTCATTATTTTTTTTGCATCTATAAATAGATAAATTTTGGGGCATGTAGGTTGTTGTCTAATTATTAACAAGTAGGGGTATTGGAGAGAATTTAGTTTTTCACAAAAGGAGCTCTGATCTTTCCCTTGGATCTTTTAGTTAGTTGTTTAGCTTTCACCTTAAATCGATTGAATTCCACTTAAGGCCAAATACACCCAATGCAATCTTTTTGACTTGAACATTTATCAGATTCTTTTCTTCTTGGGTAAATCTTATATAGAATAAGATGTAGTTAAGAAAGTGCTCCATAGGGTAATTGGTAAGAGGGTTGGCAAAGGAGTGAGATAATTATTTCATAGTTGTCATTCAACAAGGAAGATAGTTTGATATTTTTGATCAATAGAGGAAAACAAGCATATGAAGGCTCGATTGAAAACAATTTTTTTATAATCATATTTTTTAGAAGATAATGGATTTTTTATGATTTAAAAATCAATAAAATTTTATTCATTAGATTAAATTACTAACTCCAACCTATGCCTAAAGCCTGCATTCGGCTCCTTATGTAAGAGTGGAGAGGGTGATCATATTAATTAACTCCTTTCTTTAAATATGGATGAATATAACTCTTCATTAAGAGGATCGTGGCAATGCCATAGGTCTCATATAATGAAATGTAACTCAAAATTAACTTTTATAGATCTTTGATTCACTTGGGCTAGCATTGAGATCCATATACAAGTTATATTAGGTTTCAATGAATTCTCACCTTTCAATCTATTTACATACATATCTATTAGATCCATTTTGTATGGTGATTGAGGAAAACAATTGGTCCAACAAAATCTGCTTCTAAAGAAAGGAATGTAGTAGAAGGAAGTGTTTATTTTCTTTTGGTTGATGGTACAAAGCAAGCACAACGTTAATTGGGGGATGAGATGCTTGATTTTTTAACAAATTTTTATTATGATTTAAAAGTATATATAATCATAATGTATGAAGTGGAACCTATAAGTAATAAATATGAGAAAATACTTTTGTACTCCAAAGTCTTCCCTAGATATATATTGGATCATAAAAATTTCATAAGGTAGTTTATGTGAAGGAAATCAAGCTATTAAGACTCTTCATGAAATGCAAAATGTCATTGATCTAATCTCCTCCCAATGAAATTGATGATAGGTAAGAATAAGTAGTTGACTGAATATATGGGTGTTAATATCTCAAATGTTGAAGAAAAATTGGTATTTTGATGATGACTATGTTACATAAGATAGTATATAAAAAGCACCAAAAGTTTGGAAAAAAGGATATTTACTAGAAAACATGTAGAAACCATGCCAAATCAACTATAGGTAAAATATTTTCAATTCAACCATACCAAATTTTGATGATGATAAGGTTGAGACTAGCAGATAGAAGAAGAGTTTGAGGGTTACAAATCTAATGATGTGGAAAGAGTACAGATCGCAATGTTGCCAAGGTATCTTCTACATCACTCTACTTCAGATTTGTGGAATGCCTTCATATTCATAAATTGTATACTAATCAGTACTTAATTAATGACTGATATTTTCTTGGGCTACTAAGAGATTACTTAGGCCCAGATAGCTGTCCAATGACAATTTAATTGTTTTTCTTTCTGCTCTCATTTAAGAAGAAAAAAATTCATTTTCTTTTCCTTTCAAGGCTCTTAATCAAGAAAAAAAAATCTTCATCTCTTCTTTCTTCTTTGATTAATGTTCTCTTTTAAGTAATTTATTCTGCTGCTTTATCAGATCTCTCAATAGCAGACTCAACTGAGCTGTATATTGGCGGTTTGGGTATAATATGATTGGGAGTGCAACCAAGCCTTGAAATATGGATTAAAAGAGTTGTCACCCTTCTACTGTCTTATATGTTGATGCCTCCTGCGGATAAGTTTCTTTTTTCGAAGATGCATTCATTAATGCAACAGATCTCTCCACTCTATAGATTGTTTAAATTTTAAAACAAGTGGTCTTTGAGAAGTTCAAGTTTTTTATTCTTAGCTTTTGCATTGCCTTGGTGTATAGACCTTTTCCTATGTTATTAGTTGATGTACTTTGGTGCATGTTACTTGCAGTTGGATGTTCTAATCAGCAAGACTTGTAATCAATTAAATGGAACAGTAAAATAATAGAGGAAAGTTTAGAAGACTAGTGTTTTAGATTAATATAATAAATTTAGATATATGATCACAATTTTTGTGCGCATTGAATTAAGTGATGCTTTGGTGTGACATAAATGAGAATATAGCTTTAAAATGTTAAGGTTGAGTAGTTAAAATGGAGAAGTGTTTTGAGACTATAATGATAAGAGAATATTATAGATATATAATAGTAAATTTTTTGAAACTGAGATTAGATCAGCCATATTATATGGTTTTAGGTGTTGGGCAATGAAGAAGTCATTGCTAACCAAGTGTGGCTGAATTTAGAATGTTAAGGTCTGTGTATGGAAATGATAGAAAGAATGATTAAGAAATAATTATATGTGCTATAGGAGTAGCTCGTATTGAGATGAGATATTGTAAAATAAATTTGTTTGGTCATGTACAACAAAGAGCAGAAGATGTAGATAGTAAAAAAATAATATGGAAGGATTAATAAAGGTAATTTCAACCAAAATATGTATTCGACACTTCAAGCTTCATTCCATATGGGCAAATGGAAAATTAGTGCAGATCCCGAATGATTAATGATGATAAATTGGTGCCTGATCTGAAACTCAGTGTTTATACCATTCTATTGACTTTTCCTACGAGGTTAAAAAATTTTTAAGATGCTGACCATTGCTAATAATCTCATATTTAATTTGAACATCCAGTGTAATCGACTGACTTCTGGTGCTGAAGTTTCAAAGGTTTTGTCATCGAAAGTACATAATAAGCTTATAACCCTTTCCTGCCTGTAATTCACTGTATATATTATTTTATTTAAGCTGTAAGAAAACTTGTTTCTGGTTTAGGACATTGTGTTAACTTCAGTCATTGCATAAATTATCATATTTCTATTTATTTTCTTGCATTTAAGATCATGCTCAGACGCTTATTTCTTATAAACAAATATTTTGATCTTGCAGGTAGCTTTTAGAACTAAAGTCTTCCATCCAAATATCAATAGCAATGGGAGTATTTGCCTCGACATTCTGAAGGAGCAGTGGAGCCCTGCACTGACCATATCCAAGGTTACTGCTATTCTATCCGAGTAGTGTTTCTTTTTTTTTTTTTTCTAAGAACTAAAAGCCTTCTGCGTGAATTAAAATATGAATCATATGATGTTATCTTTCTAATCTAAACTGATTTTTTGTTGTTTTGTAGCCTTTAACAAAAGCCTGTCTTTTATTTTATTGGTGAGAGAAAAATTGGTTGCATGAAATGTCGACCAACCGATGACCCGCCTAATTATGAAGTAGATATATTAGATTTGGGGAGGTGGACCTTAGAAGATTTGATTAGGAAGTATAAAAAATGATCTTATTTAATTAGGCATGTAGTTGACCCCATATGGTGAGATAAAGGCTTATTGTTGTTTTGTGTAAGAAAAATTGTGAAGTATATGGTTGAAATTTATGAGTTTGGAGTAACAAATCTCCTTAATTATTGGGCCACAAATCCTTTCACATGCACCTCATTAACTCCCCACTACATTTCTGGACAAATTTTCAGTCTAACAATTCATACCATAACCAGTTATGACAGGAGATTTCACAGTGTCTGTCTAGGGCCCTCTCACATGATTGATTGATATAACCACCCTGGCCTCACACAATGAGGCATTCAAAATACACTGAACTGAATCGCGCTGCCTCGCTTATTAATTAGTAACTATGAAAAGAAAGGTCGGCATCGGGGTGCTGGGGCTCGAGGATACACGCCACACGCCATAAAGTGGGATCGGGTGACACCTCATCATCAAAAAAAAAAAATACACTGAACTGAATCGCTGCCTCGATTATTTTGTTACAAGTTTAGGTGACAGTTGTTTTAGATCAAAATTTCTCAACAGTTTGGCCATCAAATGAAATTTCAGAGCTGGCCTGTGGGCATCTTGGTATTCTATTTTAGGCAGCATTTAAGCATTATTTAACTTAAAATCCCACCAAACAAATTTTTGTGGCTTTAAATCCCCTTATTATGATAAATTCACGTTTCAGCCCCATTCTTTGCTAAGTATGCATGTGCACTCCCATTGACTACAGCAGAACTGGATCTCGAACATGTATTAGGGTTTCAGTAAGGAAGGTCTTAAGTTAGAATCCAGCCCATATCATAAATAAAACACCACCTTCCAGATTTAAGTGAGAAAAAAAAAAGCATTTCATTGCTTGAATTTATTTCGTTGGTCTGCATATCTACCATTAATTTCTCTTAATCATCTTCATCATTTAACAGTATCAGCAACCTTCTGAGCGCTCAAACTTTCTTCTAATCTGTTGATTTCATATCAACTGATTTATTATTAAACTTTTTGAATGCGCTGCTGCTCAGGTTCTGCTTTCAATCTGCTCCTTGTTGACGGATCCAAACCCAGATGATCCACTGGTCCCAGAAATTGCACACATGTACAAGACTGATAAGAACAAGTACGAGACTACTGCTAGGAGTTGGACTCAGAAATATGCCATGGGTTAATCCAAAACAAACGGTTCATAATACCTCTCTCTCTCTCTCTCTCTCTCTCTCTCTCTCTCTCTCTCTCTATATATATATATATATATTCCACCAACAACATAGCCACACATTCAAAAAGTGCTTTCTTGATAACATTGTTAATTGAGAATTTTCTTTCAGGTTTTAGGTGTTCAAGTGGTTATGACTGAAAGAAATTACTGTTTAAATTATTTGATTAGAATCTGGCGTTTGATTGACTAAAAAAATTAGGAATACATAGCACACAATGTTGTGAATTTACATAGAAAACATCTGAAGTTTGATTTTTACAAATATAATATTTTTTTTTTATGTTTTAAAAAAGGTGCATTTCACTTAAAAATAAAAAATGTTATTTTTGATGAAATATTAAAGATTTTAGTACTATTTATATAAATATATAAGAATTGTGCAATGCATAAAATGTCCCAAAAAATTAAGGCATGGTAGGGATTAGATTAGGATATTCTGAGCAAATCTTTTTTTATTAAATGAAACTCAAAATCATTAAAGAGTTTATTTTGAAATAAGCATAATATAAATTTTAATTCATTATTCAAATACTATACTCTTATTAAAATAAATTTAATAATTTGGAGATCTTAATGTGAATCGAAGCTGAACGGACCAAGTGAAGTAAAAGATCCTTTATTGGCGCAGCACTGTAGCTAAGGTTAAGGATCGGTGGCTGAGTCATTTTTGAATTATTTATTATCTGATAAATGTGGAAAATGTTTTATTTATTGATTTGGCTTTTACTACTTGAATTTACTGGCGCTCTCTTTATTGCATTCTACCATTTAGTAAGAAAGGAAATTATTGAGCCTTTTGACTATTTTGAAAATGCCGTTTCTTTATGTTATAACATTGAAGAAACTGTGGGGCAAAAGTATATAAATGTTAATAATAGAAAGTATAGGTAGGGCCTATTCATTGAGTTCTCTTAAGAATTTGTTTGTTTGAGGTAGTTTTTATTTTTATTTTTGTTGTAGTTATCATATTGAACTAGGTTTAGTTATATAAAAAAAATTTATTATAATTTTTTGAATTGTTGAAAAAAAAATTAGTCAATTAAGATTATGGTGGGTGTTTGAAAAATAAAAATAAAAATGGTGTAAGGTAAATTAATCTTTTGATCTATTAGAGGCTAAAAACATGAATAACATAATTTTTGTTATTTATGTTTATTTGTTAGGGATTGTTTGGTTGGAATAAAAAGAAAAAGAAAGTAAGTGTAAGCATTCTGAAATTTTTGGCATTTGGTTGGAATAAAAAGTAAAATAAAAGTAAAAATAATGTATTTAGAATTCACTCTTTAGTTATATTTTAGTGTATTTAAAATTTAAATTTAGGTAAATTTTAAATATATCGAAAAAGTGATCTCATGGTCACCTCTTATCACCGCTTCCACTGCTTCACCTTGTCATGGCCAAGGTCGCCATCCCAATATCTTTACATCAAAATCTTCAAAATATTTTACATTACAATTTTTTTAACTAAATAGAAAAAATAAAATAAAATTATGAATTTGTAAAATTCTCAACCAAATAATTGTAAAATAATCTTTTTATATTATATTTTTTTTATACTATATTTTTTTTTTCAGTCAATCAAACATCCCCTTAATGAAGAATTGAATTACATAATAAGATTTATATTAATATCTTAAATTATCAAAATCAATGTTGTACTTATATTGTGTGATCAAAAGTATCGTAGTATCAAGATTTTTTTTTTTTTTTGAGATATTTGAGCGAATTTAATTACACACCGCTTTTATAAGGATTATTATTCTAGACCTTTTCATTGAAAGTTAAAATTCTCAATTGTTAGATTAAGATATCTTGCCTACAGTGTTAATGTGATTTGCTTTGTCATAGTGCATATAAGTACAATGTTTCAAAATTAAAGCTAGAATTTACAAAATAAACCCTTAACAAATAATAATTCCATTTTTACAAACAAATTCAAGTCAAGTCCACTAGTGTGTCAACAAATATAAACTATAAATAATACAAATTTTATAATTTTCCATCACCTCATCAACTTAAAACACTAAGCTTGTATAACTATACAAAAACAAGTTATTTCATAATTTATAAACGTAGTTTTATATAAATCAATTCCTAAAAAATTAATTTGAAATTAAAATGAAACCATGTAAATAAATTACTGACCTGTGGTGGCACAAATGAGTCTGAGTTGAGCTTAATTAATTCATTGAAGTTCTGGCTAGCTTGAATTTATGAATTTAAGTTGGCTCATTTGTTATAAAAGAAATAAAATCATTATGATTTGTGCAGTTATTCTAATAAATTTATAAAAAAATAATAAGAAATTAAAAAATAATTTATAAAAAATTTAAGATATAATTTTAAAATATTTAAATAATTTTATATTGAGATATTAAATTATAATATTTTAAAACAAATCAGCTTGCAAATTAATAAATCAAGTGAGAATTGGGATTGGCTCAAATTTAATGTTAATTATAAGTGTATTTAGGGTGGCATTTTGTCTTTTCTTTCATTGGACAATACTGCCTATCAAGATTAGGAGCATGCCTTGCAATTAATTTTGGGTACGTGGATTATGGACACAATGCATTGCGTTTTGTAGATTAATCTCGTAATTATTAGACTGTTATCTCAGTTAATGCTACTCAGCTATTTATTTATACAAGAATTTTATTCACAGGAAATTCTCGGCGGGCAGTTGGTTCTACAATTGAAGGATTTTAAAATGAATAAATAAATATTATGATTCAGACTAAATAAGCATGTATTTCTTCGTTTTTAGATTAGTATATAAAATTAAATGATTGATCATATATTATATTCAAATTAATAACTAAAGGATAGTTTAGGTCACTTTATTTTTGATATGGTGCTCAAAATACCGCTAATCAAAGTCCGAATCTTAATATCAGCGCGATTGGTCATGAGACAAGACTGAAATATCCTTGGAATCTTTGGGATATTTACATCCCAAAATAGCTCTTAAATATAGAGTGTTTATAGTCAAATCGCCTGACGAAATGGATCTAACGAGCCTAAGATCTCATAATTCGACTTCATTTGGGCATCCAAATGCTCAAAATATATCAAATGATCGAAGGAACCATTCTAAGTCAGATCAAGAGGGTAATGACTTTGCATTATAAACGCCTCCTCCCATCTATAAATAGAACTCTATCCCTCAGGAGGGGGAGAGCTGGGAAGAGAGAAGAGGAGCCAGCCAACGGTCGTCCACCACCGCCGCCACCGTGATCCTTGCCAATCAATACAAGAAAAGGAAGAGTCAAGGAAGAAAAGGAAGAGCGAAAAGGAAGAAGAGAAAAGTCCGAAAAGAAGAAGAGGAAGAGTCCAAACAAGGAAGAAGAGGAGGAACCCAAGCAAGGAAGAAAAGGAAGAGCAGCAAGGAAGAAGAGGAAAAGCCAAGCAGGGAGGAAGAAGCTCAATTCTTGAAGATCCTCCGGTCGCACTTCGACGGCCATCAACCACCATCACCGCCACCTTCATCGCTAATTGTCTGATCTCCACTACCAAAGAACTATTACAATGATCATTGTTACGTTGTTGGTCCTCTCATATGCAATTGTAATCTGTCGGAAGACTTTGTACTCAAATGACATAGTGGAAGCTTTTCTCTAGAGTGGTTTTTTCTTTTTCCAGCTTAAAATTCTGAGTGCTATTATTAATTATGTGTGTGCTGGACTAATCGACAAGGCTAAGGCGTAAACTTTCACTCTACCGCGACTGGTTTTCTAGCACGCAACAATTTTGATTTTTTTTCTATCTTTATTGTATTTTATTTATATTTTAGCTCAAAATAAAATATTTTCAAACAGATTGTTGCTTTTTTAAATATTCATATTATCTTAAAATTATTATAAATATTTTAAAAAAATAAATATTAAAAAATTAACAAAATACACTAAATAAATGTATTTTTTAAATAATATTATAATGAAATCAAGAATTATAAAATAAATTTGATTCGAAACAGATCCTAAGAAGTTCATTGTGACCAAATTTAAATTAAAAAAAATTATAATTAATATGACACTGAAAATTCTACTAGTCGAAGCACGATTCTTGATGTCGAAAGCAATCTGATTCTGAATCAAGACTAACTCAAATCATACATAATTGAAAACTTTGTGATATCAATCGACTCCTAAATATTGAGTGTTTATAAATCGAAATCCGTCTTAATATAGCCAAGATCTCATAATTACTTCATTTTGAGCATTCAAATACACAAAATACATCGATGATCGGGAATCATCATGAGCCATCCATGGAGTGGTTTTGGATTTTGCATGTATGAAAATGCCTTCTCTCTCGATCATATAAATAGCTCTCATTCTTCATTGAAGCGAAGAGAGAGAGCTTCAAAGCGAAATCCTCCAGCATAATCGATCCACTCTACTTGCCGCTGACCACCCGTTGGCGCCAACCACCGCTGTCGGCCACCGCCGTCAACCGCCAACCATCGCCGGTCATCGCCGGTCATCACCGTCGGCCACCGCCGCCGGTCCTTGCCACCGTCAACCACCGTCGCCGGTCATTACCACCGGTCATCACCATCAACCATCGATCGACACGCCGCTTACCGTTGACCATGCCGATGGGTTGCCGGGCCACCGGCCAACCATCATTGTCATCAACTACCATCGTTGGTCATCATTGCCGACCACCATCGCCGGTCACCGCCGCCGACCATCGCCGGCCATCTCCACCGGTCATCACCGCCGTCGGTCGCTGACCCCCGCTGTTCACCATCATCTACTACCACTAGCAACTATTACACTTAACCATTCTATATATAGCATTGACCTGTTGTCGTGCTTTCTATACGATTATATAATTCAATATTGGGAAAATTTGTACTCTGAAATAGATACATAGTAGAAAATTTTTGTTGGGCTAGGCCCCGTGATTTTCTCCCTCTTTTCGAGATTTTTCCACGTAAAAAATTCAAGAGTTTTCTTATTAAATCTTCAAATATTTATGCATGTGCTGAATTCTACAACAAAACTAAGGCGTAAATTTTTATTTTATCACAACTGATTTTCTAAGACTCAACAATAATCTAAATCTAAATGTTCTCCAATTGTTTTTATCTTTCCTAATGTTGATTAGGCAAATAGAATGTTCATTTAGAATGGCTAAATCATACTCAGAGTTGATTTTTCTAATCTTTTGAAAATTAGGATATTTCTCAATAGATAAAACATATTTTTTGCAAATTTCATTATTTTATATATATATATATATATATATTTAAAGGTTAGATAGCAATCTATAATATTAAAATAATTAAAATAATTTATTAATTTAAAGAGATGTCTTATCAACTATTAAATAAGATCACGTTGATACCATAATGATGTCAAAGTAGACGTACTTTAAAAGAAATAAAAAAATATCAATAATATAAATATTCTATGAGATTCTACCTCCGCCCTTTATGCTCCCTTGTTAGGGATGTAAAAGTCTCTCTCTCTCTCTCTCTAATTTTAACTTGAACTGAATTAATAATTTGAGTTCAACTTAAAATTTGAGTTTTATTGTACGAATTTGAATTTTTTATGAAACAATTTATTTAAAATAGAAGAGATAAAATAAATTTAATTCAATTAAATAATAAAAATGAATGAAAATTTAAAAAAAAAAATAATTGATATAAAAAATAAAATATAATTCTAATTTTCTTAGGACTAATTTTATATTTAAATTATTGAATTTTAAAATATTTTAAATACATTATATAGATATTTTTAAATGAGTTAGTTTGCGAACTAATGAGTCAAATAAAATTGCCCTAAATATAACACATTAGTTCATCGAGTTTAGCTCACAAATCATTAATCGAGTTAAGCTTGAGCTTTCAAGAGTCAGGTTGACTCACTTATTCAATTACCTCTTATAAATAGACTTTGACTAATCAATAAGTTTTTTTTTTCTACCTATTTATTGTTTATGTTGCCATATGTATTAATGCTATAGCCGTCTCTATAAAAATATATACATACATGTACTAGTAATTATGCCGGTGCATTTCTTTAATGATAAATGAAGAAAAAAAAAAACTAAAACTATGATATTTATATATAATTAAATAATTATAATAACTCCACTACTTTTTATTAATATATACTTAAATTCGTATAAGTGAATGCTTGGTGATTTGCCAAAGTTACTGATTTTGAAATTTTTTTTAGCACTACAGTTTATGTAAAGTAAACATCTGAACGAAATTTATGCTATATAAATTGCTAATAAAGCTTCACGTAACTCCATTGCTTAATATTTAATTTTTTGAGACACAAAGTCAACCCTTTTGTTAGGGCATGGGTATGGGTGTCCATTCGGTCGGTAGATTAGATTTGAATTTAACTTGAAATTAATATGATCTGAATATGTTTGACTTTAACTTGACCCATTTATTAAACTTAAATCTGGTCAGCTTTCTACCCGATTGACCTAAACACCACCCAAATGATTTATTTAGACATATATTCTAGGTCAAATAGAGTCAAATTTTGATTTGAAAGTAACAAAATTTAGTCAATTTCCGGTTCACGTGTCAAATTGAGTTAAGTTTGAGCTGATGAGTCAAAATTTAGTTGTTAAATCAACTCGAATCATACTCAAAATATTAATCAGATCAATTTCTTAGACCTAAAGTTGAACCGAAAATTAATCAGATCAACTTGGATTTGAATATTTTGAGTCTAGTTATCATGTCAGGTCAATTTTTTCATATTGATTTGCTGTATGAGGTTGATTTTTAACAATCATGGGCATGGATATATGTTTGATTTAATTTTATGTTTTATATATATTTAAAAAATATTTATTATTTTTATTTACAATCTTAGTTGTTATCATTTTTTTTAAAATCATTTTATTCATGGACCAAATACCACCTTACCTCTTTAGGGAGCACACTCACTCAATATATAGTTCTAAATGATGTTGATAAGTTCTATCTAGAGCTTATTTATTAACTTTTGTTTTTTTAATTTTATAATCATAATTATCCTAAATTATTTAATATAATTATAAATAATAAGCTCAAAAACCTTACTTACTCTTTCAACAAAAAAAAAAACCTTTAATTCAAATACGTGAAAAAATGTTCAAATTTTTAAATCATAAATTTCATTTATTTTATAGCATTATAGCAAATCATGAAACAGATAAAAAGCTAAATAGAGAAGAAATTAACTTCCTTCTTAAGCTCATTAATATAGATTTGTCAAAATTTGATCTATATTTTGTTAGGTATATGTTTACGATTTATCACTTTTATATTATTCTTATAAATGCAATTAAAAACATATTAAAATATCTATTAAAAAAATTAAATCAAAATAATGTATTATAAATAAAGCATGTCCCAGTTAACGAGGACAACCAAGCGGCCTTCCCGGAAACTGTCGTGAGCGGCAGCTTTGTGTCTTTTATTTGTTTTTAGCGCTCAATTTTTTCTACTAAAGTATTACAAGATTGAGACTTTTTTTTTATTTGATAATTAATATATTTATATTTTTTAGTTATATTTTTAAAATACCATAGTTTTTATATGCAATAATATTATAATAAAACCTAGAGCACCCATCCCCTAGTCTACTCTCCAGTTGCGTGCAGAAAAATGCAGGTTGATAGAGTAGGAGAATCAGATATCTTATTATTGCACAAAAATTTCACATATATAACAAAAAAATTTGAGAGACCTCAAGATTTTTACGTGAAAAACTCGAAAAAGAAAAAAATCACGCGTCCTAGCATACTTATGAATAATTTCACTATATTAGCTTCTTGTTATAATTGTTACCCTTTCTCCAAAATAGAAGAATGATAGCTTACAAGAATAAGTTTTGTAACAAGTTTCTTTAGATTAAAGGCGAAGGCCTTGCTTGAGGTGGTAGTCTGATGATCCGACGGAAACTATTGTAAGATTGTTGACAATCAGGCAGTGGCAGCTAGCAATTGTGATCGGTGTGGCGATATGATGATGGCCAAACGGCGGAGATGGGCGATGATCCGATCGTCCGGCGGTGGTAAGGCAAGGCCGGGTGGTCGGCAACAATGACTATGGCAGTGGTCGGCAGTGGTGGTCGATGATGGCGGTCGACGGTGGCAATGACCGGTGGTGGTGGCCGATGATGGTCGGCAATGATCAGGCGACGGTCGACTGATGGCCCAATTATGCTTTGAGATTCTTCGAGTCTCATAGCTCTCTTCTTTCTTTCACTTGGGCTCCCTTCATGTGAAGAATGAGATGCTATTTATAAATTATGTGAGTGACATCTCTATAAATACAGGCAAAATCCAAACCTTTTCATCGGACGACTTAAAATGATTACTTCGATCTTCTAATGTATTTTAAATATCTGAATGCTCAAATAAAGTCAGAATTACGAGATCTTAAGCTTGTTAGATCAAGCTTGTCAAGACGCTCGATTTGATTATAAATACTCATATTTATGAGCTATTTAGGGATTCGACTAATATCCCAAAATTTCTAATGATATTTTAAGTGCTCGATCTGGGCTAGTCTCAACTTAGGATCATATTACTTTCGATGTTAATATTTATATTTTAACTAGTTGAGTTTTTAGTGACATATCAATGATGTAGTATAATATTTTAGAAATACTATAATATAATAAACTTATTACCAAAGCTCTTTTTTATTTATCACAAAATCTTAGAAAATAATAAACTAGTTAAAAGTCAAATGGAATAAAATAGGTTTAAAAAAAAATTGTTAAAAAGGTCTTTAAAACGGATATAAAGCTCCGTTATTAAAGTTACATTAATATTTTGTTTTTATTACTGATATGGCTCTCAAAATACCACTAGTCAAAGCACAAATCTTGACGTCGAAAGCGATATGATTTTGAAACCGTCGAGATCGCACTTAAAATATCATTGGAATCTTTGGGATATCAATTAAATCCCAAACAGACTCTCAAATATGGAGTGTTTATAGTCAAATCGAGCATCTCGCGATCCGGATCTAACAAGCCTAAGATCTCATAATTCGACTTCATTTGGGCATCCAAATGCTCAAAATACATCAAATGATCAAGGAATCATCCCGCCGTCCATCAAGGAGTGGCACGGGCTTTACATGAATTTACAAGAATGCCCCTCCTCCCATCTATAAATAGACCTTCATTCCTCACATGAAGAAAAAAGACAAGTGAAGTGAAGTGAAGTGAAGAAGAAGAGGAGCTGAAGCAAGGAAGAAGAGGAGGAGCCACCGCCGTCGTCACCACCGAGGCCACGGATCTCTTCACCCCAATAGGAAGAAGAGGAAGAGTCCAAGCAAGGAAGAAGAGAAAGAGTCCAAGCAGGGAAGAAGTGGAAGAGTCCAAGCAAGGAAGAAGAGGAAGAGTCCAAGCAGGGAAGAAGAGGAGGAACCAAACAAGGAAGAAAAGGAAGAGTCCCGAAGAGGAAAAGCAGTGAGGAGGAAGAGAGCTCACAAGCTTGAAGATCCTCAAGCAAGATCGCACAGCAAGATCGCATTCGGCCACCGCCACCGTGTCACTAATTGTACCCTTCCCACCAGTTATCTATCTCCACCATCGATGTTACAACTGATCATTGTTACAGTTATTCTCTCTCATATGCAATTGTAATCCCGTTATCGAAGATTTTGTACTCAAATAGATACATAGTGGAAGCTTTTTCTTGGGCTGGGCCCGTGGTTTTCCTCTTTTCGAGGTTTTCACGTTAAAATTCAGTGTCTCTTGTTAGCTCTTTAATTACCCTGTGTGCTGTCTTCAAGGCTAAGGCATAAACTTTCACTCTCTGGGGTTTTACACACAGTTTGGCCGTGTGGGATGTAAAACCCTTCAACCACAGTGAACATCCACGTTATGGCCAATAGGCATAACACTCGTCTGGAACCTCCTCGCCAACTCATTCTCAAAACCCATCCACGAACCAAGGCCATGTTGAGGGCGGGAATCTCTTTGGAAGATCGTGTCATGGAGGAGTCTCAAAATAAGATGATCCAGCCTTTTGCAGGACTACAACCTACGGCAAACATATCTCCCAAGATCGGTCGTTGCGGGAAGAGGTCAAAACGCTAATCCTCCCCACCGGAGTTCCTCCATGGAGACCGTCGCGATCTCCTTGGCTTAGTTCCACTCATCCATCAGCGTGCGGCTCAACCTGTTACTAATCCACCGATGTTGATAGCTTCACACATGCTCATCTTGTTAATCCCACCGTCATGACATTCCGAAGTCGACGCTTAATACAAGATGAATTTCACCTTCAAGGCAATCATCTTTACCCACACCGCGGTTATGAGGAGTCCTCACCTTTAGGTGAAGCCATTCTTGACATCCAATTCCGTAGGTTTCAAGCTTAGAGCATTGATTCCTATGATGGGCAACGACCCACGAACACATCGATCATTACAGACTATCATGCATATCCAACAAGCTCGACACTGTTAGTCTTTCCCGTTACCCTCAAAGGGCAAGCTCGACTTGGTTCTCTCTTCTAAGGGATCCATCCATACCTTTAACGAACTCGCCATGTTCTTTGTGGAAGCAGTTCATTGCAAACCGGAGAATCATTAATTCCTCCCATCTTTCCTTTGACGAGCGAGGGTGAATCACTCAAAGAATACTTCCAGGTTCTCCTTAGAAGCTTCGCCAAATACAGGTAGACACGAACTATTAAGAGGAGTTTTCCTTGGAGGACCCGTCCGCCTTTCTATTAATGCGGGACACGGTCCACTCATATATCGACTTAGTTCATCGATAGAAGCACAAATCTCCTAGATGAAGCTATTAATGCCCATCGTAAACAATTTGAACAATATCAGGAAACGCAAAAGCACCCGAAATGGACCGGCATCAAAAGAAGCGACAAGATAGTGTGATCTCCCTCCGACCCCCATATCAACAACTTGAACCTCGGGAAAAGACATACACACCGGCCACATCTCGTGTTAACCTCGATGGATTATTGATGAAGAAAATATCGTGGCGCATCCATTGAAACCGAATTGAAATCGAGCAATATTGACTTTCGGGTGGACATCTCTGAAGCATGCATACAACTCAAGGAAGAAATCGAGACTCATTCAACAAGGATATCTCGTCGGTTTGTGAATAATCGACCACCTCAAATAAATACACCTCCGTTTGGGGGGCAACCAGGACAATCATCACTGGAACAACCAAATAATCATCAAATTATTGGAGAAATTGAAACAATCAGAGGAGGGCCGATACTACTAATCAAGTTCTTCGCCTCGAACGAGTTGAAGAAGTCTGGTATTGATCATTCCATCACTTTCAATGACTCGGACTTAGAAGGAGTCCATATCCCTCATCAAGATCCACTTGTCATCAGCGCGGGGATCGGTGATCCTTGTTATAACGTTAAAAGAATTTTGATCGATAATGGGAGCTCTATCGATGTCTTATTTTACTCAACTTTTCTTAACATGGGCAGCTGGGAAAAAGCTCCAACCGGACCATTTATATGGGTTTGATAATCACCCGATGGGCGTAAGGGACAATCACTCTTCCTGTTACCCTGAGAATTTCCGACAAGTGACTCATTTAATACAATTCATGGTGGTCAAGTCGATTCATATAATGCAATCTTGAGGCCCTCCAATCAATTTTTGATGCTATCACTTGATTCTCATATGAAGATAAAATTTCCTACCCGTGGAGTTGGGGTGGTTTGTGGAAATCAACAGCGGCTCAATCATGTTATCTCGACAAGCTCAACCGCCTTCCATCACTTTCAAAGATCGAAGATTTTAACTTTCGAGATGAAAGAGTACCTCAAAGCTTCCCTTAGAAGATTTACTCTCAATAGCATTATCGGATGACCAACCATTACGCGGCAAGTGGGATCTTTACTCTAAGAACAAAGGAAAGTATATCTGATTTCTTGCAGAAATCAAGACATATTTGCTTGAGTCCCGGATATGCCGGGTCGCCCCAATGTAATCACGCACTCCCTCAAAATTAATCCAACGTTCAAACCAATCATCCAAAAGAAGCGGAGTTTTGCGTCTGATCGTCTTCAGACCATTGAACAAGAAGTTAACAAGCTCATAGAAGCGGGATTCATACGAGAAGTGCATTACCCAACATGGCTAGCAAATGTTGTCATGGTTAAAAAAACAAATGGAACATGGAGGTTGTGTGTTGATTACACCTTAATAAGGCTGAAGGATAGTTTTCCTCTTCCTCGAATCGATCGTTGGTGGGCCTTCGTTCGACATCAAATGCTCGCTTTTGGATGCTTATTCGCTACAATCAAATAAAGATGAACCCGGATGAAGAGGCTACATTTCAAACATATAAAGGTTTATATTGTTACCAAGTCATGCCATTTGGATTAAAAAACGCTGGTGCTACCTATCAACGCCTTATGAATAAGGTTTTAAAGACCTACTAGGCCACACAATGGAGGTGTATGTGGATGACATGTTAGTGAAAAGCTTAGAAAAGTCACAACATATTTCAGACTTAGAAGCATGCTTCGACCTTCTTCGATGCTATAACATACGATAACTTAACCAAGTGTGCTTTTGGGGTTACGTCGAAAATTTCTTGGATTTATGGTAACTCACCGTGGGATAGAGGCTAACCACAAAAAATCAAAGCTCTCCAAGATATGATTCCTCAGAAGAATATCAAAGACGCCCAACATTTGAATGGTCGGTCATGCATTATCCCGTTTCCTAGCCCGTTCTGGGGACAAATACTTGCCGTTCTTTAAAATATTGAAGGGAGCTAAAAATAATAATTTTCAATAGACCGATGAATGTCAGTATGCTTTTGAGTAACTAAAAGAATATCTAGCATCTCCACCCATGCTATCCAAACCTATTCAAGAAGAAACGTTATACTTATATCTTGCAGTTTCTTCCCATGCAATAAGCTCAATTTTAGTGCGAGAAGAAGATGGGGCACAACAACCAATTTATTACGTCAGCAAAATTCTCTCTGATATAGAAAGTCGTTATCCATTTGCAGATAAAGTGGCTCTGGCGTTAGTTTCTCGAAAATTCGTCCATACTTTCAAGCTCACACCATCGGTGTTTACACTAATTCTTGTTAAGGCCCATCTTACGACCGAAGCATCCGGGAGGTTAATCAAATGGTCTCAGAGGCGAGAATTTGATATAAATTTTCTACCTCGAGCCATAAAGTCTCAAATACTTCAGACTTTATAATGGAATGCACCAACTCTAGAAGAGTTATCAGCGTGCCTTTCATCTCCTCAATGGACTCTCATGTTGATGGAGAGTCTTGGTGGTGCTCCTACTTGTTTCCCCAAAGAAAATACCTAGAGTATGGGCTTCTTAAAATTCTGCCTAATAACATGGCGAATATGAGGCTCTCATCAGGTTGAGACTGCCATCACAGCAAAACTTAGTAATTCACACGACTCCCAGCCTCCCAAGTTAGAGGAGATTTTAATACTCATAATCCTCAACTGGTGCAATATCTCCACTTGGTAAAATCCCTTCTTACTCATTTCAAGACACATCAAATCATCCACATACTACGAGAGAAGAATACTCGGGCTGACGCTCTTGCTAAGCTTGCTACCTCTGCGGAGATCTATTTAAGAGAAAGCATGTTGAAGAAATACATTTTCCTAGTATCCAAGGGTCATGGGTAATTCAAACTATTGATGAGGAAAAGGAACGCGTTCATGGATAGACCGATCCTATCTTTTTTTACAAGAAAGAACCCTTCCGAAGATCCAACTTCCGACTCATCTCAAGACAAGCTTCAAACTTTGCTATTATTGGAGGTGAACTATACAAGCGAGCTTTCTTTGGTCCGTATCTCAAATGCCTTCCACCTTCAGAAGCTGATTAGGCGTTAAGAGAGTTTCACTCAGGAATATGTGGAGAACACCTTGGAGGAAGAGCATTGGCCCTTAAAATCATGAGGCAAGAGTTTTATTGGCCTACAATGAAACAAGATGCCTTGGAGTTCACAAAAAGATGTGCGAGTTGTCAATTGCATTCTAACCTCCCTCACATGCATGCGAACTCTCATCCTTTCAAAGCCCGTGGCCCTTTGCTCAGTGGGGGATTGATATCATGGGACCTTTTTCAATAGCATCGGGGCAATGAAAGTTCATCATTCTAGCCATCGACTACTTCACCAAATGGGTAGAGGCCAAACCACTCGCTAAAATCACAGAGAAAAATGCTAAATAATTTGTCTGAAAAAATATAATATGTCGATTTGGTCTTCTTGCAAAGATCATCAGCGAACTCAATTCTTGGAAAAGTCTTTACATCATTTTGCAAAGATCTTCACATTCAGCTGCTACATACGGTAGCACATCCTCAAACCAATGGGGAAGTTACCAATAAAACCATACTCAAAGGACTAAAAACACGTCTTGAGAAGGCTGGGGGGCAATGGGTTGATGAGCTTCCCAATGTTCTTTGGGCCTACCGCACCACGTCACGCACCCCAACCGGTGAAACTTGTTTTGTGCAAGCTATCATACCGGTGGATATCGGGTTCCAAGTCCAAGAGTCCAGTTTTTATCATGGAAGTAATGAAGGAAAACTCGGCACTACTACTCCACTTCGGGATAAGGCCTACTTGCCGGTTGCTTCCTATCCTGCGGGTAACTCGCCACTTCAACAGAAGAGTGAAACCGTCCCATATCTGTCGGTGACTTGGTCCTGCGAAGTCTCGAGGCTGCAGGCAAAGGCCCTCAGCGCAATAAACTCTCACCTCTCTGGGATGGTCCGTATGTGGTCATATGGTCAAGCCGGAACGCGTTCAAGCTCAAGGGAAGGAAAAACTACCTCGAACTTGGAATACTAAGAATCTTCGAAAATATTATCGTAACTCTTCGCATAATTATGACTTTATCTCATCGTCATTTCATCCTCAGTATAACGATCCCCAGTGGGATTAAAGCTTGTTGTTGTTATTGTTGTTGTCGTCGTTGTTGTTGCAGTTGTTGTTGTCATTTTCTCTTAAAGCCCATACCCGTGTCTTATGATTATATTATTGAACTAGTGAATTCACAGCTTTGTTCTAACAAGATTTGCTTTTTCTTTACTTTTCCTCTCACTTGAGAAATATACAACTCATGTTACATCTCAATTGGGACATGATCAATCCCAAGGGGACTTGATCGGACCTCTTCCATACGGGTTAATGTCATCGAGCAAAACTCGACAAACAACCCGGAAAGGTCAAAAGGTCCTTGGTGGACTTCTGCGACCTCTTCCATACGAGTTAACGCGTCATCGAAGACTCGGCAAACAACCTGGATAGGTCAAAATCCTCGGATTCAATTCAACCTCTTCCACGGGTTAACGTCATCGAGCAAAGACTCGACAACCTGATAGGTTAAAATCCTCAACGGATTTCAACCTCTTCCACGCGGTTAACGCCATCGAGCAAATACTCGACAAACAACCGGATATGCCAAAATCCTTTCGAGTCACTACGGTCCTACCGTCGCGCCGATTGCACCGACCACCGGTCGCCAACCACTATAGCCATCACGCCCGCTACCGTCTCATCGCCGCTTCCCATCGCCGACAATCTCCATCGATCATCTCCGGAAACCGCGGTCACCACACCATCGTCGTTGGTCATCCGCCAACTAGGCGCCCGGATCGTGACAACCATTGCTGGTTGCCAACCACCCGTCGGCCGCCACTTATAGCCGGTCACCGCCGCCGACTACCGTCGCCGGTCACTGCCGCCAACTATCGCCGGTCATCACCATTGTCGCGGTCATCGCGCGACTAACGTCGGCGTCGAACAGCGTCCTTGTGGACTTCTGCGATCTCTTCCATACGGGTTTCATCGAGCAAAAGCTCGACAAACAACCGTGAAAGGTCAGGTTCTTGGTGGACTTCCACGCCTCTTCCATACGGGTTAATGTCATCGAGCAAAAACTCTGACAAACAACCCAGGAAAGGTCAAAAAGTCCTTGGTGGACTTCCCACGACCTCTTCCATACAGATTAGCGTCGTAATATTGACCAATAACCTAGAAAGGTCAAAACTTTGTACCACTCCGCGAGGTTAATGTCATCGGATAACACTCGACAAACCCCGGATGGGTCAAAATCCTCGCCAGATTCAATTATATCTCTAAGTTAACAACATCAATTATCAACGTTGAACCATCCGTGGTCACCACCATCTTCGTCGGTCACCCGGATTCGACATCGTCGCCGCACCGTCGCCGTTGCATTGCCGCCACCACCCGTCGCCATACGCTATACGATCCGCGTGATGCCGGCCATCACTGCCACGGCGGTAATCTCATTGGTCACCACCATCTTCGTCGGTCATCCCGATTACCGACACCTGCCATTATCGACGTCGCCCGGTTCCGACCACGTCGGCCGCCAACCGCGATGCGGTACCGCCATCGACTGTCGCCGGTCGCACAACTATCACGCGCATCTCCGTGGTCACCACCATCGCCGTGATTACCCGCACTACAGGCCACCGGTCATGCTGACTACTCGCGATTCTGCTGCCGCACCCGTCGGCAGCCGGCTCTTGGGCTGCCGGTCGGCTATGCCGGTCGCTGCTCGTATCGCCCGGCAATCTCCGTGGTCACCCACCATCTTCGATCATCCATTCACCGGACGGTCGCCATCGACCATTCGTCGATTGTTATCGACCACCCCGTCGGCCACCATATGGCCGGTCACCGCCCACTGCTACCGTCGCCGATCCGCGCCTCGACTACCGTCGCCGGTCACTGCCTCCGACCATCGCCGGTCCCGCCGGTCACCGCTGCGGTTATCGTCGACCATCATCGCATCTTATTGCCCGTCTCCGTGATCGCCTCTAACCCGGGCGGTCAGGCGGAGACCTAAACGAGCGTATCGTGGGCCGATCTAACGGACGGTCCGACGGGAACGGAACCACGGCAGTCGGGTGGGCGCTCTTCCCAACGGGGCGAGACGGGGTCGCCGGAACCACGGCGTGGCCTTGATCGCCTAACCCGGACGGTCCGACGGGGCCGGAACACGGCGTATACCGTGGGCCTTGATCGCTCCTCCCGCCGGACGGTCAGGGCCGGTAAACTGAACGACGATGTCTGTGGGTCTTGATCGCCTCCCAACAGACGGTCCACGGTAAACCGGAACCACGACGTATACCGTGGACCTTGATCGCCTCCTAACCCGGACGGTCCGACGGGGCCGGTAAACCGGAACCACGACGTATACCGTGGGTCTTGATCGCTTCCTAACCCGGATGGTCCGATGGGGCGGTAACCGGAACCCACGTATCGTGGGCCTTGATCGCCTCTCCCCGACGGTCGACAAGGCGTACGGAACCACGGCGTATACCGTGGGCCTTGATCGCCTCCTAACCCGGACGGTCGACGGTAAACGAACCACGTATACCGTGGGCCTTGATCGCCCTCCCGGACGGTCACGAGGCGGTACCGGCGGCGTATCTGATGGGCGCGATCGCCTCACGGACGGTCGACGGGAGACCGGAACAGCGGCGTATACCGTGGGCCTTGATCGCCTCCACGCCTCTTGATCGCTTCTTGATTGCCTCCAAAGACCCTCACTCAGAAGAAAGGGAGAGGGAAAGGTGTGCCTCTCCCTCACTGGGGATTTATAGCCAGGCAAAGGGTAAAACTCATCAAAAATGGCTCAAAACCCCAAATCCCGGGCCCTGGCCATACAGTGAGCAGGCGGGGCCAGGTGACGTCAGCCGCGACTGAACCGTCAGCGAGACCGACGTCAGCGACCGACTCACGCGACCACCGTCAGCGACCCGGCGCATCACCGCGGATGACGCTGACCAACAGTCGAGGACGGAACGACCGCTGTTGAGTCACGAGTCACGCGCAATGCTGAAGCGTAACCACCCGCCGACCGTTCCCACGACCCACCGCCTGCCCACCACTCCACAGTTAAACCGCTCGAGATGACCCGATGGGCCCGCATGCGCCAGACCTGCGGCGCTTGGTAGCGCTTCTGGGAGCCTGCCTCTACCAGGCGCCAGCGGTCCCAAACGCCTGAAAACTTTCGTGAGTATCCAAATAGATCCAGTAACCTCAAATCTCACCTACTACATCTACTTAATCATAATTTTATATTTTATGATAATTTTTCTCTCAAAATGTATGATTCATGTGCTTCGTTTAAGAATTCATTATTTTCGAAATTTGACACATATATTTTTGGATGATTAAGCTAATCATCCAAAATAGAACATATGGCTCTCAAAATATCACTAGTCAAAGCACAAATCTTGGCGAAAGCGATATGATTTTGAGTCAAAATCGAGATCAAGACTTAAAATATCATTGGAATCTTTGGGACATCAATTAAATCCCAAAAGCTCTCAAATATAGAGTGTTTATAGTCAAATCGAAGCGTCTCGACGAGCGGATCTAACTAAGATCTCATAATTCGACTTCATTTGGGCATCCAAATGCTCAAAATACATCAAATGATCGAAGAATCATCCGAGCCGTCCGATCAAGGGGGAGTGCAGCTTTACATGAATTTACAAGAATGCCCCTCCTCCCATCTATAAATAGACCTTCATTCCTCACATGAAGAAAAAAAAAGGAAGTGAAGAAGAAGAAGAAGAAAGGAAGAAGAGGAGAGGGATCAACCACCACAGTGATCCTCGTCAATCTAAAGGAAGAGAAGGAAGAAGAGAAGAAGAGAGAAGAAGAAGAGGAAGAGTCCAAGCAAGGAAGAAGAGGAAGAGTCCAAAGAAGAGGAAAAGAAGCAAGGAAGAAGAAGAGTCCTGAGCAGATCCTCCAAGAAAGAGAGATCGCTCAAGCAAGATCGCCCTCCATCGATCCATCGGCGCCACCATACCGTCGTCCATTTCCCAGATTACACGCATCACCATCAAACAATTACAATGATCATTGTTACATTGTTATTCCTCTCTCATGCTCATATGTATCGTTATCGAAGATTTTGTACTCTGAAATAGATACATAGTGGAAGCTTTTTACTGGGCTAGGCCCCGTGGTTTTTCCCCTCTTTTCGAGATTTTTCATGTTAAAAATTCTAGAGTGTCTCTTGTTCGCTCTTTAATTACCTGTGTGTGTGCTAGACTTCACAACAAAGCTAAGGCGTAAACTTTCACTCTACCGCGACTGGTTTTCTAGCACGCAACAATTACATTTTATGCAAGGTATCAAAAATATTAAACAATTTGATGAATTCATCTAGGAGCGTTTGGTTGGAATCAAAAGTAAAGTAAAACAAATATAGGGGTTTTAGATTTTTATGACATTTGGCACGATATAAAGTAAAATTTCAAAGTGATGTAATGCATTTGAAATTCACTCAAATTTGGGCGAATTTAAAATACATCGACCAATATAAATGCTACATCGTCGTCGTATCATCACGCCATCACTTTGCCCTCACGCTCATGCATAACGTGTCACTATCGCTCAAAATCTTCAAAATATTTTACATTATACTTATTTAACAAACAGAAAAAAAAACTCATAAATTTGTAACATTTTTAGCCATACAATCTAAAGTAATCCAAATATATTATATTTCTTTTACACTGTATTTTTTTTTCTGACAACCAAATGACCCCTCAATAAATTTGGATTTCGGTTGATTTAATTTTTATCTTGATTTGATTGGAACATATATTATAAATATAAATATTATCTTAGTATACTTGAATTACATGAGAATTTGACACATAATCACAATGGAGATGAAGGATTCATGTAACGACCCCACCTAGTGGGATTAAAATGTTGTTGTTGTTGTTGTTGTCGTTGCCAGATGAAATTAATCAAAATTTAGATTAATTTGAGTTGAGTTAATTGGGTGAAATATGTCATAATTTGATTAATTGAATTTACATTAAACCCAAAGAGTGTATAATCTATAAATTAAGTATGTTAGTTTGGGTAGATTTTTGTTATGTGAGTTCAAGTATTTTAATCTATTTCATAAATAAATTAGATTAGAGTTAAATATGTTTTGATTGGATCAAATTTAGGTCAAATGAAATTTTATTCATGAACTTCAATTGATGTATTTAATTATATGAAATATAAAATAATTATTTTTACTATTATTTTATTGATGTTTAAATTTAAGATATTATTTAAATCATGATAAAAGCAAGTTAGTTAATTCATCTGTTAAATGTGTGTGTGCAACCAGTCAAACTACTGAGCCAAGCTCGACTTGAAATCGCTCATTTACGCTCATTTCGAGGAGCTCGAGCTCGCTCGAGGCTCGATAGATTAATTGAGCTCAGCTGAGTTAGCCGGCTTCGGTTCTGTTCATCGAGCCGGGAGATATGAGAATATTAACCAACATTTTGAGTCGACTTCGGGCGATGACGTTCGCATTCTAGTATTTTACCCTAACTATGCCTCTCAGAGTCGAGTGCTCGCCCTAATTCTAAGCTTCTTGAGGTGCCTCGCCTCTTCATCTCTCGTCAATCAGCTTCGCCACTCGGCTGTCAGTCTCGACTCTCTCCTTTCTCTACCGCTCACTGACCTCGCCTCTCAGGTTCTTGGTTTGAGTTCCCTCATCTTCCTGGCTTCAAATTTTTTTTCACTCGATAGCAAGATCGACTTGATCTTGGTTGGTCGTTCATTTTCTTTATGCTCACATCGGTATTTGATTTGATGATGCTCTTAGATTAGGTGTGTGAAGCCATTGATTAGGTTTCTTTATTCTTTGGTTTTGATGTTCGGTTGTGAATCAACTTGTGAGGTTCTTTTGGATTATGTGTTTAATGATTAACGGCTATGTTCGGTTGTGTAACTTGTGTTGATTATCCTCAGTTGTTTAGGTTGATCTTGGTTCAATGTGCATCTCTCATGTTTATAGTTTTTCCGATGTTTATGGTTCAATTGTTGTTGGGTTGTTGGATGATGGTAAATATGTGTGAACTTTCGATTTGTGGCAATAGTTGTTAAGTAGTTTTATCATTTATGATCATTATCTGGTTCTTCCAACTATTTTAGGTAGGATTTGTGATGGACTTGATCACCATCAGATGTTCTTTGGTTTTGATGTTGTTTGTGAATCAACTTGTGATGTTCTTTTGGATTAGGGTTTAGTGAGTGACTATATGTTATTGTAACTTGTGTTAATTATTTGGATTTGTTTATGTAACTTATAAATTTGTAACATTTTTAGCCATACAATCTAAAGTAATCCAAATATATTATATTTCTTTTACACTGTATTTTTTTTCTGACAACCAAATGGCCCCTCAATAAATTTGGATTTCGGTTGATCTAATTTTTATCTTGATTTGATTGGAACATATATTATAAATATAAATATTATCTTAGTATACTTGAATTAAATGAGAATTTGACACATAATAGGACACAATGGAGATGAAGGATTCATATGACCCACCTAGTGGGATTAAGCTTGTTGTTGTTGTTGTTGTTATCAGTTTCGGCCAGAATGGCATGAAATTAATCAAAATTTAGATTAATTTGAGTTGAGTTAATTGGGTGAAATGTCATAATTTGATTAATTGAATTTACATTAAACCCAAAGAGTGTATAATCTATAAATTAAGTATGTTAGTTTGGGTAGATTTTTGTTATGTGAGTTCAAGTATTTTAATCTATTTCATAAATAAATTAGATTAGAGTTAAATATGTTTTGATTGGATCAAATTTAGGTCAAATGAAATTTTATTCATGAACTTCAATTGATGTATTTAATTATATGAAATATAAAATAATTATTTTACTATTATTTTATTGATGTTTAAATTTTAGATATTATTTAAATCGATAAAAGCAAGTTAGTTAATTCATCATTAAATGTGTGTTAGGTGCAACCGAGTCAAGCTTTACTAACTCGAGCTCGACTTGAAATCCGCTCATTTCGTTCATTTTGAAAGTATCAGCTCGAGCTCAAAGGTAGGCTCGATAGATTAAATGAGCTCGAGCTCGTTAACTAAGCTTCGGTTCGTGTTCATCGAGCTTGGAGATAAGAGAATATTAACCAACATTTCGAGCCGTCGACTTGGGCGATGTTCGCATTCTAGTATTCTAACTTATATATCTCTCGCGAGTCGACTCGCCTAATTCCAAGCTTCTTGAGTGTCGCCTCGCCTCTCGTCTCTCCCTGCTCGTCAATCGCCTTCGCCAAGCTCGAAGTCTCGACTCTCTCCTTTCTCTCTCAGCTCTGCTTCTCGGGTTCTCGGTTTGAGTTCCCTCATCTTCCTAGCTTTAAATTTTTTCTCACTCGATAGCAAGATCGACTTGATCTTGGTTGGTCAGGTTCATTTTCTTTATGCTCACATCTGGTATTTCGATTTGATGATGCTTCCGATTAGGTGTGTGAAGCCATTCGAAATTAGGTTTTTCTTTTTCTTTGGTTTTGATGTTCTGGTTGTGAATCAACTTGTGATGTTCTTTTGATTATGTGTTTAATGATTAACGGCTATGTTGGTTGTGTAACTTGTATTGATTATCTCGCTTGTTTAGGGTTCAAGAACGGTTCAATGTGCGCTTATCCTCCATTGTTTATAGTTTTTGATGTTTATGGTTTTGTTGTTAGGTTGTTGGATGATGGTAAATATGTGTGAACTTTCGATTTGTGGCAAGAAATAGTTGTTAAGTAGTTTTATCATTTATGGTCATTATCTCTTCTTCTATTTTAGGTAGGATTTGTGATGGACTTGATCACCTAATCGATGTTCTTTGGTTTTGATGTTCGGTTGTGAATCAACTTGTGATGTTCTTTTGGATTAGGGTTTAGTGAGTAATGACTATGTTCGATTGTGTAACTTGTGTTAATTATTTGGATTTGTTTATGTAACTCATAAATTTGTAACATTTTTAGCCATACAATCTAAAGTAATCCAAATATATTATATTTCTTTTACAATGTATTTTTTTTCTGACAACCAAATGGCCCCTCAATAAATTTGGATTTCGGTTGATCTAATTTTTATCTTGATTTGATTGGAACATATATTATAAATATAAATATTATCTTAGTATACTTAAATTAAATGAGAATTTGACACATAATAGGACACAATGGAGATGAAGGATTCATGTAGCCGACCCCACCTAGTGGATTAAGGCTTGTTGTTGTTGTTGTTGTTGTCAGTTTCGGCCAGAATGGCATGAAATTAATCAAAATTTAGATTAATTTGAGTTGAGTTAATTGGGTGAAATATGTCATAATTTGATTAATTGAATTTACATTAAACCCAAAGAGTATATAATCTATAAATTAAGTATGTTAGTTTGGGTAGATTTTGTTATGTGAGTTCAAGTATTTTAATCTATTTCATAAATAAATTAGATTAGAGTTAAATATGTTTTGATTGGATCAAATTTAGGTCAAATGAAATTTTATTCATGAACTTCAATTGATGTATTTAATTATATGAAATATAAAATAATTATTTTTACTATTATTTTATTGATGTTTAAATTTTAGATATTATTTAAATCGTGATAAAAGCAAGTTAGTTAATTCATCTGTTAAATGTGTGTGTTAGGGGTGCAACCGAGTCAAGCCTACTCGCGAGCCAACTCGAGCTCGACTTGAAATCCGGCTCATTTATTGTTCATTTCAAGTATCGAGCTCGAGCTCGAGCTCAAAGGTAGGCTCGATAGATTAAATGAGCTCGAGCTCGAGTTAACGGAAGCTCGGTTCGTGTGTTCATCGAGCCGCTCGGGGAGATATGAGAATATTAACCAACATTTCGAGCCGTCGACTTGAGCGATCGGCGTTCGCATTCTACCCTAAATATCCGCTCTCGCCGTCGAGTCGACTCTGCTAATTCCCGCTTCTTGAGTGTCGCCTCGCTCTCAGCCGTCAATCTCCTTCGCCACTACCCGAATCTCGACTCTCTCCTTTCTCTCCTACCGCTCTGCAGCCTCTGCCTCTCAAGTTCTCGGTTTGAGTTCCCTCATCTTCCTGGCTTCAAATTTTTTTTCACTCGATAGCAAGATCGACTTGATCTTGGTTGGTCAGGTTCATTTTCTTTATGCTCACACTGTATTTCGATTTGATGATGCTTCCGATTAGGTGTGTGAAACCATTCAAATTAGGTTTTCTTTTCTTTGGTTTTGATGTTGGTTGTGAATCAACTTGTGATGTTCTTTTGGATTATGTGTTTAATTATTAACGACTATGTTCGGTTGTGTAACTTGTGTTGATTATCCTCAGTTGTTTAGGGTTGAACGGTTCAATGTGCTTATCCTCTTTGTTTATAGTTTTTCTGATGTTTATGGTTCAATTGTTGTTCGGCTGGGTTGTTGGATGATGGTAAATATGTGTGAACTTTCAGATTTGTGGCAAGAAATAGTTGTTAAGTAGTTTTATCATTTATGGTCATTATCTCGGTTCTTCCAACTATTTTAGGTAGGATTTGTGATGGACTTCAGTCACCTAAAATCAGATGTTCTTTGGTTTTGATGTTCGGTTGTGAATCAACTTGTGATGTTTTTTGGATTAGGGTTTAGTGAGTAATGACTATGTTCGGTTGTGTAACTTGTGTTAATTATTTGGATTTGTTTATGTAACTTGTAGGCTATTGCTGTTGTTCAACAACGGAAATCAATTTTGTTTAGGGTTCAGTAACTTCGGTTCAATGTGCAGCTTAACCTCTGTTGTTTATGGTTATTCTGATGGTTGATGGTTCAATTGCTGTTCGGCTGGGTTGTTGGATGATGGTATATATCTGTGAACTTTCAGATTTGTAGTAAGAAGTATTTATTAAGTAATTTTATCATTTATAATCATTATTTTGGTTCTTCCAACTATTTTAAGTAGGATTTGTGCTGGACTTTAGTCACCTAAAATTCATTATGACATACTTGGTGCCTTTTTTATAATACATGTTATGTTATGGAGCAGTTCATTTTTCTTTTTGTTAATTCATTATGCTTTATAAATCACTATGTCTGGTGGCAATGAAATGATTTTCTATGTTGGTAATTGGTTTCTATGTTGCAGTGAATTACAGAATTATTGGATAGAAGACAGAGTATTGAGTTTTTTATTATTACAAAGTGCAAATATACAGTGAGCAATTTGCTATTTTTGAGTTTTTTTAATATTTTATAAATCAATTATCTTCTTCATTCATTAAGTTATAATTTATCATTTTTTTTGTTTTAGATTTAAAAATGGCAACACCACCACTTGGAGAGGATGTGTTAGTGGAGTGCAAATATACAGTGAGCAATTTGCTATTTTTGAGTTTTTTTAATATTTTATAAATCAATTATCTTCTTCATTCATTAAGTTATAATTTATCATTTTTTTTGTTTTAGATTTAAAAATGGCAACACCACCACTTGGAGAGGATGTGTTAGTGGATGTAAGCAGCGATAACCCAGTTATGGGTGTCCAAATTGATATTGAGGAACGTAACAGCAATGTAGATATTAATAATATTGAGGGGGAGAATGAAGTTATTAATGATTTGATTGACAAGGGTGATGATATAGCTGATCTTGAAAATCCAATTAAATTAAGAAAAAGAAAGAAAACATCACGTGTTTGGGAGGAGTTTAAAGAAGTTGTTCTTCCAGATGGCCAGAAAAAAGGGGAATGTATTCATTGCAAGAAAAGGCTGGCTATAGGTAATACTGGTGCAACTACACAATTTAGGAGGCATTTAGATCGATGTGCAGCTAGAGTACGCACATTGACGAAGCAAAAAATTTTACAGTTTCAGCCAAAATCGATTGTAATGCTTACTATTTTTCCTGTAATTATGTCTCGGTTTTTGCCTTATGTCTCGGTTTTTGCCTTATGGTGGTTGGCTGCTACTTGTTTTCCTATAATTATCTTGCTCTTATCAATGCATGATAAGAAAGAATGAGCAAAATCGCTATATTGCCTTTATATTGTTTTAGTTTTTAATTGTTGAATTTTTCAGTCAGAGGTGAAACAATAGCTCATGGAAGGAAATTTTATTGGCCCTTTCAATTTTTAGAGGTGCTAAGCCTATTCTTCACAAATTCTTTCCATCAACTTCTATCTAGGCTACCGTAGGTCCCCATCTTCTCTTCTCTAATCCTTCAAAGCTAGTTTTATCTATCAGTTTAATTGATTTATTTTATACCTTTTGTTGTTCACGTTCAAACCACCTAAATTATTTTCAACAATATTTTTTCCAATAGATGCTATTTTATTCATCATTCTAATAAAATCTTAGCTTGATTTATACTTTATAGTTCTGCATGCATTCATCTCACCATTTTTATTTCACTGAATTTAGCAGCACAATTATTTGAAAGCAACATACGTATTTTGTGAATGTTGTCTATGTTCCCACTCTTTTACACGTGCCATATTATTGTTTTTGTAATAATGCTAATGGTGATGTAGTTGATATTGGTCATTTTAATGGAATATGTTTGCTTCAGCATGGGTTTAGTTTGAACTTTGATTGAACACCTTATTTTGATCTCATTTCTTATTATCTATTCTTATCATAGATGTTAATTTTGCTGCATGCTGGCTATATTAGTTGAACCTTTTTCTACATCGTATGATGTGGAGATTGCTATTTTTAATGTTACATATTATGTTTCAGATTATTTGATTGCTTGAATAATTCACCCCTTCTGTAGTATTTGTTATTTCCCTCTATCTTCTTTTAGTAATAATTCACCCCTTTTTATCGGATGATGGACTTGATGAGCCACGAGGTATCTTTGGTGATGGCAATGATATTTCCTCTCTATCTTCTTTTAGTGGTAACTATATGTAATTGTAACCCTTCTTCAAGTTTGGATGCTTACATATAATGTCTTCTTTAAGATGATTATAATTTATAACTGAGCCTGAGCCTTTTCTTAACTTTATCCATTTATTTTCTCTTATTTTTTATGCTTACTTAATTATGCCCTTCCTTCCATTGGTATGTTGTAGAATATTTTTATGATTGGATAATTGACTCGTTTAAGATACTTATAATTTTATTTTCTCTTAGTCTTTATTTTTTGATTAGGTGGTTGGATGCTCGAAGAGAACAAGTAGGAGCTTTGGATTACTTCTCCATTAAAGACTCTAACATACTGCGACATGGATCAATAAAAGATGTTGATTTTAATTTAATTCTATGTTTTCCTTTTTTTTTTTGTAAAAATATAAGAGATTGAATGTTTAATTCTGTAACTTATATGTACCTCTCTTGTTTGAGCATTTAATTTTTTCTTTCAATATTTTTGTAATTTTTTTTGTAATTTCTTTTCATTACAAAAAAAAAAATTTACAAAACCTCTTGTAATAAAAAATATTAATTTGTAATAAAACAAATACATTTTTTTGCATTTAATTTTTTGTGGTTTACATTTTTTTTGTAATTTAGAATTTCATATGTTTGTAATAAAAAATATCTCAAAAGATTAAAATTAATTTAATAAATATTTTAAAAAAAATTTTAATTGCTCTTTCAATTTTTTTGCTGTTCTTTTTTAATGAAATTATCTTCAAAACGAGCCTAAATCGAGCTACTCAATGAGCCAAGCTCGAGCTTCTAAATGAGCCCAGTAATTCGAACCAAGCTCGAGCTTAATTTTCTGTACACGAGTCGAGTTCGAGCTTGGTTTATGTGCTCGAGCTCGAGCTCACAGTGTACGGTTCAAGTCAAGCTCAAGCTCAATACGACTTGAGCTCGACTCGACTCAGTTGCAGCCCTATGTGTGTGTATATATATATATATATATATATATATATATATATATATAATTATAAACAGTTCAATAAAGAAAGAGATCTTAAGACTGGAGTTAGCCGATCGTGCACACGAGTGGTTGACCAAGAGGCAGTAAACATAGCTTGAGAGGATAATTAAAGAGTAATTAATATAAATTAATAAGCCCTCAGCTCATTAATTTCTGTTTTGTAGACAGCTATCGACCGTCAAAAGAAACTCCCACTAAGTGTGCTGACGTGTGGCCACTACGATTCCGCACGCGCGAAGCACTGATGCTTTCCAAATTTTATTTATATATATTTCTTTTAAGAAAATAAAAAATATATTAAAATACCAGCTTAAAGGTACAGGATATTTTATAGAAATTAAAAAAAGGCTTATGCATAAAAAGTACAAATCATTATTTTTTAAATAAAAAGAAAAAATCAACTGTCTTATAACCTTTATAAAATATTTTATTGTTATAAATAATTGTTTTAAAATTTAAAAATAGTTTCTATTATGAGAAGCTTCTGATATAATTTCTTTTTTCTTGGAAGCTAATGTTAACTACTTCTTTCAGATTATTATAATTATTATATAAATATCAATGCAGGCAGTTATATAAATTATAGTAATAGCCTTTTTGAACTTTGATCTATTGCGGCTACTTTAGACTGCTTAGATTATTATTATTATTTATGTTATCATATCCCAATTGCATTAGAGTATTCATTATTTGCCACATTAGTAATTTGAATGAAAAAAATATTAATATAATTTTTAGCTATAATGTGCATTTATATATATATATTTTTGCAATGGGTATCCACCCAATACCCCACCCATCTTGTGGGTGGGGATGTCATTGTGACTAATCTCACAGGGCCTAATGCCACATTCATCACCCACAAGTGTCGGGTCCCCACTTACTTTCCCACCTTAGGTATAGGCATCTCCGAGAGGATTCAACCGGAGGTTCCGCTTTCACCACCAATCAACTAAGAGACGATGGGTTGCATTTATATATTCTCTTGACATTTATTTGATAGGGTTCTTAGTTGGCTCATCAAGTTTGGAAGAACCGAGAGATAGATTCATTACTATTATTTTTGACGGCTAAACCTGTCTGTCAAGGACTAGCTGGCCTTAGTAATGAATCTATCTCATGGGTAAACTTAACATTAGCCAAATCTAGCTCTAATTTATTTTCACTTGATCAGCATCAACTTGTTTGACACAAGATCTACTCATCCATTTCAAGGTCTATTCACTTGGTTCATGACAAATTTGTTTAGATTGAGATGAGCCCTCTTGATCTCTAAAAAAGTTGATTAGTTAGGGGCGAACTCGCATATTGACATAAAGTGATCATCAAATACTTAAAATACATCAAATGATCAAAGGAATCATTCTGAGCCGTCCGATGGAGAGGAGTGGTTCGGATTTGTCATGTATTTACAGAGACGCCACCCCTCCAATCTATAAATAGTCCCTCATTCTTCATATGAGGAGGAGGCCAAACAAGAGAGAGGAGAGAGCTCTAAAGCTTGAAGATCCTACAAGCACAATCGTGCCACCACTCGACGGTCGTCAACCACCGCCATGGATCCTCGTTGCCAATCTCGCTTCCATCATGACGACCTTCATCGCTAATTGTTCTTCCTCGCTGTTCACCATCATCTGCTACCACTAGCAATTGTTACAACCTGACCGTTGCTACATAGCTGTTGTTCCTTTCTCACATACAATTATGTAATCCCATTATCGGGAAGATTTTGTACTCTGAAACAGATACATAGTGGATGATTTTACTTAGCCCCATGGTTTTTCCCTCTTTCGAGGTTTTCCACGTTAAAATTGTAGTTTTCTTGTTCACTTTCATTATTGTCTTTGGATTTCATAACGAGGGCTAAAGGCGTAAAACACTCTACACAGCGGTTTCTATCGCATAACAAAATATGATTAAAAAAACTTATTATTCACCTACACATTCATTGAAATTATGAAAGTATCTCAAATTGCAATAATATAACCAATAATCACATTTCAATAAATTCTATAATTATAACATAAATTAGTGAGTATATGATATGAACACATATCCCCAAGCCATCAACAGAGACAAAAGAATCAGGAGAAGGCCAAACTGGCTAAAAGACTTCACTAACACTCCCAAAATATTATAACAACTATCCAGAAGAAGATCCAGAATAAACAGAGAATAAATCAATAGGTAAATAAATAAAATAATCGCTTTTACAGAGGATTTCGGACTAGATATACACCAAGGTAAATAAGCTAAATAGCATGAAATCAAGAAACACAACTGCCAGCACAGCATCTAAAACAAGAAGACTAATAACATGAGATCAAGAAACATATCTGCCAGCACAACATCTAAACAGAAGAACTAATAGCATGAGATCAAGGAACCTAACAATACATGTGAGGCTCGTAAAATAATAATAGAAATTAGTTACAGAGACCAGCAAAGGAAGATTCTAGAAGAGCAAACCAAACACTATAAATAGAGATGAGGAAATCAAAGAAAGGGTTGAAGATTTATCTCAAGAACTTCTGTCTCTAGTTTCCTCTTTTTCTCTCTCTGTCTCGATCTTCTCCTTCCTCTCCAGGATATTTCTCAGGAAGAAACCACACACCATCGAAGGAGCAAATCCACGCTTCCCTTCTCGTCAGGCTGATCACGGTGGATCTTCCTTGGATCGACCATCGCGTGGAATCTCGGTGACAATCCTCTCCTCCATCTCCTCGCCTCGGGAACCCTAAGCAGGCGAGAAGGAAGCAAATGAGTTGCTTGGTTGATTCTATCCTTCCATTCAATTCCCATGACGGATGCTCAAGGCTACTCCACTAAAGCTCATCCACGATCCTCGCCAAAAGGCAGTCAAGAGAGTGAACACATGTAATCCACTAATCGCATTAATCGGCCGAGATAGAATAACACATCCAAAGGTTATTAGATATCCCACTCCATCCACGGTCAAAACAATTCTAAAGAAACACCATCCGTGATCCCATCCAACGAGATCAAAAGATGAGATCTGGACCGAAGGCAAATTTACCTCTGCACTGGGTTGAATCAAGGGTGGGTTAACTCGAAACCGACTCAAACCAAGGCGGAGAAGCCCAATCCGGAAATTAAAATCAAAGCATCCGATTCAAACCGGAAGAATTAATCACTCAAACCTCACGCTTTGATTAATTCGTAAATTAATCCATATCATTGGTGTGCTCTTTGAATCCCACAATCAAACAATGGCGATGGCACAAGAACACAAAGAAAAAATATTGAGGAATGCAAACAAAGCAAACAAAAATGATGAACAATGCAATCCATCACTATGATACTCAATGAAGTATCCGTAAGACTCTCCTCAATTGAAGAAAAATTGGAAAATAACTGTAAGAACAACAACAATCAGTGTTACCCAACCTCACTCAAATCTCTTTTCCTCCTAGACAACAAACTCAAAACAACAATAGGCTAGGAAAGTAGACATGCCTAGATTCAATGGAGAGAATCCTGTGAGGTTGGTCGCTTAAGGCGCACCAATTCTTTCAATATTATAGCCTCGAAGACCAAAATTCTTAATAGATCTGCTTAAAGATTAAGTTGGTACCAATGGATGCATCTTAATCACCAATTACACTCTTGGACACAATTTAAAGAGCAAGTTATTCAGAGATTTGGCCCTCATCATAGAGATTTAGTGGTGAACTTGCAAAATTACAAATGTAAGCAACGGAATTTTATAACGAATTTGAGGAATTAGCAAACCAAATATCGAATTCCACCAATTCTTACAGAGTTGCTTTGAATCTGCTTTAAGGCAAGACATAAAAGGGAAGTTAGAGCATTAGCTCACTACAGAAGCTTTCCAGATAAATTGATGGAGGATAGCTTGTCAAGATATAACAATACCAAGATATAACAGAACATACCAAGCCCAACAGAGTAAACAAAATCAGAACTATCAACCACCTTTGCTGCCAACACCCCCACTAATGCCAACAATTAATCAAAGCAATGGAATACTCAATAAACAAAACATTCCCATACAGAAATTGACCCCAACACAACTGGATGAAAGAAGGAAGAAGGGATTATGCTTTAATTGTGATGAGAAGTATCACAGAGGTCATATTTGCAAATCAAAAATGTTTACTCTAACAGTAATCAATGAGGACAAAGACCAAGATTTACAAAGAAGAAAATGAGTCGGAAATGCAAAAATCTACAAGAAGAATTCCAAATCAATCCTCAATGCATTTACGTCTTAACCCGAGAACCTTGAGATTACAAGGTTTAATTGGAAATAAAAGGTACAAGTTTTGATTGATGGATCTACCCACAATTTCATTCAATCAAAATTAGCAAAATTTATTGATTTTAAAATCACTCCTGATTTCAAGATTTCAAGTAGTATGGGAAACTTTAAAATGCTCGCATATGTTCTAATCTCCTATTCAACCACAATACTTTTATTGATTGCTATCTCGTTACCCATGCAAAGAGTCGATATAGTTTTGGGGTTCAATGGTTAGAATGGGGTGAATGTACATTTGATTACAAGAAGCTAACAATGAAATTCTACATTAATGATAAGTACAACACAAGGAAATACAACAAGTGGACGTAATTTCCCTTCATCGCTCTAAGTTGCAAAAAAGAATATTATCATGCTTTGATGAGTCAAATAACAGAGGAAACATTCCTCATAGTAGAATTCAATACATTGCCTAAATACAACAGTATTACAAACTTACCAGAGTTATTTCAAAGCCCAAAAGGCTTACCTCTAAGAAGAAATATAGACCATCAAATCCATCTCCACATGGAACTCAGAGAGTTAAAAAATTACGTATCCACATTTTCTAAAACTGAAATTGAAAGATTAATTAAAGAAAGAAAAGTGGTATAATCGAGAAAGTATCACCGTTTCTCTTCCCCTTTATTAATCAAAAGAAAGATGGTACTGAGGTTCTGTAGATTATGAGCCCTCAATAAAGTTACTATACCGTGATTCTATTCCAACTCCTAAAGAACTCATGGATGAATTATATGGAGCTAGATTTTCTAAACCTGGATCTAAGGTCGATATCACCGATAAGAATGGCAAAGGAAGACATTTATAAAAACCTTTAACATCATGAAACACTATGAGTTTCTGGCTATGCCTTTTGGACTCACAAATGCACCTTCAACATTTCAAGCTTTAATGAATGCAATCCTTAAACCATTTCTAAGAAAGTTTGTCTTAGTATTTTTTGATGATATTCTCATATACAGCAAGACATTAGAATTACATAAATATCATCTCCAAGAAGTGCTGAAATAACTCAAACAGCATTCAATGTTTATTAAACCCTCAAAATGTTCATTTGTACAAGAGAAAATTGACTACTTAGGTCACATTTTATCGCCCAAGGCAAAGTGGATCCCAACAAGATTCAAGTGCAAACATGGGTTACCTACACCAAAGAATTGAGAGGATTTTGGGTTTAAGTTATTACAGAAAAAATTTGTAAAATTATGAATTGCTTCCCCTAACATCTACCAAGCAATAAGGCTTCAAGAAACAACAAATTTTTATCAAATTAAAGCAAGTAATGACAACATTACCAAGATTAGCATATCCAAACTTTGCTCAACCATTTATCATTGAAACAGATGCATCGTAAAAGAATCGAGCGCTTCACACAAAATAAGCATCCAATTGCTTACTTCAAGAAGAAACTTTCACCTTTTGCATACGACATATGCAAGAGAATTGTATGCTATAATCAAACAAGGTAAGTGGAGACAATACTTGCTAGAAATAAGTTTACCATCGAATCGATCAACAAAGCATAAGAGAATTAATGCAAAGAAACAATTCAAACCCTTGAACAAAGAAAGATTTCGGTCAAACTGGGGTATGATTATATAATATAAACCGCATTACCAACAAAGCAACAGATGCTCCCGTAAAAAATGTTTAACACGAAGACTTGATTAAGGATCAAACACTCTTAATGTCATTAAACTCTCAAGATATACTCAACAATTCAATGGCCTTATGCAAAGAAATTACGGAGGAAACCAAAGCTAATAAGGAACTACAAGAATTATATAAAAAAATGACAATCCGTAATTATTTCCTCATTACTGACTAAGAAAAGGGCTAATTCATTCAAAGACGTAATTGTAATAGCAAAAGACTAACTTAAAAAACAAGATCATAAGAGAGTTCCATTCAACTCAATAGAGGGCATGGAGGCATTCGAAAACTATCAATTATTCAACAATTCTTCTGGAAACAGATTAAAAAGGATATTAAACAGTTTGTATCAACATGCCCCATTTGTCAACAAGTCAAATATGATACCCAGAGGCCAGCAGGATTACAACCACTGCCCATACCATTTGCAATATGGGAGGAGGTATCTATGGATTTCATTACTGGCTTACCTAAGTCTCATAATAAAATAACTATACTAGTAGTACGTGACTATCAAAGTATGCTCATTTTTCCTACCAAACAAAATTTTGCTTTTAGCTCAAATCTTTATCACAGACATTGTGAAACTCCATGGGATACCACAAGGAATAGTATCAGACAGAGACCCATTGTTTATGAGCAATTTTTGGCAAGAATTATTCAGATTAAGTGGAACAACTTTAAAACACAAGGTTTACCATCCTCAAACGGATGGACAAAGTATAAATAGAATCTTAGAACAATATCTAAGGAGCTTTGTTTTGGATACACCTAAGGCATGGTTACAGTTCCTACCATGGGCAGAACTCTCATATAATACTTCAATCAACACATCAACAAAAAAGACACCTTTTCAAATTGTCTATGGCAAACTTCCAAACCCTATAATACCTCACAATGAAATGACAACATCAAACACAGAAGTGGACAAGATGTTACAACAGAGGGACCAACTGCTACAGCAAATAAAAACTAATCTATAGCAAGCACAAAATAGAATGAAATAAATGACTGATAAACATAGAAGAGAGCTGCAATTACAAGTTAATGATCTAGTATTAGTCAAGATACAACCATATAGACAGACGTCAGTGACTGGGACTCAATATTCCAAGTTACAAAGGAGATATTATGGGCCTTTTAAAGTGCTACGTATGGTATGGTGGCTTATAAATTGAATTACCTACAACAATATACATAATGTATTTCACATATCTAGATTAAAACCCGCATGTGACTCTACTATCCATCCAAAGACATTTATCAAATCAATTCGAGATGGACAAATGTTTATCACACTCACAAAGTCCTGATCGAAGTTATAAAGGGAGATCAACAGATCAAAGAAGTACTAATCCAGTGGGAAGGACTATTAAAAACAGATATCTCTTGGGTGACAGAGAAAGAAATACAGGAAAATTTTCCTGATTTTGACCTTGAGGATAAGGTCAAGGTGGGGGAGGGGAGTAATGATATGAACACATATCCCCAAGCCATCAACAGAGACAAAAGAATCAGGAGAAGGCCAAACTGGCTAAAAGACTTCACTAACACTCCCAAAATATTATAACAACTATCCAGAAGAAGATCCAGAATAAACAGAGAATAAATCAATAGGTAAATAAATAAAATAATCAGCTTTTACAACAGAGGATTTCCAGACTAGATGCTCAATACACCAAGAATAAACAAGACTAAATAGCAAAATCAAGAAACACACAAAGACAAAAACAAAAGAAGACTAACATGAGATCAAGAAACATATCTGACAACATCTAAACAAGAACTAATAGCATGAGAGATCAAGGAACCTAATCAAATAATGATGAGGCTAAAATAAATAAATTAGTTACGAGACCAAAGAAGGAAGATTCTAGAAGAGCAAACCAAACACTATAAATAGAGATGAGGAAATCAAAGAAAGGGTTGAAGATTTATCTCAAGAACTTCTGTCTCTAGTTTCCTCTCTTTCTCTCTCTCGATCTTCTCCTTCGGGTATTTCACGGTGGAAGCCGAAAACACCATCGAAAGGAGCAAATCCACGTAGCGCTTCCCTCAAGCCGTCCTCGACATCCCGAGATTCTACGGTGGATCTTCCTGATAATTTATCAGAATGCGACAATCGAAGCTCTCCTCCATCTCCTCGTTTCTCCCTGAACCCTAACCGACGCCTGAAACGAAAGGAAGCAAATGAGTTAGGCTTCGGTCGATTCTATCCTTCCATTCGAATTCCCACCGACGGATGCTCAACGCGTACTCCACTAAAGCTCATCCCACGATCCGCCAAAAGACATCGTCACAGAAGTGAACACCAATCCACCGTAATCGTGATAATCGAAGCCGCAAGATAGAATAACACATCCAAAGGTTATTAGATATCCCACTCCATCCGACGGTCAAGAAACAATTCTAAAGAAACACCATCCGCGTGATCCCATCCAACGGCAGAGATCAAAAGATGCGAGATCCTACGACGAAGGCACCGAAAATTACTCTCTCACTGGTTGAATCAAGGGTGGGTTAACTCAGTAAACCGACTCAAACCAAGCTGGAGAAGCCCAATCCAGGGAAATTAAAAATCAAACAGATCCAGAATTCAAACCAGAAAGAATTAATCACTCAAGCCTCACTGTTTCAGCATTAATTCAGAAATTAATCCATATCAGTATAATGTTGCCCTGATTCTTAATAAGAAACTTTTTAATAACATATCAACTTGAAATGATAATAAATATTAAACTCTCCACTCTAAAATCCAAGTGAATCTATTCGGGCCTATAATTTAAGAAAAATCATAAAAAAAAATAAATATGTAATTTTAAATTTGATCAAAATAGTTTTAAATTTATTATTATTATTAGATAAATTTAATATATGATTATTCAATCATTTTACATTAATTTATTATATATTTTTAATTTTTAATAAAATAACACTAACTAAAGATTTAAGCTAAAAATATCTATGTGATCTTATAATATTCGCATTATCTTTATCACTATTAAGAAAAAAATAAGCTACGTGCATTTAAATATATGATAATTACATGACATCGCAACTTATATAAAGATAAAATAAATTATTTCATAATTGTGGTATCAATCTGTTCGTTCGCGCTGCTATTAATAGTTGTTGTCGAGAGAATTAAAGTGTTTAATAATAGATTAAAACATGACTTCGCCACCTATGGATTAAAATTTAATTTCCTGATATGAACATCTGAATTCAACGCCGTAAATGAATGAAATAGTCCGGATGCTCTGAATCTGAGCTAGCCACATACATACCACACAATTTATATGTATTTATATATCTGATATATTCCTGAAAATTCCTCTACAAGACGAATCTTGAGAAAGTTTAAAATTAAAAGGTCGATTAAGACTTAAAATATCACTAAACTTTGGACGCCGCTAAATTCTTAAAAAGCTCTAACATATGGAGTGTTTATAGTCAATCGGCCTCGATATTCCAAAGCCAAAAGATTTTACAACTTCATTTGAGCATTCAAATACACAAAATACATCATGATGGGAATCATCACGATGGAATGGTCTGATTTTGCAATGTATTTACGAGATGTCCTCCAATCTATAAATTTCTCCTCATATATGAGAGGAGCCAAGCATGAGAGAGGAGAGAGCTCTAAAGCTTGAAAATCCTCCAAGACAATCGTGCACAACTTCGAAGGTTGTCAACCACCGCCGGCCGATTGCTGAACCTGCCATTCCTTCTTGGTCACCATCATGACCTTCATCGATTGTTCCCAAATTGCTCACCATTATTTGCTACCACTAGCAACTATTACAACCTGAACGTGACTATATAGCTGTTGTCTGATTTTGGGATTCCCATTGTGAGCCCTTCTCATATACAATTATGTAATCCCATTATCGGGAAAACTTGTACTCCAAAATAAATATATAGTGGAAGCCTTTTACTGGGCTAGACCCATGATTTTTTCCCCTCTTTTATAGGTTTTCTGCGTTAAAATTTCCGAGTTTTCTTGTTCACTCTTTAAATACTCAAGTGTGTGTGTTGGATTTGCAGCGTACGAACTTTACTCTACCTGAACTAGTTTTCAAAGAAGCAATATCTAACACTTAAATTTTAACTTTTACAAATATAATACCCCAATCTTCAATATCACATCAAAAATATCATCATAATTCACTTTTTTAAAAGAAAAATATATCTTTTTAAGTATAGAAAAGTGTTAGATAAGTAAATATAATTTTAGGTGCTAGATACTTAAATACATAAGAATTGTGTGGCATGCATGTAAATCTTCCATATATAATATTTGATTAAGATTGCTCTACTCTTCTATAATGAACATTGCTTTTTTTTTGAGATAATTGAGCGAATTATATCGTTAACTTACACGCGTAATGCATGTGTAAGGACTTGAGCCTAAGACCTCTTAGTTGAAAGTCAGAGCTCTCAACCATTAGGTTAAGGTGCCTTGCATAGTACATTTCATTTTGTCTTATTTATTGGTATAATTTTGGAGTGCTTCAACGATTTTCAAAGTATCTTAAAGCCTAATTATTGAATGTGGGATTGCAATTGAGTTGAGTCAAATTATCGAACCGAGTACATTATGAATTAATTTTAATTTGATAATAATATAATTTTGCAATGTTCAAATTAAAGGTCTTATTTAAAAGTTTTTACTATTGAGTTTGACTTATATTTAGTTCTTCAACGTTAATGATCAAGTCAATCTTGTACCGTCACCTAACTTAAAAGTTGACAAGGCCATAGTGTGGCCGATTTAGGGTCAAACTATAGGGCAGTGGGAAAGTGTCTCTACTTAGAGTCACTAGATGTCTATCAATGACTAACATTCAACATTCATCATTCACTGATAATCAATATTTGCCTTTCTGATCTTCTGAACTCTCCTTCTAAAAGGAGGTTGACTAAGTTTATTACCCTTCATCACTTAACCTCCACAGTCCATCATCACTTTTCATATAACATTCATCACAATATGATAATTAACGCAAGAGGACTTCTTTTACTGTCATAAAATTACATCTTCGGTCTTCCTTATAGCTATAAATTTAAAATTTAGGGTTAGATATCTTATTTAAATATTTCTCAAGCCATAATCACAAATGCTTTGTATTTATCATGAATATATATTATTATCGTGTCTTCTCTTTATTGCCGCAGTTGTTTGTTTAATTATATCTTTCATTTAAAATTTACGTTTCTTATTTATACGATTATAAAATTTAGGTTTAGATCAATTATTTAACTATAAATACATTATTTAATGTTTTGGATTAATTCCCAATAAATTATTATAATTTCACCTCTTAGTTTGCAAAGTTGTTTGTTTAATTCATGAGAGTTTGTGCTTGATCTTGTCATTCTATGTGGGAATATTGCAATATATATATTCCCGTTCAGATGATCAGTCGTCCGTTCAACGCCCGGTTCTTATTTATTTTTTATTTTTAAAAAATTGGGATAGTTTTTATATTTTGTGCATATCGGAGTCATACAGTATCTTAATCAAGCCAATTTGGTATCGTTGGAATCGTAACGAAATTTTCTACAATTTTCATGTTGGTCAAAATTTACGATTGTGACCCGATATGTAGCAGTTTTTACGAATGTGTAGAAAAATTACTGCGTTGAACTGAAATTTGAAGTAGTTTTCATACATCATCTCATAACATTCTCATCCTATTATATATATATATATATATATACCATTACTAGCTAAAAGCCATCGAACTAATTATTTCAAGTATTATTAAATAAAATCAGTTGTCGAATACTGCATCACACACACAAAACCTATTATTTAATATTATGCTTGCAAACCAAAATTCATGTCATGCAATTAATAAATTTATCCACTAAAGATTTGTTTTGTAATTTGTCTATTAATAAAATTTGTTTTACATGTTAATATTACGCACAATAATTGTGCAAATAATTTATTGAGCTTCTAATATTAAATGTATCTGTACTCTATCCGATAAATATTGGTTATTATGATACATATATGACTAATGATTAGAGTATATTATTGCTTGCAGTAGAATAAAAATTGACGGCTTAATTTTATTGAAAATCTATCACATATATAAATATTTGAAGAGATATTGAAAAATCCCAGAAAGAGGGGTAAAAATTATAAAACCTGGCCAAGTAAAATTTTTTTACTATATATTTGCTTTGGAGTATAAAGTTTAACTTTTCTCGAAAAGGAGATTACAGAAAGCCTTCTTGATAGAATCGGTAGTAAATAAGAATAATTGTGATAATCGCGATCTAAAACGATAACGACGAGCAGTTGTTAGTAGTGTCCGAGATGACAGCGGTGATCGACAATGGCCGAATACGATGAGATAATGATGGTGGTCACGGGCAGCACGGCTGCATGGCGCTAATGACGACCGGAGGCCTACCACGGTGTGCACGGATGATCCAACGACGGTCACGGGTCTACCTGCTTCGAGATTCGCTAAGTCCGAGAGTTTCTCTCTTTAGTTTTTTTTTGGTGCCCTCATATGAAGAATGATGTGCTATTTATAGATTAAAGAGCGACGCTTATAAATATAATAAAATAAAACCACTCCATAAAAGTCTCAAAATAATTTCTTTCGATCATCATTGATGTATAACATCAAATTAAGTCGAATTAGATATCTGTACTTATTAGATCCGGCCATAGATACTCATCACTTATAAACACTCAATATTTAAGTTTATTTAAGATTGAAATATTCTAAAGTTTTTAATTATATTTTATATATATATATATATATATATATATATATATAAAATTAAAGTATTTGGCTATGATTTGATTCTTTTTGTTCGTAAATATTATAAATGATTATTATATATATTTTTTTAATTTTAAAAAGTATATTTTTTAGAATAAGGAAGAAACACTAATGCTGCAGAAGAGGTGGACCAATTTGTATGGGAGCTAATTTGGAACATATCGGGGTTGGTGGCTGATTCTCCTTTTTATTTTATTTTATTTTTTATTTGTATGATCATAGATCTATTTTTAATATATAATAAGCAGCTACGGGAAGTCGCATAGGGAATCATAGATTTATTATTCAGTTTGGCCAATAAATTAATTCATTATTTTTTATTTTTCTAAAGAATAATGAACTCTAAAATACAAATTTTGATATTAAAGAGATATATATATATATATATATATATATATATATATATATATATATATATATATATATATCTGTCAGATTAATGCTTGTTGAGTGCAAGAAAATCAGTTGCGGTAAAATAAAAATTTACATATTAGCTTTGTTGCAGAGTCCAACACACACATATATTTGAAGAATTAATAATTAAACTCCAGAATTTTTATGTGGAAAAACTTCGAAAAGAGGGTAAAAAATTACGCGTAATAAGAAAATCTTCCACTATATCGAGAGTACAAAATTTTCCGATAACGGATTATCGAATTATATATGAGAAGACATAATGGAATCGTAGAATCGACAACACAAATATATACATGACAGAGCGTAATGCTGCTTGCCGATAAGTAGATGACGATTTAAATGGAATAATCGACGATGACGGCCGTCTGCGGTGGTGACCGCGAGATGACCGGCGGTTTAGGGACGGCAAGAAGTTAGGCAGATCGGCGCCGCGGTCGCAATGCCCGACGACTGCGATAAAGCCGGCTCGTGGTCGAGAATAACCATCAACGATGGTTACGCGATGAGATTGATGGTAGGCGATGGCGGTTATGGTATGCGCAGAAATAGTCGACGCTGATTTACGCCTGCGATGCCGGATGACCTACCGGCCGGTGGCAGGACGAGATGGTCGACAATGGTGCGGACCGGCTGAATGCCGGCGGTGACGGCGGCCGTGGTCGGCGGGCCAACGGGGTTGGCGAAAGTGGTGGCACGATTATGCCGAGGATTTTCAAGCTTTAGACTCTCTCTATCTTTAATTGACCTCCCCTCATGAAGAATAGAATGAGGATTAAATGACGTTAAATACACGCAAAACCAACCACTCCATCGAGGCTTAAAATGATTCCCTTGATCATCTGATGTATTTTGCGTATTTGAATGCTCAAATGAAGTCAAAATTATGATATCTTGGGCTTTGTTAGATCTGGCTCGTCAAGACGCTCGATTTGACTATAAACACTCAATGTTTAAGAGTAGATTGATAAGTGTTTTTGATCCGCTTATTGAATGTATATTTTCGACATCAAAATTCGTTTTACCAAGATAATTTTCAGGGTCATATCAATGCTATTTTTTAAAAATACTTTTTTATATAATATTTATTTTATTTTTTAATTGATTGATATAGCAATTTATAATTTTTTTTGATAAAACTATAATATATCTAATGATGCATTACGAAGAAAAATATAAATTAGTTCTTGTAGTCAAGTTGTTATTGATCCAACTCTATAAAATTGTTAGAAACTTCTTAAACAAATGATATGTTTATTCTTTTACGAATTATTAATATTGTTTTACTTCATTAAAAAAACATTTAATAGTACATAAACCTGTAATCTGCTCTAAAATTTGTGCAATTAAACACTTAATTATTTTATTTTATCTTGACTTCTCCCATCTTCTCATTTGATTTATAAATTTTAGCATTTAAACTGCACGAATATCAATGAGTTGAAATAATGCTGATTTATATTATTATTATTATTATTATATTTGAGCAAAATGGACAGTTGCTCTTTGGGAAATTAATTTACGTTGGATCTCCCGGAGATTACGGTAATGACTTTGGTTTGGGCGATGTTAAGTACTCCATTTACTTCCAATTTAAATATTGAGAGATTTATATATATATCATACAGTTTTTATGTATTTACATATCTAATTTCTAAATTTTAATTATATATATATAACATCTTAATCTTTAATATCACATCAAAAATAATATCATTATTCATTTAAAAAAAATAAAATATACTTTTCAAACATAAAAAAATGATAAATAAATATCTAATTTTAATTATAATAAATGTAAATTCATAAAAATGATGTGATATGTATGTAAAACTTCTAAAATATTTATAACATTAATTTCTTTGAACAGTAAAGCCAATTTCTGAAATTTTCGTTTCTTTCTTGCATATTTTATGATATGTCGGCCACAGAGATCACTGACACAGAGCTAACGTGTAAAGCGATATATATATATATATATATATATATATATATATATATATATATATATATATATATATATATATATATATATAGCATTTATTAGGACAACTTATTAAAATACAGCCTCATGAAAAGTTGTAAGAAATAATAATATTTTAAATATATTTATCATATAATTTAAGGTTTTTATTTATTTATTTGAAGCTATAGTGTTCTAATTTGTGAGAATTCATGAATGTGCATATTATTAGATATATGGCATCAGATAGGTCGGTTTGAGTTAAGGTTAGGTTAGAATTAACCTGTTTCAAGTCATGAGAATGTAGTCTTATCGAACCCAATAAAAGTGCTAAAGGGTTATACATTCATATAATTATATTTTTTAAGCAAAATAAATTTCATTAAATAAATATGTTATATAAAACTATAAAAAAAAATCAAGATATAGATAACTATCATAATGCTTAGATATAGATGTTGTAGTTCTCATAGTTTTAATGCAATAAAAGTAGGCTAATCATATTAAAAATGACACATATATTAGTAATCTTAATATCAATATAGAGAATTATAAGGGCAAAGTGATTAGTATTTGAAAAGAGAATGATCATTAATTCAATTTGAATGAGCGACAATTATAAATTGATTAGAGTGTTATTTTTAATTTTTTTGAAAATAAATTCCATTTTCAACATGTAATGATACAAATAATTGTAGCTTTAGAATCATTTTGATGCATTTGAGTATTCATATATAATTAAATATAATGATTGGCATTTTAAATAGCTTTGAAATAGTGTTGTAAGAATTATGTAATTAATTATTATTCAATTTACTATTTAATAATTAATTATGTACTTAAATCTCATCAAAGAGAGAGTTTGATCGATCGCTTTAATCATTTATAAAACAAAGTGTCTTCATGAGAAACTGGCCCTCTTCCTACCCTTTAATGTAAGTGTCTCTCCATTAAGATAATTACATGAATAATATTTGGGTGAAAGAAGAGAAACCCTAGTTTCATAAATCAAAAAAACTCATGACAAATCAAAGTATGTGATTTATTTCTTAATTGAAGTTTTGTGAAAATTATTTTGTTCAAGATCTTGAATTTATGAGTTTATATAATTATGTTATATGTATGAGTAAAGAAATGTTTAACTAATCGATTCAAATTTCTAACAAGTAGACGTGCCAAGTTTAAGAACTTATGATTTTTCATTAAAAATTGATTCATCTTTTGATCGCTGAAATTTAATTCCACATATTCTAGTAGCTCATTCTTGTGATAATCCTTGATCAACGCTTTTCAAGTTAAGTACATTCTTTTCACTATTTTACTATAATGAAATCTTCTCATTTTATTTGGAGAATTGTTTTAGTTCTAAAGCCATTTTTGTTGACTTAAAGAGTAAGTGAGCCCATTAAGGCATATAAATTAAATGATATCTGAAAATCTGAACACATTAAAATTTGTTGCTCACTACGGATGTTACAACATATATTATGGATTAATATAAATCATCATATTTTGTTTATTTAACTTTTTGGATATATGTAGAATATATCTTTAATGCTATAAATTTTATTTATTTCAGATTTTATGTATGCAAATAAATCTGAAAATTTTATTTATTTCAGATTTTCTGCATACAAATAAATCTGAAAATTTTATTTAGTTCAGATTTTCTGCATACAAATAAATCTGAAAATTTTTATTTATTTTAGATTTTCTATATACAAATAAATCTGAAAATTATGTTTTGATTTACACAAAGTATACATATAAACAAATTTGAATGTAATTTTGATTTATGTTGTTGAAAAGAATTAATATAATTATGTTAAGAAAATTGCATAATCATTAAATTTGGATTTGTTCATGTATGACACTATACACATATTAGTGGTTTTCTTTATGTATTTCATTTAATTGAAATAATTATTATTATCATTATTTAATTTGATATTTATAGCAAGCATAATTTGTTAATCACCAAAGTGGTCGAATTAGAAAGATTTTGTAAATATCAAATTAAATTTATTTAATTACTCATGAGCATGTGATGCTAATAATGAAATGACATAATGAACTTTTATAAATTTATCATGAGTAATTAAAGTTCAATGATTATAAATTATTTAAGAATCACCCAAAGGTTGATTAGTCAATTTGTAATCATAAACATAATTGTGATTAATTAATATACTTGATTAGATGTGTTTAGCATATCCAAAGATAACAAACATATTTAATTAAAGTATGTATAATTGCCAATTATGTGAAATTGAAATTAAGCATCAATTATGTTTATTATTGCATATTGTAGTATCACCCAAAGGAGAGCTTCAATATGCATTATGTGATTATATGAATGCTATCTAAATCTGTTTTTATGTGTTTGTGTTTATAACTCAAACATTAATATCTTAGCATTTAATATTTCGCAGCATCTACTTCTTTTACTCTTCATTCGCAAGCTTCGTCTATTATAAAGTTTAATAAACTTAATTTTAATGAATGGAGTGAACAAATTCAGTTCCATTTAGGTGTCTTGGATCTTGATTTAACACTTCTTAATGATAAGCCCACTGTTATTATTGCTTAGTATCAATGAACAAAAGTCTTTCTTTGAAGCTTGGAAAAGATCAAATAGACTTAGTTTAATGTTTATGCGAATGACTGTAGCAGAAATCATTAAGCCAACAATTCCCAAAACTGATAATGCAAAGGAATTTATGAAGTATGTGAAAGATTTATCTCTTGAGTTTGGTTTGATAAGTCATGTACATTAATGGGTATATTGACCAAGAAGTTTGATTTATCATGCATGAGCACATCACTGAAATGATAAATATTGCAACAAGATTAAACACCATGGGAATGAATGTGAGTGAAACTTTTCTTGTACAATTTATTGTTAATTCTTTACCTCTTGAATATGGTCCATTCCAGATAAACTATAATATTATTAAAGATAAATGAAATATGAAATTACAAAGTATGCATATTCAAGAGGAAACAATGCTTAAGAAATAAGAAATTCACTCAGTTAATCTCATGGAATAATGAGAAATTAAAAGAAAACTAATTAAGAGGAATGCTAAGGGTAATAAAGGACACTTGAAGGCTAATGTGTCATCTCCTCAAATCCAAAAGAAGGTACATAAGTATGGTATATGTCATTTCTGTCATAAGCATGACCACTATCAGAAAGATTGCCAAAAACGTGAAGCTTGGTTTGAAAATAAAGGTAAGTCAAGTCCTTTTGTATGTTTCGAATCAAATTTGAAGTTCTTATAATACTTGGTGGATTGATTATGGTTATACCACACATATTTCAAATGTGATGTAGGGATTCCTTACGATCCAAATCATAAAGTCAAATGAAAGTTTGTTTCATGGGTAATCAAGTTAAAGCTCTAGTTGAAGCCATTAGAACTTATCGCTTAATTTTAGATATTAGACATCATTTAGATCTTTTTCAAACTCTTTATGTTCCATCTATTTCTAGAAACTTAGTTTCATTATCTAAACTTGATATAGCTGGATATTATTTTAAGTTTGGAAATGGATGTTTAAGTTTATTTAAGCATAATCATTTTATTAGCTCTAGTGTTCTTCGTGATGGTTTATATAAATTAAAGCTTGATAATTTATTTGCTGAAACTTTATTGTCATTACATCATAATATTGGAATGAAATGTGATTTGGTTTAATGAAGATCATCTTATTTGTGGGATAAATGTTTGGGTCATATATTTAAAGAAAGAATACAAAGATTAGTAAAAAATGAAATTCTTTTTCATTTAGATTTTATTGATCTTGGTATTTGTGTGGATTGTATTAAAGGTAAATCTACAAAACACACAATTAAGAAAGTGTCCACAAGAAGCACACAACTTTTAGAGATTATACACACTTATGTTTGTGGACCTTTTGATGTTCCAACTTTTGGTAAAAAAAGTATTTTATCACCTTTATTGATGATTTTTCATGTTATGGCTATATTTATTTATTGCATGAAAAATCTCAATCAATAAATGCCTTGGAGACATTTATTAATGAAGTTAAGAGACAATTAGATAGAAAAGTAAAAATTATAAGATCTGATAGAGGTGGTGAATATTATGAAAGGCATGATGAATTTGGACAATGCTTTGGTCCATTTGCTAAATTTCTAGAAAAGTATGATATTTGTGTTCAATATATAATGTCAAGAACACCACAATAAAATGGTGTTGCAGAAAGGTATAATCATACTTTAATTCATATGATTAGGAGTATGTTAAGTTATTCTACTTTACCTTTGTATCATTGTGGATGTATGCTTTAAAAATTGTTGTATATTTATTAAAGAGTTCCTAGTAAAGCTTTAAAAACTTTTTGAACTATTGGGAAGGAAGGGAGTTTAAAACACCTTCATGTTTGGGGTTTTAGAATTAAGAATTTATAATCCATATTAAAAGAAACTGATTCAAGAACAATCGTGGACATTTCATTGTTATCAAAAGTCTATAGATTTTATTGTCCTAATCATAGTAAAAAAATTATTGAAACTCAAAATGCTAAGTTCATTGAAAATGGTGATATTAGGGAGTACGTAACTATGAAATGTAAAAAATTTAAAGAAGAAGCTAAGTAAAAATTCATTTATCAATTACTTCTTCTAAAGTTATTGTTCCTACAATTGTTGAACAATTTGATAATTTACAAGAATAACAAATGAATGACAATACACCACATAATAAAGTTATCATCAATGATCCTATAATTGATGAACCACAAGAAATAACATTAAGACGTTCTCAAAGAGAAAGAAAATCTGCTATTTCGAATGATTATCTTGTTTATTTACAAGAGTCAGAATTTGACTTAGAAATGATAATGATCCAGCCATTAAAGTATTAATTCAAAAATGGTTAGATGGTTAAAGAAGAGTTAAAATAATATTGGATCTCATTGAATTGTTCAAGGTTCTAAAAGAGTTGGATGTAAATGGGTCTTTAAGACCAAATGTGACTCTAATGGCAATATAGAATGTTATAAAGCCAGACTTGTTGCCAAAGGTTTTACTTAAAAGATGGTATTTTATAAATAAGATTCTCTCTTGTTTCCAAAAAGGACTCATTAAGAATCATTATGATATTAGTGGCTCATTATGATTTGGAGTACATCAAATGGATATGAAAATTGCCTTTCTAAATAGAAATTTAGAGGAAGAAGTTTATATGAATCAACATGAAGGTTTTTCAATTAAAGGAAAAGAACATATGGTATGTAAACTTAAGAAATCAATATATAGACTTAACCAAACTTCTCGATAATTGTATCTTAAGTTCAATGATATTATTACTACTTTTAGATTTAAAGAAAATATTATTGATCGATGCATATATCTAAAGGTCAGTGAGAGTAAGTTTATATGTTTGACTTTATATGTTGATAATATCTTACTTGCAACTGATGATCTTGAATTAATGTATGAGGCCTAGAAATTTCTCTCAAAAAACTTTGAAATGAAAGATATGGGTGAGACATTCTATGTGATAGGAATTGAAATATTCCGTGATAGATCACAAGGATTATTAGGATTATCTCAGAAAGTATATATCAAAAATGTTTTAAAGAGATTTCAAATGAAAAAGTGTTCTGCAAGTATTGTTCCAATTCAGAAAGGAGAAAAATTCAGTCTTATGCAATGCCCAAAGAATGAATTGAAATATAAGCAAATGAAACAAATTTCTTATGCATCTATTGTTGAAAGTCTGATGTATGCTCAGACTTGTAGACGTGATATATTAGTTTTTGTGAGAATGTTGGGTAGATATCAAAGTAATCCAAGAATTAATCATTGGAAAGTCGAAAGAAAGTTTTTGATATTTGTAAAGGAACGAAAAGAACATATGTTCACTTTAGAAGATCCGATCATCTTGAGGTGATTGGGTATTCGATTCGATTTTATGGATGGATACGAAAATCCACATTTGGCTATTTATTCCTACTATAAAGGAGCTATCTCATGAGAAGTAAGCAGTCCATTCGTGATCCACTATGGAAAGTTTGTCATATTTTGAAGTCACAATTCATGGGTTATGGTTGCGGAATTTCTTTTCAAGACTTGGAGTTGTCGACAGTATTGCCAAGCCGTTGAAAATTTATTGTGATAATGCCGCAGCAGTCTTCTTTTCTAAGAACGACAAGTATTCAAAGGGTGCTAAACATATGGAATTGAAATACTTTGTCGTTAAAGAAGAAGTTCAGAAACAGAGAGTGTCATTTGAGCACATTAGCACTAATCTTATGATTGATGATTCTTTAACTAAAGGATCAACTTAAACTATTTAATGAACATGTTGAAAAGATGAGCATTATTAAAAGCATTATTGAATTCATTATGCTCTTTATGTATTTGATTCTCTGAGCTCTTTATTGAACTATTTCTGGCATATTATCGCATCTTGTTTTATTATGTTTGAATGTATATACATGAAAGAATTATGTAAATGTTAACAAGATTTGTCTTTTATAAAAATATTAATGTTGGACCATTATGATTATCTCTCATTATAGATCAAATTAAGTGTAAAATTAATATTGTGATACATGGAAGAAATATGTCGCACTAATGATATATAATCGCCATGATCCCTATTAATTTTTTACTTAATACTGAATTACGATTTGATTAAATTAAGAAAATTTTTGACATGTAATGCGCATTATGTTTATATATATAATTATTAAATCTTTAAATTGAATAATATTATATGTGCCAATGAGAGAATGTAAGAATTATGTAATTAATTCTGGTGACCCACATTAATTATTATTCAGTTTACTATTTAATAATTAATTATTTTAAATTTCATTCAAGAGAGAGTTTGATCGATCGCTTATAATCGCTTGATCAAACAAAATCTCTTCATAGAAACTACGCGCCCCTCTTCCTACCCTTTGATGTGCAAGTGTCTCTCCATTAAGATGATTACATGAAGAATATTTGGGTGAAGGAAGAGAAACCCTAGTTTCACAAATAAAAAAACTTATGACAAATCAAGATATGTGATTTATTTCTTAATTAAAATTTTGTGAAAATCATTTTGTTCAAGATCTTGAGTTTATGAGTTTATACAATTATATTGTATATATGAGTAAGAAAGAAATATTTAATGAATCGATTCAAATTTCTAACAAATGTCACATATTCTTGAACGATAGATGATAAGCATAAAAGATTACTAGTAATCTATTATATTTTCTTCTTCTAAATATTAAAATTTATAAGTCTATTTTAAATTATCAGGATTTTTTGAAAAATTAAATTACTATTTAATATCCATGTAAAAATTTTTATTTCTAAATTATTTTAAAGCAAATAATAAATCTTCGTAAATCTTATTATTATTTCTGATAATTATTCATTTCTGATGATTTTTTGAGTTGCACTGCATTAGAGAGAGCAAGACGAGTAATAAATTAATTAGGTTTATAAATAAAATTATTCGCACGAGATTGTTGACCGTTCTACTCAAGTAGATTACAAGAGCAGAGGGATTAAGATTGAAGTGACAAATATATATATATATATATATATATATATATATATATATATATATATATATATATATATATATATATATATATATAATTTGATTGGCGTGACGTTGAGCTGTAGAAGTTGAAGGGAGAATGGAGACGAAGAAGGTGGCGGTTCGATTTGTCGCATTCTTTGCCGCGGTCTAAGCAACATGGCCCGGTTCAGCAACCCACATGGCTCGAGAATGTTTTCTTGCCTTCATATATATATTTTGGGTCTCAAATGGCACGAGTATTTAAATAAATATTTCAAGAATTAATTATAGTGCCTATTTAATTTGTATAAAATATATAGTGGAGATAGTATAATGCCTTCTATGAGATGAGCTAATAGTATTATAAAAATTTTAGTCCAACTAGGTCTAAATCAAATGGTTATAAGTATAATTTTAAAACTTATCTAGGTATTTGGGAAATTTAACTTCATTAAGGACTAACATGTTCAAGAAAAAAAGCAAAACAATCAAAGTGGATCAATTCAAAACATTTGATTGAGTGTTTTCTTTAATAGGAATGACCAAATTGTCACTTATAAATGTGTATAAATAAAATATGAATTTTATAGTTAAGGAAAACTATTTGGGTTGTCAGAATTCTCATACATAATGAATCTTAAAGCTCCAATAGTCGCGAACCCTAACAAACTTCAAACACTTGATTTTGCTGCTATTGGCGATTGCCACTGTCATAAGTATACTAACCGACACAATGATAATCAAAATCAACCATCTATTATTAGCGATTGCCATTGACATATGTACATAGATCGCTACAATCATTGTCAACATCAACCATCTTGCAATAAGTTGATATCACCTTTTGACATTACCAATCAATTATTAATGCTAACAATCACCATTATCGAGCCATTAATGTCCATTGTCAAATATTCTTTGGCACTAGTCTCTATCATCAATGTCAGCCAGCACTAATAATTGATGCAGCTTAGCATTTACTTTTTAATATCATCAAATCCAATAATTTATGTCTTGTAGTCTTACCTCCTCTAATAAGCCACAAAATTATATCATTATTGATATGACACTTAAAATATTATTAGTCGAAGCACGAATCTTGATGTTAAAAGCAAGCTGATCCGAAGTTGAAACTGGTCGAGATCAAGCTCTTAAAATATCCTTAAACTTTGTGATATCCTAAATCAAATATGAAGATAGTCAAATCGAAGGCCTCTCTCAGCCTGCCCAAGAAGCCAAAGATCTTAAAATTCGACTTCATTTGAGCATTCAAATGCACAAAATACATCATATGATCAGGGGATCATTTTGCGTCCAAGTGGATGGGTTTTGCATGTATTTACAGATCCACTTAAATACCCCTCATTCCTCATATGAGGGGAGGCCTGAAGGAGAAGGAGGGAGAGAGGAGAGAGAACTCTAAAGATCCTCCAAGCACTGCTGCCACTCGACGGCAACCACCACCGCCATCCACCAGATCCCGCGCCATTCGTTGTTATCATCATCACCCACCATGCCGCGATATCAAGTCGTGGTCAACATCGTCGCCAACATCGGCCAACATGCTCGTCAACTTCGTTAACATGCCGTTAACATCGTTGCCAACCGCCGTCATCGTGCCAATATTACTACATTACTGCTGTCCATTTTCATATATACATGTAATCCAGACGGAAGATCTTGTACTCAAAAGATACATAAGGGGCTTTCTTTTCCTCTTTTGAGATTTTTCACGTAAAAATTCTGGAGTTTTATTGTTCACTCTTTAAATACCTTTGTGTGTGCTGGATTTCACAACGAAGCTAAGATGAATACTTTTACTCTACCGTAACTGATTTTCTAGCACGCAACAATTATAATCTTCAACACACATAATAAACTCTCATCAATTGAACTAGGTCATAAATTTTTTTTTCCTTGAGTTTCATATATATAAATTTATATACACTAGTGTGATATAGGTTACTTATTCATTTGTATGTAAAATGTTCATATAATATTAAGATGATAGCATATTTTTTCTTACTATCATAAATTTTTTATTTATAAAAAGTATAAAGTCAAAAATTTTAAACTAGGGCATTTATTAAAAAAAAATATACAATATGATTTATTGAATCATAAAATAAATTTAGATTCTTAGGACCAATTTATATTAACCTCAATTTTTATATGCATTGCTTGAATTCATTTGTTATAAATTTAGCTTTTATGATTGTTTATATAATAATGATTTAGTTTTATACATCCGCAAAATAATTTTATTATGTAAATTAAAAATAAATAAATAATATTCTAACTCTTATTTTATTACTCTAAGAATATGTTATTATTGCTAAATAAATAAAATTGAAAATAATTAGTTAGCCTCAGAATTAAAACTTCTCACAAATTTAGAAGTAAATTTTAAAAAGATTAAGCTTGATTTAATTCAAATAAATACTTTAAAAAAATCACTTATTGGATTAAGATCTAATAACTTTTGCACATTTCCAGTAAAATAAATTGACCCTTGAAGTTGCCATGCAACAAACAAACATTCTCTCTCTCTCTCTCTCTCTCTCTCTCTCTCTCTCTCTCTCTCTGTCTGTCTGTATATATATATATATATATGTTATTATTGAATTATTAGGTATTATTTACAATGTATTCAATTGCGCCGATGATAATTAACTATTATCATTAATTGATAATAATTGAAGAGGTCATGAATTCAAGTCCACTGTGAGAAATATTAAAATGTCCATTTCAAATGCACTTTCCTTCATTTATTCATGAAATACATTTTGTATAATTTTAATTACATCATATTTAATAAAAATAAATAAATAATGAGCTAAACCTCATTCATTTAAATTGATTTGCTTAAATAAAATTATGGTAGTTAAACCATGCAAATAACGTGATTATTTGATATGATCGTCTACATATCATTAGTGACAACTTTAGATCAATATGGTCTTAATAATATGTAATAATAAAACTCCATATTAAAGAGAATATAATTTCCGATGTACTAAAAGAAAAAAAAAAATTATTATCGGAATTTCCATAAATAATGAATATTGATTACGTTATAAGATAAATATAATATTTTTGTTTTCCAAATAAAATATATTTTAACTGTTTTTTTTTTAACCGTGCTCGGAACCGTATTATAATTTTGATTATAAGACAAAGAAAACGCTTAATTGTGGATTAGTTGCGGTCAAATTATCACTGACGGCACACTTAAACCAATGATTTGACCGCATTAAATTAAACCACTGGATCACGTGAGTCACGTGAATTTTTTGATGGCGTCCGAGTCAGCGCCAGCTATACAGCACTTGGGCCCACAATCGGGCCCATGGAATACCAGCTGTCAGAAGAAGACGGGTCGCCATCCAAATGCGGCGGCTCGTGATGCGTGTGGTCTCGGCCACCGTCACGTGCCGGTAATTACCGGACGCCCTGGTCATACAGTGATTCCGTTCCGAGATCTTTCGATTCCGTCCTCTCTCTGGGGATCGTTTGATTATTAAATAGAAAGGTAAGGGTGAAAAATGGAAATTCAATAAAAAGAAATATTTTAGGAATGTTGTTTAAGCCGATAATAACGGGATTTTTCACTTCCGACCGGTGGTGCGATGCTATAAAAGAGGTAGTTTTGGTACTTACAGGCCTGCGCTCCCTTTCTCTCTCTTAGCGAGGTGTGTTTGGCCACTGGGTTTTCCTCTGCTTCACTCCATTTTTCTTCGCTGTTCTCTCTCTCTCTCTCTCTCTCTCTCTCTCTCTCTCTCTCTCTCTCACTGGTTTCTGATATTCTCGGGGAAGAGGAGAGGCAGAGATATCGAAGAAACTAGAACTCTGTGCGGCTTCTTCTGTTCTTCTCTTCGGAAGTAAAGGACAGCGGGTTACAGCTCCGTTGAAGAGAGGCTGGGCCCTTTTTCGGTAACTATTTCGCTTTTTCTGTTCAAGTCAAAGAAATTTCTTTATCTATACACTGCTTTCTTTGGGAACATGGATGCTCTGCGGTGCTACTCTGTTTCTCTCCTTCTCATCTCTAATAATGGAGTTATGGTCTAGTAGTCAAGGAGGAATCCGTAGTGCGTTGGTATCTTTCTTCGCACGCTGTCTGCCTTCCCTTCTTGTGTCTGCTTTCCTCGAAATTTCACGTTCCACTTTTACGGTGTGATTTCTACTTTATTTGTGTTTGTTGCTGGCTTTTAACTTCTATCGACTATCTTGCCTTGCTTTTGATCTTTATTCCTCTGTAAGTTTATCAGAAGAGGAATCCCTCTTTTGGTTTGCTTTCTTCCTCATAAAAGTCTAGTTTTATCCTCAGATAATGCGGCTGGTGTAAACAATACCAGACCTGGAAGGCGATGGATGGTCAGTACTTAGCTCCGCTGAAGCATACTGTTCACTTGGAAGTGACCTCCAAACCATTTCATCCCCTATCTCACCGTCCGGCGATGCCCACCTTCGCCGGCGCCAACACAGTCCGCTTCTTCTGCGACGATGTCGATGCTACAGATTCCGACTCCGACTCAGACGACTCTTGCTTTCGCCGACGCCGAGTGAAGCGATATGTTCAGGAGATAAGATTTGAGGAGCGAACTGGGAGGACAGCCGTTGAAGGTAAAGCTGTCAAGGCTAGCGCCGGCAAAAGAAAGAAGAAGGGGATAGCCACGTTGGAAAAGCAGCAGCCTATCTCTGGCGTTCCGAGGTTTCGCGGTGTCCGGCGGCGGCCATGGGGCAAATTCGCGGCGGAGATTCGCGACCCAACACGTCGGGTTCGAGTCTGGCTCGGCACTTTCAACACCGCAGAGGAAGCCGCTAAGGTCTACGACTCAGCTGCCATCCAGCTGCGAGGCCCCGACGCTGCCACCAACTTCTCCTCCGCTCCGTCGAAAGAGACTCCTCTTCTGCCTCCGGCACGAAACCATTCCATGACAAACCTCTCCGTCTCCGGAGGGTACGAGTCCAGCGAGGACTCCCACAATATTTGCTCTCCCACCTCCGTCCTCCGTGGATTCTCTTCTTCCGCTGCTGTCACTGAGGAACCAGAGAAGCCCTCTTCCAGCGGCTCCATCAGCTTGCCGGAGGAGCTTACCGGCGAGCTCATGGTGTTCGACGAAATGCCTCTTTACAGCGACTTCCTGGATCTCAGCGCTACCGAGCCGAGAATTTTCGAGGACCCAATGGATCAGTTCGAGTTATTTGCGAATGAATCAGTGATACCCAACAGCTGTTTTGACCTTCGATCATCTCCGTGTGAAGCCGGAGACGATTTCTTCGAAGACATCGCCGATCTGTTCCCTCTCGACCCCCTCCCCGCCGTCACCATCTTCTCATCTTAAAAAATATCGGCGGCGCCATCTCGTTTCGCTCGCCGGACGCCGAATCGGCCGATTTTGTAGCGGAGTAGAGGAACTTCTCAATTTTTTGCGGCTTTTTTCTTTTTTATTTCCTTTTTTAATGTATTTCCCTGTCTCTCCTGCTCATTTATCTCCATAAACTAACGGCGATGTAACGGACGCTTCTGTTTGAAGTTTTGAAGTTTTGAAGTTTTGAAGTTTTGAAGTTTTGAAATTTTTTAATATTTGAGTGCCGAAGTGTTTTTAATATTTCATATATATAATGATATAAAAATTACAAATTTAATTCCAAACGAATTTGATCCTGTTAGCTTGATAGTAATCTTTATTTATTAAGAAGCCATTTGGGATTACTTTTATTTTTTATTATATATATTTATTTTATTTTATTTATGTTTTATTTAAAAATAAAAATATTTGATTGTTATTATTATCTTTAAAAATATTTAAAATAAAAAATGAAAATATATAAAAAAACATTCTAAATAAATATACTTTGAGAAATAATATAAAATAAAATAAAGTCGATCCTAAAACAGCCTCTAAATAATTAATATTATTTCTCAAATTTATATTTCAGCTTACACAGCAAAAAAAAAATATTGAGTAAAAGTAACATTTTGATGAATTTAATCAACCGAGTTAGAATTATCAAATACATATGAAAAAAAAATTGTTTTGGCGATATTTAGAAACATATAATTGTGATATTTTTACCGTAAACTGATCCGTCCTTTTTTTAACGAACTTAAAACGTAGCAGAACATGATGGGCTTCGGGCGTGAATTGCAAGGTATTTTCGCTCTGTCCAGTGGACAGGACATAGGAGGACTTTGTTTGTGAAGTGCTTGTCGGGTAGATATATGATGGGCTCGCCAGAGCTCGATCTGGACCCGACCCGGCCCGCTTAAATTGACTAGCTTGCCTGCCAAATGGGCGCGCAGTAGGATGAAAATCAAAATCAAAATTAAACCGAGAAAAAAAAAGAACCCAACTAACTGAGCTGTTCAGTTTGGTTTTTTTTTTTGTTTTTGTTTTTTTATTGTTTATGAGATTGAAAATATTATTATTTTTTATTGTTTTTAAGAATATGAATTATATGTTAATACATGTAAGATTAATATTTTATTTGCGTATCATCATTAGGAATATGATTATTAAGTTATTAATTTGGGATTAATAATTTATGTATTAATTTGATGGTTGGTAGGCTCAAAAAACTTCGTTGTTATGAGCGTCTTATTTCGTTATGTAGCTCGTGTTGCTCGTTAGTTAATTCAAACGTAACATTTGTTCGATCGTGTTCGGCTCAAAATAAAAAATTATATTATTATTATTATTTATTACTATTATTATTATTATATTACTATTATTTTTATTTATTACTATTATTATTATTATTATTTTATTACTATTATTATTATTTATTATTATTATTTATTACTATTATTATTATTATTATTATTAATATATCATAAATGTAAGCGACTTAAGTGGCTAAAACTTTGTTATATGCAAAAGATCGCATTCAATTCCTCCCTTTGTCAAAAAAAGCTTATTGTTCGCATAACCTCGTGAAACCAAGCTCGTTAAGCTCGCTTTAGTTAAAGGAACACAAACAAATATTTCAAGCTCGATATATAAACGAAGTCAACACCTAATAAAATAAATTTCAAACGAAACACAAACAAGAGTTCTTTCGCCAAACTCTACTGCTTACACCCCAAGTTCCTTGAAGGTAAGCATTATATTATATTTATTATCTCTATTTTATTTTTATCAGTATATAAATTTTCAGAAAATATAAAATAATTAAAAAGTTAATTTTATTTTATTTTTATGAAAAAAATTACAGACCATTAATTATATAATAGAGATAAAAGTTGTACGGTCCTTCCTATAATTAACTTTTCTAAGGTGGATCCAATCATCGGAGTCCCAAGGAAGCAATGTGGGGTAATTTAAAAAGGAAGAAAGAAAGCATGCAATAAGATGTCAGAAGCTTTCAATATTGCCATATAAAATTAATAATTAAGGTCATGCAACATTCCATCTACATTTTTCAGTGCTTGTTCTTCCTTTCCTTTTGTTTCAAGAAAACTAAAGTTTATTTTAAGCACTTGATTTCATATATTTATACTTTTGGCCATAATGCTATTATACATCATTTTGGTGCATTGGGTTTGACAGAGGTTGTCTTCTTATGTGTTCCCATAAGTAAAAGATTTAAGTAAACTTTTTTACTTATAGTGTAGAGAATTTATTCAAAAAAGGATTATTATGAAGTATTATTTTTCTTGACATTCAAATTAAGTATGTGAACGTAGATAGGTAATACTTGTGGACGTATGAAGTGCTCATGAGTGGGAAGTGGGCGAGCTAATCTCGCACTATGTGAATAATTGAGGCCTATTTTTTTATCTTACTAGTGCCAGTTTCGTGTTTGACTGAAGAAATTACATGAAATTAATAGTGTAATCATCATTATTATATGTGCAAATGTTTATTCATTTATATATGCTTATATGTGTATGATTATAAATTAAAGTTATGTATCTGGCCTATGACCTAGTTAATTGATAAAATATGCTTTATACTCATGAGAAAAATGAGAAAAATGAGAAAAATGTTACTATAAGCAGCGTTAGAGAATTTTATTCCGGTATGCAGATCTTCGTCGGCTCAAAATTATCCAACACACAAGCAGGGATATGAACAGGGGTTATCGGAAAACCCGTTAAGGGAAAACCACGGCCTTGCCTCAGAACTTTCACTATGTGTTCAAAGATACAGTCGCTTCTTCGCTGAGAAGAAGGTGTTTACAGGGGCGGAAACAATATTCCGAGCAATATCGATCAACTCCAACCCAAGGGAGAAGTTTCCCAAATATCGGCAGGAACTGATCTTCCGGGAGCAACCTCTTGATCTTCAGGAGAAAGGAGCGGTGACTGGTCTTTTCTATCCCCCTGAGGCATCTCGATCTTCGTGCACTACCGGGTGGCACTGATGATAGATCGTCGGCCAAGGTCGACCGGTGGTTCTCGAGCTCTCAAATCGATTCTGGCCCCTCTCCAAGGTAAGAATGAAGCTCTATTTATAGATTTTGGGAGTGGCGCTAAATGCTCAAAAGGATCTCAAGATCTCTTCCAGAAGGTTTCGAGGCAAAGAATCGAGTTACGACGCGAGGTACTTTATCTCGGTGCGATCAGTGGGAGGACTTAGAACTCGGCGCCTTCAAGAGCATCATACGGATCACGTCGTGAGCAGACCGCGGTATGATGTAGAGGTGAAGGCTTTGAGAGTGTTGATGAAGGCTTCATCCGAGGTTTCTTGAAGGGGACACGCTTATCGCAAGCTGGAGTGGTGTGAGGTCCTTTCTCAGCTTCGCCACCCTTCTGCGATGACGAGGATGACATAGTTCTTCATCATCTACCATGAGACCATCGTCCGTAGTTGTAGTTTTATGTTGCAACGCTGTTGTATTTATTTCCGGTTGATTATACTTGTATGTATGAGAAATGTTAACGATCCACAAAATTGTTTGTGAATATTTGAGTCAAAGTGTACCGATGATAAAGATTCGCATGTAAGATCATTAGAAATGCTACATGACAAACTTGCACGAATATATTTATAGAGGTTCTCTCCTCTTGATCTATCCGGGTGTATGGAGCGATGTTAACTGTTATGGAGAAAGTTGTAGTCATGAGTTGCCAACTTATCCAAGGTTGTTTATCGAGCGCTACAACACGTTAACCGCATCTAATATTTATGAGGTTCTCTCGTAACCTCTGCTCTATCTGGTTGTGTATCGGAGGCTTACTCAATGATGTTAACCCCGTTATGGAGAAAGTTGGCCATGAGGATTGCCAACTTATCCAAGGTTGTTTATCGAGCTGCTACTCGACGATGTTAACTCAGATAGAAGATCGATCAATTCTGGGATCGATCCACTGAATGATACAACAATACATGATCTCGAGTCCGTGTTTTAAAATGCAAGCGTAAGTAAGAAAAAGTCACAATATGTATGAGAACTTTAACATAGATACACCTTGATGCCAAGGTTGGATAATAAGTACGACAAACTGAGTATCGATAAATGTGTAATTCGATAACAATAATTGTAATACAAATATACACGATGATAATGTTTTCCGTGATTCACTAGAATAAGAAGCGATATATCACCGGTAGTATTCTGAGGTTTGTAGCATTCCGCGTGGGAGAGTCTTCCCCATACTATCCTTAAGCTTGAACGCTTGATTTTACACCACCACATACCGCCTTCCCAAACCGGAGAGTTTGTTCTGTGGGCCTTTTCCCCGAGTCGAGACTGAGACGAGGTCCCCAACAGATATTGGTCGGTTTTACCTTCTGCTGAAACCTCGAGCAATCCTTGTCGATGAAGCCATTCTGAGACATGTCGCGTCTCTGTAGAGATCCAAATGGAATCGCTTATCGTCCGCAGATCAAAGTTATGGGTTCTAGGCTCGGACCATGTCGACCGGAATAATTTCGCCCAAAACAGATTGTAGAGCTTCCAAGAGAGTTCTCGATAAGCCCAAAGAACATTGATAGTTCTTCGCCCATTGCCTCCTGGTTCACTGTCTTTACTCTTTAGATTGTCCTATTGGTGACTTACCCCATTTGCCCGCGGATGGGATACAAACCCCATTTGGAATGTCTTTAATAAATAATATTTTTCCAAATAAATTGCATTTGCATTTCTGATTTTGGCCAGTCAGCCTTCCACCCACTTCGGAAGTAATCAACGCCAAGATTATGAATTTTCGCTCAAAGGGCAATGGGAAAGGGTCCCATTATGTCGATCCCCATCGAGCAAAGGGCCACGCTCGATAGTGGTGAGTTCTACGATGGTGTACGAGTGAGATTGGAATGTAACCGACACTTGTTACACTTTACAAACTCCAATGCATCATTCTTCATCAGGCCAAGAAAACCTTGCCTCATGATTTTGAGGGCGAGCTTTTCCTCCCAAATGTTCACCACAAATTCTCAATGAACCTCTCAGATTGCATAGCCTCCGGTAGACACTGGCCCTAAGGACCGCTTGTAGAGTTCGTCACCGACATTATGGTTCAAGTTTCACGCCTGAGACGGATAAAGATCGGGGTCTGGCAAGGCCCCGCTGAAGAAGGACATGATCGTCAATCCATGAAGATTCTTTTGGTCCTCCGTATCAGATCACCCGGCCTCAATACCGGGAAAATGGATGTCCTCTATGTATTTTCAAAAGATCTCCGTCGTTGTTATGGCTTGAGAGGCATCCGCTCGCTTCTTAATATGAGTTACCGATGGGTCTCGACTCGCAAGAAGTGACTTTGCCAAAAGACTGATCAGCAAGTCGCGATGATGGTATCAAGTCTCCTTCAACCGTGAAACCACAAGTCGCGGAGTCCTAGATGGCTAAGTTCGGACCTCACAAATAATGGCGAGCCTTAGTCCCGCTACGGGGCCTCGCATCACATTATTGGTGGTCGAACTTTAGTCGAAGCTGCTCTAAAGTTATTTTACTGGGGAGATAAGCAAAATTCCTCGCCCCGCACCGGCAAGCTCCATCAACATATAATGTCCATTGATTTGTCATGGAGTGATGAATGATTTGTTCGTGTGGTGATGGGATGGTACATTCTACAACAAGTCGAAGCACTTGTGACTTTATATCGATGCGGAAAATGGATGTCAAACTCTCCAAGCGACCACTTCATCAACCTTTACATAGTTCTTAATGGAAGATGAGTGTAGACGCTGATGGTGTGGGAAAAGTACGCAATTTTCGCGTAATGCACCACGCCGCCTTATCGCTAGGATAGCGCCCTTCAGACGAAAGGATTTTACGACATAGAATTTGGTAATGAATTCTCCTCAGACGAGACTTACGAGAAGAAACAAAGAAGATAGATGTACGCCTTCTCTCGGATAGCTTTGATAATGAGGGGAAGCTAACACTGGTTGCTCAAAAGCGCCGACATTCATCTCCCCACCGGAATCCATTTCCTCGCACCCTTAAGATTTTGAAGAATGGTAGATACTTATCTCCGAAGGCCAAGAATCGTGATAAAGCCGCAATCCTTCCAAATAAACGGACTTCCTTGATCGTTCTGAGGTGACATGTCCTGAGTGCTTTTATCTTCTGGTTGGCCTCTATCCCGCCGAGTGACCATGAAGCCTGGAATTTCCTGCAGGAAACTCCAAAAATGCACTTGGTGAGCCGCATTCAGAAGTGTCAAGAATATCAAAGCACGCTGCATCGTAAATATGTCGTGATATTTCCAAGCTCTTCACCAAAGATATCATCAACATACACCTCCATAGGCCCTATAAGATCCTTGAAGATCTTATTCATAAGGATATGTTGCTCCAAAGATTTTTAGTCCAATGGCATGACCGATAGCAAAGATAATCCCTTATTGAAGGATGTTGCTTCCTCATCTGCTTTTGTTCATCCATTTGATTGTAAAATGCATCATGATCCGGTGTCGATGTCATCAACTAGTTGGTCGACGAGGAAGGGGAAGCTATCTTTGGGCATGCACGATATGTCGCCAGTCGATGCACATTCTCCAGAACTATGGCCTTGACTAACACTACGCCAACCGTGTAGACTTCTCGAATGAACTTGACTTCCGTAAGTTTGGTGATTTCTTGTTCTATGACCGCAATCGCTCGTAAGCGGGTTCTTTTCTCAGACACCGCTTATAGTCGAGTCAACTTTGAGGGAATGACGACTTCCGTCAATGCCCGATCGCGCTTCCGTGCAAAGATATCTTGATTTTACGCGAAAAATCTACGATTCGATGCAAGAGACACGATCCCACCTTCACCTTCGATGGATCAACTTCAGATAGAAGACAAATTACATCTTCAACCGGAGAAGCCCTTCGAGGCATCCTCATCTCGTAAGTCAAGTTCTCGATGTTGAGGGTTACCGACGTAAATGGTGGTTTGTTGATATAAAGACGCCAGGTTATCCGTTGATTCCCACTTACCACCGATGCCGCCGGTGTCGGAATTTCATCTGAGGTGAGGCAATGATGTGACCGGCCAATATGACCGGAGAGGTCTCCCAAATATTGCATTGTATGTGACTCGTGACTTGACTACAATAAATTGTAGTGGGTTATCTCGGGAAATTCTCCAAGAGTTACGGAAGACCGATTGTCCCTTCCACTACGGCCGACATCAAATCCATACCGCCGCTGGAAGCTTCTATACCCATGCTAAAGTGGAATAAAAAGAACATCAACCGAACTCCCATTGTCGATCAATATCCTTTAACAAGCATGGATCACCGACCGCGATGACAAGGGATCTTGATGTGGGATGCTAAGCCTCTAGATCTAAATCATCAAAGGTGATAGAATGGTCAACCCGAGACTTCTTCGCTCGCTCTGGCAATGAATATTTGGCTCGATAACACCGCCCTCCCGCAATTGTTTATCTCTCCAACCGCCATGGTTCCTTCCGAGCCGGTTGCCCAAAGATTTGGCTTTGACGAAGGGTTGGTTTTGTATAAACGCCTAGATACCCCCCCGACGATTAGTCTTTCAATCTCCTCCTTCGCCGGTGGCACTCGGTGCCCCTACCGCGTGAAAGTGGCGTAATTTCTCTCGATTTCCAATTTTTAAAGCGCCACTGACGCTATCCTCTTCCCCGTGAGCCAGGATGTTCATGACGGTTGAGAGTCAGATATTTCTCTCTCTGATTGAGTCATCCGAGGTCGCCGGAGGAGGTTTTGGGGAGGTTATCGCTTCTCTTCTTTTCTCGAGATGTTTGAACATCACCTTGGGAACCTTCTTCCGCTTGTCGCTGGTTCAAACTCGATGAGCACCGATAGCCGGAGATTTGTGCCTCTATTCTGGACCAGTCGATAGAATGGATTGTCTCTCGCATTAATGATGAATAGGTATCTCGTCGGAGTCCTCCAGAAGCACGCCTCAAAAGTTCGGATCTACCTCGCGGTATTGCCGAGGAGGAGAACCTCTGGAAGTATTCTTTGAGGGACTCTCCATCGTTCTGGCGATTCCGGAGAGATGTGATGAATCCCTGATGATTCTCTTGTTCGCCAGGAATTGTTCTACAAACAATCTGGCGAGCTCTCCAAATGATCGGACGGACCCTTAGCAATTAATAGAACCGGCGAAGCTGCCCTTTGAGAGTCGCCGGAATACCTCGACACCAGTCATGTATCGCCGAAATGTGCATGATCGTCAGTGATCGATATGTCGCATGATCTACAGCCATCGTAGTGGTCCATGCCGGGAAGCTTGAATCTCATCGGTGAGATGCTCTCGCCGAAGGACGAGCTTTGGAAGAGGCTGCGGAGAATGGATCATTCGATTGTTCTCCGGGAACTCTTCCTCGCATCGGGCCGTCAGTTCATCGCTGCATAAGATGACGCGGGAGTTTCACCAATAATGGCGAGCCATTCGCGGGCGGGGTGAGTAGAACTGGCGGTATCCAGAAGCTCAACATCTGGATGTGGCGCCAAGGGGTTCTCTACTTGCTTGATCCGCATTCCTGCAATCATTCTCGTGAAGAAAATCTGAGTATGCCGAGTGGTCAACCCGTGGCTCTTCCAGCGCAGTTGGAACGCTTTGCCGGCCCCTTCGCAGAGTCAAGAATTTCGCTCGGGAATCCTCCATCCTTGAACGCGATCTTCCAAAGAGGGCCCCGACACCCTCACGCTGCTACCAATCATATTGAGATATAGAATGGGGAACTGCTGGTTCCCACAGACGCCAAACCTTACAAGAATTTTATTCGGTAGATGCAGAGATCTTCGTCCGAAGCTCAAAAAATTATCCAACACAAGGTGGGATATGAACACGTGGGTTATATGGAAAACCCCAACCACTCCCATCTGGACGCCTAGAGCGATCCCCCCGATCGACGGTGTATTTTGATGATCCGGTGCCTTAATGATGTCGAATTGGGTGATCTTGATTCGTTGGATTCGCCTCGACGAGCCGCCGACTATAAATATGTCCATTTTTGTGACCATTTGGCGGATCAGGATCCATTTTCATGTCTGATAGCTGATCCGGTCGAGCTGAAGACGACTATGCTTGATGTTGTGATGTTCGTCTTCGAGACTACCGCTTGACCGTAAGTTCAAAATCGGTGATCAAGCGCTTCTGAAAATGCCTTGAGATTCGACATCGATTAATTTTCCGGACGATCAATAACTAATTAAGAATTAGAACTTGGGTAACCTTGTTGGTCAATATTGGAGTTCTACCACATTAATTGCAATTATACATACATATTATATCTTTATAAGCAATTTTTTAAGCAAATTGTAAAATATATTTTATAATTAACATGAACAATGCCAACTTTATAATAAAATATAATTTGCATGAATATTTTTTTTTTGTATTTAACTAAGGAAATGTGCTTGATAATAATATGCTTCCATGTGAAGCATTTCATAATTATTGAATTTATGTTGTAATTGGGATAACAAAATAGTGAATAGCTCTACAATAAAAATATCTAAAATTTCTACATTTGTATAACAATTCAATATGAAAATCATGAGTGGCAACCTATAAATTTATTACAAATTTCAAAGATAATATATCTAATAAAGAAAATATATTTATTCCTTTAATAAATAATAGTTACTTATCTTAAGATATTTAGTTCAAAAGTCTACAACTTTGTTGAAAATTTGAAATACTAGCAGACAAATCTAAACTCGATAGTCCTACATAATATTAGCCTTTATTTAATAACATATACAACAAAATATGCCAACAAAGATTAATATTTAATTAGCTTATGTATATACTAATCCATATTAGTTATCCATAATTAACCTAGGTTAATTATATCTTTTATGAAATAAGCACCTAAATATATTGAAGCAAAAGATATAATTTATTGCTTAAAAATTAGCTAACTAATTCTAGGGTTTGAAGAACATATATACCCCACACAATATTGAGGAACAAGAGCTTTGATAGTAAAATGCCAAGAAGAGAACACAACACTTTGAATTTATTTAAAAAAACTATATTAACTTAATACATTTGAAGCTTAATTAACATTTAATAGATGAACTTTTATAGACATTTGTTATAAAAATTTAATTTAAGCTCTATATTCATTTGATTAAAAAGTATAAATTGGTTCTCCTATCAATCTTTCTGGCTAATAAATTTTTAAAAAATCCATTGTATTCACATACACTTTCAAACAAATTATTTATAGTAATTCCATTAAAAATAAAATAAGTTCTTATTAAAATATTCTAAATGAAATATTTTAAGAAGGTACTTAATATAAGAAGTTTTTGTAAATTTGATACGAGCAATGGTATTTGTAGCCTTTCTTTTATATTAAAAAAATATATTGATATCAATTAGTCCAGTTGGTAAGAGTTTTAGAAGTTATTACCAAGATATTGGATTAAAATCTCGCTTACTCCATACTAAATCTCCATCATACATAATTGAGTGGCTAAAAAAATTTAAAAAATTAAATTATATTTATCCAAATTGATGGCATACTCATCATAATAAAGATAATTTGATAAATCCATCAAATATTTTCTCTATAAATGCCAATATAATTTGTTGAATTAAAAATTGACTTTAGTAATTTTATTATAAAAATGGATATTAAGAAATTTAAAATATCTAGGTTAATTTGAGAAAAAAAGATATTATAATAGCATGACTATTTTATTTTAATGCATTTTCTTTAATATCTTATTATGAAATGTTGAAAAGTTGTTATTATTTAGGAAATAAATACTCGACAAGATGACACATTTCCCATTAATAAATTGTATGCCAATCATCATGTTTATCTAAAAATTAACTTTTATCTTTTAATAAAAAACACACAAAAAAAGAAGAAAATTCTCTTTCAACTATTATTTGATTAATTATTATTTCAGTTATGTAAGACATAAAATTAACTTGGTTTTTGAGTAGCTTAGGGCTTATTTAGTTGCTTACTAATTGATATAAGTAATTTTTAAAAAGGTTTAAAGATTTTAATTTTCTATTTAGTTTATATGAAAATAAAATTATCATTTTGAGATATTATAAAATTATTTATATAATTAAAACTCATATTTATTTATAACTAAATCTAAGGTTGTTATGAGCTGAGTGTAATTTGAGTCACAATCAACTTGAGCTCCACTTGCTCAATTAATAGCAAACTCAAATTTGAGCTCATACTTAGGTCGAGCTCGTATATTGAGCTCCACCTTGGCTTGTTAGATTATGAGTAGGTTTGAGGTTGATTGGAGAGCTCAAACTCCCCAAAATGGTGATAGGAGCTCTTTGGAGTAGGTATTATCGATGATAGCTTGCTAGAGAAGGCATTTTTGATAATGATAGTTCAATGGAGAAGATATTGAGAGGGTCTTGGGATAAGAGCTCACCACAAAGGCCATAGTAGAAGCATCTCTAAGAGAGTTTGTTGGTGAACGCATTGAGAAGATAGATCATGTTTATTGACTTCATGATGTAGGTTAAGGTTAAAGTTATAGACATAGAGAACAAAAAAAGATTTTATATAAAATGGGGGAGAAATGGAGTTGACTTATGAGCTAACAAGCAAAGTCCTATCTAGCTTAAACTTGAGCTCATAATATACAAACTCTAATTTGGGCATGAACTCAAATTTGTGACTAAATAAACACTACTCATGGGATTATCAATAAATTGAGATAGTCTAGCTCATGAGTAAGCTTAACTTACAATCCTATATAAATCCAACTAAATAACAAAATGGATCTCTATTCATAATTTGATAAAAAAATTATATTATTGTGCGTAAAATCAATCTGTAGAATAAAACTTCACATCTTAGTTTTATATGAAAATCTAAATAATAAGATAAAGAGATAAGAAACTTCATAATTTTTATGAGAAAATCCCGTGAAGAGGGGAAAAATCACGACTTACCCAAGAAAATGCTCCACTATATATCTGCTTTAAAGCACAAAGTTTAAGTTTTCCCAATAACGAAATTACAAGGTTATATGTGAGAAATTCTAACAACGAATTCCAATCGCAGAACAATAAATTTACGCAAAGAATAGCTGATCAGAACTCGGACATTTGGGACATACAAAGACGCAATCAATGACAACGGGTGATTTAATTTAACTGAACTTCGAACTTCTAATTATATTTATATCAATTAGTCCACTTGGTAAGAGTTTTAGAAGTTATTACCAAGATATTGGATTAAAATCTCGCTTACTCCATACTAAATCTCCATCATACATAATTGAGTGGCTAAAAAATTTTTTTAAAAAAATAAATTATAGTTATCCAAATTGATGGCATACTCATCATAATAAAGATAATTTGATAAATCCATCAAACATTTTCTCTATAAATGCCAATATAATTTGTTGAATTAAAAATTGACTTTAGTAATTTTATTATAAAAATGGATATTAAGAAATTTAAAATATCTAAGTTAATTTGAGAAAAAAAAGATATTATAATAGCATGACTATTTTATTTTAATGCATTTTCTTTAATATCTTATTATGAAATGTTGAAAAGTTATTATTATTTAGGAAATAAATACTGGACAAGATGACACATTTCCCATTAATAAATTGTATGCCAATCATCATGTTTATCTAAAAATTAACTTTTATCTTTTAATATAAAACACAAAAAAAAGAAGAAAATACTCTTTCAACTATCATTTGATTAATTATTATTTCAGTTATGTAAGACATAAAATTAACTTGGTTTTTGAGTAGCTTAGGGCTTATTTAGTGGCTTACTAATTGATAGAAGTAATGTTTAAAAAGGTTTGAAGATTTTAATTTTCTATTTAGTTTATATGAAAATAAAATTATTATTTTGAGATATTATAAAATTATTTATATAATTAAAACTCATATTTATTTATAACTAAATCTAAGGTTGTTATGAGCTGAGTGTAATTTGAGTCACAATCAACTTGAGCTCGACTTGCTCAATTAATAGCAAACTCAAATTTGAGCTCATACTTAGGTCGAGCTCGTATATTGAGCTCCACCTTGGCTTGTTAGATACGAGAGATGGACCTGTTACCAAGATTGAAAGGTTTTCCAGCGAAAAAAACTATGAGTAGGTTTGAGGTTGATTGCAGAGCTCAAACTCCCCAAAATGGTGATAGGAGCTCTTTGGAGTAGGTATTATCGATGGCGATAGCTTGCTAGAGAAGGCATTTTTGATAATGATAGTTAGTAGAAGCATCTCTAAGAGAGTTTGTTGGTGAACGCATTGAGAAGATAGATTATGTTTAAAGAAGCAGTTGACTTCATGATGTAGGTTAAGGTTAAAGTTATAAACATAGAGAACAAAAAAAGATTTTATATAAAATGGGGGAGAAATGGAGTTGATTTATGAGCTAACAAGCAAAGTCCTATCTAGCTTAAACTTGAGCTCATAATATACAAACTCTAATTTGGGCATGAACTCAAATTTGTGACGCAATAAACACTACTCATAGGATTATCAATAAATTGAGATAGGTCAAGCTCATGAGTAAGCTTAACTTACAATCCTATATAAATCCAACTAAATAACAAAATGGATCTCTATTCATAATTTGATAAAAAAAATTATATTATTGTTGTGTGCCAGAAAATCAATTGTGGTAGAATAAAACTTCACATCTTAGTTTTGTATGAAAATCTAACACACACACAGATAGTTGAAAAGAGAATAAGAAACTTCATAATTTTTATGTGAGAAAATCCCAGGAAGAGGGGAAAAAATCACGTAACTTACCCAGTAAAAATGCTCCACTATATATCTGCTTTAGAGCACAAAGTTTAAGTTTTCCCAATAACGAGATTACAAGGTTATATGTGAGAAATTCTAACAATGGGAATTCCAGAATCAGGTAACAATAGCTATGCAGCAGTAGTTAGACTGTAACGGTTGTTGGTGACAGTCGGCGACGACAATAGCATGCGATCAATGACAACGGTGGTGATGACGAACTTCGAACTTCTAACTCTCTCCTAGCTTTCTTCCAAGTTTGCTTCCAGCTCCCAAAACACTCCATTAGGCGATTTACATTTGATTATCCAGTCAGTATTTTGAAGTTTTCATATGTAATTTTTAACTTGATTTGAGCTCGATTTGACCCGATTCTAGCATTATTGGATTCATCTCACTGAGTCGTTTGATTTAATTATACACATGCTTTAACTTATTATTCATGTTTGAAATATAAATTTTAAAGGAATATATCATTTATAATTATTCTTTATCTACACAATGAATAAAATAAAAGAACCATTGTTACCAACATCAAAATTTTACATACTTATAAATGTATATGTATATGCACACACACCCTCTTGTGCTTATATTTTAAATAATATATGTTTATTGAAGAAAATTTTCTTATGATGAATCTTTAAATTATTAAATTTCTTTCAAAATAATAAAAAATTCATGAATAATTAATAAAATTTATATCATAGTTCTAAATTAAATTTTGCTCACGATGTTTGACCTAATTTTTTTAAAAATGGGAAATATGAATAAATATTATATTTGCAATACCTTTCTTTTGACATATAGAAACGTGCCCAAATCATGAAGTTCGGAGATTGATCAACCTCTACTAACTGACGTGGAATTGTAATAACTAACACAATAGGCCAATGAAGCTTTCCATTAAAATCCGGCACTGCTTCTCTTAAGCACACATGTACTGATTAAGAAGTACTTGTCTCCTAATTATTAGACCCCTTCTTGATTATTGGGTTTTTGGAGATGATTAGAAGTTGATTATTCAATTATTATTATTTTTTAAAAATAGTAATCATTTTTTCACCCAATTATTTATTGTACTAAACGCCACGTTGATTCATCATAATTTGTTGTTTTATATGTCATGTTCTAACAACCATTTTAGTTGAAAATTAATTAATGTTTAATTTGATTTTAATTGCCCCATTTAATTGCAATGATTTTATGGCACATAAGAGAGTCTTTGTTAGAATTCTAAGGAAAAAATAGCAAATTGAATTGTACATTTTGTTGTAAAGTATCATGAGTAGGGTTACTCTCTCTCTCTCTCTCTCTCTCTCTCTCTTTCTCTCTCTTGAAGCTAAAGCCAAATGAAGTCTTTGATATCTCGAAGCAAAGCCATATTAGCATCAATGAGTCAAATAAGTTCTATTAACATCCAATTTAAACACGAGTTTCAAATGATTTTGGCATAGAAGAAAAATAAAAAATTATAGGTGGAATGATTTATTTGAATAAATATCAAACTATAATTTATAGATTTATTTTATATTTCATAATTAATTTCTTAAACTATATATATTATATGCATGCATACTAAATTTTTTAAATATGTTAGCTCATAGGTCAATGAATTAAGTAATAGTTTGACTAATTTTACCATTATTTAAATTTAATTTTAATGTATAAATTATTTAATGAGCCAATTTATGTATACTTCCATCAGTACCAGTTTCATACTTACGCTCAAGTAATATGGACCTCATTTTCTCCAAAATTTTATCTACAAATATAAATATTATGAGGAGAAAGCCTCTAATTATATGCGTGCGTTGACTAATTATTATTATTTTTTAAAAATAGTAATCATTTTTTCACCCAATTATTTATTGTACTAAACGCCACGTCGATTCATCATAATTTGTTGTTTTATATGTCATGTTCTAACAACCATTTTAGTTGAAAATTAATTAATGTTTAATTTGATTTTAATTGCCCCATTTAATTGCAATGATTTTATGGCACATAAGAGAGCCTTTGTTAGAATTCTAAGGAAAAAAAATAGCAAATTGAATTGTTACATTTTGTTGTAAAGTATCATGAGTAGGGTTACTCTCTCTCTCTCTCTCTCTCTCTCTCTCTCTCTCTCTCTCTCTCTCTCTCTCTCTCTCTCTCTCTTGAAGCTAAAGCCAAATGAAGTCTTTGATATCTCTAAGCAAAGCCATATTAGCATCAATGAGTCAAATAAGTTCTATTAACATCCAATTTAAACATGAGTTTCAAATGATTTTGGCATAGAAGAAAAATGAAAAATTCTAGGTGGAATGATTTATTTGAATAAATATCAAACTATAATTTATAGATTTATTTTATATTTTATAATTAATTTCTTAAAATATATATATTAAATGCATGCGTACTAAATTTTTTAAATATGTTAGCTCATAGGTCAATGAATTAGTCATAGTTTGACTAATTTTACCATTATTTAAATTTAATTTTAATATATAAATTATTTAATGAGCCAATTTATGTATACTTCCATGAATACCGATTTCATACTTATGCTAAAGTAATATGGAGCTCATTTTCTCCAAAATTTTTCTACAAATATAAATATTATGAGAAGAAATCTCTAATTATATGCCTGAGTTGACTAATTGTTCATTCCATATGAATAATTTGAAGCATCTTTGATTCCCTTAAATATAATCAACTTGTCTAATTATGATCATATTATTTGTCTAATATATGCTAATATATAAACTATTAATATAAATTTCTTATTTATATATAATTCCACTAAGGAGAAAAATATATTATTCTTTAATTTATTTCATAATAAGTTTAGATGGATGGTTGCATCTCATCTTCTAACACATTCTTTGGATTCCACAATGAGCCAAAAATATTCTAATCTTAGTAGGGACCACAAATGATGATATGTCTCTTCCTTATTATAATTTCCAAGATAAATTTTTTTAAAATTTATGATCAAATATTAAAATTATGCTTTGGCATATAATTAAACAATAAAAAAAATTTTTAAAAAAAATTCATCCATCTCCAAGATATTGTGAAGGCTCTTTTATTGATCCTATAAAAATGAGATTAAATTCATCTATATTTTAATATGCCACTTCAATATGGGAGGGGTATTATTAGCACAAATCATAAATTAAGAACTAATTAAGAAATAAAAAGTTTAAAAACTCTTGAGTCAAACTAACAATTAATATTAGGATTTTAGGTTAAAGATAAAGACAAGAATAGATTTTGTCTTTGTCACATGGCTAACCTAAGAGCAATCATCGCTAAATTTTCAATTAGCTAATCTTAGGTTAAGTTCTAACCTAATTAAGAACTTATAAATTTAAAAATTTACTTAATCAAAATGATCCCGATTATCAAGTGGGCCAAAGAGAAAGAGACAAATATTATTTTGCTTTATCATTAGGTCAACATAAGAGAAATTATTGCTAAAATGTCAAATAATTAAGTAATGAACACATTTAATTCGACCTAAATTAATCTTTAAGTGTCCTAAAATGTCCTTATTTTCTTGATATAAAATAATATAGATGAAGCATTTCTAATTATAAGAGTATGATATATTTAATGCATCAAAGGAATGCTATTCTATACTATTTGGCCACAAATTTGTATATGATATGATTATTGTTAAATTTTGCACATGAATTGAAGAATAAAAATGTTGTTGAGAAGGGATAATATAATCATATAATATGGTGAGGGTATGTGAAAAACAAAATTTTATTATTATGTATATTTGTGTGTCTACATATTTATATGGTGATTCCTATTTTTTTTAATCTTATTCAAAATCTATCTTAACTACTACAAAAAAAAATAATCTTTTAATTTATATTTGGATTATGCTAATAAAAGGCATGCTCTCATAATCAGGGAGAAAATTTAACATGTGAAGTTAGGATATAGCTCTATGTTCGGACTCAATTAAGATAGCTTTATGTGATATTTTCAATACACAGTTGCTATGTATTAGCTAAGAATTGATATTTATTTTTATATTGTAATGGTTATCCAAACCCCATCTGTGGGTTGGGAATGTCATGACTAATCCTACACTAGCGTCACATTCATCACATGCCGGTCTCACTTACTTTCTCATCTTGGGTATAGGCCAGCTGGAGGATTGAACTGATGCAGGAGGTTATGTCATGCCACCAATTGAGCTAAGAGGCGGGTTATATATATATATATATATATATATATATATATATATATATATATATATATATATATATATATATATATGTGTGTGTGTGTGTTTAAAATCCAATAGTCCAAGATAAAAGCTGCTGTAAAAAATTCCTTTTTTTTGCATTGGACTGCACCTCTCAGACAGATAGTCAGACCCCTTATCGCCCTCACAAGCACAGTCATGGCAATCTATTTGAAACCATTTTCTCCTCTCTCTCTCTCTCTCTCTCTCTCTCTCTCTTTATATATATATATATATATATGATTTAGAGCTCATTCGGTGACCTTATTTAACTTCATTAATTATTTATAAATATAAAATATTGATCAAAATTGATATTTTTTTTTTTCTTTTATTTGTAAATGTCGTACTTACATATAACAGATATTATGTCTCATATTTTACTTAGTGTAATGCAGGGAGATATAATTAATTAATCGTCTAAGTAATCTAAGAATGCTTCAATGTCGCAATAGCTTTGTCTAAAAGCAACAAGATAAGCGTCATTTGCCTGCTCTTCACTACTGAAAGAACAAAGGATATGACAAAGCTAGAGTTGTAAGTGCAGTACCGAACCAAGATTTGCAGCAAACAAGCCAAAAATTTGACTAAGTGGCAAAGTTGATTTCTTCAATATTGTTTTAATAATAGTATTATATATTTAACTGTGTCTAATTCAGAAATAATAACATTATTTAGATTTATTAACAGTAATTTTGGCCATTAGTTGCTATGCTTAAATGAGATTAAGATCAATAGTATTATATATTTAACTATAATTTAATATCAAACTGCTAAGTCGGCAGCACGAATAACATGAGAAAGACTGAAAATGAGACAAATAAACAACCAGCTGTTAACGAGATTTAAGAAAATATTAATCATGTATATTAATTAAATTTTGATGTTGTTGTTCTTGGCTGCTAATTATGAATATTAACTTTTTTTTTTTGTATTTCTGTTATGTTACCTTAGTTTATTATTAGTGGTACAATTGTTGCGAGATCGCGAACGAAAAATTAGTTTGAGTGTTTCTGAATATAAACAAAATAAATGACACCAAAGTAACAATAATCACAGAGAAGATGTCGATTTTAACGTGAAAAAACTCGAGAACCTAAAAGAATCAAGAAGCCACACCAAAAAAAAAAAATTCATTATCAAAGAAAAAATAGGGGAGAATAATACGACATACACTTAGTTGAGGTCTAACCACATTTAAATCACTTTATGACACTCACTTCACTCTCACACATAAGAATATTTTGAAAAAGTAATGAAAAATTGTATAAAATTTGACTAAATATGAAGTCTCTCGACTCCTACCGCTACGGCCGTGGTGCTTATGCACGGTGATACTATTTTCTAGGTTTTTCTATAGGGGTTCAAGCGCCGAGTCACTGCTCCTCTATATCATTTATCTTGGTGCCCTAATCCTAGCACCACTGTGCTACTTCTTGGAGCGTCATGACGTTGGCTTCTCTATCTCCCAGATACAAATCTAGCACCACGGTACTGCCCTTCTAGCGCCTAAGTTCAATATTGTTAAGAAAGTATAGTTGTGATGAAAGAAACTTCACAAATTAGTATATTTGTAGAGAACATATGAAGTTTTTATGTCATGATTTCCATTGATGTTTGCCCATTCATTTGTGTAGAAATTTGAAGGAAAGTAATTAGAGATGTAAACAAATGAGTTGACTCAAATTTAGGTCAATAGATGACTCGTGTTAGGACTCGATGAGCTAACAGGCTGAATTTGAGCTAATTCTGACTTGACTCATTAACTTGTGAGCCATTATGTTTCAAAAATATTATTATAAAATATATTAGATTTCAATAATTTAAATATAAAATTACTAAAAATATTTAAATATTACATCTCATTTTCTAATATAAAATATTTTTTTATTTCAAACCTTGAGTCACTAGTTTACGCCTCTAATAGTAATTTGTATCTAAGAAAAAAAAAATACATAAATAAATTTTAATGTGCTAGTCTTAAATATTATATATGATAAACTAATCAAATTCATGGCACAAAGTAAGGAGAAAGTTTAAGCACTTCCATTGCATTGTTAACGGTAACACCTTCAATTATGCACAAGATATTGTGCTAATATTTAATAGTAAATGTTATGTGCTTCATCAAACTTACAAGAACTGCTATTCATCCAATAATGAGTACAAAAATAATCAAAAGATGCATGAAAATATTTTAAAATAAAATTTCCAGCATGTACAAAATAATAATAATAATAATAATAATAATAATAATAATAATAATAATAATGAAATAAATTAATGATAATTCTGATCTGTCTTCTTATTTTCTTTGCAAAATATAGGGGAATAAATCTAACGTACGAAAACTAAAATGAATCAAACTTTATATATATATATATATATATGCTCTAATTTCGACATATTTATCTATAGAAATAAGGCAAATTTAAGGCATAAAAGCATGTATCAATGAATCTTATGTTAGTGGAAATACACTTGTTGCGTGCTAGAAAATCAGTTACGGTAGAGTGAAAGTTTACGTCTTAGCTTTGTTGTGAAATCCAGCACATACACAGGTATTTAAAGATTGAACAAGAAAACTCCAATTTTACGTGAAAATCTCAAGAGGAAAAAAAACCGAGCTAACCCAAGAAAAGCTTCTATATATCTGTTTTGGAGTACAAATTTTTCCGATAACATGATTACAAATTTGTATATGAGAAGGACTGACAATGGGAATCCCAAAATCAGACAACAACAGCCATATAGTCACGTTTAGGTTGTATTTGCAGTGGTAGCAAATGATGGTGATGAGAACAACCACGATGAAGATCGTCATGATGGAGACCGACGAAGATGGTATCGAATCGGCGGTGGACGATATAATGATGCGGTGGCCGGCGATAATGGCCGGCGATAATGGCCGGCGGCAGGGTCGGTGGTGGTGAAGACCTGCGGAGATTGGCAAGCAGGATCACGGTGTATGGCGGCGTCAGCGGAGATGGTGGTTGGTAACCAATGGTGGTGGCCGGCGACCGTCAGTGGTGCATTATGCCGGAGGATTTTCAAGCTTTAGAGCTCTCTCTCTCTTGGCCTCCCCTCAATGAGGGGCTATTTATAGGTGGAGGAGTGGCGTCTCTGTAAATACATGCAAAATCGAACCACTCATCTCCATGACTGATGATTCCCTTGATCATATGATGTATTTTGTGTATTTGCTCAAAAGTTAGAATTATGAGATCTTGGGGTCGTTAGATCCGCTCGTCGAGGCTTCGATTTGACTATAAACACTCTAAATTTGAGAGTTATTTAGGGATTTAACTGATATCTTAGAGTTTCTAAGAAAATTTTAAGTGCTTGATCTCAACAAGTTTTAACTTCGACTAGTAGTATTTTAACTGTCATATCAGTTGCCCCTATTTTTGAATGACATTATCTCAATCATCCAAAAATATATATGTCAAATACTTAAAAATAGCAAATTCTTCAATGAAATTTGAGGGTCCATTAACCACACATTTTGAGAGAACAGATCTTCATGGGAGCACAAGATTATGACTACGAAAGCAGATGCAGGGCCGCGGATGTGTGTAGGTATGCACGGGTGCAAGATTTTGAGGTTATGGACCCATCCGTGAAGCAGACCCTCGAGTGCTGCGAGCGCCGCATGATGCGCGTCTTGAAGGCGCGCGAAATTGCGAGACAGAGGCGGCGCGGCTCGTGGCAGGCTGGCGATGTCAGCGGGCCTCGAAGCAGACGGATGCGGTCGGTGGGTGAACACGCCTCCTGGCGAGTGACTGGTGCAAGTCAGAAAGGACTCATGGCGGTGGAATCGATGTGAGTGCGCGGGATGAGCGATAGCAGGCGAATACCGTAGCGAACAACGTCTGCCGCAGGTCGGTCCGAGTTCCGCATGGCTCCATTTTACGATTTCGGCGGTTTTGCAATTTTGGTTTTAGTGATTTTGACATTTTTCCCTTATAGAGTCTATAAAACCCCAGGGGAGAAGACACATTCTCTTCTTCTTGAGAGAAATGGTTTAGTCGATCAAGGCCGTGATACATATGTCGTGTCTACAATTTTCCCTCGAAGAGCGTCAAGTACTCGTCGGATCGTCGGGTTGAGGCGATGAGCCGCTACATCGTCGTGTCTGTTTTCCCTCGAAAGAGGCGTCATCCCGTCGTCGGTTGGGCGATCAAGGCGACATTCATTTCTACAATTTTCCCTCGAAGAGCGTCAGATTTCGTCGGGTCCAGTTGAGCGATCAAGGCGTGACATACATCATATATAGTTTTCCTCAAAAGAGGCGTCAGCGTACTCGTCGAACCGTCCGGGTTGAGCGATCAAGAGAGATACGCTCTGCGTGAAAAGCGTCAATGATCGTGACCGTGGTTGAGCGATCGATGAGCGCCGTGATTTTCTCAGGCATCAGCGTATCGTGGAGTCCGGAGGCAATCAAAGACGATGCGGAGGCAGTGGCGATATCGATGATGGTGGCAGCGGCGATGGTGGCAGCGGTGACTGCGATGGTCAGCATAACTAGCGGCGATGGTGGCCGGCAGTGCCGGCGATAGGTGGTAGTACCGCAGCGGCAACGATGGTTAGCGACCGGCAGGGTGGTGGCTGACAACGGAGATGGTAGTCGATGGCGGATGGCGCGTTGGTAGTGGCCGGGAATAGCGATTAGCCGGCGATGGTCGGCGTGACAGCGGCAGTAGTTAGCGGCAGTGACGGAGCGATGAGATTTTTGGCTATCAGATTGTTTGTTAGAGTGTGACTCGATGACGTTAACCCGATGACGTTAACCTGTGTGGAAGAGGTTGAATTAAATTCGTTGAATATTTTGACTCATCCGAGGTTGTTTGTCAGAGTGTTACCCGATTATGTTAACCTGTGTGGAGGAGGCCTGGAAGTCCAAGAACCTTTGACCTATCCTGTTGTTTGTCGAGTGTGACTTCGATGGCGTTAACATGGAAGAGGTTGAATGAATTCAAGATTTTGACCCATCCAGGTTGTTTGTGTGTTACGATGGCGTTAACTGTGGAGGAGGTGGGAAGTCCACCAACCTTTTGACCTATCTAGGTTGTTTGTCGAGTCTTTGCTCGATGGCGTTAACTATGTGGAAGAGGTTGAATTGAATCCGTGAGAATTTTTGACCTATCCGGGTTATTTGTCGAGTGTTACCGATGACGTTAACATGTATGGAAGAGGTTGAATTGAATCCACTAAGATTTTTGACCTATCGAGGTTGTTTGTGAGAGTGTTACCCGATGACGTTAACCTGTGTGGAAGAGGTTGATTATTTGAGGATTTTGACCCATCCGGTTGTTTGTCAGTGTTTCCGATGATGTTAACACTGTGGAAGAGGCCGTGGGAAGTCCACTAGGACCTTTTGACCTATCTAGGTTGTTTGTCGAGTCTTTGCTCGATGGCGTGAAGAGGTTGAATTTGAATCCAGATTTTGACTATCCGAGGTTGTTTGTCGAGTGTTACGATGGCTAACGTATGGAAGAGGTGAATTGAATCGCCGATTTTTGACATATCCGTTGTTTATGGTGTTAGATGGCGTTAACTGTGGAAGAGGTTGAATTGAATTGATTTTGACCCATCCGAGGTTATTTGTTGAGCAGATGGCGTTAACTGTGTGGAAGAGGGCGTGGAAGTCCAAGGACCTTTTGACCTATCCTAGGTTGTTTGTTAGAGTCTTTGCTAGATGACATTAACCTGTGTGGAAGAGGTTGAATTGAATCCGCTGAGAATTTTTAACCTATCCGAAGTTGTTTGTGAGGGTGTTACCCAATGACGTTAACCTGTATAGAAAAGGTCAAATTGAATCCGCTGAGGATTTTTGACCTATCCGAGGTTGTTTGTCAGGGTGTTACCCGATGACGTTAACCTGTATGGATGAGGTCGAATTGAATCCGAGGATTTTGACCTATCCGGGTTGTTGTGGTGTTAGATGAGTTAACTATGGATGAGGTCAATTAAATCGAAGATTTTGACCTATCAGGGTTGTTTGTCGGTATTACGATGGCGTTAACTGTATGGAAAGTGTGGAAGTCCACCAAGGACCTTTTGACCTATCCTAGGTTGTTTGTCAGAGTCTTTGCTCGATGACGTTAACCTGTATGGAAGAGGTCGAATCAAAACATCCGTTTGTTGTTGTAGCCAAAGTTGCTTCTTAACCTTGGTCTTATTTTTCCATGAGTATGATTGGAAAATCATAATTTATAAAGCTATATCTCTTCTCAATGTTGAAATATCCTCTAACTTTGACTTGTTTCTTGAGATGGTAATCGATTAGATGCTTAACATGCGATCTTAGATTAAGAGTTGCGTTTTTGAAAATCAAGGAATGAAGTTTGATGAATCTTCATTCTTCACTTGCGCTCCTTAAAAGCTTTAAATGCTCTACCTCGATGGTGGTTTTGATCTTGTTAGAAAACTTGGTTGCCATACAAGATGAAATAATGAATCAACTTCAGACGGTGCCAATTGCGCTAGAAAACCGATTGTGGTAGAGTGAAAGTTCTCTTTGTTGTGAAATCCGACACACATGATATTGTTAAAACTTGGTGATACAAGATGAAATATAATACTAAGAATTGTAGAAAAATCAGAGTGAAAGTTTATCTTAGCTTTGTTTGAAATCACACACAGATATTTAAGTGAACAAGAAAACTCAATTTTTTGGAAAACCTAAAAGAACCATAATTTAGTAAAAGCTTCCACTATATATCTATTTTGTACAAGTTTTCCCGATGGGATTACAAATTTGTATATGAGAAAGCGATAGAATCTCAAAATGAATAGCCATATAGTCACATTCAGTTGTAACAATGCTAGTGGTAGCAAATGATGGTGAATAGCGAACAACCAAGCGATGAAGGTCGTCATGATGAGCGGAAGATGGTGCCGAGGATTTAGATGATTATAAGAATACCGTGGCGATGGTTGGCAATGAACGATGAAAGCGGTGGTCTCACCGGCGATGGAGATTGATGGCAAGGATCGGCCGTTACGTCGACATGGTTGGTAACCAACATGGTGGCAGAGTGGTGCGATTATACGGAAGATTTTCAATCTTTAGAGCTCTCTCCTCTCTTGAGCCTCCCCTCATATGAAGAATGAGGGGCTATTTATAGGTGGAGTGGCGTCTCAGTAAATACATGCATGAACCACTCATCTCCTGGACGGCTCATGATGATTCCCTTGATCATATGATGTATTTTGTGTATTTGAATGCTCAAATAAAGTTAGAATTATGAGATCTTGGGCTCGTTAGATCACTTCGAGCGCTTCGATTTGACTAAACACTCATGTTTGAGAGTTATTTAGATTTAACGACATCCAGAGTTTTTAAAGATATTTTAAGTGCTTGATCTCGACCAGTTTTAACTTCGGATCAGCTTGCTTTTAAGCATCAAGATTCGTGCTTCGATTAGTAGTATTTTAAGTGTCATATCAATACTGATGTGTAATACAACTTAGTCTATTGATCGAGAGCTTTGACTTTCAATCAAGAGATCTTGAATTGAAATATTTATATATATATGTATTATGTATGTGAATTTGTGATTAAATTTATTTAAATATCTAAAAAATATAATGATGGATAATTCTTTTAAAAAGAGGCTTAAAAATAAATGATAAAATTTTTTATCATATATATGACCAAAAAAAAATCTGCTATAATATATTTAGAATAAAGATGTCAATGGCAAAAAAAAAAAAATTTATTGGATGAGAATGGGTTCTAAAATGATTGGCTCACTTTGGGATAAAAAATATAATACATAAATTAATTTATTTGCTTTGAAAAAAAACCCGATGTGCTCTAGGTATTCAGGGGTTCTTGACGCTTCCTGCGGCGGCTTCTCCTCAGGTATCTCCCTTCACGTAGGTCTCAATCTTCTTCGCTCTACCGGCCCTTCCCTCCTCTTTGGCCTCAAGGGGCGGCCATTCGTTAATGACTTCCTCCCTCCCTCATAGAGTCGGATCGCTCTTTCTCACATAACTTTCCCTCGGCCTTCCCCCCTAGCGGTTCTATTCTTGCACCATAACCTCCCACCCTCCATTCCCGCTCTCTCTGGTTCCCGCAACTGGAAAGACCTTCTAATTCAACAGAATGATAAAAGTAGCTCTTACTCCATATCCTTCATCCCTTCTGACTCCAACGAAGTCACTTTCTCGGAGGAGGAACCTGCAAAGTGAGTGGAATCTCTCTCTGTGGGACACGCCATGTGGCAGCCCTTCTCTGACTCTGCTTGCGGTGGTGAGGAAATGGAAGCTGAAAGGGAGCTTTGAGCTGCTCACCTTAGAGGGTGATTTTTTCCTGTTTAAATTCTCGTGTCAAGAGGACTTCGATATGGTTTGGGACAAAGGTCCCTGTTTTTTGAATGGCAGGCCCTTTATTTTCCAGAAATGGAGTTGGGATTTTAGGGCATCAAAGGAGAATGTTTCAGAAATCCCCCTTTAGATCAAGCTACCAAACTATCCTCTCTGTTGTTGGAACGAAATGGGCTTCTCAAAGGTAGCAAGCAAAATCGGGATTCCATTAGCGGTTGACAATTTACGGCGTCAAAAGCTCGCATTTCTTTCGCCCAAATCTGTGTTCAAATCAACACTTCTTCACCCCTACCTGACTCAGTTTCTATAAATCTTAATGGATTAAAATTCGAGCAGGAGATTCTTTACGATTGGAAACCAACTACCTGTCCCAATTGTTCCACCTTTTCTCACGACCTCTCTTCTTGCCCTCTCAACCCGGCCAACAAAGAAACTATCAGAGGAAGGGGGCGTAGTCGAAGTAGGAGACCTCAACCTCTTCCCAAGCAACATACATCCCATGAAGAACCAAACCCCAGTTGTGCCTTTCCACTCGAGCGGAATTAGCACCTCTATCTGTCTTTAATGTTAATCCAGAGTTAGATACATCTCTTCTCACTTCTACCTCGACTATAAGTGACCTTAACCAATTATCCGTTAACTCTCCCTCTGCTGAGGAAGACATAGCCCCTATTATCCCCTTCACCGGTGATCAAACATCATCTCCTCCTCTTCTTATGTGGTGTGACGGATGACCCTCTCCTAATCGTCTCGCTCCAACCAAATCGGTTGAAAACTTCTCTTCTCCAGGGAAAGGTTCTCAAGACCCCTACATGGCCAAGGCTGCTCAGCTACATCCCAACAGAAGCACAACCAAAAAAAAGGGCAAGAAGCCCACCAGCTCGTCTAATTCCCAATGATTGGTACCTCCATAGGGTGTTGGAATGTGCGGGGTCTGATGGCACCAGGTCGACTGGCCGACTGTTCCAGGATTATTAAGGAGAATAAACTTGATATCTTTTGTTTACTTGAAACTAAGCTTTCTTCAGGTTCTTTCAATAATACAGTTTTCATTTCTCGTGCAAAGCTCTTCCCCGGGGAGGAAAGTTGTCACAATTGTGTTGATTGTAACGGTGGTCGGATATGGCTCAAGTGGAACTCTTCTGCAATCCAATTCAGACCTCTGTTATGGTCGCCTCAACTTATTCACGGTGAGATTACTCCGGTAGGCTCCCCTTCCTTCTTTACTACTTGGATCTATGCTTTCAATGATGTGCGCGATCGTTTGTCTCTTTGGAACTCTCTGAGGAGCATTTCTCTATCCCTCTCTTCTTCTCCCTGGGTGTTAATGGGAGACTTTAACTGTGTCCTTTTCTCCAAGGAGAAAAGTGGTGGCAACCCAGTTCCAATTAATCGGACCATGGATTTCAAAGACTTTATTCAAGATTGTGGGCTAATGGATTTAACCAGCACTGGCCTCTTCTATACCTGGTCGAATCAGCAGACAGCAGGTTGATAACCCCATTTCCTCCAAAATTGATCGAACCCTCTTTAATTCACAATGGCTAGAGAAGTTCCCCTCCTCTTACTATAAAGTTGCCAATCCCCTATCCTCTGATCACTCCCCCCTTATTACCCACCTATCCAAACCAATTAGAGTCTGTCCCCGTTTCATGTTTAGAAATTACTGGACTAAAGATGAAGATGTTAAACAGATGATTCAGGAGTTGTGGGCTGGTTTTATCCTTGGTGATCCACTATATTTTTTCTCAAAAAAGCTTAAACTTACTAGGAGAATTCTCAGATATAATGTGAGGGATTCCATCTCTATTAAGGCTCAGCTTGATGCCCTGAAAATGGAGCTCGACTCCCTTCTCTTATTGCTTGATAAGGATCCATCCAACTCTATCCTTGCAAATGAGGCCAAAATCTTAAAGAGAGTTATATCAATCTTCTCTTAAAGGAGCACATGTGGGCTAGGCAAAGGGCTAAGGTTCATTGGTTAACCAATTCAGACGATGATTTGAAGTTTATGTATGACCACATTAAAGAAAGGAAGTTCCAACATTATTAGGTCTATTCAGACTAACAATGGTTTTTTTTTCTGATCCTCGGGATATTGTGGAAGAGATCACTACCTTTTATTCCTCTCTCTTTAATTCGCCATATCGCTTTGATTTTCGGATAATCTGAGGCTGATTTCTCTCTAGTGCACAAGTGGAGGAGTTGAAAGCTGAATTAATGCCAGATTCTACACCTTCTATTGGGATATTATAGGTGGTCATTTCCTGAAAGTGGCTCACTATTTCTTTCAAACTAAGAAACTTCCAGATATTTTCAAACATAGCCTCCTAACTCTTATACATAAGAAGAAGCATTCAAATACTATCACTGATTTCAGACCTATCTCTCTATGTAACACATTTTATAAAGTTTTAGCTAAAACTTTAGCCACTCGACTAAGCAAGGTGCTTCCCTCCATAGTTCATTGTGCTCAGTCAACTTTTATCAAAGATAGGGACATAGCAGATAATATCTCTCTAGCTCATGAAATTTGTTCCAATTTTCTCCCCTCCTATCCTGATGAGAGATTTATTGCTAAGTTTGATCTCAGGAAAGCATTTGATGTAGTGAACCGAGCCTCTCTACTCAACAGACTTAAATTAAAAGGTTTTCCTTCTTCTATTATCTTGTTGATTGAGGCTTGTATCTCAAATGTGCCTTTCTCCATAGTCTTCAATGGTGAAATTAAAGGGTATTTTCATTCATCTAACGGGTTAAGACAAGGTTGTCCTCTATCTCCTTTTCTGTTCACAGTGGTTATGGATCTGTTCTCCTGTTTTCTTAAAGAAGTCCAGAAGAAAAGGTTCTCCCCTCTTTCTTCTAGGAATAAGGATGTATCTCACCTACTATTTGCAAATGATCTTCTTGTGGTGGGCAAAGCTAATTTATCGACTATGATTTCACTTAGAATGGCTCTTGAATCCTTATATTCTAGCATGGGTCTCACAATGAATGGAGAGAAATCTCAGCTTTGCTTCTCTAAGGAGTCTAGGTTGGCTCCTCAATTTTGTATGGAGTTAAAAGTTAATCTCTCTAAGCTCCCTCTCCAATACTTGGGCCTCCCTCTGGCATCTGGACCTCCTAAAATTATACACTTTAATCCCTTAATTGATAAGCTGTTCAAATGGCTTGCTGGGTGGAAGAGCAAGCTTCTCTCCTTGGGGGGTCGATTTCAACTAATTCGATCTTCTATTAACGGCCTCTTATCCTACTGGTTCAGGTCTATATATTGTCCCAAAGGTGTGCTGAAAAAGCTTAATTCGATCACCTCTAATTTCTTTTTCCATGGAGGGGAAAAGAACAAATTTCAAACCATCTCTTGGAATAAGGCAACTCTCAAAGGATGGAGGCTCGGACTCATCTGCTCCACCCACATACTCTATGTAAGGTTAAAATCATATTGAGGCTCTTAAAGGGGCCCTCACCTTTAGCTACTTGGCTTTTAAATAAATATGGTTCATTGTGGAATAAACTATCCTCCAAGACATTCTCTCATTGGAGAGATCTGACTTCTCATGCTTCAAGGTTTAAAGCCAAATTTCAGCTTAAGGCAGGTATAAACTCTTCTTACTCTTTCTTTTTTGACCCCTGGTGTGAGGGTCTCTCTCTGGTGGATCGTTTGGGAATTGTATCTCTTTTAAATATCCACCCGTTTTCTCAACTGAAAGATTTCCTTTTTAATGGGACATGGGCACTTCCTTCTAATTTTAGTTCTTTGTTCCCTGCCTGTTTCGAAATTATAAGTAACTCTCCTATATGCAAAGATGGCGACTCTACTAACTGGATCGGTCATAAAGTTATCTCTGCAAAAATAATCAAACAAGCTTTCTTTGATCATTTACCTCGGGTTAACTGGCATGATGAAGTCTAGTTCAAAGGTATGGCTATAAATCAAGCTTTGTACTGTTGTTTGGCTGTCTTGGGAGGTCTTAAAACGTCTGATGTGCTTTGTGCTAGAGGGGTTGGTTCTAATTCTTTGCTTACGTAAAGGCATGAAACTCACTCTCACTTATTCTTTGAATGTACCCACTCTATGTCCTTGATAAGGCAACTCTTGCCTAATGGCTCTTTCCTTCTCTTAAGCATGAATCTAAAACAGGTGCTTAGTACCTTCTCTTCACTTGAACACAAGGCCACTGCTAGACTCTGCTACTTAATTACGGCCATGTCAGTTTACCAAATCTGGAAGGAAAGAAATAGAAGGATTCATCAACAGGAACAGTCCTCTCTCTTAGTATTATCTCTCGCATTAAAACTCATATTGGTTTTCGATTGAGGAGATGGAAGTTTAAAGCAAACTGGCCGGATCCGGTTCGGGCATTACTGGACTCATGGAGGCTCACTGAATCTTAACGGCTATGCTCCCTGATTTACATTCTATGTTTACTTTGTCTTTGAGCTTTATAGATAGTTTTCTGGTTCGGGGGTTAATATTCAAGATTGACACGGACGATGATGAACGATACTTCACTGAATTTTTGCTGAGGCCATCGACTTCTACCCAGTTGGAGACTCTCCATGGTGACCTCTCTGTAACCAGCACTCCTCGGCAGTGCGGATTGGTTATGCTTTTCTTCTGGTTGGATTCCCAGTTTTTTTGCAGGATGCTTGGAGGGCAGGGCAGGCTGCCGGAGATGTTCTTCTTCTTGTTTTTCTGGGTACAGGCTGCTGGAAGTTTTGTGTTGTTCTAGCTTATGTCATGGTCGTTTCTTCTTTATTTCTGAGTCCTGATGTGTCAATCTTCTTTTTATCCTCTTTCAGTTCTTTTTCCTCATAGTTTACTTATATGTAATTTGTATTTATCTTATTCACTTGGAATGAATTGAGCTAAGGCTCTCACTTTATTTAAAAAAAAAAAAATTTATTTGCTTTTAAAATTATCCAATCCCTAAATTTTTACGACTCAAAAATTTTTTTTTTCCATTGTAAAAAAATATGAGTGCCAAACAACAGAGCGGCATGTCAGCCGCTAAAACGTGGGACCCACTCAAAGCGGACCAAAGAGTGGTTGGTTGGCCCCACAACCGTCCTTTGGTTCTCATTCATGGCCTCGATATATATTTTGTCTTGGCCGAGACGAGACAGAAGGAAAAGTACTCTGTGAATGGCCGAAAATAAGACAAAATATTGCGTTTATGGCTCAAACATTTAGCTGTCTGATAAAAATGTAAATTGGCCGAGAAATTTTGAATTATTTAAATTGAAAATAAATTTACGTAAAATTCGAATTGAATTATTATGAAAATAATTACATGACCCAAAAATAATTTTAAATTTAAAATCATATTTCTTCTAAGAAAATTTATTCAAATTAACTAATAATTATTAAATTAAAAATGAATATAATGAAGCTTAGTAAAATCTGCGTTTTCATGACATGTGAATGGCTGGCACCTGATGCGAGACCTGCAAAGCGGTATGGTCCCCTGCTACCCATCAGGCCATCAGAGAAGAACTAACGACTTTGAGCATATATATATATATATATATATATATATATATATATATATATATATATATATATATATATATATATATATATATGGTTATAAAATCTAAATACAAATCTTGATGTCGGCGATATGATTTTTGAATTACCGTCGAATCAAACACTTAAAATATCATTTATCTTTGGGATATCAATTAAATCCCAAAATAACTCTCAAATATGGGTGTTTATAGTCAAATCGCGTCTCGTGACCGGATCTAATGAGCTTAAGATCTCATAATTCGACTTCATTTGGGCATCCAATGCTCAAAATACATCAAATGATCAAGGAATCATCCCGAGTCCGTCGAGGGGAGTGGTGCTTACATGAATTTACTGAATCTCCTCCCATATAAATAGGCCTTCATCCTCATGGGGCAAGCAAGTGAAAGAAATGAAGAAGAAGAGGAGGCTGAAACAAGTGAGCAAGAGAGGAAGAAGAGTCAGCAGGAAGAAGCGGAAGAGTCAGAACAAGGAAGAAGGAAGAGTCCAACAAGGAAGAAGAGGAAGCCTAAAAGGAGGAAGAAGAATTCGCTTGAAGATCCTCCGGCAAGGTCACACCGCCGGTCATCACCATCATCATTAATTGTACACTTGTATTCCCAAGGAGTTACGCATCTTCACCATCAGCAACCATTACAACCTGATCATTGTTACACAGTTGTTATTCCTCTCTCATATGCAATTCTGTAATCCTGTTATCAGGAAGATTTTGTACTCTGAAATAGATACATAGTGGAAGCTTTTTTAAATTTACTGGGCTTCCCCTCTTTTCGAGGTTTTCCACGTTAAAAATTCTGGAGTGTCTCTTGTTTCTTTAATTACTGTGTGTGTCTTGACTTCACAACAAGGCTAAAGTAAACTTTCACTCACAGGCGGTTTTCTAACGCATAACCAGTTTTATGCGTGGAAGTTGATTCCCATTATTTCATCTTGTATGGCAATCAAGTTTTCCAACAAGATCAAAACCACCATCGAGGTGGAGCATTCAAGCTTTTAAAGAGCATAGCGAAGAATGAATTCATCAAACTTTGTTCCCGGTCAGGCGGGGCAACTCTTAATCTCAAAAGATCAAATCTCACTCGCTGCAAGTCATACAACTATTCGATCTTCCATTACGTCATGAGTACAAGACTAACAACCCGATAGGTCAAACGTCTTGGTGGACTTCCGCGACCTCTTCCATGGGTTAAGTGAGTAAACGCCTCGACCAACAACCCGGATAGGTCAAAACGTCCTTGGTGGACTTCCGCGATCTCTTCCAGCGGGTTAATGTCGCCGAGCAAAGCTTCGACAAACAACCCAGGAAAGGTCAAAACGTCCTTGGTGGACTTCCTGCGATCTCTTCCGTACGGGTTAATGTCATCGAGCAAAAGCTCTGACAAACAACCCAGGAAAGGTCAAAACGTCCTTGGTGGACTTCCTGCGATCTCTTCCGTACGGGTTAATGTGAGCAAAAGCTTCGACAAACAACCGAAAGGTCAAAAAAAAACTTTGTACTCACTCACAGGTTAATATCGCCGGATAACACTCGACAAACAACCGGATGGGTCAAAATCCTCGCTTGTGGTCACCACCTCGACCATCATCGGTCCGCCATCGCGGCAATCTTAGCCATTCACCACCATCGCCGTCGGTAGGCAAATATCGCCGTAACGTCCTTTGGTGGACTTCTTTCGATCTCTTCCATGCAGGTTAATGTCATCGAGCAAAAGCTCGACAAACAACCCAAAAAACGTCCTTGGTGGACTTCTGCGATCTCTTCCATGCGGGTTAATGTCGCCGGTAAAAGCCGACAAATAACCGGAAGGTCACTTTGTAATGCGGTTAATCATGGATAACCTCGACAAAACACCGGATATTAAAAATCATCGTCGCCGGTCACCACTGACTATGTCGGTCGCCAGCCATCTTCGCCATGCGGTCATCCTTGTCTGGTCATCGCGGCGATTACCGAATCGGTCGCGTGACTCAGATTATTCTGCCGCCACCCCGTCGGCGCGACTTTAGGTCACACCGCTGCTACTCGGCCATCCTCGCCTCATGGCGGCCGTCTCCGGTCACCATCGTATCTCGCCGCTAGCTTAGTCGACAACCATTGCGGTTCGCTTTGCCGCCACCCACGACCGGCCGCCACCACTACCAGCGTCCGCCGCTTCTGCGGTGGCATCCGCTGCGCCAACTATCGCGGCAATCCGCGGTCATCACATTGTCGCGGTCATCGCGTCATCCGCGGTGCCGTACGTCTTATTACCGTGGTCTCTTCCATTTAATGTCATAGCAAAGCTCGACAAACAACCGATAGTCAAAGCTCTGGTGGACTTCCGCGATCTCTTCCATGCGGTTAATGTCATCGCCGGCTCGACAAACAACCGGAAAGGTCAAACGTCTGGTGGACTTCCGCGATCTCTTCCATGCGGGTTAATGTCATCGAGCAAAAGCTTCGACAAACAACCGAGAAAGGTCAGGTCCGGTGGACTTCCCGGCCTCTTCCATACGGTTAGCGTCGACGAATAATATTCGACCAAACAAGAAAGGTCAAAACTTTTGTACCCACTAGTTAATGTCATGGGTATCACCGACAAATAACCTCGGATAGGTCAAAACTTTGTACCTCCCGCATTGCGTCGCCGGGTAACACTCGACAAACAACCTCGGATAGGTCAATCTCGTTTCATGCGTCGACCACCCCCATCGACGCTAACCGCTGTGATCGGTCACCCGCCCGACCCGTCGGACACTTCGAGACCATGGCAATCTCCGTATACCACCATCGCGTGTCGTTTCCCCTATCGAGCATCTTGTCAACCCCGTCTTGATGCCTCTAACCCGCCAATCGGGCCGACGAGGTAACGGAAACGGCGTATCTGAGTGCGCCTTGATCTCTCGCCGGACGGTCCGGCGGCGTCAGAACACGATATGCGTGAGCCGACCGCCTCTAACCAGGGCAATCCGGCGGGGCGATAAACCACGAGGAATCTGACGTACCATGGGCCTTGACGCCTCTAACACGATCCGGCGGCCGGACCGGGCGGGCGGCGAACCGCGGCATACCGTGGGCCTTGATCCTCTAACGAGCCGATCGACGATGCGACGAGCGGAGCGGGGTTACGTCGATGATCGCCTCAAGACGATACCGGACGGTCGCCGGACGAAACCGGGGCCACGCATCTGCGTATTGCCCCGACGATGCAGACAAAACGAGCGGAACCTCGACCTTCAAGTGGGCCTGATTATTCAACGACGATCAAGCGGGCGATAAACCGGGGCGACGCTCCGTGGGCCTTGATCGCCTCTAACCGACGATCCGACGGGACAGCAGACGGCGAAGCGATTACGTCGTGAGCCTGATCGCCGCCCCGACGGTCCGATGCGATCGCCGAAGAACCGGAACCATCGTGTGGCCTTGATCGCCTCTAACGAAATCACGGGACCGATCGGGGCCGGAAAGATCGGTTCGCAGGAGGCCTTGATGCTTACGGAGATCCGAGGACGATAGACCACCGAAACGGCGCGATGGGCCTTGATCAACCCAAGACGGTCGTGAGAAACGACGGGCGGAAGGAATCGTCGAGCCTTGATGCCTACGTCTTGATGCTCAGGACCTCACTCAAGAAGGGAAGGAAAATGTGTCTCTCATCTGATTTAACCCCACAAGACAACGGTAAAACCCCTCAAAATGGTTCAAAGCAAAACCGCTTAATTTCTCGGCCCCGTGAAGATCGCTACAGCGATGGCCATTTTGTATGACAGCTAGAATGTGTATGGACCTCAGCCCATTGATTGTTCACCGATGGCCGCTTAACCGTTGCAATGGCCCGAATGGGAATGGCCGTAGCGGCTGTGACGAACCAGCCATTTGACATGTCTACGCTGACGCCATTACATACCGTCACGGAGCGCCCGCATTATTCAGCAACTGAAATATTAAGATTATATGACGGCAAATGCACGCCTATCAACGAAAACAAATTGTTATTTTTTGAACATTTTGACACATATTTTGGATGATTAAGCTAATGTCATCCAAAAAAGAAAATTGATATCTCAAAATACCACTAGTCAAAACAAATCTTGTGTCGGCGATATGATTTTGAGTTACGTCGAATCGAATAAAATATCATTGGAATCTTTGGGATATCAATTAAATCCCAAAAATAACTCTCAAATATGGTGTTTATAGTCAAATCGGCGTCTCGAGGCGGATCTAGAGCTTAAGATCTCATAATTCCGACTTCATTTGGGCATCCAAATGCTCAAAATACATCAAATGATCGAAATCATCATGACCGTCGTCGAGGGGAGTGGTGCAGATACATGAATTTATAGAATACCCTCCTCCCATCTATAAATAGGCCCACTCCTCACATGGGGCCAAGCTAAAGTGAAGTGAAGTGAAGGAGGGAGAAACAAGTGCCCAGAAACGAAGAAGAGGAAGAGTCCAAGCAAGGAAGAAGCGGAAGGTCCGAAAGGAAGAAGCGGAAGAGTCAACAAGGAAGAAGAGGAAAAGCTAGCAAGGAGGAAGAAGAAGTTCAAGCTTGAAGATCCTCAAACAAGGTCACACCACGCTGACGGTCATCAACCATCATCACTTAGTGCTCTTATTAAGTTACCCACATCTTCACCATCGGAATTTGATCATCATTGTTCGGTTGTTATTCCTCTCTCATATACCTCAGAATATCGAAGATTTTGTACTCAAATAGATACATAGAAGCTTTTAGAGTGGGCCAGTGGTTTTCCCTCTTTCGGTTTTCGTTAAACAGGTGTCTGGTTCGCTCTTTAATTACTGTGTGTGTCTTTGGACTTGACAATAAAAAACTTTTCTCTGATTTGGTTTTCAGCAATAATATATATATATATATATAATATGATATTATAATAATTTAATTATGATTATTTTAATAACTAAATATATAATACTCAACTTCAAGATACTTCTCATTTAATATTTTAAATAATATTATAAATCAAATATTGTGATATAGTATTTTAATTATTTTTAAAATTTGAATATAATTTTTTATTTATTTTGAGTAAGTAAATCATTTAAAAATCATGATTTATTGTGATTTATTGGTTCAAGTGCTGATTTTGATAAGTTATGACTAATTTTAAGCGGAGGCAATTTTGAATTTATAATAAATTAGTGGAGAATTTGTTCATGATTGAATTTGGCAAGTGAGATTTAATTTTTTAAAATCATGATTTTTATTATTTTTGGCTTTATTGTATAAAATAAAACAATTCGATTATTTTTTTATATACAAAGCACATATTTCTTATATATTTATATATCTATCATCTAAATTTTTATTTTTAACTTAAATAGCACTCAAATTTCTATTATTACATTAAAGTTTATATCATCATTACTTTTTAAAATTAAATGCATATTTTTATGCATAGAAAAAGAGTTATTTTTCTAACTATTAAGCTATATCATCATTAAAATTTATATCATTGTTGTATATGCATGATGGTTCCCATGTAAATGCATAAGAATTGTGTGCTATGTATGCAAATTTTTCTATTTTTTGAAAGCTAAGTTTTTGCCTTATTTTCTTATAAAGCATATACTTCTTATATATTTACATATTTATCATATAAATTTTTATTTTTCACTTAAATAATACTCAAATCTCAATTATTACATAAAAATAACACCATCATTACTTTTTAAAATCAAATACACTTTTTTATACATAGAAAAATAATAGTTCTTGTAAATCTCAAATTTATGAGTTAGACATGTAAATGCATAAGAATTGTGTGTTATGTATGCAAAATTTTATATTTTGGCTTTGAAAGGTTGATTGTGTTCAACCAACAACTGATTTTCAAAAGTGTGTTTTTATCTATTTAGTTCTCTGAGTCCGTATTTTCAAGTTCTTTTATATTCTTATCTAACATTTAAATCTTACAATTCTTTCCTTTCTTATGAATCTATTTTGTTATGTGATCCTCAATAGGGATAAATTTCTAATGCATATGAGTTTTAAACATAAGTAATTCATATCTACACTTTTTATTTCTTTTTTACTCTATTTTCACTTATCACTCTATTACTAGATAATGAAATCTTGTGTATGCATCTGTGTGATAATTTGATAAATATATATTTTTTATTTTATTTTCTTAAATTTTGTAATTATTATATCAGTTTTAATACATGATTTGAAGTTTAATATATTAACAATATAATTGAGAATATAATTAAAGCCCAAATTTTCTTCACTTCAATGATTTCTTATTTTAAAATCATTTCTCATAAACATCTTGTTATGAATTTGTGAGATTTAAAAATTTAGGCCAACTTAGTCACCACTAAACTTTGAATAATGTCATAAATTTCAATTTCTTACTCCAATTTTTGTATTCAATTTTTCAAAATTATTAAGATTTGACGCATATTTTTCATGTTCTCAAACTTTCATCAAAATAATGAATAATTATTTTAATTTAATATTAATATCGTACGGCGACGATACCATGATAGATTTGCATAACTATTTATTTTGTATATAGAATTATTGTTACATATGAAATTAAATATTAATCTTCAATGTCATATGTAACATTAATTCAAAATAATTAAATATTTAATTTAATTTAATTTAATAATTATATAATATAATATAATTAGATTTTTAGTATGCATAGCTTTTATTAAATTAATTTATTTTGTATTCAATGAAAAGATATTTCTTAATTATAATCCCTCTAATATTATGGTGCTGCATAATATATTTTCTATTATATCAATGTTTTATTAATAAAAAATTATTCACATAATTTAATCATTAAAAAAAATTCATATATTACATATCTTTTTGTTGCCCCTCTAATATATTTATTTCTATTTTCTTATAGATAAATCATATTTTTGTTACACTAATGATTTTATAATAATCAGGTACATGCTTTATAAATTATTTATTTTTTATTTTTACAATATGCATTGTAGATCTATGAATTTTTACTTTTACATATGTACGATTAAATTAAGTCACACACACACACACACACACACACACACACACACACACACACACATATATATATATATATATATATATATATATATATTCTTACTTACAATTTGTAATAACATTCTTTTATAGATATGCATTTTGAAATTCTTACATATTTGTTGATAATGTTTTGTATTAAAATTTTCTAAATTTGAGAAAAAGCATAAATATAATTAAGGTTAAGTTTGACATTAAAAATATTTCAATCGATCACCTTAATATGATATAATGGATGTAATAGTCTTCAATCATAAGTTACAAACTTTTAAGAGATATAAAATTCATGCAATAACTTATTAAATCTTAGATCATAATTGCATAATTTTGATTTAATAATCTCTATTTAATTTGATAATATGATATAAACAAATTACTTTTTAGTCTTACACATCAAATAGTGTGGATGATTTCTTTTAATAATCATCTTTACATCTTATTTAACTTAAATAATGATCTTATATTTAACATATTCACTTATTAGTCCCATATAAATTATGTTATATAATTAACTATAAAAATTACCAATCTTTCTATCTACTTTTCACTCTTGCTCACCAATCTTGCCAATAAATTATTCATCATTTCCTTCTTATTTTTTATTTAGTTATTATAACATTTAGATTGCAATCAATTTTTCTCTCCAACATTTTAAATTATTTCCTTCTATAGATATATTCTTATAAATATTTTGAAATTTTGTTTTTTGAAAGTGATACTATTATATATTACTGATCTACTTTCATTTTATGATATAGCCTTTCAATTTTATTAATTTATTTTTGAGATTTCAATCATAACACTACATTGTATAATATCCATCTTAATTTTGTAAATGCCTAAAAAAAATATTAATCAATGAAACATATATAATTAATGTGAAATTAATTTGATTTTCTAATTTCAATTATAAGCATACCATATGCAACAACCATTTTGATTTTGTAATTGCTTGATAAATATTAATATATATATATATATATATATATATATATATATATATATATATATATGAAATAAAATACAAAATATCATTATAAAACACATATATAAAATATTTTTACATAAATCAAACATTAAAGCATTATTTCATGAAAGAATTATATACGTAAGAAGAATATTTTATATATCTTTCTTAATAATCTGTGCAAAATAATTACGCATGCACCAATGCTTTTGAATAATAAATTTATGAGAATATAGACTAATGTTATAAACTCATATTTAATAATTATTTAATATATTTTTTAATGAAGTGTTCAAAATAATAAGCTCAAATTTCTCTGTATAAAATTTATATATTGGTAGATATTATATTGAATTATAACTTTGGATATTATTATTATTTAAAAGATATTTATTTATTATCTCAATATCAATTGTAGCAATCCTCCTAAGAATGTTAATAATTTAGATCACATTGAAATTAGAAAAAATTATGCTTATAATTTTCTCTATTCGTAAACATTAAACTATTATTTTTGCAAATTGATAAGTGGACCATCTCCTAAACTTACCACTTAATTATAATCAACTATAAATTTTATTAAAATAATTTGGTATTGAATATAATAAAAATAAAAAAATTCTATTTAATTTCATAATTTCTACATTATTTATTTTGCATGTTAATCAAGTTTTAAAGTATATAAAATTATTCTTATAGTTTAACACATTAATGAGATAAATAGAATTTATGTATTGTATATCTTTCTTCATATCTCTTTAATGCACTTATCTTTATATCTTTTTTCAATAAAGTTTTTTTTCTTGTCAAATTGTTGATTTTACATCAATTAGTTTTGCACTTAGCAAATTAATTTTAAAATTTTATTATAATATTGTTAATTTTTTATTTTTTTTATATTTCTATATGCATGATTAAATTAAGTCACGCATAATTTCATGATATTATTTTTTACAATTCATACAATCCTGTTTTGATTCATATGAATGTTGAATATCTTTAATATTTTTGGATAATTTATATATTTTATTTTTAAAATTTTTAGGAATAAACTCTATATATAATTAAATTAAACTTAGATTATAAAAATATCATCAATATCTTAACATGATTAACAACAAATGTAATTGTTCAATCATAAATTTAGAAATTGAAAGAAAGATATAATTCTATTTTTAAATGTACTCATTAATATTTAAACTACACAAGATTATAAGATAATAAAATGAGATCCTTATATTTGTGATTATATAATTTGTATATTAATTAATTCAACCCTATGATATATATGAAGTATTGTTGCATGCTAAAAAATCAGTTGCGGTAGAATAAAACTTTACACCTTAGCTTTGTTGAGAAAATGTATGAGATATTTGAAGAGACGAAACTATTTTATATGAAAAATCAAAAGAGGAAAGAAAAAGTCCTTCATTAAAAATATTACTTATTGTTTTTTTGTTTAAGTTTTAAATAGATTCTGAGTTGTATGTGAGAAAACGATCAAATCTAATGTAAAATAATTATCGTCAGTTATTAAGAATGTTAAATTGATTAAATGAATATATTTGTGATGATAATCAGCGACTTATGGTAAATTTTGGTGGAATAAATCGGTGGTACACAATATGGCCGAATATACGGCGGTGGCTGTAATATCAGCTCAGCGGCAGTCGTGGTATCGGCAGTATGACCAATGGTCAGCTAACTATTATATTGATACGGTGATCATGAAAAACAGCATATGGCAATGGTGGTGGCAAATCTGCGATGATGATGTCGGTGGCGTATAATCGATGTATAATCGATGATGGTGCGATGAGCGGCGTGTCAGCGATATTATGGCGAAAAAAAGCTCTTGTTCGCGACTCTATATTCTTGTTTTAACTAAACAAATGACAATAGAACTCATTTCTCGATAAATACTTAATTTGTTGATGTGTTATCGATTTAGATTGAAAAAAATTATATTATATTATCTTTATTATTATTATTATTATTATTATTATTATTATTATTATTGTTTTATTACTATTATTATTATTATTATTATTTTTATTTATTATTATTATTATTATTTTATTATTATTATTATTATTATTATTATTATTATTATTATTATTATTATTATTATTATTATTATTATTATTATTATTATTATTATTATTATTATTATTATTATTGTTATTATTATTATTATTATTATTATTATATTATTATTATTATTTATTATTATTATTACATAACACATTTACATGGCAAATATAAGCGTGCACATGGTTAAAATTTTGTTACGCAAAATATTTAGTTTGAATCCTCTCATATAGGTGTAAAACTCGTTGTTGCAGCTTCGTTCATTTCGTTAACTACGAAACAACGAATAATTCAATATATAAGCAATAGAACATGAACAATAAATTTCAAATGAGAGCGAACTAACAACAAGTTATGTTGCTCAAGCTCGGCTCATTTACACCCTAGTCGTCCTTGCACAATTATGCTTGGAGGTTCTTCGAGCCGCAGAGCTCTCTATTCTCTTTACTTGGCCTCCCCTCATGTGAAAAATGATGGGTTATTTATAGATTAGAAGAGTGACGTTTCTATAAATGCATGCAAAATCCAAACCACTCCATTGGACAGCTCAAAATGATTTTCTTGATCATTTGATGTATTTTAAGTATTTGAATGATTAAATGAAGTCAGAATTAGGAGATCTTGCTGTTAGATCTGCTATTTGCGATTTGACTATAAATACTTTATATTTAGAGTCAATATTGCAAAGTTTTTTAAGCGTTTGGATTACTTTCCTCTGATTGCTTTCACATCAATTCATTCATTAGTGGAATTTTTAGTGTCATATCATTCTATTTTTGGATGACATTATCTCTATCATCCAAAATATATATGCCAAATAATTGAAAATAACAACTTGTTCAATGAAATTTATGGGTTCATTAACCTTTGTGTCACATATAGTTTAAGAGAATAAATCTTCATTGGCGCACAAAATTATGATCGCGGAGGCGTAAGCGGTCGGTGCTCCAGGCATAGTTTGAGACCATGGGCCCCACTCAGGCTTCTGGGCGTCGGGGCTGATGCGTCAAGGCGGCGGGAGCGAATAGCCGTAATTTAAATTAAAGGCTACATAGCATATGAGGAGATGGTTTTTTTAATTAAATGCCATAACGAGGACAAATTTTTTTTTAATTAAATGCCATAATGAGGAGAGGAGGTTTTTTTTAATTAAATTACATAATGAGGAGAGGTGTTTTTTTTTCTTTTGTAAGCGAAGCTATGACCTTCTTCTGAAAAGAATATCATTTGTTTTGTTGATCAAGACCCGTAGTTCATACTCAGACTCGATTTTCCCTCGAGAGAATCAATTGTCCTCGAGGAATAAGTTGAGGCGATCAAGGCTCATGAAAATAATTTTCCCCGAAAAGGCATCCATGACGGGTTTGGAGGCGATCAATACCCATGGTTCATACGTGAGAGGTTTTCCGAGAGGTATCACTGTCCTCATTGGATCGGCCGGGTTGGAGTGATCAAGCTCGTAGTTCATATGGCGAGCTCAATTTTCCTCGAAGAGGCATCAATCATGGGGACCGGGTTTGGAGGAGATCAAGGCCGTTCATCTGGTGAACTCCAATTTTCTCTCGAGAGCGATCGCTCGTTGGTCGTTTGGAGGTCATAGGAGGTCATCTGGCGAGCTTTTTTCGAGAGAGGCATCAGCTCGTTTGGACGGTGAGGAGATCAAACTCAGTTCATGGCGAGGCTTTTTCCCTCGAGAGAGGTCAATCTCTAAACCGGGTTTTGAGGATCAAGGCCCATAGTTTATAGAAATTGATTTTCTTAAAACTCCCAATCTTTGGATGCCAAGGTGGTGGAGTAGCATTGATTAGGAACCATTCATCAAAAATTCAAAATTATGACAAATAATTTCATATATTCTTCATGATACTTGATCTGACTTATATGAAAGGGGTAGAATCAAATTTATTGAAAATTTTTGACCCATCTGAGGTTGTTTGTTAAAGTGTTACTTGATGACATTAACTTGTATGAAAGAGGTTGAATTGAATCTGCTGAGGATTTTTGACCCATCTAAGATTATTTGTTAAAGTGTTACTTGATGACGTTAACCTGTATGGAAGAGATCGAATGGAATCTGCCTAGAATTTTTGACCTATCTGAGGTTGTTTGTTAAAGTATTACTTGATGACGTAAACCTGTATGTAAGAAGTCAAATTGAATCCGCTAAGGACTTTTGACCCATTGTTTGTCAAAGTATTACTTGATGTCGTTAACCTGTATGGAAGAGGTCGAATCGAATCCGCCAAAGATTTTTTGACTCAATAACTTATATGGAAGAGGTTGAATCGAATCCGCTGAAAATTTTTGACCCATCCGAGGTTGTTTGTCAAAGTGTTACTTGAAGACGTTAACCTGTATGGAAGAGGTCGAATCAAATCTGTCAAGAATTTTTGACCTATCCGAGATTATTTGTCAAAGTGTTACTTAATAACATTAACCTATATGGAAAAGATCGAATCAAATCCACCAAGAATTTTTGACCTATCGAAGGTTGTTTGTCAGAGTTTTACTCGGTGACATTTAAACTGTGTGGAAGAAGTCAATAGTTTTAACTCTCATCCGATGTTATTTTGTCAAGGTATGACGTTAACTTGTGTTGAAGAGGTTAAACATTCTGATTCTTCCGAGATTATCTGCCAGAGTATTACTCGGTGTCATGAACCTGTGTGGACTAGGTACAAAGTTATATATCCATTTGTAGCCAAAGTTGCTCCTTGATCTTTGCCTTTTTCATGAGTATTGCTGACTTGCTTCTCGAAGTGATAATCAATTAGATATTCAAAATATTGATTTGGATGATCTTTTGAGATTAAGAGTTGCCCCCCAGTCTCCAACAAAAGCTGAAGGATCAAAGTTTGATGAATCTTCTTTCTTCTTATGTGTTCCTTGAGAGTAAGATTTTCTTCACCATATAAGTGGTGCTGTTCTGAACATAAAGTCAGATTGTCAACCATTATAAAGATGTGAAGGAAATGTTTTCCACAGATGGTGTCAAACTGTTGCGTGCTTGAAAATCAGTTGTGATAGAATAAAACTTTACGCCTTAGCCTTGTTGAGAAATCTAGCATACAAACAGATATTTGAAGAGAGAACAAGAAACTCCGGGATTTTTTTTCATTGGAAAAATCACGAAGAAGATAAATCACTGGTCTAGCAGTAAAATGTTCATATATATCATTTTGGAGTATAAAGTTTAATTCGATAATAGGTTTCTGAGTTGTATATGAGAAAAACTATGAAAATCGAATGTGCGGCATCTATCACGGCCGTGGTATGGTGGTTAGTGACAGTCGGCGATAGTGAAATGATGACTGTCGGTGATGATTTGGCGACTCTCAGGTTGTGGTAGCTGGTGGTGGTGACCGGTAATGGCAGTCAGTGGTGACCAACAATAGTAGCCGACGGTGGTCGACGTTGATGGTCGGTGACAGTGACCAACGGTGGTGGTCAACGGCGGTGGTCGGCGGCAAGGACCGGTGGTGGTGGTCGAGGTGACCAACAATGGTAGTCGACGGCGGCGAGGACCGGCGGTGGTCAGCAGCAATTTAATAATCAATAACTCATAATCAAAATTTTAATAGTCGTGACTCACAATCAGATTGCTTTCGACATCAAGATTTTGTTTTGACAAGTGGAATTTTCAGTGTCATATCAAGTATATATATTTTTATCTTATAAATTGAGAACACCATAGATGATTATTAATTTAATATTATGATTTAATAATCAATAACTTAATATAATCAACTAAATGGATAATTATTCATAATAACTCGTTAGCATTTAGACTACACAATATTATTAATTTAATATATAATTCTTTCATCTTAAATTTAGAAGTTGAAAGATATATAGAATTCAAACTTTATATATACTCATTAATATTTAAACTATACAAAATCATGAGATAACAAAATGATATCCTAATATGATATTTAATTTATGATAAATTTCACATTTCTCTTAAAAAAAAAAAAAAAAAAAACTTCACTGAAAACTTACTCTTTTCTTCGTGATTGTACCAAGTGTTCATTGAATACGACTTTCTAAAATAATATATATATATATTTTGAAGCATTTAGCATTTTTCTAAAATAACACTTATATTATATAATCTCACATTAAAAAAAAAAATCAATATCATTACTTCTTAAAATGAAGTACGCTCTTTCATGCATATAAAAAATATCACTATTATTATTTTTTTAAAATGAAATACACTCTTTAATGCATAGAAATATAATGTAAATATCATATTTTAAATATTAGATATGTAAATACATAAGAATTGGGTGGTGGTATGCATGCAAATTTTTTTATTTTTTATTTGAAAGATGCAAATATTTTAGCATTTATTTTTTAGGTTCACTAGGAAGCCAAAAGGTCTTTATTACTAAAAAAATATTCAATTAATTATTTAAGAAGGGTAGCAATTATATTTTAAATTAATTTTTTCAAAATTAAATTTCACATCATTCAAACTTTAATTTATATAAATATATTATAATATAAATAATTTGATGAGACAAATCCGACCACATCAAATATCTTTTAATCAAAATCTATATGAATCAAAATTCACATTTCATAATATTATTTAAAGAATCAAATCATCTATAAATTTTATGTACCTGTAGTCAAATAAGTGTTACACTTAGTAGAATCTAATGTGGCTAAAATCATCTAATTTTAGTATCACTAAGACTCTTAAATACTTAAAAATGATCAAAAATTGACAGAATTAATAAAAAATATCTGATTATTTTCGTGTCAAGTGGCATGAAGGAGAAAAGAGCTTAGGGATCTAAAAAATTATAAAACTCTACTTGAAGATTAATGACAACAATCTATTACTTAAAGGTTATTGCTGTCCATTATTAATCAGCAATCATTGTTATCGCTTAACTGATATCACCTAATCGTCTTACTTAATTTTCGCAGATTGAGTGTCCTCTACAGATTATTGTCACTGAATAACCATCTTTTAAATTGTATCGTCTGTCAATGACATTGATGTCTACCTATTATGACCCGTATTTTAACTATAGTTATCATTTTCTTCACCTAATCTCAATAGATTATTATCATATTCATGTTTTAAATTGTATCGTCTGCCAATGACATTAATGTCTACCTATTATGACCCATATTTTAACTATAGTAATCATTTTTTCACCTAATCTCAATAGATTATTATCATAATCATCTTTTAAATTGTATCGTCTGCTAATGACATTAATGTCTACCTATTATGACCCATCTTTTAATTATAGTCATCATTTTCTTACTAAATCTTTAGTACATACCTCCACATTCACAAGAGGCTCATTTCTTCAAATAGGGAAAAAACGAATTTTTTTTAATCTTTATTTGTATATTATATTATTTTAATTACGCTAAAACTTGTGAATTATTTGTTTAAAAATTTAAAAAAAAAATAACGATTGTAATTTGATGATAAATATAAAAACGAATGACTTTCTTTAAATTAATATATAATTAGCGATCGGTTCAGATTTCATCTCTTTATTCTGATCCATTCTGACCGGGTAAAATTAGTAAGTCGGGCCACTGCGATTTTCAAAACCGGTTACAGCATCGGAACCGTCAACTCAGATTATTGGGTCGGGTCGTACAACTCCTTTGACCCGACCCGACCCCAACCAACATATTAAACCTATTTAATATTTATCACTCCACGCCGAATCACACCCAGTCAGCCACCCAAGGTCCCATTTTACCCGAGTGGGAGGCAACATGGTTTAATTTGTTAGGTTTCGAAATGGGTTGTTGTGGAAAAGAAAAAACTGTTTCGGAGTAGTCTCTTACCGACCGACATTAACCAGAGAAGAGTTATGGGGCAATTGGTCAACGGTATATGTCTCATGCGATTTCGTCAAGCCTGTCATTTATTATTTGGGATCATTTTTATTTATTATTTATTATTTTATTTTATTTATGTATTATTTCAAAGTAAAAAATGCTCTGTGATAAGAACTATTTTTAAAAATACTTAAAATATATAAAAATTATTTTAATTATTTTAAAAAATAATATTATTTATTTTTTAAAATTCATAAAAATACATTAAACAAAAAAATTCATAAAAATATATTAAAAAAATTTATAAAAATACATTAAACAAATATGATTTTAAAAATAACATAAAAAATAAAATATATGTGATATGGCTCTCAAAATACCACTAGTCAAAGCACAAATCTTGATGTCGAAATTTATGATTTTGAGTCAAAATCGAGATCAAAATATCATTAGAATCTTGGGACGTGATTAAATCCCAAACCACTCAAATATGAAGTGTTTATAGTCAAATCGAAGCGTCTCGGAAGCGGATCTAATGAGCCTAAGATCTCATAATTCGACTTCATTTGGGCATCCAAATGCTCAAAATACATCAAATGATGAGTCATCACGAGCCGTCCGATCGAGGAGTGGTATGGGCCTTATGAATTTCTAGAATACCTCCTCCCATCTATAAATAGGCCTCACCTCTCACATGGAGGGGCAAAGTGAAGAGTGAAGTGAAGAAGAAAAAGCAGTGAAGAGAAGAACAGAGCGAGGAAGAAGAAGAGTCAAGCAAGTGAAGAAGAAGGAAGAAGCAAGGAAGAGAAGGCAAGGAAGAAGAGGAAGAGTCCGATGAGGAAGAAGAGGAAAAAGTGAGGAGGAAGAGAAAGCTCTAAAGCTTGAAGATCCGGCAAGATCCCTACGCCATCGTTAATTATACCGATTTCCACCAGCTACCCAAAGATCTCCAACATCAAGAACTATATATAAAGCGATCGTTACTGTTTTCCCTTCTCAAATAGAATTGTAATCCCTTTGCTGAAGATTTTGTACACTGAAAGGATACATAGTGGAATCTTTTTATCCGTGGTTTCCCCTCTTTTCGAGGTTTTCCGTTAAAATTCGTGTCTCATTCTCTTTAATTACATGTGTGTATTGTGTGGACTAATCAACAAGGCTAAGGCATAAATTTTACTCTACCTCATTGGTTTTACGTATGACGGCTTGTGGGATGTAAAACCCTTCAACTTTCAGGAACATCCCGTTATGGCCAATGACACTATCTCAGAACCTCAACTCCAACTCGTCATTCTCAAAACCCATCCCTAAACCAGGGCCATGTTGAGGCGGGCGGAATCTCTTTGGAAGATCGTGTCCGTCGAATGGAGAGTCTCAAAATAAGATGATCCAGCTTTAGGACTACCGCTCACCGCCACCAGCCAAGGCGCTCGCCGGCCGCCCATGCTTGGCCAGCACCAGCGCGCCCTCCCTACATAACAGACTCCGCGCCATGTCTGGCGCTGAAAACTTCCAATTCGTTATTTTAGATCATATATTTTGGATGATTAAGCTAATGTCATCCAAAAATAGGGGCAAATGATACAATACCACTCACAAAGCATCTTGATGTCAAAATTTTATGATTGGTCAGCGATCGAGATCAAAGAAAATATCATTAGAATCTTTGGGACATCAATTAAATCCCAAAACTCAAATATGAAGTGTTTATAGTCAAATCGAAGGCAGTCTAATGAGCCTAAGATCTCATAATTCACTTCATTTGGGCATCCAAATGCTCAAAATACATCAAATGATCGAAGGAGTCATCTTGAGTCAGTCCGTCGGGGAGTGGTATGGGCCTTACATGAATTTACTAGAATACCCCTCCTCCCATCTATAAATAGGCCTCACCTCACATGGAGGCCGCTAAGCTAAGTGAAGTGAAGCAGTGAAGAAGAAGGAAGGCTGAAGTGAAGAAGAACAAGAAGCAGAAGAAGAAGAAAGCAAGTGAAGAAGGAAGGCGGAAGCAAGGAAGAAGGCAAGGAAGAAGAGGAAGAGTCCGATCGAGGAAGAAGGAGGAAAAGTGAGGGAAGAGCTCTAAAAGAAGATCAGAAGATCCTACCATGCCATTAGTCATATATGCGATTTCCACGAGAAGCTCCAACATCACTATTATAAACCATCGTTGTTACTTGTCCTTAAATAAATTTAATCCGTTATCGGAAGATTTTGTACTCTAAAAGGATACATAGTGGAATCTTTTTTCTAAGAGCCTGGTTTTCCCCTCTTTTGAGGTTTTCGTTAAATAAAAATTGCTGTTAGCTCTTTAATTACTATTGTATTAATCAAGGCTAAGCATAAATTTTTACTCTCATATTTGGTTTTACGCAATATGAAACAAAATTAATCCTAGTGTTAGAATCTCTACTCTTTTTATTGTCAAATTTTAACATTTTGTACCTTAATGATGAATGTGTTGTTCTATTTTTTAGATGTTCATTTCTCTATGGAATAAATCAAAGTAGTTGATTTTAGTATAAAAGGCAGCATACATTATTATATATTTATTTATCAAATTCTTTTACTATTCACTATTTTTAAATCTAAAATCTTACTCGTAAACATTTGGTCATTATAAAGATGGCTTGTTAAAATCATTAAATATAAAAAAAGATGATTTATATACATATCATATTATTTTTATGTACTTATATATCTAACACCTAAATTTTAATATTTATATATATAATACATAAATCTTTAATATCATATTAAAAATATCAATATTACTATTTTTTAAATAAATGATACAATTTCATGTATAAAAATATATATATATATATATATATATATATATATATATATATATATATATAAAAGGTCCTTTAATCTAATATATTATATCTAATATTTCATGTGATTTTAGAGTTAATTATAATACATAAAATTAGCATTAATATTTTTTAAACTATATAATAAATGATAATCTTCCTATGAAGATCAAAATTAAGAAAAAAATATCATTTTTATAATATGTATTGCTATTTATATATATATTTTTGGAATGAGTATCCACCCAACACCTCACCCATCTTGTGGGTAGGGATATCATTGCGACTAATCTTACGGGGGCCTAACGTACATTCATCACTCATATATGTCGGATCCCTGATTATTTTCTATCAAATGCCTTCGCTCTGAAGAAGAATCGAACATAAGTTGAGAGATTTTGAGCCGCCCTCGCTGGGTATTGCTATTTATATTTGAGATTCATGTGAATGAATTCATACCGGATTCTACAGTTGTCATTTATGGTCAACTTGGTCAAAAGACAGAATGGAGAAAGCGGGCAAGTGGTTAATTATGATGGTGAGGTAGGATGGACCCCACAGCGGATCTTCTGACAGTACCACCAAATGAGGCTGTAAATGATCAGTACACAGTGTGGAGGACGAGTGGTGGAGATGAACCGTCCTTCCACGCTCCACCCAACTTGCTTATCTTTATTCGTTCTTTGTCCTTTCCTCGTAGTCCTTTTGAATCCGGTATTTTTTATGCTACAGGAAACAGCACCAACTTGTGTTGTAAAATTTAGCATTAGGGCCCGTCTAAGCTTTGTCATGGGCTGTTTTATTTCAGCCCGTGTAAGATTTTTTTTTTTGGAGTAATTATTTGAAAATATAAAATAGATAATGCTTTATATTGTTGCTCATTTTAATTGTATACATTTTAGCTCATATATGTTTGAATATATAATTATTGAGATCAAGTATATATGGCCCATTTTAATTGTTGTACTAAGCGATATTTAAAAGAGAAATACACTTTTTTATGCAAAATAATATACTATATTTGCAAATATTTAAATTTAGGGAGATTTATATACATACCACACAATTCTTATATATTTACATAATTAATACTTAAAATTACATATTTATTTATCTAATATTTTTTATGATTAAAAAAGTGTATTTCACATTTAAAAAGTGAATGATGATGAGATTTTTGATGTGATTTTAAAGATTAGGGTGTTATATATGTAAAAATTAAAATTTAAGTATTAGATATGTATATATAAGAATTATGTGGTATGTATGTAAATCTCTTATTTTAAGTATTAGATTTGAAATGCATAAGAATTGTGTGGTATGTAAGTAACGTGGGCTGCTTTTTTCAAACTTCTAAAAGCTTTGAAAGAAACTAATATAGCCCAGCCCAAGTAGGGTATTATAGCCCGCTTCGGCCCATTTAATAAAACCTTCTGCAACCGTTAGCCTAAATAAATGATAAATTTGTGTGGTTTAACTCTTTTAAACCTACTTAGAATATTATATATTTCTTTAATTGTAAAAATAATGTAAAAAACACTCAAATTTATCATCAGATATAAACTAGTTGAAACTAATTTGACTTGAATTTGGAAAGCTCAAAAATCTCTTTGAACTATTTTAAATTTTTAATAAATTTTATCTGATGCAACAATAATTATATAGAGAAATTTGGATATTTCACCAAAAATTTTATATTTGTTAATATAATATTTATAATTTTAACATCATTTTTAAATATTAACAGTATTACATTTTTAAATAAAATTTATTTTTTTATGTATATATTTTAATATTTTTAGATAATAAGATGTTATATAAAGATATTTATATTTATAGCACATAATTCTTATATATTTAAATATATTAAATATTTAAAATTTAATATTTATATAAATAATATTAAAAATTTTAATATCATATAAATATATTTATATATATACACTATATATATATTTTTATACATTTATAAATCTAATATTTAGAGTTTTATATTTATTTATATAATATTTTAGTATTAAAATTAAAATATATATGGATTAAAAATGTGTTCCCTTTCATTATAATAACCCCTGGATTTCTTCTCCCATAAATACTGATCTCTCAAGTAGAAGGGGAGACATAACTTCTCGAAGCATCTGAATTTCAGGGATCTCTCCTTCACCGTTCTCTCAGATCTCCTCTTGCTTTTCAAGCGCCATTTCACCCCTTGTTTGACCTCCGGCAAGGCAGTGGTATGGAAGCTACAACTCCTCGTCCTGTATGTGCGAAGGAAGCACTTGATCTCCTCAACTGTGCTGCTGATTCGAACTTCGATCGGGAGAAGTGCATTCGGTTCCTGGAAGTTCTGCGAAATTGTATACAAGACCAGGTTTCTCTCAGTTTCATAACTTCCTTTCTTAACCCTCTAGCTTTTGCGGTTGCAGCTTTTATGATTACATTATCTATATTCTTCAAAAGCCGGCGGTATTATTTGGGACTTAATACGCTCTGAACCCTATCACAACAACATTTGGTATTTTGATAGAGCGCGTTAGAGCATTTAGTATAATTGTAGGCCGATAACCCACAGTTCCTCGGATAGTAATCTAGCTCTGATGCCATATATGAGAATGAATATTGTTCGATTACATGGACATTTGCTTATCAGTAAAGTATATATTGGTTTAGCGATTAGGCACATACCTGATTGATTCATGGTTTTCAATCAATGAAAATTTTAAGGCCTTCTCGTCCCTCTCTCATATCAGATAGGCATCTCCTGTGATGGAAAGCTTGGCATGATTAAGAGAGGAGATGAGATCTAGAAATCTTATTATTATACTGAAAAGCCCACCCATCATGGCCTGTTATCAAGTCTCTGGTTTAAACTGTTTGCATTCCCCATTAATTTGTTTACATATTGTTGGTGCATTTGGTATAAATTCCATTTTATGTTATCTGTGCTAAAATGCTTGGATTTATAGTCATTAAATTGCCTAAATGTTTTGATAAATTTTGGATCCAATTTGAATTATAATATCTGTAAATTTAAAAATCAGCTGAGTGCTCTGGTAGAACTTTTTTAGTTTAACAAATGAATATTCATCTATGTTTTGAATCAATTTGTATTGTAAATAATTTACAATTCAAGCGATAGTTCTTTAGAGTTTAGTCTTTTATGTGGTTTTTTCCCCCTCAAGTCTATAAGGTGGTGTTTTATGATGGTGTAGGCGTGATTTAAAACCAAAATTTTGGCAACAACTTCCAAGTTCTTTGCCAACTAGACTAATTGATCCCCACAATTCATAATTCAGTTCTTTATAGTTTAAATTTTGCATTTACAGTAATTGAACACATCAATTTAACTATCCTTTCATCACATTGATGGGAAAAGCCTGATGCATTGAAAATAATTTAGATTGGTGTATACACTTCATTTGTCTAGTGCATCGATCTAGTAACGCATCTTTTATGCATTATAGCTGCACAAAAGCTAGAGCTGTCAATCTTTTAAGGATATCAGAAGATGTCTACATTCACTTATTGTTAAGGAAATGTCATCGTGATTGCATCTCTTGTGATGCAAAAAATTAGCAATTGTATTTTCTTAATGAAGAACAAATATATTGCCATTTTTTAGAATTTTTGTATGTGTTAATGCATTATGGAGCCATTATGTAACAATTTTAGCATTATTCTTTATTTTTGTTGATATATGACACCTTAGGGTGTAGGGATTTTTTATGCAAACCTAAGATGAAATGCAAAAGAAAAAAGAAACACACACACCAACAAAACTCGCAATCCATCAAGTTTAAGTTTAGATAAAATTTAGTCTTTTTTGGTACAAAATAAAAAAGAACATAAAATTCACTTACAAAATAATTGAAAAGTTGCCAAAATTTGTGATATTATTAGAAAGCTAATAACCAACAAAACAATATAGAAATTTAAGATTCACGCTAAAAGGAAATTTTAATTGTAGCGATCTCAATGAAATTGTCTATGAAGAAGTCAAAATTATTCAGTGTATTTAGATGAAAAAGAATAATAATAGAAGTCATCAATTAGAAGATATAGACCTTACTTTGGTTGAAGAAGACGCATCCCCTGAAATTTATTGTCAATATTTGCATCACTCAAATAGTTCACATTCGACCAACATACACAAAATCACAATATTTTATTCAATAATTATTGATATAAAAAAGCATCCATGATTCTTATTTCTAACACAAAAGGCCAAAAAATCAGTATCCCCCAAGATATATCCATAAATTACAATTTTAGATTCATCTATAGTGCAAACAAATTCCACGATTCAGCCACAGTGCTAATCCAACACTTCTTGATTCTTGCAACTGTGCTATTCATGAGATGTATCATGTAAGGAAGTTCTATTTACTACTATAATAAAAAATCGGGCAAAAATCGGAACTGCAAGGCACACATCAATACTACTTTCCAATTTCAGATTAGAGAGCATGTATATAATGTGGCACTATGATCTATTGAGTCTTTCCAAATCAACAATACCCCAAAGTAAGGTAGAACCTAGTATGTGGATCATCAAGCAACCAAGCAAGGAATGCAATCATCGGCAAAAGCCAGAAGTTGATTGCCCATAAAGGATATTTGGAGAAGGGGATTGTAATTTGTGCAGAATTAGGGAATCTGAAAAGAGAGTTGAACTGAAATAATTTGCAGCAGTAAACCAAAATTTGTCCTGGTAATTGAAATATAAGAAAACACATCCAGCTCTAACTTCTAATGCATGCCATCATTATAGATTTGGATTACTTAATCACTTAGATCATAATTATTTATGATTCAAGGTGTGGAAATAACATAAAAGAAACTCAAGTGGTTTATTTGATGTACATAAATTCTTGCTAATATTCCACATGTTGACATATTATTAGCTTCTGTTTGTAAAAATTTCCTGCTACATGTTCTTCTAGAACTTTATACAGTGTGATTCTTGAAAGAAGGCATAATCACACTGAGGTCAATGCTAATCAAGGGATTTTAATATTTTGATTCAAGGATGCAGCTTGGGTCAAGCAAAATCTGGGCTGTACTTATGCTTTAGAATTCGAGTTTTTTGCTTAAACTTCTTAGGTTCTCAAGGCTGTATTATATAGAAAAGGTTTTGTCATGAACACTTCAGTTAGGCGTTAAAGCATAAGCTTCTTGTAGCCAATTAAAACTTAACTGTTAATCCTGCCTGAATGAAAATTCTTCAGGGACGAAGTTTAATTATGTAGTACATGCGCGTAGGTACTTAGAAATAGGTAGTCACTCCAATATCAGGTTTATTGTCTGACCAGTTTGAAACGTTTTCTTATAGGTCATATTTAAAATCGTATACCCACCCCAGAAACTCATGGGAGCCAATGAAAATCCTTGCTTTTATTTTAGTTATAAGCATCTCATCAAGTATAAATTTATTTACATTTCATGAATTTTTTTCTTCACTTTTCTGCTCATCTTATTTGTTATTTAAATTTCAAGGACATGCCAATGATGATGCCCGTGATGTGTTGTAATTTATTTCTTAGCTTTAGTTTAGTTAATTTAGTTGAAATGATTAGTTTTACTTTATTTTAGGTCAACTTTCACAAAAAAATTGTATAGGTTATTTATGGGTGTAAACAAGTCGAGTCGAGCTCGAGTTACTCCTAATTTGAGCTTGAGATTGATTAATTAATCAAGTTTGAGCTCATACTCAAGCTTAGCTTTACAAGTTTGAGTCGACTTATGAGCTAGTTCATTTTGATATTGATTCAAACATTTATTGTAATTAAAAAAAGAATGAGATATTAAATGATAAATAAGAAGAAAATCATTTAATATAAAATTGAGATATAATTTTAAAATAATTTTATTAACTTAATACTTATCTTGAATTTTGATTTATTTTAAGTGTTATTAATATTAACATTTTAAATGAGCTAGCTAATGAGTCAAGTCGGGGTAGCTAAAACTTAGCTTATTAGCTCATGCAGCTAGGTTGGCAAGCCATTTATTGATTCAAGCCTGATCCATCTCACGGTGTAGCTTTACTTATTTATACTGTTAGGTTTGTTCAATTTCATTGGACTTGAATTTTTTTTTAGTTTTGGCAAATTGATTGAAGTTGTTTTTTTAGAAATATTCATTAGAAAAATATATAAAGTGGTTGTAGTAGTGATGTTTTGTGTATGGTTTGCAAGTTAATATAGCTATGATTACAACAACGAGCTACTATAGTGAGTATTATAGCACTGTGGACTACTGTGAGTTGTCAAAAGATTTCTTTTTACAATGACAAGTGTGCTAATTTGACTTAGCTTAGAGATTTCAAATTAAATTGGGAGTATTTTCTATTCAATGATATCAATTTAAACATAAATTAAGACTAATCATATGTGAACTTCATCTACTAGCTTAGGTTATGAGTCTATAAATAGGTGTTCTGTGATGTATAACTGATAACTTCTTCTCTTGAATAAAATTTCTCTTTGGTATTTCTATCTTGTGAGTCTAAGCTAGATATATGATTTTTTTCAAGTGTGATATTAATGAGACCACAACAAATCATCTTCTTATTCCATCATGAAGCTTGATTTTCTTATTTGGTAATTTCATTCCTTGCCTATTTGTTCTTTATAATTTGTTATTAACTAATGTGTTTCTCTTGATTGTGATCAAAATGTGATACGCTGAAAACTAATTTTATTGAAATTTACACATTTACTTGTTTTTTTTTCCAAATTTTTGTTGAATTTTTTGAATATTTTTAATCCATTCATTAGCATTTGGTCTTAAATTATAATAGTATTCACTTTCATTAAAAGAAAGTGAGTTAATGAATTAATAAGTAACTTTTGATCTATGAATCCTCTTTTTTCTTTTGTGCAAAGGCATACTACACATCATATTATGTAGATTAGAAAACTCTACTCGAGTCTTTTTGTTTAGTATTGGTATGAAAACTTTAAGTTGTATTAACATGTTACTTAGAAGTAGGCCAAAATATTATGGTTACTTAACATATTATGAAAGGGCTGAAATTTTAACAATGTTTCAAACTTGATTGATTAAATTGTTGAAAAAAGCAAAATCAAATATTTGATGACATTAATTTGGTTAAAATTAGGATTGATAATTTGAAAGATTGATTAAATTGTTGATTTGGTTAAAACTAAGATTGATAATTTGGAAGTTAAATCAATTTCATGCATGTGAACATGAAGTGGATTTCAATCACCGTGTTTATCGATTTATCTAAATTTTTTTTGGTAGGAGACTAGGTAATTGAATTTATAAATAATTCAAGATCTTCAATAATGAGGCTTATGGAAACCAAAGATGTTAAAGTTTTGGTGTAGATGATGACATAACTTGAAAATTAACATTAAAGTGTCAAGCTATGATGGAAGAATTGATTCTAGAGCTTTTATTGATAGGTTGCTCAACACAGATAAGTTTTGTTATAAGTACAATTTGTAAAAATAAAATTAACAAGCAAACAAAAATTTTGTTGGATGAGCACGGAGAAACAGAAAGAGAACCTATAACATGTGCTAAAATGAAATCAATTTTAATAGAAAAATATTTGCCTTTATAATACCATGATCATTTACTAAGGGATGCACATTAATTAGTTTGAATTAATAAATAAAAACTAAATCAAAGATATTTGGTTGGTTTAGTTTGGTTTATGATATTATGATTAGGTTTTTGAGTTCAAATTAAAAGTTGGTTGGATTTGATTATTGGTTCAATTTGAAAAAATATTCAATTTAATAAAAAAACTAAATTATAATTGAAGAAATAACTTTTTCTTCTTTTAAAATATTGGTAATGAATAAGTAGTTATCTATTTTTTTATTTTTATCTTGTTTTTCATTTTTTCCTATCATTTGGATGGCTCACTTAGTTTAATATCCATCAACTAATCATATGAATTTATTTGATGTACACCTATTTATTATGATTTCAAAATTTACTTAAACAAAAATCATTTTGAATAAATCGAATTATTGTTGTTCAATTTTGTTTGATTCTACATATTATTGATTGGTTTGATTTCGTCTGTAATTTGGTTTGGTTTAATTTATTTAGTAAATATGTCAATTAATCCCATTAAACCGATCTAATGCACCCCCCTATATTTGATGAATTCAATTCATTATGATAAGGGACCAAAGTTATTACTTAATATAAATAAATTTGAAGAATTGTTATTACATTTTGAAATCATTAATAATCCTAAAATCATACTTTCTTAGTTCACGTCTACTATGAGATCTAATTTTAAGAAGAGATGTCATGACATCATACTCTATCACCAGAACATATTTTTTCAACTTGTATTAGATTTTGAGAAAATGCTAAAATTCTGTGTCTTAGAGGGTTACGTTTTTTTGGTTGTGCATCTTTTTGTCAAATCCATCAAATTCAATTGGTTGACCTATAGTATCTAAGGATACTAATATTTCTATAATATGGTCACAAAATTCAACTGCATTTGCACTTGGGTAGAAGATCCATTTGAGGCATATTTTATTGTCATCCAATTGATAATTATTGCTAGCGATTGCACCAATGGAAACTTGCATATAAATGTGAAGGAACAAAAAAAAATCACTGATTATGATAATATTAATTAGTTTGATGAATAGATTAGTGATTTTAAGGATGCTTTAATTTATAATTTTTTTTGTATGTTGCATCATAACTGCTCAAAAGGTTGAATCCAATGAAAGATAATTGCAATTTTTTAAACTTACTTTAGACTTGGATGCTCTGCGAGCATATAATTGATACTGAGAGTTGCATTAATATCACGTTATATGTGTAAGTCTATCCTAGACCACACGAATTTGAAACCTAAACTACATTCATAATTATTTAAGATAATTTGGATAAAAAATTGCTATTTTTGCATCTTAATGATGTTTAGTTTCGATTCAATCGCCTATTTATTATGATCATCTAATTTTTGCATCCTATCGAGATCATACATGTGGAAAATAAGCTATCAAGATCAAATCCCTGAGATGAATAACTAGGTTGACTTTGTATGGCCACATAGACTTGATGATTTGATCTACTATTTTAACCTAGAAAGTTGCTCAATTTTGGTAATCTTTGGCCTAAACACATTCCTTTTGATAGTAGTTAGATAGTTTTGCTTATCACTTACAAATTGATTAGGATCAATGCCTCTTGATTGATTCATAATCTACTCAAAAGTAGTACTTTTCTCCACATAAACACATCTTTCCCGGGAACTCGTCTTCCTCAATCTATCCGTGTCAACTTCTTCGATTGCCCTCTTTAGCAAGTTATCATCTTTGGAGATTTCAAGAATCATCGACTTATCCAAGTCACCCATTTGGTGCTTCTTTTAGCTCGGCCTTTTCAATAATTTGACCTCCTTAAGGGAACTAACTCTCGACTTTTGAACCAACCTTTTTGGCTACTTCTAGAACTCGACTTTTCACTAATATCTCTAAGTCAGCCTCCTTGGTACTTCCACTTACTCAACCTCCTTGGCAAGTCAGCCTCTCGGTACCTAGTCCAAATTAGCATACCCAGTAAGGCGACCTCCTCTTACAAGAAATTAGCCCTCCTCGTCAACTTTACCAAGTTAGTTTTGTAGGATTTCGAAGTTGGCCTCTTCAATACACTGGCTTTTTGGCCACTTCACTATGGAAGGTGGCCAATCTGGGCCTAAGACATCTCATTGAGCCTTTGAAATACCATCGTCTGAAGAAGCATATTCTCTGAAGCTTATAAGAAGGTGATGCTTGTTCACACTACACTACCACACACCATAATCAAGACAAGTGCTCCATACCTTGCATGTTCGGGACGTGGGCTTCATAGCTCTCATGTCACCCATGGACCTAATGACTAGCCAATCATTAGATTGTCTAGGGCCTAACATCTAGTGCCCAGCACACCATGTGAATCATGTTTTGTACCAATACTAGCACTACTTCTTTTTGAGAGGCGACATATAAGCTGCCACTCTTGGAAGGTGTTTGTCAGGCTCACCTCTTTGTAAACTTCTTCTAAGGACTTTCCTCGTTCATGAAGATCTAGAGTTTTTCTATCAAATTGAGTCCCAGGCAATGATAAGATGATCAAGGAAAAGATATTACCTTGAAATTTATCTTCAAACCTTAATCGGGTTTCTTGAATTCAATCATTCCTTACTCTTGGTTTTCTCTTATGTTTGATTGTTGTTCTCTCTTTGATTTATCTTTAAATAGTGTCTAAATTCATTGTTATTAACAAAATATTGAACAAAACAACAACTGGAAGTCAGGAATTTTATTTTCTCTACACTATTGTGCCAGTTGTAACTGTTAATTTGTTATAATCTGATCTTGCTTCCCCCTCTAGTAATGGAAACTCAGAGAGAGGGAGGCTGTTGGCTTATTTTTTTCCAGTTAAAAACTGGTAACAAAGAAAGAGGGAGAGAATTGGTGTCGTCTTGGCTTCTCCTGAGTTTAGGCAGCTAGTGGGTATGAAGAGGGAGAATAGAAACAGAGGAACTAATGCCGATTGAATTGTGCTGTATTCAAATCCTTTCCAAAGTTCTAGTTATAAGCCACGTTTAGAGTCATCTAATTCCCTGATAAAGTGAACACAAAATAATTGAAAATTTTTATTGTATCCTAAAATAAGGAAAGATAAATTTCTATCTAGATAAGTTATTTGATAAGGTAAATCTTTTTATCTAATTAATTCATAATTATTTAATTATTTAAATGGAAATACCTATATAATATTTTTAGGAGTTTTCCGCTTGGTGCAGAATGTTGACTAAAGATAAAGACTAGTGTTGCGCGTGAGGATATAGATGCCGGTGGATGAGTAGTTTTTACTCTTAGAGATAAAATGCTAAATGAGTATGTCCGGGAAAAGTTGGTGTCTCCAGTGGCAGATAAGATTAGATCGCCTAGCTTTCACATAGAGCTCAGTCCAAAATCCTAAGAGAGAAAGACGATTAAATTTGCTATGTTAAGGTAGGGTAGATCTAAAAAGACTTTAAGATGTATAAAAACGACCTTAATATCTGAATTAAATGAGAATTTGACACTTAAGTGACAATAAATGGGTGAAGGAAATTACCCCACTTAGTGGGATAAAGGCTTGTTGTTATTGTTATTGTTGTATAATATATAATTAACATTCTTTCTTTCATATTGCCCAGAAAGTGAAGAGATTCTCTCTGGCTGAGCCGAGCCCTGCTGAGGAAAACCAAATCATTAAAGGTAAATACTGAAACTTCTTCAATTTACGAGAAGATCTTCTTTTTTTAAAAAATAAAAATTTAAAATTCTTATCAAATTAAGAAAATATTATTCGGAATGAATTAATTGACTGGGCGGCCCATAAAATTACATGTGGTGAACCATGGATTCTTATTGGCCTAACCTGGACATTTGAGGCTTCAGATATATTATCCTTTTGTTCTGGCCGTCAGCTATTATTTCATATTAGGCTGGCAGCTATATTAACTTGTTAAGCATGCATATATGCTTGAGATATTAATTTTTATTTCATTTCTCATTTCTCATTATTTATTGAGTCATCATATTTGCTTTGAGATTGGTGCAACTTAGGTTTTTATTGCTTAATTATGTATTGTAGTTTTCTAAAAGGAAATATGGTGGCTATATACAATAGCTAAATTTTATCTTCGCCTAAGTTCTCCATCAAAATGCGGTTTCAATGATTTAAATGTGACATGATTGCATATAAGATGCAAATTTAGCTAATTTAGGTCCTGTTTTGGCGGCAGTACAGAGTGGCGATGCTCTTGTTACCTTTTAATTTTATATAGAGAAATTACTTTTTTCAATCAAATTTTGATTATTTGTGGTGACGATCAGAAAATTATTGTTTGATTTTTATTAAATAAAAAAAATTATCTATCCACTTAGTTTTTTCAAATAATAATATTTTCTGTGGCACCTATATCATTATTTTTTCTTATAATTGTACATGTTCCAAACAGACCTTTAGTGTGAAGAAATTGGATTAAAATTTGTATCAAGATTAGTTTTAAAACTCTTAAATTTATTTTGAGATGATTATAATAAATTAATAATTAATTAATTTTTAAATGACTTTTATTTTAAAATAGTTTTTAACAACCATAATTTTCACATTTGGCATATCGATTTTTCCTTCATATGCCACTGAGCACACATAGTTGCTTGAAGTTGTTAGGTTCATTTTATTATGTAAGCTTTAAAAATATATTTTTCGAGAAACGATGAAATTTTGTAGATTTTCTTTTAATTTGATGTCTTAAATGTCATTTTATGTTGGTTCATTTTGTTGATAATTTGTTATTTTTAACGAAATGGATTTTATTCTCACAATGGTAGTTAACAGGATTTTGCATACAGCATATATTTGTGAAATTAATGCATTAAGTTGGGCATTTTGTAATTGGGATATTTATAATTTAACTATTTTTTTTTTTAATAATTAGATCTATGTATTTGAATCTTTTACGATCAAATCGTTAGAAAGTTTTTAAAAATGAAAAATATGGGTTTATTTTATGTTATGAATTTAAATATTTGAAAATTAAATTGAAATTTTGATATTGAATGTAGTTAATTTATAAATATATAAAAATATGATGATAGTGTATGTAAAATTTCTTTATAATTGTGTAAATTTTTTTTTTTTAATTCATCTATGATATAACAAATATTTCTTCAAAATTTAAGATAAACCACTGTCCTCAAATGGAGATGAATAAATAATATATAATTATGAGAAATAGATAAAGTTAATAATCATTCAAAGTATCATTTATTTCTACAAAAGAAATAATTTGTACTAGATGCGTTCTATTATGACTGTTTTTTTTAATGGCATCTTAGTTAAATTTTGGTGTAAGAGTGTATTTGGGAGGGCTGAATTATATCCAGTAAGCATTTGATAAATTATTTATTGATTATGTTTTAAAAAAATTGAGTTAAAAAATATATTTTTTTAATTTATTTGGTAGAGTGTAGAGCCAGAAAATTATGATCTTATTTTTATGAAATAAAAAAATTTATATTTCCACCACAATTTAAAAAAGTTGTTTTTATTTTTATTCTTGTAACAATTTGACCATCGCTTTTTAAGATAATTTTGGGGAAAGATAATGCTAATGGAAGGAACTATATTGGCTAACATAAATTTCTAAAGGATTTTTTTTTATTAATAAACCCAATTATTGCCCACCATGAACTTTAGACATAAGTTCATAAGACCAAAATGAATTTAAAAAAAAAATTAGGGCCACATTAATTTTTTTTTAATGAGTTAAAATTCTGAAACACTTGATGATTTGATTAAGAGAGTAGATGTATTAAATTTATCTTATGTTAAAAAAAATAAAGATAGATCTAAAAAAGATTTATTTAAGATGTATAAAAAGTGATTTTAGTGTATTTAAATTAAATGAGAATTTAATATAAAATAGGATAAAATGGAGACAAAAGATTCATGTGATCCATCTCACTTAGTGAGATAAAGACTTTTTGTTGAATTGTTGAGTTAAAATTCTTGGATCTATATTAATCTATTTTAAGATTTATTTTTCTTCAATTTTGATGTATAATCATATATCACTCATTTTAAAATAAATTCTAAATTTTAAGCTCATTATAATTATTTTTTATTAAAATATCTTAAAACCAAATTTTTTCTTAGACAAATCAAGCGCATTTTTTGGTAAACATGAATTCCTTGATGGGCAAAAAAAAAAAAAATATCTTTTTTATTTTGACGGCAAATTCATACATTCAAAATTTAACAGTTATTTCAATTATTAAATATTGATATTATTGCCATAATAAAGTTCAGATCGAAGCTAATTTAATCCTTAATATCTACATATTGATATGAAGTATACAGTTAGATCCAATAATATGAAAGATACCTATCGAAAATTAGATAATTTTATGTCATTATACAAATACAAGATAATTCTTTTACACACAATTACATTAAAAATAAATTTATAGCATATAATTCTTTTATATTTATATATTTAATATCTAAATTTTTAATATTAATTAAAAATATTATCACAATTAATTTTTTAAAATCAAATACATCTTTTTCCTACATAAATAATATTATATCCATAAATAATAAAATTTAAATGTTAGATATAAAAATACATAAGAATTCTAAGTTATTATATATATATATATATATATATATTTAAGTATTACATAAATTTTTATAATATTTTTGAAAATCCTTCTTTAAATAATGCATTTCGCAAATGATATAAAATATGTGCGAGTAAATAATATGAACACCATCGAAATAAATATGTAAAAACATCAGCCTATATTAGATATAAACAATTTGTAAGAGATGTCCCCAACCCACCAAAGCAGCTGAATAAGTACACGAAATGGAAGTAAAATCATAACGTAAAAACATCAAAATTATCTCTGCTCAGTTCAACTTTTAACTACAATTCAGATTAAACGGTTAAGAATTTTACTAAAATAAAAAAAAAAAAGATATATATTTTAATGAATTTCAATATTTAGATTAAAAAAAAAAAGGATTAAAATGAGCCTCGATGCAGCTAAATCAAGTATTTAAAATAGTCAATTACTATATAATTTCTGTATATTATTAATTATATATTATTATATATTAATATAATATTAATTATATAATTAATATATATGACTATTTTATTAGAGTTCGGACCTATTTAAATATATAATAAATTTTAGGTCAAATGACTGGTACATTATAAATCTCTAAATAATTAGAGTAACTCAAGAGCTGTTTGGTCGAGAGTTTTAAAAATTTATGAGTTTATTTTTTTTATAAAAAAATATAATGTAAATTATTTTGAAAATTTTGACATTCGTCGCGTTGTGGCGGCCGGCTTGCGATGACCGGTGGGCAGCAGCGACGGCGGCAACGACGGTGATATATTGGCTGGTGTATTTAAAATTAGCCCAAATTTAAGAAAATTCTAAATAAATCAAAATATAATTAAAGAGTAAAATTAAAATGCATTTAATTTATTTTTATTTTACCTTGTATTCCAACCGAACAACCCCTTAAAGAATAACTCATTATTTCCAAATTCTAGTTTTTTTTCTGAAAAAAATTCACTTGCAGATCATGAACTCCATAAACAAAAAGCTAAGAAAAATAAAATAAGATCAACAGGAGAAGGATGGAAGTACAACAAGAACACTCAAATTAAGCTGCAAGAGTTTCACAGAGAACCAGAACGAAAAGCAGCCTACATTAGCAAAAAAAAATTAGAGCAAAATAAAATCAGATCAGCACAATGAAAAACACAATCTTTACACAAGCATCATATCATCATTTTCTTCAATACCCCAAACATCAAATGATTCGTGGAAGATTTAGAAAAGCCTGTAGGAAGAGGAAGCATCCAATGGGTGGATGAGGTAGGTGAGAATCAGGGCAACGAGCATCAGGATGTACGCGATGCCTTGATCGATTGAAGTTCCTGTAAGTATTAATCGATTTGAAGAATTTGGAAAAGAGAAATCGAGCAGATCAAGGGCAGGGATTGAGAGAGAAGGGACTGACCGTCACTAGTCGGAGCAGGAGCAGGAGCCTGTGCTTGAGCGGCCCGCAAGAAGGTCGTGATGAAGGCTGCAATGGCCAGAGCGACGAAAGAGAAGCTCGGGATTCCTGCCATCTTCAGCGGCACAGATTAGCGATAGTACCGATCGATCGATGGATCTCTTTCCGCTTTCCCTTAGGAACGGCAGGGAAAGGAACGGAGACAATGAGGCCTAGGGTTTCTTCGGGTTCTCCTCGTGGCTTTAATGGCAAGGGGTTTCGAAATGGGAGAGGGTTATAATGGGAAGAGAGAGAGAGAGAGAATCCTATGTAAAATTTCTCGCCGTTATAAAAGATGGAGTGCCGTTGATCGAGAGTTAAGATTCGTGTGAATATATTATGATATTGTACGATGAGTAGGGCTGAGCTGGCGGAAGAAGCTGGGCCCCACCATGTGCGAGAGCAATTTCGCTGCTTCAGCCGAGCCAGCCTGGTCCGCAGAAGCGTGGGCCCCACATGTCTGTTTTGGCGGGGACTATGCCGTCGTTATTTTTTTTTGTTGATGGCACCTTATTTCCTAATTATATATATATAGCATTTCAAAAATAGAATTTCAATCGGATTATGGTCTAAATTCATTTTCATATAAATATTATAATTATATATACCTATATTATTTATAAAAAATTAATAAATTTAAAATTTATATCGATAAAAAAAGCATAAAGTATTCCAAGGCAAAATGTTTTATTCTCTTTTTTTTTATCAAATTATGATTTAAAATTTTCAATATGTGAATACAAGGCTTATGAATTTGTTTTATTTTTATTTTTCTAATTTTTATTCTAATATTTAAACATATTATTTTAATTTAAGTTTGTATTTTTTAGAATTATTATATATTTAAAAAAAAACTGGTCGAGCTAATAACCGTCATCTTAAAGCAAACTTATGCACTCGTGCAAAGCTTATATGATTGAAAAATAATTGTATTATTTTTAAAACAATAAAATCGCACGGATTTTGAACAAAAAATTTTAAAATATTATTCTGATAAAATATTTCAGAAACTAGCTTAAGCGAATTTGTCCTTATGAAAAACGTTTGGGCAATTAAAATTTAATCTTTGTAAATAATATAATGTGTAAACAATCAGTTAAAATTCATATTATGCTCATCTTAAAACAATTCTCATGAATTTAAAATCAATATGATAAAGAATATATAATTTAGATATTTGATCTAATTTCTTCGTACAAAATATAGTCAAAAATGTCTTGATATTGTTACATTAAAAGAGATAAAAATAGAGAAATATAGAGAATATTTATTGCCTATTTTTATGCTCATGTGACCTCATCTATTTTTTATTTTGAAACTATGGTGATAGCACATATTTAGGTTAATGTTAACTAAATTGATATAAATTATAAAAATAATTAAAAAGAAGTATTTTATATTAATGAAATCAACAAAACAATCAACAGCTCAATTACATACACTGTTGAAATGAATAACTTCAAATGCACAATTACATTTAAATAATTCAATATATTTTTTATATATTTTCATATCTAATATCTAAAATTAGATATTTATTTATTTTAATATATTTTTATGCTTAAAAAATATATTTCATTTTTAAAAAATAAATGATGATAATAATTTTAATATGATATTAAAGATTATATATTATATATATATATATATAAAATTAAGATGTTTGATATAAATATATAAATTATATGATATGTATGTAAATCACTTTACCTGAATTTGAATAGCCCATCTTTAAAAATTTGTTCTAATTTTTATTTATTTATATTATCATTAAATATGAATGTGCTCATATTTTTCTTATTAAAACTTGAGAAATTAACAAGATATTAATTGTAAAATTTCACGAAATTCAAACATGCATAAAAACATAAACTTGGCCTTAAATTATTCATTCAACTAATTGGCCCATATTTTTATCATAATTATATTTTTCATTAAAAACATTTTTCTAATCTTTCATAACACAAAATTTTGATTAAAAAATAGATGATTCAAATACATAATTAAATTATTATTAAACAAACATTTTTTTTATCAAATTTCTTATTTATGCATGAAATCTTCACATAAATCTAGAACTCAAAACTCCTTATTAAAACCTACTTATTAAACAAATAAAAAACCTCCATCAATATAAACCAAAGAATGGAACAATGTTTATGCCAAGTACTACATTTTTTTTTTCAAATTAAAAGAATTATCTAAATGAATAAAAATAAATATGCATTTTACCCCACTAACATCAAACTATTCATCAAATGCATCAATTCACTTACCATCCTCCTTATCACCTCATTTTTCATTAATACTCTCTCTCTCTCTCTCTCTCTCTCTCTCTCTCTCTCTAGGTTAGTAAAAGACTAAACTGAGCAATTATACTTTTGGCCTGAGAACAAAAATGGAAGACTTCAGATGCTAATTAAGTAATTACTTAACTAATTATACTGCTAAATGAATCTTCTTATACTAATAAAACTGTATGGAAATGAAGAGGCATCTGATCCTCAGATCAGAAAATGGAATCGATCACATGGAGCTGTGTAAGCAAAGCAGGCTTTGTGAAAAGTTCCAGAAAATAGTTTGGCTTTTAGTATAATTATTTATTAGGTTATGAGAAGCCATATGGGCGCGGCGCCCACTCATTGATCAGCTTTTGAAGAACAAAATAAAATGATTATATATCCGTTGGAAGCAGCTGTAGGAATATTTTTTAAATATATAATTTTTTGTACTGAGATAATGGTTATATCCGTTGAGATTCTCCCAAGTTAATAACAGCTCTATCCCAATCACATTATAATTATAAGTTAGAAAAAAAAAAGGGGGAAAATTATACATGCATGGCACACAATTCTTATGCATTTACATATCCAACACTTAAAAATTTGATATTTATAAAAATAACAATTTTTCTATCCTTGAAAGAGTTATATTTTACTTTAAAATTTTAATAATGATGTTATTTTTTATATGATATTAAAGATTTAAGTGATATTTATGTAAATATAAAAGTTTAGGTGTTAGATATATAAAGAAATAAATCTCAAAATAGTCTAACTATTTGGAAGTAGTTTATTTAATCTCAGAATATCAAATTGCTCTAATTTAATCTCTACAACAATTGATAACAAATGGCCCCAATTAGGTGGAATATGAATCCTCCATCTCCTTGTCCTATTATGTGTGAAATTTTTAAATCAGTATCTTAGATCATTTTTATACATCTTAACCAAGTCTTTTTTAGGTCTACTCTACCTTTTAACATAAGCAAATCTAATGATCTACTCTCCAATTATTCATTAGATCTTTATGTGGTACCATACTCTCCTAATCTTATCTATGAGCTACTCCAACTTCTTGAATATACTCATTTTGCATTATATCTCTCTAAGAGTAAACCATCCACCTAAGCATCCTCATCTCACACTTAGTCTTATTTATCTTTATTGTATGAATTCAGCGTCATTCTTCTTACCAAATATAAAATTTTCCTCAAGTTTAAGTGGAACTTTTATCACATAATAGGCCGATGCATTCCTCCAAACCATCCAACTTGAATTCTACTAATAACATCTCCATCTATTTCACCATCATTTTGAACAATAGAGCCTAAATATCAAACGCCACTCTTATTAATGACTTGCTTGTCTCACCATTAACACTATGACTAAAATTACTCCATATATTTAGTTTTAGATCTACTTAAACGAAAACCTTTAGACTCTGAGTTGACCTCCATAATTCAAGTTTCATGGACTCCCTCTCTAGTCTTATCAACAAAAGAATGTCATTCGAAAAAAACAAAGTACATCTTCTTGTAAATGCCTAGTAAAATATCCATAACTAAAGTAAAAAGATAAGGGCTTAAAGCGATCCTTGATGTAATCCAAGAAATAGGAAAATATTTTGTCAATCCTTGTGTTTGGACACAAGTAATAACTTATATACATATCCTTAATAACTTGAATATAACCAATATTAATTCTTTATGTTCTAGAACTCTTCAAAGAACATCTCTTGAAACTTTATCATAAAGCTTTTTCTAAATCAATAAATATATAGATCCTCCTTACTTTCTCATGCTTCTCCATCAAACCCTTAACAAATGTATATCATCCATAGTAGATATACGCATGAGACCAAACATTGTGAAACTTTGATCACATAACCATGCTCAATTACTCTCCCATAATTTTAATGTATGGCACATTAACTTAATTCCTCATAATTTGCACACTCTTGCATCACCTATTCTTAAATATAGAACCAAACTCTTTCTCCACTCATCTAACATCTTTTGTCTTTGACATTAAAAGATTGTAAAAGAAATTCCGATCTCCTAAACATTTTCACATTTCATTTTCAAAGCTTCACTAACCATTTACTAATAAATGATAAAATGAAATTCTCTCTATTTTGTTTATATTAATCTAAAATCAATCGTCTTTCAAATCCTTGAAAAGTTTATCAAAATATCATCCACCTATTTTCAATATCATTTTCTAAAAAGTATTTTATTATTTTCATTCCTCACGAATTTTCTTCTCACTATCTCTTTGGAACTTATACATACATCTTTCACTTTTGATATCTGTCGTGTATAAATCACTAAAACTAAATTTTTTACATCATATACTACTTTCTTAGAATCTAGACTTTATATCGTTCAGGTTTTACATCCAAGCAGTTTTAATATCTTACTTATTTTTTATCTTCTTTCTAATTTAATACCTAATTATACAAAATTGATCTAAAATGATCCCTCATGTAGAAATAGTACACAATATTAACCTCAATTTAGTCCCTCAATTATGTAAATTTGATCCCAATTTAGTCTTTGACGGATCATTTTGAACCAATTTTGTATGGTTAGGAACTAAATTGGAGCAATTTGATACTCAATGGATTAAATTAGTCAATTATAAGATCATTTTGGGATTTAGACCTATACGTAAATATATAAGAATTGCAGGCTATGCATGTAAATTCCACAGAAAAATACAGATTGGCCTATACTGTCACATTATTTTACTAAGAATGGATGAAAGATACTTTTACCAAATAAAAAAAAATGACAAAGAAAAGTGGAATCATGTAAGTTACTCTACAGAATATCTAAACAGTCAGCAAAAATCTCAAAAATATTATTTATTTATTTTTCTAACCTTGGAAGAGCCCCTAATGATCATCCCTGTTGTTCATATCACTGCTTATATCAGAAATGATTAATCCTGAAACAGCTCTGAATAACGTTATTTGCTGTCTCATACCTATGACAGATATAATCTTTTAAGAAATGTGCACATCGGTACTTACCATGTGCCATGCATAAACCCTCAAACTGCTTCTGCCACCACTCCTATAATGAATGTTTTACTCAGCTTGAGGTTGAGCTGTAAAAAAAAGTTAATGGAGAAGAAGAAGAAGAAAACAGATAGGTCAGTTGATAGATGAAAATAGAAATGGGATAGAAGAAAATTTTTAAGTCAAACGGTATTCTGGCCAAAATTTGTTCATGCAACAACAACAAGCCTTAATCCCACTAGGTGGGGTCGGCTACATGAATCCTCCATTTGTGTCATATGTGTCAAATTCTCATTTAATTCAAGTATACTAAGATCATTTTTTTTTCTTAATCAAGTCTTTTTCTATACACTTTCTTAACATAACAAAACATCTACTCTCCTGGTCAGACGGATATGTGGAAAATCTTTTCTTATCTATATATTTCTCATTTTTTTCGAATACTCATTTTGCATTCTATCTCTAAGGGAATGCCAAATGAGTATGTTAAAGTGAAAGATAAAATAAGAGAATCTTAAAATTGTTCATGGTCATTAAAATCCTTCAAGTATGCCTTGTATTGCACGAATCTTAAAGCAAATCTAAGGATTTCAAAACTCATTCTAATCAAATTTTAATCAGGATATCATCATCAAACATTTTGTTGCAAAAGAATATCTTACATCGTCATTATTCTTGATTTTCGACAATGACTTCTTTCAGAGTGCATGAGGCTGACTTTGATGCAGCAGGCGAATCAACAAGCATATGAACAGGTGCAAAATACATGTGCAATGAGATCATGCAGATTATAATGCCCAAGAAGAGCTGAACAGAAAGAAATAGTAAAGTTATCTGATAAACAATCATAATTTTAAAAAGAGTAAAAAAAAAAAAGCTTTAAAGATGCAAATATTTCGTATTAAAAGCACAAAATTTACCTGCACGGTGGGCTGAAAATTGAAAAGATAGACTGATAGAACCATTGTCAACAGCATTGCCATTGAAGTTGAGTAAACCTGGTGAAATGATTTGATATTACAAGTGAAATTAGTTTGCAGAAAATTTAGAAATCTATTCTGCGGGCATCAAAATTCATTAAATTTTGCAATAGATCGCAGGAAGAAGAACAAACAAATTTCTGGAACATCATGATATATAACAAGCAAAGCTTTCAAAAACATACAAATCTAGTAAAATAATCAAAAAAGAAACCTAAGTTGAAGCACCCAAGTAAAGAATATTGATCGACCAACTACAACAACAAGCCTTTATCCCACTATGTGAGGCCGGCTATATGAATACTTCTCTCTATTGTGTCCTAGAAAGTGTGAAATTCTCATTTAATTGCAATTCAATTCACCTATTACACATGAGAGCCAACAAATGCGAAATTAATCAAAAAGACTCTCAAGAAGATTTCCCTTGCCTTTCTGCAAGAATAAATGAAAAATACACGAGAATCTGGATGTTGGAATCATGCTTGTATTTTCTATTCATAATTCCAAACCTGAAAAACTAAGTGATAGCACAAAACTAATTGGTCGTCAGCAAAACTAAAGCAACTAGACATTCATACACGATGTGGAAAACACTTTCAAAGGGAAAAACATGGCTGCATATATCTTGATCGAATTTTGATCATAATGGATCTCAAAATTATTGGATTTACTTTAATATATGAAGAATCCATCAAAATTTATACTGCATTTTTCACAAAATAAATTTAATTTCTATTGACCCTTCCAAACAAAAAATTTAATAAGGATATCCTAAGCTTTTTTTTTTTTTTTTTTTTCAAATTTCATAACAATCAATACAACTTTTACATATAAACTCTAAATCTGTAACCCTTTTCATTTCCATTTTTTCATAACTTGAATAGTTTTATCACCACCTATTCACCAGCCCAAAGAAGAAACCCTTGGATGAAATAAAAATTCAATCTGGTCTATCCAAAAACTTCAGAACATTTGTAGATGCATGCAGCAAGTTTTGCATCATAACTAAAACTGGATCAGACTATTTAGTTACAATCTATCTCTGGCAACAAAATTCATTATTTAAATAAAAGTCTGAAATTAAATAAGAATTTATTGGATTTTAACCTGAAGTAATCATTTTTCTTCTTGTTTTTCAACTACAGTGGGATCCCTAGAGTACCAACTTAACTGCTGTAGCAGGGCGATATACATCATTTTTAGCTTGCAAGGAGACCAGCATCCAGAACAAAAAAACAACCTTCCTGTCACCTTACACCCTATTTTATTTATGATGAATTCAAAATTTTCGCCAAACATACTGGTGAAATTTAAGCCGACGAAGGACCCTATCAAATGGTTGGTGAAGTGATAAACCAATTAAACCATATGAAACCATGGCAATCGAGCCCAAAACAATATGCACCTTCTCCTATCTTGCCTCAATGAAGTTGCTGACCCTGACAACTATATGGGAGATTCTCTACCGATTGATGCAGAGAAAGCATGTCCCTTTACAGTTAGAATGTCTATGGGGGTTCTCCAAGCTGTGATTGAAGCTGACTGCCGGAGGCATCAGCAGCCACAGCCCCACCACCATGACCAGTCCAGATTTACTGCAACCTTTGAGAGGGAATGCCTCTCTGGCCTATCATCAGCTAAAGGTATGCTTAAGCAGACTGCTGGTACGTACTCTCCTAGACACACATCTTGATGTACAAAGTGGTAGTGAACTGCATCATCAAGGAAAACATTAATCATTCTTTCTGCCAAAAAGTCTCTCAAGCTATTATGGTGTGCTGAACCGCCACTTTAAATCGCCCAAGTGGTGCACTCCTCAAATGCAAACCAGGCACAATACTTAAGGCCAACGCCATAACCTCCTTCACCAGATGGAATCTCTATCAAGGCACTTTAAGAATCCCTAATGGACCGTCAACCAAGCATATAAACAAGACCCACCCAAAATGGTCATTTCAAGTGTCCTACACTTTGGTTTATAACTTTTTGTGAGAGAACGACTGCTATTCTCCCTAAATCTACACAATGACTATTTTTTTCACCCTCAATAAGTTAACTTTAGCATCAGAGTTCCCTCCAGAAACAACATCCAAAGGATAGCTCTAACATTTATTGGATGCTTGCGTGGTTGTGTGTAGGGAACGGTTCAAGCAAGCGACAGTTTACATCCTGGCATCCATCACTTCAATCTCGAGAGAAAATTTCTTGGAATGCATTATAAGCATAACAAAATAGTAGTGGAATCCATGAAATATAAGCACAAGTGTTACTCCAAACCAATACAAAATCACTACATGTAATAATACTTGGGGACTTACCTTCACGATATTGTCAGCAAATTTCATCAACCATGAAACCAACAATCCAGTGGATCCTAAATTTAGTACGACCATCCAAGTTATAAATGTGTACCCATTGAGTAGGCGTTGCCACCAAGGTCCCTTCTCATATCCCAATCGAAAATCATCCCAAAGAAGTCGAGCCATATTAAAGATCGCACCAAACCTAATGTATTTTGATATGAAGCAATAAAACCAATAACAAAATTAACTCCAGGAAAATTTTATCAGACATTTGCTTCCAATAAGCCATGTGAAGCCTGAAGAGATCCTAGTCATTACAAGTGCAAAGTTGTGGTACAATTTACAGAAGGAACAAAAAATACCTACGTGTACAATTGCACATTTTGCCAATAAAGACTGTCATTGTTCTTCTTCATCAGATATTCTGTGTAAACACCAGCAAGAGCTGAAAGACAAGCAGATAAAATTCCCAACACATAACCTTGTATAGGTGCTGAAAAGAGGGACACGCATGATGCTTCTCCACAACCTTTTACCTGCACAATAATCAAAACGAACATCAGATTGCTACACAAAAGTTCAAGGTTTATTCTTTCCAAACATCATTAACTACACACAAAAACAATAAAGGGCAACTGTCACATAAATAAAATAAAATAATTTCGGATGTAAGCCCATAATGCCTAGTCAAAATTTAGGTCTAGGGTTACTAATGCACCGTATGATGTGATGCACAATAAAAAATTGTAAAAAAAAATCACAGTTCACAAGTTAGCAAATATTAACTTTAGCAACAATCATTCTCTTCTAATATAAAATAACAAGCATATTTCTTTCAGCCTAAATTATAACTTAATAGTCATCAAAATGTAAAATTTCATAATGACAACAAATGAATATACTAGTTCAGTGACAATTAAGTTTCACAATATGATAATGAATCCAATAAATATCACAATAGATATAATTTCAATCACATATGCAAACCAAAATCAAACAAAGTATGAACAATGATAGAAATAAACTATAAAGAAGATCCAAACCTTACACTAAAATAAGGAGATTTTCCCTTAGAAGTAGGCATCAAGACCTTTAAAGTGCTCGATGAATACATATCCAACCAACACACACAAAAAAATATACAAAAATTAAATTTTAATTCAAGAATCAATGTTCAATAATTTTTGCATGCCTCAAGAGTCCCTATTTTTAGCACATGAAGGACCAAAATAAGAAACTTATCCAAAATCCTCATAGGTCTAATCAAAACAATGCAAGTATTTTTTGAGTCCATCCTCCTTGATTCCTAGAATATCCTATCATCTTATTCTCTAGATAACTTTGACCCAATTTTCATAAATTCCACATAGGACCCTTTCTAATCTTGATATAATTAGACTTAAATTATTTAAACTAATTCTAAACACATGTATGGCTCCTTAATCAAGAGTATTCTTAGACAAATCCAAAATGTAAATAATTTGGAGCTTATTTCTCTGGGAAATCTTGATCCCTAAAACAAAATACATCATGTTTGGATCCTCATTTCTTTCAGGGATGCACAAAACTCAAATTACCTTTGATTGGCATTGGTTAGCAACAATCAATCAACTATGACAATGCTATAGACATCTTTTAAAGCTTATAATAATCCACCATGATGTTTGATTAAAGAGCACACAACCTATCAAGATAAATGCATTTTATAATTGAGTTTGCTAAAATTCAACTATTAATTGGTTTACAGAGCATCAACCTAAAAAAATTATAAATCTTATTGAGATTATTATCCAGTCTAAACCTAATGAGTTTGCACAATCATTTGCATAACATATACATAATTTACATGAGGATATTAAAAAAAATTAATTGTTAATGTGAACATGAGAAACATTAAATTAAATCCAGATGATAAGTAAATGAAATATCTAAATTCAGAAAGATTTCTCATCAGAACTTTAAAGAAAATTAATTTAAAGAAAAGAATTATATAAAATTATACAATGTATTGAGACAATTGGTTATAAACAAAAAATTTCCAGACGTATTAGTATTAATAAAGTCTTACATGTAGTTAATTTAACTCTCTTTCATTAATTACTATTAATGTTATGGATTCTTTTCTTTTTATTTTCCTCATTATGAATTCAAATTTAATATCAAATTGCATAGATTTACTCATTTTGTTCCTAAAGTTATTATGATGATATTTTGCATGCTATCGATGATGATATAAAAAGTATCACTTGTATTAATCTGATAGATCAACTTATGATGATTCATGAATTACTTTATAAAAAACCCAATAGTTATACACAGATTGCTTGATAAACATCAAATGATCATCAATTCATTGGAGCCAAATTTTTTCCAAGCCAATCAAATGCATGTACTCATCAAAAGCATAAGATATGAGTATTGAATTTTGGAATTATTTGTGTTGCATTATTTGTTCTCAATTATTTTAACACAATTATGCCTATGAGAATAGGATGTGTTCTTTAGTATTTTGATTACCACTACAAGGCTTGACTTACTACTACGAGATGTTTTAATTTAGCTCTCATCAAGTACAATAATGCTCAAATCTTTTGTTCTTATTGTAGCTATGGTATCTTTTGTATTTTCATTTAGAAGTTGGATTGGTTGAAAGTCATATTGTCGTTTCAAGTTAAAAAGTTGTCTTCAATAATAATTGAACTATTCTTATGTCAACACAAAAAACAAGTTAGAATTAGCATGCTTCATGTGGGGTGCTAGTTCTTTACGCAAATCTTTCCTTCAAGGGCATCATCGATTACCCTCTATCTTGTAATTATCTGATATTATATTTTGTGGATTATTTCCTGTAACAGTACCATTGATTCTCACTTATAATGTTTTATTTTAATTGAAATCATAACTGGGTGTAAAGTAACTTTGATGTGAAAAAAAGTTAGAATTCTTATCATTTATGTTGATAGAACTGAAACATGGCTTTTAATTGGATCTAAGGATTTTGAGACACTATTAATTTTGGGTTTTGGGGGATAAAAACAAGAACTTGAGCGTTGCATTTTGATATAAATTATTAAATACAAATACTTTTTTTTTCCTCAGATTTGTGCTATTAGTTAGATGTGAATTCTTCTAGCATAGTGCAAGTCTTAATGATAATTTTTAGGAGATAGATCTCATTGTACAATTGCGAGTCTAATATTTACTATTTAGCCACTTCTATTCATATTTTTCTTTCATATATGTATCTTGAGATTGTTTTACATATGAGAAATTTCAGTCAAGTTTGATATAATTTGAGATCTTCTGGAATATAAATCTTAATTAATGTGTGATTTTTTATTAGTCCACAAATTTCTTGCAAAATATATTATTATCGTGACCTTTAGTTATTGGTTGGAGTGAATTAAATATTTTTCTATTTTGGATAAAAAAAGCTAATCCTTGCCAAAATTGATAGTTATGAAACTATGAATTTTGATCATTTATGTTTTTATTAATGCATCTCATCCCAAGAATATATAAAAGTGACTTTAGACCCAAGGCATCCTACATCAAAATTTTTTGCCATTTCTTCATAATAATTTCATGTATATGTCGGTGTCGTTGCGTTAAGTCTTTAACTACTATTAGTTGCATTTTAAAATTTTAGCATATTATGCTGAAAAAAATAAATTATTGCTTAATGTAGTTGTTGTTTTGGGGTGTAATTTGCTATTATTTATGATTATATTATTACCAATGAAACAATTGTTTAAAAATTTGAAATTTGGAAAAATGCTCATCATGTTTGAAGTTTGAACTTTCCATTTTCCGTATAATACATATTAGATTCGTGATTAATGTTATCTTATGAGCATCTCCATTGAGTCCTTTCGCAATCTAATAATCTACACGGCTACTCTTTTATGCCATGTAATTAAATCATTATTATACATGGTGAGAGTTGCTATAATTTGCATGTTTAGTTGTGAAAGTGACCATTAAAAAAGGAATGCAAGACAAAATTTTCCCTCAAATTAAATTACATTTTTAAAACCCACTTTTTAAAGCATTCATGTTTTATTATTGGTATTCAAATGTCATAATATTTATTGAGAAATTTTACTTGATATTATTATGAAATAGGAAATGGTAAATCCTAGATTGTGATATTTGAGGGGTGATGGCGATAGAAAATATTTTTTAAAACATTGAAAAGCCAATTTATATGAAATTTGACATTTTTAGTGTATCTCACATCACATAGGATGATATAAAAGATGGAAATAGGTATGCTACACGTACATCTCAAAGAAAAGTGAGAGCACTTCACAAGAACAACATTACATATCATAATCACAATGCAAAATGTGAAGAATGATGAAATTCTCAAAGAAAAAAAAGATAACCTGGCTTGTAGTCGTTCCCACGGCTAATAAAATGATTGCCAACCACTGTAAATTTGATAACTTCCTCTTAAGGAAAAGTCTGGAACGTTAAAAAAGGAGATGTTAATGACACTATGATAGTTATTCATTCACAAACATGTATTTTTGATATCTTTGAAATTCTCACATTTCTTAAATATATAAGCATGTACGAAATGAAAAATACCTGAATAGAATCCCAGTAGTCACGATTTTCAGGTTTCCCATAATCTGATAAGTAGATGGATCAACATACGTCAAGGTAGCAAATTGAACATTGTTGTGCACAAGGTATATGATTGAAGGAACCACAAATAATCGCACTGCTTTCCATTCAGTGGTCATCCTAGGAGGAGATTGTGACTGGATCTCTCTCCAAAGAAAGAAACTGGAAACTAGAAGCTGATTTTTAAGCATTAGAATCTCAGCCACAGTAGCCATAAGATTATGATCATACTTTTAAAAGCACAAATACAACTGCAAGGAAAATGACTGCAAAATCCACATGACCTTGTTACTAGTACAACAACAACAAGCCTTTATTCCACTCTGGGGTTGGCTACATGAATCCTTCTTCTCCATTGTGTCATATTATGTGTCAAATTCTCATTTAATTTAAGTATACTAAGATCATTTTTTATATATCTTAACCAAGTCTTTTTAGGTCTACCTCTACCTTTTTTAACATAAGACAAATCTAATGCATCTACTCTCTAACCGACAAATTGACGCTTTATGTGGAAACCATCTAAGGCGACTCTCTCTAATCTTATCTACCACTTGACTCCAACTTTTTTCCAACATACTCATTCGCATTTTATCTCTAAGAGTAAAGACACTCATCCACCTGAGCATCCTCATCTCTGCAACACTAAACTTAGTCATATGCTTCTATTTTAGCCAATATTTTGCACCATAAATCATTGCAGGTCTTACCACCATCTTATAAAATTTTCCCTTAAATTTAAGCGGTATTTTTCTATCACACAACAGGCCAGATGCATTCCTCCACTTCAACAATCAAACTTGAATTCTACTAATGACATCTCCATCTATTTCACCATCATTTTGAACAATAGAGCCTAGATATTTGAATCGCTCACTCTTTTTAATGACTTGTTCACCCTCATCAACACTCCATAAAACTTCACAACTAAAATTACACTCCATATATTAGGTTTTAGATCTACTTAACGAAAATCTTTAGACTAAGGTTGACCTCCATAATTCAAGTTTCTTTTGGACTCCTCTCTAGTCTTATCAACAAGAAGAATGTCATCAAAGCATACAGGCATCTTCATGTTAATGCTTAGTAAGAACATCCATAACTAAAGCAAAAGGATAAGGGCTTAAAGATCCTTGATGTAATCCAACCAAATAGGAAAATATTTTATCAATACTCCTGTGTTTGGACACAGTAATAGCTCTAATATACATATCTTGAATATAATTAATATTAACTCCTTTCTTTTCTAGAACTCTCCAAGAATATCTCTTGAAATTTTATCATAAGCTTTCTCTAAATAAATATCATATGTAGATCCTCCTTACTTTCTTTATACTTCTCCATCAAACCTCTTAACAAATATATAACATCCATAGTAGATCTACGACATGAAACCAAATGATTGTGAGAAACTTTTGTATCACATTAACATACTCAATTACTCTCTCACATAATTTTAATATATAACATTAACTTAATTATATAATTTGCACTCTTGTGCATCACCTTTATTCTTAAATATAAGAATAAATAACTTTTCTCATCATCGACATCTTTTAGTTTTTAAAATAACATTAAAAGATTTGTAAACCAAGAATTTCTTGATCTCTAAACATTTACACTTATTAGAATATCATGTCATCTTGTTTTTCACATTTCATTTTCTTTAAAGCTTCTCTAACTTCAAATTTACTAATATAATGATAAAAATAAAATTCTCTATTTTTCTTTAATGTATTAAGGTTGCTAAAGATACCTCTTGAAGAAAAAGTATTTATTGGGGGAGATTTAAATGGACATGTTGGTAGAGTGGTAGAAGATTTTAAAAGTATTCATGGTGGTTATGGATTTGGAGTAATGAAGAAGGTGGGGTATATTAGATTTTTCTTGCAACATGATTTTGTAGTTCTTATCTTTATTTAAGAAAAGAGATGACATATTATTACTTATAAAATGGATCTAGTAAAACAGATTGATTATTTTTTGATAAGAAAAATAGATCGTTTAGATTGTAAAGATTGTAAGGTCATTCAAGTGAAATTTTAAGTCTCACATCTATTAGTTTTAGATTTTAAGATGAAAGGTTGTAAGAGAAAAAAATAAACTTATTTATTGTCCCAGGATTAGATGGGGACACTTAAAAACACAAATAAAAATATTTTTAAGAGCAGCTGAGAAATTAAAGTTTGGGATGTTAAGAAAAGCGTTATGTGGGAAAAAAGTATCAAGTGATTAAACAAGTTCTTAAAATGCTTGGCGAATCAAAGGAAAAGCTTCTTAATAAGAATAGTTGGTGGTGGAGTCGAGTTAAAAGAAAAGATAAGAAATAAAGCGTGTTATAAAACTTGGTTTAGATGTAAAACTTGAGAATTGGGAAAGATATAAAATGGCGTAGAGATTAAGAAAGCGATATATGATCTGAAAAATTTTTTAGTGATTTATACTGATAGATTAGATACAAAGAAGTGAAAGATGTATGTATAAGTTAGCCAAAGAGATAGGAGAAGTAAAGACATGGTTCAGTGAGAGGAGTATTAAGGATGAAAATAATAAAGTCTTTTCTTAGAAAAGATATTGAAAATAGGTGGATGAGGTATTTTAATAAACTTTTCAATGAAGGATCGAAAGTACGATTGATTTTAGCAACCTTAATACCCTAAACAAAAATAGAATTTCATTTTATCGTCAGATTAGTAAATCGAAGTTAGTGAAGCTTTAAAGAAAATGAAATGTGAAAAAGCAGTAGGGCCGGATAATATTCCAATAGAAGTGTGGAAATGTTTAGGAGATCAAGGAATTTCTTGGCTTACAAATCTTTTTAATGTTATTTTCAAGACTAAAAAGAAGTCAGATGAGTGGAGAAAGAGTTTGTTGGTTCCATATTTAAGAATAAAGGTGATGCGATTGTGCAAATTATAGAGGAATTAAGTTAATGTGCCATACATTAAAATTATGGGAGAGTAATTGAGCATAGATTACGATGTGATACAGTTTCTCACAATGTCAGTTTGGTTTCATGCCGTAGATCTACTATGGATCTATACATTTGTTAAGAGGTTTGATGGAGAAAATAAAAAGGATCTACATATGATATTTATTGATTTAGAGAAAGCTTATGATAAAGTCTCAAGAGATGTTCTTTGGAGAGTTCTAGAACAAAAAGTTAATATTGGTTATATTCAAGTCATTAAGGATATGTATCTAGAGTCACTTGTGTCCAAACACAAGGAGGATTGACAAACTATTTTCCTATTTCGGTTGGATTACATCAGGATCAACATTAAGCCCTTATCTTTTACTTTAGTTATGGATGTTCTTACGAGGCATTTACAAGAAGATGTACCTGTATGCTTTTTGATGACATTCTTCTTGTTGATAAGGCTAGAGAGTCCAAAACTTGAATTATGGAGGTCAACTTTAGAGTCTAAAGGTTTTCGTTTAAGCGATCTAAAGCGAATATATGGAGTGTAATTTTAGTTGTAGAAATTTTAGTGGTAGTGTTGTGACTTTAGGTGATCAAGTCATTAATAAGAGTGGCGATTGAGATATTTAGGCTCTATTATTCAAAATGATGGTGAAATAGATGGAGATATTATTAGTAGAATTCAAGTTGGATGGTTGAAGTGGAGGAATGACATCGGCTATTATGTGATAGAAAAGTTCCACTTAAAGCTTAAGGAAAATTTTATAAGATGGTGGTAAGACCTGATGACTTATAGTGCGAGAATGTTGGCCAATAAAAAACATAAGAGTAAGTTAAGTGTTACGAGATGAGGATGCTGGTGGATGAGTGGCTTTACCTTAGAGATAGAATGCAAAATGAGTATGTTAGGAAAAAGTTGGAGTAGCTCAGTGATAGATAAGATTAGGAGAGTGCCTTAGATGGTTTGGCCACATAAAGCGTCGGTAGTCAGATGACTTAGGAGAGTAGATGCATTAGATTTTCCGTTAAGAAAGGTAGAGGTAGACTAAAAGACTTGGTTAAGATGTATAAAAAATGATCTTAGTATACTGAATTAAATGAGAATTTGACACATAATAGGACCTGATAGGCGAAGGATTCATGTAGCCGACCCCACCTAGTGGGATTAAGGCTTGTTGTTGTTGTTGTTGTTGTTGTATTAAGGTTGCTAAAATCAATCGTATTTTCAAATCCCTCGTTGAAAAGTTTACCAAAATACCTCATCCACCTATTTTCAATATCCTTTTGTAAGAAAATCACTTTTAATTTTTCATTAAATTAATAAACTTTAGATCTTTTCTTAGATCTTTGGTTGATGTTGGCTCACTTGCATTCTACTCTCGTCTCCCTGATCGCACATTCAATCTCCCTCAGTGTTCCTCGTTCACTGAGTAACAAGCCTCGTTCCCTTGAACTTAAAATGAAGCCCCTCTCTTGCTCTCTTTCCTCGCCTCTCTGTTCATTCAAAGAGCAGTGGCGTCCATCTCCTAGAGGTGATGCTCTCTTCTGTGCTCTCTTTCTCCCTCTCTGCGACTTCCCATCCTGCAACAAGTAGGTACATTACTCCTCCTTTTAAAGCCTCTCGATCATCTGCACTCTGATTCCACAGGCGTGCAGATCTCTCCTCTTTTCGTCTCTTACTCTTACTCTCAATTTTTCTTGGGAACCCAAACCAGCCGAGCCACTCTTTCCATCCTTCCTCACTACTTGAGCTTTCGGCCTTCTCCTCTCTATATCTCTCTCTATCTCTCTCTTTATCTCTCTCTATCTCCCTCTCTTTATGATTTCAAAAAAAAATAAATAAATCAGAAAAAAAAAGTGTGATAAAAAAAGGAGAGAGATTTCATATTATCTCGTCGATTGCGTTGTTGCCTCGTATAGACGCAAATGTATAAAATGAGTGTGGACGTGCGAAATATATTGTGCTTGATTTTATGCAGGTTTGAAGACCTCATCGTGAGTAGATAAAAAAATTAGTGTTTAAAATATCAATCATCATCGTCGGGGCGTGGCGGATAAAATAGTTCGATATAGCCTCCCTGCTGAGGATGGCAATCTTGTCGAAATCTTATAGAAATTTGGATTGAAATTCTAGACTTAAACAGATTTAAATGAAAATCATCTAAACTTCAATTAAATAAAAGATGTATGATAAATATGAAAATAAACATTAAATTAAAGAGAAATAGAATGAGAGCACTTAAAGAAAAAACTTTTAAAAAGTAAAACACTTACTTCAAATGGAAGCAAATTTCCTTATTTGCTTCAAAATTTCTAAAGACTACAAAATATTTTCAAGCAAATGACACGAAATGTAAGGCTCTCTCTTAACCTTATTTATAGAAATGAAAAGAATCAATATGAGACTCATTCTTATTAAAATTTAATTCCACGGTAAAGTGGGTTCTCTTTCAAATTCCTCACTAAAACAAACTTTAGTTAAAACTTGGAGAGGCTAATACTAAACTCACGAGACTAATGATAAATTCAGTGGTTGTTAAATAAATATGAAACTTGATGTTGAGTTAAGGATAAATCAATATTGGATTTGAAATCGTTTATGTGAATAAAGCTTCTCTTTGAATATTCAAAGTGTTGAAGTCATGAATAAGTAATTAATATGAACAATATTAATTGAACACTTGAATAATCACATTTGATGTCAAATGAAGTAAGGATTCCAATTGAATGTCAAATGACTAATGATTGGTGGTAAATCTAAATGTTTAATTCCAAATTGAGAATAAAGTGTACAAAAAATTTGATAGCTTTCTTATAAGCACAAATTCAATTAGATAGCTCATGATCACTCATGAATGTAGCCTTTAAAAGAACCATTTGGATCTTCCATTTAAAATTAAATTTGAAACACAATAAGATTTGTGATATATTTAAGTGTTTATCTTCAAAACTAATAAAATTCAGATGCAATTCATAAGAAGACTTACACTATACCTAATTCACTTAACGGTGAAATTGATATCAAGTACATCTAATGGGTAAAAGTCATAGCACATTTTAATTAAGAAGTACGAACAAAGATTTTTGGTAAACCCAAATAACTTATTTGTTGGCTCCATATATGTATCGAAATTGAAACTAAAATCAAATTGACCTTTTGATGTAACTCATAATCATGATGCATCAAACATCGCCAAAACTCGAATGACCTATGAACGACTTTCGTTGTGTTGAACGTTGAAATGGTCGAATATAGATATTACATTCTAATGATTACCGTCGAATCGGCATTAATGTTAATCGCATATCGAGTTGCTGCGAGAATGTTGAGCACCTCGTTGGCGAAATTGATGTCGTTAGTTTCAAAATGTAAACCTTCAAATGAGATAGTCCCGCTCAATTGAGACGAATGCAATGCGAATGTGAATGTCGGAAAATGCTCAAATCGGTGAAATCACGTATAAAATCGTCAAGCGATCTCCGTCGACAAACCGGATTCGTTGAATGTTGAAATTGATCATATAAATATTGCAAATCTACGATCAACCTATCAAGCGTCAAGCTCAGCGTAAATGCGTATCATTAAAACTAAACCCCCGTTCGGAAATTAATTCATTACATAATCATCATGAGTATCTGCGTCGATTGGACAAGTTTATGCAAATAGCGGTTGGAAGCAATAAGCGATTTTAAAGCGAAATTGATCCATTACCGACTCAAACCAAATGGCCTCGATTGCAGCTGCATTCGTCAAATCGAATAATCTAGAATTGATATACATATATTAACTATATAATAATATCACCGTAGAATCCATATTTTGATCAATTAAATACCTTAAAAAAGACTAACAATTTATTATTTAATCTAATTATTTAACCCTAAAAGCGAGAACAGATCACTCCCCTCATCAGTTCACTCTCACTCGATTGAGGAAGGAGCGGCTGCTCTCTTTCTCGATTTGCGATCCTCAAGCGTCAATGTTCGATCTCTTCAACCGTTCCCTCCCCCATTCAAACTCATCCTCAACCGTTCCTTCTCGATCCCTATTTTCGTTCGTTCGAGCCTCCAACCATAGGATTTCACTCTTCCCTTCTCTTCCGCTCCTGGTTTCCGATCGAAGCAAGCCGCAAGCAAGGAATCGAGCCCCGATTCTCTCCCGTTCGTTCACTCAACCCGCACGCAATAAGTTGCTTTGTTTCCGACATTTCCCTTCCTCTCTTCTCCCCTTTCTCCTCTTCCCTTCCTTTTCACCCAACCGTTCCACTTACCACATTCTCCTCGTGCACTGCCTGCCTCTCATACATCAAAACCTGAATCTTGTTAGGTTACAGTCTATCTTCTAAGACTCCTGAGGATTGTACTATCAATTCCAGCTAACAGGGGTTATCTTTTTCTTGCACTAAATCTTTTGCCTCCTATTATTCTAATGTTGTCTGCTTCTCTGGATAATTACATAAAGGTTGCTGCATTTTTAAATCCTGTAATTAGCAACTTGAATAATGAAATGCTAGCCAATAACATGGATACAACTACTGAAGTTCTAGATTGCCTCTTGTTCACTATCACAACAATTATGGGCTACACAACATGATCTCTTTGCACTTTATGATAGGTCTCGAGTGAAGGGATCTCATTTTCCTTCATCCATATTCTAAGTCTGAATCTCTCAAAAAAAAAAAAATAAATAAATAAAATAAAATTTTGAATTAAATGCTATTGTTGTTTAGACAAATCAATCCTGTTGGCATGCAAATTTATCTTAGTTGTTGAATGTGAATGTGTGTCTTTTGCAGGTTAAACTGTTTATGCGATAGGGTAATGGGTGTGAGCATATGATATCATGAGCGCATTTACGCTGATAGTGAGTAAGCCAAAACAAATGTTAGATGTCTATGTAAAATCTTGTGAAATTTACAATTTTTTTGAACTTAAAACTTAAAATTAATTGAATATTAATTTAAATAAGAAACCTGAAGTCCTAAAAGTTTTTACAAAATTAAATTTAAATTGACACAAGAAGTATTATTATTATGTGAGAATATACTAAGTAAAAAAGGGAGTTCATTCGCTTAATTCATCATCAAATGAATGCTTGAAGTTTGTTGCTTTATATATTGAGGAAAAAACACTCAAGTGAAATATAAATAAAATTTGAGATCAATATTAGACTCATAATGTATTTATGAGAAATATAAACTTAATTATAAATAAAATAGGACTTGAAGTGGAATAAAAAAAATAAGAACTCTAATTGAGTTTAATGTGATTTATATCAGCACGTACAAATTTTATAGTATAGTTGAAAGCTCATTCTCATATGAAGACAGATTCAAATAATATTCAATACTAAACACTTCAATAAAACTTGCAATGACTTCTATGTGAGTTAAAATATTCAATGTAAGTATTTTAATGAATGTAAATCTATTACACATCTTGAAACAAACTTATGTCATGTTCAAGTGGGTTTAGTGTATACAAGCTTTTAAATGAATGAACCTGGCAATTAGTTGCGAATCGAATGTGTTAAGACTTCAATTGAACCTGCATATATTATGAAGTAGGATTAAAACTAAATTCAATGTTTTAAGATTATACAACATTCTTAAATACACATTGGCGATTCGAATCTTAAACTTAGTATCGAGGAACTGCTGGTTGTTTCGGTTTGGTCTTATGGGGTTCGTTAAAATTTTAAAAAATTCAATTATTATAAAATTACCTTATTAAAATATCGATAAAATTTAGTATGTCGTGTGACGGAGTATAATCCTCATTATTAAACTAATAAATTCGGATCAAACAAACTCATATTATAGTATGTTGAATAGTGATTTCAAGAGGAAGGATATCTTTCATCAAAATGATTCTAATTTCAAATCAATTAACTCAAATTAAGTATCAATCAAAATCTTTAAATGAAATTGATCTCTAAAACTTAAAGCTAAAATTGATCCATCTTTTCCATTTGTTTGTGAAAGTGTGAATTAAAACTTATCACATGAAAATTGATGTGAATCAGTGTTATACATGTTACTTTTCACACTAAGGGCGTGGCTGTCCTTTATTGCGTGGAATACGCATATGATCTTGATTATGTGAGTCCTTTGATCGGTAGTTCTGAACCATTATATTATGATCACTGTACAGTATGTTCCCATGGCTCTCGCTTTGAGTTGTGAATCATGGTATCTTGATAGGAAAAAAAACCTCTGTCATTTAGGTGGAAGATTGTCTCCAAAAACAAATCTATAAGAATTTTTTGGACTACGTAACTATGTGTTGTTGATAAGGATCATTCGGTCGGGTTAGATTACTACCTCCTTTAGTAAAGTGGCCCAGACTGTGACAACCGATGATGAAACTATAGAATCTATCATTAGTGAATTTCGTTTGGTTTTGTTCCAAAATAAACCAAATTCTTTGAAAACCAAAGTTCTAATTAAGCAAAATCGAACCAAATAAACCGAATAAGTTCGGTTTATTAGTTTTCTAAACCAATTATAGAGGGATTAAAAAAAATTTAAAGTTAACAAACAATTGAGCAAATAATAAAGAAATTTTATTAACTAAAGTTACTAAAACCAAAACGTTCGATATACTGCTTTCAGATGAATCAAACATTCAAACCATCAACAAAATTTCAACGAAGGAAGAAGTCTGAGAGAGAGAGAGAGAGAGAGAGAGAGAGAGAGTTGATAATCATAATGTGATTCGTTCTTACATTGTGATTTAGTTCTTACCTAAATAAATTAACCGCCTTTGTTCTCAACATGAATCAAAATCAACCATCACCAAATTTTCAACAAAAGGTAAGTAGAAGTAGAGAGAGAGAGAGAGAGAGAGAGATAGAGAGAGGAGTTGAGATAATGTGATTTAGTTCTTACCTCACATTGGGCGTTACCTGATCAAAAGACTTAAATTAAATCGGATGGGAAGAGACTAGAGTGACGTGAATAGTGAAGGCGAATACATAAGTCAGCGTAATTAAGAACTTGTAGATGTAGAATTTATCGGGCATCCTATCCGCATCAAGTCAAAATAAAAGGAAGAAGAAGTCGGCGTGCGTAAATTGGAAAGTTCTACGGAAAGCCAAAAGTCGAGTCGAGATTGGTGGAATGCGAACGACGAATGCCAGAATGCCTTATGCTTCCGCCGTCGACCATAGAAGAGTCGAGGAATGAATACTGAAATCGGCGTCTCTTAGTAAATCGAGGAGGCGATCTGCAGAGAGAACGAAATTGAAGAAAGAGCCCCCACCTAAATCCCAATAATTAAATTAATCGGTTGAGCGTAAAACCCAACCTTAATAATTTAAACCAACCAAAACCATTAAAGTATTAACCCATAATTTCAACCAAAACCAAATAATGAATAAAAAAACCAACCAAACCAATTAACATCGGTTGGTTGGTTTTTGCAACCGTACCGCCTCGTCATTTCCCAATCACCCGCTAAGTTAAAATGATTTAATTTCATAATCTTAAATTTTAAACTCCATACGCCGCTACTATACACTACGATTTAATGATCTAACGACCAAATTTTAATCGAAAGTTTTCTCTCAACATTAAGAGAGGTAATTAACTATAGGCTTTACGATATAAACCTAGAACTGCATCTAAAATTCTCACCAAATGAGTAAATCTCTAGAGGTCTTATCTACTATTCCATCTCAGATTCAAAATTTTAACACTTAATTCATACTCTTCAATGTAGAGTGGTAGGAATTTTCTGCCCACATCATAACCAACATAAGAAGGATTTTTCAACGAACGAATGAGTTATGCTTTGACTCAGACGAACAAGTTAAAATAGTGAAGTTTTAATCTCACAAAATTGATTGTTCAAGAGTATGAATCAATTATTCGAATTTAGAGATTCGACAAATAAATTGAATGCAAGCAAAGATACAATATTTTGAATGCAAATATAAATCTAATTTTGCTCCACAAACGCCACCGGATCTGAAATTCTTCATACAACAAAAAGCGACGCTAAATTTTATCTTGAATTATGACTTCTTTCAATCCAAAAAATTAAGGAATTTCATTATAATTATGATTTTAAACTCAATGATTTCTTTAATCGTAAGAAATTATCTGCTAAAAATACTGTGTTCTACATGAGATTTAAAACGAAATTTTAATGTCTAAAAAGATCACGCAGACTAAGTTGAGATTAAATAAATATGAAATTGATCTCATAATTTAAAAATAAAATTAATTAAATTACTAACACCGATAATCCGACGCCATACTAATGCTTAAACTTAAACCAGAACGTGGTTTATCGTCTTGTGACCGGCCCCGCTAACAAAACCTAAAATTCAATAATAATATTATAAGAATCTCAACTCACTAAAATATCTGAGAAATTAATTGTCATATAACAGTAGATCTGATCCTCTATTATTAAATTAATATAATACGGTGATTCAAACAAGAAATAATACATCTACCCCATGACTGTTAAATAAAGACTTCAACCAGAGGGGATACTTTTATCAAAATGTGATTACAATTTCAAATCAAATTAACTTAAGTATCAATATAAATGCAAAATCTAACATGTCATTAAGCTATAAATGCTTAAATGAAATTCAATATTTAAAAAATTTAAAGCTAAAATTCAACCCACTTTCTGCAATTATTTGTTAAAGATGATAAATTAAGAAAACTCTAGCTCACAAAAAAGTCAAAGTCAAATTAAGTGTATTTCTATATTCACTCTCAATCAATCTCATTCAGTAAGGATGTGACCCATAAGACGTGGTCCATATCCTCTAATCATAAGAAGTCCACATATAATGCGAAGCATACCACCAAAGTCCTCGACGTGCCGCCAAATGGAACCATTATATTATTTATCAGATTATGCAGATGCTCCCCAATTCGCCTTTGAGTTGTGAATCATAGAGTATACTTGATAGAGCAGAAAACCCTCTATCAGCTAAGGTAGACTTAAACATGTCTCCTTAGATAAACACTATCACAGATCTACAAGAATTTCTTGGACAACATAACCCATGTGTTGTTGATAAGAATCCTTCACGTCGGGCGACTACCTTCTATTAACTAAATAGATCGAGATCCATGACGCTTCAGATGACGAAATCATGGAATCTAGATCGGACACGTCATCATTCCCCCAACCATCCATTTTAAGTTAAAATGATTTATTTCATAATCTTAAATTTTAAACTCCATACGCCGCTATATGCTACGCATTCATCTAACGATCAACCTTAATCAAAGTTCTCTCTCACTTATTAGGAAAGGTGATTAACTATAGGGGCTTACGCTTATAAGAAACCTGGAACTAGATCTAAGGTCCTCACAAAATGAGGACGAAATCTCTGGGTAGTGTCTTATCTACTTTCTCATCTACCTTCTGAAAATTACACCGATACTTTAAATCATCAATCTCTTCATTTGTCGAGATGTCAGTGGTGAATTTTCGGAGCCGACATTTATTAATTTGGGTATGACATCGCTTATAAGACGATCCGAATATATTCTAATTCAGATTGACATCAAGCTTTATGTCGAAATCCCTGAATTTATCTATAATTATTATCGTTAAAGTTGTAGGTTCTTACAGGAACAAAAAAGAATCTATTTCTACGCATGAAAAGATAACATTAAATGTAAAAAAAGCTTCTTTAGATTCGTTAAATGTCGAAGATCAAATTAGAAAAACTCCCAATTTCGGAAACTTCAATCAACTGAGTTGAAAAAATATATATCAATATCTACATCTTCCTGGACAGGATGGGTTAAAGTCGAACTTAAGTTCTCACAAATCTAAGTTTGACGCTCCCTCAACAAGTCGTAAAAGACCATGAAAGAACTTCGTTATTCCGATGACCAAATTATCAACCCATCACAGCTTAAGTTGAAAACTCGAGTAGATTCTAAAGGTCGAACTCAACAAACCTATAAATGGCACGCTCTCCTCACTTAACAAGTAAGAAAAGCACAAATGAAAGAGCATGCACCCAACGATGATAGTTGTTCAATCTCAAACTAGATCCAACTTAATGACTACAAACAACCAGAATCCAAGAGATCTTTCTACGTGATCGATGGACCAAGACAATCAGAGGAAACTCTCAATTCAGAACTGTCTCAAACAAATATTTATATTGTCTGCGGGGTGATATTTTAATATATTTTCAAATGATCTGATCAAGCACAAAGAACAGATCAAAGTCAATCTCCTCATCAAAGGCCAAAGTGTAGCACGATCGGGAAGCAATTCCATATTTCATACAACGCCGATGGCAGAACTAAAAAAATTTCGTGATTATTCAATCTGTTAAAGCACACAATGTTGGACTGATAACTCAACATTGACCCAATATGAGCTAGAAGGCTGGGTCATCTGTATGCACCCTTCAATGAGTCCGTCAAAACAGCAAGCACAAGATTTAGGGCGTCTATACAATTTCTGATAAGTTAATATGGACAAATCAGCGTAATCATTCATCAAGTCCATCAAGCTTAAAGCTAGGACAAAAGAAATTTCAAATCTCAAAATAAACAAATCAATTCCTCCAACCAACCCGATCGAGCATGAAGTTAGGATCGGAGAAAATTCAAATCCATAAAGATACAAAAGAAAGAGCTCTTCAGCGAACCTGTTGAAGCTGAAGTAATTTGAAATTCATAGTCGATACAAAAGGTTAATCAGTTTTCAACAAACATAATTCGCTTCATGCGTGAATCACTTTTATTGGGGGGCATTTGTTGATCCTCACTCGCATTCTTACTCCCGTCTCCCTCAACCGCACGTTCAATCTCCCTCAACCATTCCCGCTCTCGTTCACCTAGAGTAAAACCAAGAAGCCTCGTCCCCTTCAACTTAAATCAAGCCCTCTCTCTCGCTCATTTGCTTCGATGAGAACTGCGTTCTCCTCTGTTGGCAGGACGCTCTCTTCCTCTTTCACTCTTCCTCTTGTTTCTTTTCTCCCCTCTCAAGACATCTCATCCAGACAAGAATGAATGAGTAGTTCTTCGCCTCCTCCTTCGCAAAGCCTCTCGATCTGCTCAGACTCTCCGATTCCACGCTGAGGTTGTCTGATTCTCCTCTTCTCTTCCTCCTCATTTTTGACGAAACCCAAACAAGGAGCCACTCTCTCCATCCTTCCTCAACCATTGAGTCACCTTTGTATCTCTCTCACTTTCTTTTCTCTCTATCTCCCTCTCTCTCTCTCTCTATGATTTTAAAAAAAAAATCAGAAAAAAAAGTATGAGATAAAAAAAAGGAGAGAGATTTCATATTATCTCGTCGATTGCGTTTTTTGCCTCGCATCGACGCAAATGTATAAAATGTGGACAAATATATTGTTTGATTTTAGCGAGGTTTGAATCTGCCACGCTTCATCAGCTGAGATGAAAATCAGATGATTTCAAAACACCGATGTCACGCTTCATCGTGTGATGATAGCCTAAAATTGTTATGTCCTCCCATGAAATCGTCAAATTTGATCAATTTTGAGCGAGAGTGCCCAAAATTGTTGATGCTCTTTAGAACGCTATCGAAATTGAAATTTTGAACTTAAAAAAAAAAGTATGGAGGAGATTTGAATGTGTAGAAATCAGATATATATTTACTTTACGCGGTGATTTACGTTTATCTCAACTAAATTCAAATTCGCCAATAAAAACCGTCACGCTCATCAAAGCATGACGGATAGGCCAAAAAATCGATGTAACTCTACGGATGCTCGAATCCAAATTTAGAAATTAGACTTAAACAGATTTAAATGAAAATCATATAAATTTAAATTAAATAAAAGATGTATAATAAATATGAAAATAAATATTAAATCAAAGAGAAATAGAGGAATATCACTTAAAGGAAAAACTTTTAAAGAGTAAAACACTTACTTCAAATGCAAGCAAATTTCCTTTCTTGCTTCAAAATCCCTAAAGACTACAAAATATTTTCAAACAAATGACACGAAATGTAAAGCCCTCTCTTAGCCTTATTTATAGAAATGAAAAGAATCAATATGAGACTCATTCTTATCAAAATTTAATTCCATGGTAAAGTGGGTTATCTTTCTTTTAAATTCCTCAAAACTAAATAAGTTTTAGTTGAAACTTGGAGATGCTAATACTAAACTCACAAGAGACTCATGATAAATTTGAAGTCTAGTTATTAAATAAATATGAAACATGATGTGGGGTTAAGATAAATCCATATTGGATTTGAAGTTTGTTTATGTGAATAAAACTTCTTTTTGAATATTCAAAGTGTTAAAGTTAAACAACAATCAATAGAACATATTAATTGAGCACTTGAATAATCACATTTGATGTCAAATGAAGTTGTCATGTAAGGATTGATTGAATGTCAAATGACGATGATTGGTAGTAAATCTAAATGTCAAATTCAAATTGAAAATAAAGTGTGCAAGAAATTTGGTACTTCTTATAAGCATGATTCAACACTATGACACGTGAATGTAACCTTTAAAAGAACTATTTGAATCTTCCATTTAAAATTAAATTTGAAACACAATAAGATTTGTGATATATTTAAGTGTTCATCTTCAAACCTAATAGAATCCAGATGAAATTCATAAGAGGACTTACACTAAGGACTTACACTGTACCTAATTAACTTAACGGTGAAATTGATATATAATACATATAACGGGTAAAAGTCACAAAAGAGAGCATAAAATGAAATTCATAGCATATTTTAATTAAGAAGTGCGAACAAAGATTTTTGATAAACCCAAATAGCTTGTTATCCAACATAAGAAGGGTTTTTCAACGAACGAATGAGTTATACTTTGACTCGTATCGAACAAGTTAAAATAGGTGAAGCAGCTTAAGTGAATCTCACAAAAATTCGATGGTTCATTATTGAGTATGAATCAATTATTCGAATTTAAAGATTCAGCAAATTGAACGCAATCAAAGATATAATATTTTGAGTGCAAATATAAATCTAATTACACAAATCTTCTGATGCGATTCTTTAAGCACGAATGCGCTTTAAATTAAAGTCATTATGAATTATGAGACTTTTTTTAAATCCAAAATTAAAGAATTTCTAATTATGATTTTCAAAGTATGATTTCATTAATTATATAAAATTATCACTAAAAATACTTTGCGTGTCTTGACGTAGAGATTTAAAGTCAAATTTTAATATATCAAAAGTGCGGTAAGTTGAAATTAAATAAATATGAAATTAATCTCATAATTTAGAAATAAAATTATCAAAATTACTAAATACCCGAGCGGACTTGAATGCTTAAATTTAGTGTCGAGGATCTTTGCGAAGTTGATTTTCGGTTGGTTCTTGGGGCCGATCGTTAACAAAACTAAAAATCCAATAATAATATTATAAGAATCTCAACTCACTAAAATATGAATTGTATATATAGTAGATCGATCATTATTAAATTAATAAAGTCGACATGATCTGAAACAATAAAATAATATATCTACCCCGATGATAGCTGTGTTAAATAAAGACTTCAATTAGAGAAGATATTTTCATCAAAATGTAATTGTAACTTCAAATCAAATTAACTCAACTTAAGTATTAATCTAAATGCAACATCTAACATATCATTAAGCTATAAATGCTTAAATGAAATTCAATCTTTAAAAAATTTAAAGCTAAAATATAACCCGCCTTCCGCAATTAATTGTTAAAAGTGATAAGTTAAGAAAAGCTTTAGCTCATGAAAAGTCGTAATTAAATCAATGTATTTATATTTACTCTCAATCAATATCATACAAAGAGCATTATCTTTCGGTATTGATTTGGCCCCACATGATCTTGATAGGAGTCTTTTTTTGGGTAAACGAAAATGACATTATATTAAGATCCGATAGTAGCAGTATGCTCCGATGATTGTTCTGAGTTGTGAGCCGGTACTCTTTATAGGGCAAAAAATCCTTTGTTAATTTAAGGTAGACTTAAGTCTCTCAGAAACATCAGCGTTCTGATTTCTTGGGCGATCTGACTTCGTACTGGCGTGAGGATCCTTGGTCGAGTTGGGTCATTATCCTCATAGTAGAATAGGGCCTTGGCGGGAAGAATAGATGGACGTCATCATTCCCCAACCATCCGCTTTAAGTTAATATAATAAATTTAAGATTAAAATTTAAACTCCATCTTTCTTCTACTTATACGATTTAACGTAGCTCAAAATTCTCTCGATCTTGGTAGGTAACTATAGGTGCTTTGCGCGAAACTAGATCTAAAATCCTCACAAAATGAGGAAATCTCTGGTAGTGTCTTTCTATTATCTCTACCTCAAAATTTCACCCATTTAAATCATACTCTTCTTGATGTAAGAGGTGTGAATATTTAGACATTTAACTTATACATTTCTTTCCTTTTTTGGTATCGTCATTATATAAATCTAAAAAATTTAAATATTTTGCATCATATATTGCTTTCTTAAAATCTCTACAGGACACTTTATATATTTCTCAATTCTCTGAGTTTTTACAATTAAATCAAGTTTTATAACAATGTTTTTTATTGTTTATCTTTTCTTGCACATTCTGACTCCATCACTAACTATTTTTATAAAAAAATGATTTTCCTTTTGATTTTTCAAACACATTTTTTGCAACTTGCTTAATTTCATTTGCTATTTTTTCGCACATAACATTAACTTCCTTATAAATATCTTAAATTCTAAGCTCTTGTAGCTTGCTCTTAAAAAAAAATTTATTAGTGTTTTTTAGGTACTCTCATCTAATCCTAGGACAATAGTTTGATTTATTATTCATCTTTCGATTTTTAAATCTTAAAATTTAACATTCGATATTGGATCTTAAACTTTCACCGAAATGGCCTTACAATCTTTTCTGATTTAAACAATTTATTTTTCTTATCGAAAATAATTAATTGTATTTTATTAGATCTATTTTTATAAGTAATAATATCTTTCTCTTTTCTTAAATAAAGTATTAACTATAAAATCATAAAGCCAGAAAATCTAATATAGTCTTACCTTAATTCATTTCTACAAATCCATGTGGATCTTTTAAAATCTTCAACCAACAATTTAAATCTCTCCAATAAATATTTCTTAAGAGGTATCTTTTTGTATTAATCACTCTAATTCATTCCAAATTTGCACATCCAAACCTACTTGAAAGCGTATACTTATAACATTGATAATCTTGTATCAATAATCTTTAAAACTATAATTCTATCTAAATCTATTAATATTTATAATATTATCTTTCAAATTTATATCTATAATCACATATCGTCGTTTAATTTGACTTCTATAATCCAAATTTAAAACAAACTATCAATCTCTTTGGTCTTCTCCCCAACCTATTTAGTTTCTTGAATACATAAAATATTTATCTTCCTATGAACCATTATATCTATTAATTTCATTAATTTACTTGTAAGAGTACCAATATTCCAAGTTCCTAACCTAACTCTAATTTCATAGACTAACTTCTTTGCCCACATCCATCCATAATGTGGGAACCCTTGTTTATTTAGCATGCGCAAGCGATCGACCGCGCACACACTTTTATATTCGGTAAATACAATATCACTTCGTGATGCCTAGCGTTAACATAATATTTTAAAGAATTCATGTCATGATTATTTCAATAAGTTTTACGCTGGCTACCAACTGCCTATCGCAACAATCCACTTTTCATATTCGGACTTGGGACCGGCAAAAGTAGTGTTACCCTTATTACCGGTAATTAGGCTATTACCAAATTATACATACAATTGAAAAAACTTTTGTCAAGCAGTTGACAGAAGTACATAGTAAATGAAAATAACAAATCCCCTAGTAGTATAACTATAAACTAGTGTTTTATAAAACCATGGCAGGGGTGCAAAGATTTGTATTGTGAGGTGGAGTTCTTTAAAATGGACTTCACAATTCAAATAGTAATAATAAAACAACCATAGGATAGAAATACCTTGAAGATTTCTGCAAGAAAGGGAATTGTAGCATAATCATACTTGTATCTTCCATTAGTTTGTGAAAGCGTAGTCAAAATTCCCTGAACAAGTAATAAATATTCTGCTAATCAATGCACCACCCAATAAAAATAATTTTGCAATATAAAACCAACTGAAGAAGAAATTAAAGAGAGCAGACCTAAAGGGTACCGTTAAATTTGTAAAGGTACATGTTAAAATACATGAAGTTTGAAAAAGGTATACAAACATGGGAAGAGTAAAAGAACAACAGGCAGAAGTTAAAATCAAACTCCATTAAATGGTCAGTGGCATTGAATAGCAGATAAAAGACAGGTTTAAGTTGAATTAGATCATTTATTAATTTGCTGTGTGAACAGTGCTTCATACTTGAAATTCACTCAAAGCTCCAAGATGTAAGGGCTAATAGAATTCAATTGGGTAGACATCCAGCATGGGGCAACCTAGAATTTTATCGGCGTAAGCTGATGAAAATGTTCCAAGGCAGTCTAAAATGTAGTATTCGGTCTTTGAAAAGTAATATAGAAGCAATACAAAAATAACGATGCCTTTAAAATCATAACATAAAAGAGGCTAGAGATTAAAAAAATACAATAAATTGAACACTTTGACTAGTAACGTTATAAACCCTAGAAAATTAGACTCCTCCCGTGCTTATTTGGTAAGATATAAACTGCAAAAGGAAATGAAACAGAATTAGTTGTAATAGTCATCAGATACCCCCTTAATCCCACAATATTTGTCATCATCCTACCATCTCATACAGAAAGAGAAGAAGAGAGCATTTTTTACTACCAAACTCGAAACTTCCCTTATTTAGCTGCTGATGAGAATAAACAAAAAACGAAAGGAGATCAAACAACCATCAGTCTGCCCGCTCAATTTAGACTAATCTTACTACTGAATAAAAAGAGCAGCCCAGTTCTAATCTGTAAGCAAATCTCTCTATCATTTACTCGTAAGCCAGCCTCTTATTCCCCAACCCAATCTTCTTGAATCACTCAAGTCATTAATTTTATCTTGTATTTTCTGTGAATCCAAACTAACCAAGATGATTATGTTTAAATTTTAATTTCAATTTCCTTTGCCCTCCCATACTCTTACATTTAGTAAAATCCCCACACAAAAAGCATAGGCAATATAATTTTTATATATCATAACGCAACAAATTGCCATAATATCTTCTCCTTATATTGTTACAAAAAACATCAAGAACAAAATAAACAATTTAAGTTACGCTGCAGTAGAAGTTGATTTATCTAAAGAAAATGAATCCTACCAAAAGTTTGGCAACCCTGATCCCTTCCTGATTTAAACCAAGAAAATTTATACAATAAAGTTAAAAGACGTGCCAAGTACTTAATTCTTGAATGGATTTTCCAAAAAATTGTACGAGCACAACTCATCGACAAAAAAATAGAAGAAATATGAAATGCTTCATCTCGTACCTGGGAACTGGTAAGAAGAGTGAGAAGAGTAGCAACGAAATACCACTGCATCCTTCCTCGCTAGCTTCTCGCCCTTTCAAGAAACGAATCGTGCCTTATCTGAAGGTAGATCTCCGAATGGTATCGTGCCAAATCAAAGCTCAGATTGGACATTATTAAAAAAAGAATGAATCATTACATTTGGATTTAACACGATTCAGGTCTTGCTTGCGCATTTTCCGTTGCCCTTTCTATCGTGAGCTCCTCTCTTCTCCTTCACAAGCCGCTACCTCCACAAATCCTTCTCCCAACCGGTCGTGATCTTTCGACTCAGATGTAAAAAATTATTCGGTTATCCAGCAGGCCGTACCCTTGACACCAGCGATTTCCTTGGCGGCGACTTCTTCATTCCCAGCAGAGACGAACGGAAGCGAAGAGCATTTGAGAAGATGGTCAATTTTATCTATACCCCTCAAACTTTTTTTATGAACAAAATTTTAAATTAAGTATGTTTTAATTAATAATTAACAGATTAAGTATCGATAAAAAAATTAAATTTTATGTACAGTCACGCCGATAAGTGAAGCGATTGGTGGCCTCTTATCGAGTGGCGTAAGGCGATTTATCGGTACCTTAGCCGTCGATTAGTTAACGGTGGTTTGCTAACGCTCAATCGCAAGGATTGTAAGTTTGGTTATCCGATAAGTGGCGGCACAGCTAAATCACTTCTAAATCGTGCCCCTTCTATCTCATTTTGTAAAAGCCCTCGGTCCCTCCTCCTCCTCCTCGATCGCGACGAGACACCATTTTGGATTTTTACGTAACTTGTAGAGCTTACTTTCGGCAATTTGGATGGGTCGTAGCTTCCGGTCGAGATCGTCGTGGTGTCGATTGTAGCTTCGTCATTTCCATTTCTAGTAAGTTTTTTTATTGCTTGCATTTGAATTAGTAATAATGTAGAGGAAGTTTTCGTATTTTACGTAATTATTCTCCTTTGCCGTGGTTAGGGGTATCTGACATCTTTGGGATGAGATAATTTGGTAGTTCATTTTTTGCTTTGTTTAATTATTAAGTGTATAAATAGGTGAAGCAATATGTATTTTTTTGTAGCGATTTTGAGTGAATTGTTAGGTTTTGTTCTGACAATTGATTGGTTCTTTAATAGTAGAATGATGATATCGTTTAATTATATGTTCTTTCGCGGCGTTGATGTGGTTCATTCCAATTATGTTGGTGGCAAAATCGCGCGGTGTGGCGTCATCAGCTTAGGAGATTTAAAACAAAAGTGCTCGTCTGCATTATGGCATTGATAACCCAGCATGATGGAGATTACATTAACTTTCGCATAGGTGCGAGATACATAGCTTGTACTGTTGATGATGATGATGCGATCTTGTATTGAGCGAAGCTTCGCATTGATTCTTTTACGTGGAAATAAAGCCATAATGTCTTGCTAGTGGCCGACAACGATATCATGCCGCATAATATCCACTCTGGTTATGCTCACGAGTTGATTGGTACAATTTTATCATAACAATATTATCATAAGCGAGGAGATAATGTCACTTGATCATTTGGTATTTTTATTTTTGTTTTGTATGCGGTATCTTATTCTTTTAAGAATATGATATATGTTTAAATGAGTCGAGATGTCTAAAACGCATGATCAATCTAGTTCATCTAGACAACTACCTGATGATGAGTATGAAATGATAAATAGTGAATCAAGCACTGCATTTGATGATAGCGACACTGATGATGAGTATTTGCTTGGTAATTTCAATTTATGCGACATCAGTATCGGTCATGATCTTCTTCGGAGTCATTCAATCAGGAATTCGGCGGATTGCGATGTTATGATTTCCACTAATGAGTACGTTTGGCTATGTCAGACCACGAAAGACTGGGATGCGGATATTATGTTTGATGGTACATCTGATAGCTCAGGTTTTTCAAATGATGTCGAAGTTCCGGTAGAGTTATATGAAGGTATATACTTCTCAAATAAGAAGGAGCTTCAGTTCGCAATAGCTGGCTAGTCCATTCTTAATAATGTCCAATTCGTTACCATGACATCCAATCAGAAGAATTTCATTTTGTTATGCTGTAGTAGCCACGGACCTTGGCAATGGCGCGTACGCGTAGCGAAGCAAGAGGTTGGGAAGTGCCTGGAGGTTATCAACTTTAGGTTCACACATGCGTTGCCACCATCGGTGGTTGACGCCAATGATACTTAAGTTTATTAGTTACTTCATAATGTCGATGCGGTTTCAAATTGACGAAACCCGGAGATCATAGGAATGATGGAATAAAAATTTAACATCAAGGTCTCTACATGAAGGCACGGGATGCGAGGCGTATGAGTATTTAAAGTCGGGTAGCGCGATCCGTAGGTGCAAGAACACAATGGATGAGAAGCGCATCCGCGTGCATGTGCAATTATTAATGTCGGTCATTACGGACATCGTTATAACCCTTATAGTAGGCGGTGAGTTTAGTTTGCGTTTAGATATATCTGGCGAATATGCATAGTTTTTCTTTATCTCTCAATTATATCTCTAATAAATTTTTACTTCTTATGATGCGATGGCGAGGAGCCTTAGGCAGGTTAGGCGTCGCCCGAGGCGTCTTGAGCGATTTCACGGACCCGAGGTTCATCCCATAGCTTTACCGTGGCGCAGGGCGCATCCGGATCTGATATGAATATACTTGCTAGTTTTATTATGTGTTTCATTTATCGCGTGTTACGTTGACCAAACTTTTCATACTCTGAGCGACTACTTTGGAGGCAACATCTCACCTTCTTATGAGAATGGCCGTCCGTGCCACGGTTCTCGCGCCCTCAGCCTTTCAGTTTATTGTGTTAGCGTGGTACATCATGACCATCACATCGACATCACTAGTTGGCGTTGGTCTCCCCGGACCAACACATTTTTTATTTTGGGAGAGATAGCGGTGATATTGCGATGATCGAGTTTCGCATTAACGGACCACGGTTGGGTCCCATTATTGTAGGACATGGTGGCGGTGGCGAGTTTTGGCTGCGGAGCTTATAGGTGGGCATCGATTCCGGAACGTGTGTCATGACCCAGTTGACCCCGCAGTACATTCGACATTCAGGATGGGCCAGGCACACGCTCAGACCTGCATGCCACTCAGGTGATTATGTTGGACATTTTTCAAGTAGTCTTACACAGACCTTCCTGAGTTGGACTTCATCAGACATGTGCGAGCCTATATTTTATTCCTTCTTGGGAGTTTTTTATATATCAGAGTCGAGGTGCATTTATTATCTCCCATTCTTGAGGAGCTTGACACTCTATCTGTTGGCGGTCGTCTTAACCTCTGAGTTGCATGAGTATTAGTGGAGAGGCCAACATGGTTTGGTGTCTTGATCTTCTGGTGTCTTGGGCGCATGTTGGTAGACTGATGTTACATATCCCCTGCCCTATAGATCTCGATGGGCTCAACATCGATTTCAGGTAAGGTAATTAATATATTTATAGCTTGCTTTAACATAATGACATGAAACTAATTGACTTGTATATGATATTTTTTTTAATCAGGTGGAACGAGAGATATGTGCGTTAGATGCCGTTCGGCAATATCAAATTTTTTAGGGATGAGTTAGATGGGCTTCTACTAAGCGAGATACTTCTTTTAATTGTTATACATCATTCTCAACAAAATGCTGTCAAACCATTGTCTAATATGCAGTGACACATACATGTGATTTGGGAGCCATACAACATTCAGATTAGAGGTCGCCTGATTGATATTTATGCGGTGGCGAGGACATCCGTTGCGAGTTCCCGATTAGTTGGAAGAGGGTGGAGCACCTTCATGACAGTCCTTCGGTTTGGTCACTTGCCCAGATATAGCCGATGGACCCCGGTTTCGAGTAGATGGCGAGGGAAAGCGGTCTGAGGCGGTACCATCAGCGATACATATTATTTGGGAGACCAGAGATCACGCGTTGTTGTGGTGGGCGATACTTACCGACACACAAGCCTGCACGTACATGATGGTTTAGGTGGGCATCGTTGTACTTCGAATGTCCGACCGACGCGTCTTACCCAGCACCCGCCCGAGCATATGTTAAGATAACTCTATAATTTGCATATTTTTTTAGTCCACATATTTAGTAACATTTTAAAGCGGTTTCTGTAGCATATTTTGGCAACGGAGGATCTTTTTTGCCTTTCTTGGACGTTGATGATGTGGTATCGGTTGGCCATCAATAAATCTGAGCATATGATGCAGTGCGAGCGACACATATCGAGACTACGGTCAGGCGTCACCGAGCATATGTCACGGATATGACACATGTCTCGATTACGCTGCTGTGACGGCAGACATGGGCGAGGGGCCATCCACCTATGCTAATCGAGGACCATCATCTTTTCCAGAGAGCACCTAGTCTCAGGATTGGGTATCTCTACAAGACTCGCAGCCGGACATTGGGTCAGATGATGCGAGCCAGGCTCAGGGGATATATGATGTCTCCCATAAGTTGCGCGATCGTTCGTTGTAGTCGCCTGAGTACTATACTCCAGGTAATGCTGCGATAGCATATAGACGCCGTCGTCGACGATAGTATGGGAGAAACAATTGTTTTGTAGTTATTGAGTTATAGTTAGATTTTTGCAGCTATTTATTTCACTTTTTCTCCAGAGCATATGATTATCCTCTACTTCATTGTGAATGGTTATTTATTTCAGCACTTAGTTGTGTCTTTGTTTAGAATGCAATCTTTACTTGGATGTACATTTGGTGTTGATTGAATACTTTGATTTTCTTTGTAAAAATTACAACTTCTTTTTTTTAAAAAATAGACAGCAGGCTAGTCGCCCATTTCGGGCGGCGGCCAAACTTTAGTCGCGATAAGTTAGCGGCGGTTTATCAGGAAACCAATCGTTAACTAATCGAGCGATTGACTAAGTTTGGTGATCAATAAGATGGTGGATCACCACCTGGCGATGGTGGCAAGCCTTATCGGGGCATTTGTCTAAGTTAATTTTTTTTATCGATGCTTAATTTGTTAATTATTAATTAAAACATACTTAATTTAAAATTTTCTTCTTTATAAAGTTAATAGCTTTTATTTTACTGAGAAACTTTTATTCAAATATTAAAGTCATTAAAACAACTTTTTTTTGCTTCAAGTTCTCATTAATTCGATAACTTTTCTGAATGTAGAAATTTCTATTTATTTTAAAAATAAATATTTTTTTATTATATATAGAGATTGTTTCATATAAATTTATCAAATATTTATTATTTATATAATATACCATTATAACTTTCTTTATTCAAAGGTTTAATTCACGATACAATTTAATTCATGTATCAAACTAAAAATATCAAATCATTTTTTAAAATAAAATTTTAAATTGCTTTTATTTTTAAAAGAGCATACATACAAACTTAATTTATTTTATTTTATTTTTTAGCTCTTAATTAAAATTTATTAAAAATTATATTGATAACAAATTTCTCTTAAAACTCTAATAAGAGTAAAAATATATCTTTTATTTTATTCCAATCTAATGGGGGAATATTATTCTCCAATATGCTATTAAATAATTTACATATATATCACTAAATTTTTATTTATTTATATATCTAATATTTAAGTTTCAATATTAATATAAATAGTACTTTAATTTTTAATATTACATTACAAATATTATAATTTTTAAAAAGTAAAATTATATATATAATGTAAATATTAATTTTTTAAGTGTTGACTATGTAAATGCAATAGAACTCTGTGTGGTATGAATGTAAATATTCCGATGTAGATTGGGAATAATATTGTCCGGACCTTCCAAGTGAAGCTATGTGAAGCGCAACACAACAGCCAGAGCGGCCGAGAAGAAGAGGGAAGGATGGAGAAGAGAATGAAAAAAGTGATTAACCTATTCCATTGCGCGGAAGCAGAAGAGCTCGCTCGGAAGGTGGCGGAGCAATCAGATGATATTCAGCTTCGGTCCATAGCTTGGAGGTCATATCATCTTGATCTTTTTTTTTTTTTTTTTTGATATTTCTCACTAGAATGACTTTATATGGATTAGTTTGATTCAATTTGTACCATCTACACTAATGGTTGAATCTTTAGGGCTAGAAGGTGAATGATTGCAGGACCAAACCTCGTAAGTATCTTATAAACCTAAGAATCTAAAAAGGCTTAGAAGTAATGCAAGACAAACAAGCAGCAATTCGGCAAAAAAACAGAGATAGTCTAAGTCCAACTAGAGGGATGATCAGCTAGGAGCTATGGTAGTTGAAAGAGCTTACAGGTTCTTTCTTCTCCTTGTGGGTTGGATATCCACTCCAGGCATGGCGTTGAGAAAGTATTTTAATCATAGTTGGCAGAAGATGGATACGAGCATTCCTTCAAATCATAAAGTCCCTAGGTGATGATCTTGGTTCTATTAATTATGTTTATGTTATGTCCAAGTCCCACTCCCGTTGAACTTTTTTTTTCACCCTAGATAGTAAGTGGGACTTTATTATTATGTAGGTGTAGGCTTCAAATATTCGCCACCGACCTCTCGATGAAGAGAGTATGATTTAAGTGTCGGTATAATTTTTTATGGATGGAATAGTAGATAAGACAGGAGATTTACTCATTTGTGAGGAATTTAGATATGGTTCTAGGGTTTCCATAGGCATGGCTTATAGTTAATTACACTCTCAATCTAGAGAACTTTCGATTAAAGTAGTGGTTAGATCGCTAAATGCATGCATAGCGGCGTGTGGAGTTTGAAAATTTGAAGTTTAGAATCTATGAAATTCACTATTATTTAACTTAAAGCATATGGTTGGTGGAATGATGGCCTTGGTTAGATCCCATGGTTATCATTCGTCGTAGTCTACTTAATCGAGAGGTAGTTGACATATACGAAGGATCCTTGTAGAAAAGATCGACTCTCGAACTCATATCTCGCTATCTCAGCAGCATATATGCAATTACAAGTTCTTGCAACCAAATTGGATCTGAGAAAAGATCGGCGAGGCGTAATCCGAAAGTAACCAACGTCGATTTAGGTACAGCGTGTTCCAGTTAGCAGTTGTAATCCCGATTCAAAGCGTCAACCGATGCCCCAAGATCAAAATCGGAATAAGTGGAATGCATCTCGAATTGGGAACTCATCTCACCTGACTCTGTGCGGGGGCTCTTTGCCGTTTTTCGAAGGAGAAAGAAGGGATCGGTTTCTTGTGGTTGAGGAGAGAGAGGGGGAGTCTGGATTTTGTCTTTGGAGCGTCGTGGAGGGGAAAGAAGAGCTTTTTTTTTGAAGGAAACCGAATGAAGAGGGCTTTCGGTTTTTAGGAGAATGAACTGAGAGCAGGAGGTAGTCGCGAGTGGGAGAGGTTTCAGCTTGGGGTTTACGGGATTTGGATGAAAGAGGGGATCACGAGCAGGAGAGGTTTTGGGAATACGAGGGAAATTTAAGGTTAATTTAAACGTTGTCGCACTCCGATGCTCGCCATTTGCTTCACACCAATTGACCGAAAGGTCTTGTTTATAGTTTTGATGTTTGGCGATAACGCAGCCTTGATTCGTTTTGAAGGAATCATTCGATAGCGTCGCCTCTTGACAATATCGTGAAATTACTTATTATTTTCCTTCATTGGATAATAATAGGTCAATATGAAATATAAGTTCTAATTAATTTTGATATTATTGATAGTACATTTCGTGATGGGCCATTTGGTTCGGTCGTCATGGATCAATTTTAGTTAAAATTGCGCAACCACTCGACATTTGCGTAGACTTGTCCAATTGAGCGTGGAATCTTATTTGAAAAATTTGACATTTCGAACGACGCTCAATTTTACGAATGGGTCGTTTGGGCGTCGTCGCGAACACTTTCCCAATATGCGTGTGGCGTTGGTTGGTCGATCTCTTGCTCGGTTAACCGTTTGATTGTGAAATATATATATTCTGATCAATTTCGATGTTCTGAACGCAACGGTGAAGTCCCTTCGTCGATCGGAGGTCGTTTCGACTGATTTTGATGATGTATGGTGCATTTTAGCTCCGATTTGCGCTCTGAAGTATCCGAAGTCGACCAAATTTATCTTATAGGCTCGATTAGACTCATGTAGCACATGTGAAGGTCAACAGTAGGCAATTTTTGAACTGAAGGCTTTGGCAACAATTTCTAAGCTCTTATCAACTAGATCAATTGGTATACATAAAAATAATAATATCTAATTAATCTGAGCTCAGCAGAGCTAATCTATTACATGCCACTCATGTTGAACTGCGAAAAGCAGAGGATTTGTGGATCAACCTCTTAGGGAACCAGAGATTTGACTAACATTAATAAATTTTCATTTAAATATATTATTTATGGGTGGTATTGCCAAGCATTTAAGAGCTCCCTCCATTGGAAAAGTAAAATATGATAAGGATTCCCACACATGTTTGTCATGGGTATCCCACTTTTGTATATCTTATCACCTCATTTATGTTTTATAGATTTATTTATGTGATACTTTTAATTCTTTCCTGAGCCAAATGATAACATATTATTATGTTTGGCTCCTTTGATGGATAGATTCACTTAAATTCACCTACATCAAATACAAACTAATTCCATTTAAATGTTCATGTATTAAGAGCTACACTAGCTATAGAGATGGAGCATAATTATTATGGAGAACATGCATGGCCCAATGATTTTAATTCTTTCCTTTTTTTTTGTTTGAACTTTGTTCAAAAATTTCTTTTAGAAAAGGCCCTTTCATTGTTTTAGATTCTCATTCTAATCTACAAAAGGTTTGCCTAAATTTTATTTGCATATGTCAATGATTTCAGTGTAACTTTATTTAGTTCATTTCATACATTTCTTTATTTAATTTTCTCAAATAAAATTTTGATTGTTTAATGTGAACTCTAATACTGTCATTTCCAGTCCCAAGTCTCGGACAAGAAAAGTGGAGGGTTGTGTTAGGTAGTTGACAATAACATAAAACTTGTCGAAAAATCGTGACATGAATCCTTTAATACATTGTCAATGTTAGGATATTTCTTAGAAGAGACACGTTGTATAGCTTGAATATAATGAAAAGTATGTAAGGGATACTATATCGACGCCCTGGTGTAGTGTTAAATAAACAAGGGTTCTCACATTATGAATGGATGCGGGCAACGAGATTAATCCATGAAACTAGAATTATGTTAGAACTTGAAATATTGGTACTTTTACAGATAAAATAATATAATTAGTAAATATTATAGTTAATAGGAAAATTAACATTATACATATTCAACAAAATAAATGGGTTAGGGAGAAGCCAAGGAGACTGGTAGTTTTAAAGTTTGATATTTATGTAAGAGTCGTATTAGAAATGATTTTAGTGAGATTATAGATAAGATTTTGAAGGATAATTGTTGACTTCCACATATGTGTCATAAGTTGGGTCAAGCCCATAAGTTAAATTCGACGGATTTCGGAAATGACAGTGCGCAAATCGTAGCTCAAAATGCTTTGGACGTCATCGAAAATGGTAACGACCCATCGATGAAACGGACTTCATCGCGTTGAGCGTCAAATTGGAAATATATATGTATATCCCTATCGCTGTCAATGATCAGCTATTAATGTCGGCAGCGTATATCGAGTCGGAAAGGCTGCGACGATGTCCGACCTCCGTTCATGAAATTGCGTCGTTAGATTCAAAACATCACTATCAAATAAGGCTGTTGCACGAGTTTTGTGCAAATGTCGAATGATCGGAAGTAAACGCGCCGTCGGTTGAAATGCTGGGCGTTGCCAAAATCAACCCAAATGACGACGGACGTCGCCATCGCGCGTTGAGCGTCAGCGGTTAGAATATAAATATCGCAACGATGATCAACCTATCAGCGATCGAGTCGTTAACGCGCCTGCACGCATATCGAGGTCGGGAGCGAAACTAAACGCCGTTAGTGAAATTGGTTCGTGTTGGGTTCAAAAGTTGAAATCTATCAAGTAAAGCGTTCAATTGGACGGAGTCTGCATGAATGTCGGCGGCGGCAGCGCATTTTGGTGAAAATTGATTTGGTCGACTTGAACCAAACGGTATAGATTGCGAAGCGGGCTGCGTTCGTTGAACATCAAAAAAGTTAAGATTGATATATATATATATATATATATATATATATATATATATATATATATTGTGTGATTTTATCGGCGTAAATTTTACATTAAAGTCTTTTAATCAATTTAAAATTTAGTTTAAAATCCCTAATATAATCCTAATGCCCTAATTCCACTCTAAAGCGATCCACCTAATCGACCTCGCTCCTCTTTGATCGAACCTCCACGGTTCGAACTCCTCTCTTCCGCAGAGCTCCTTCTCGTCAGCTTCGTTCGGCTCCCCTTCGCAGCTGGCTTGGCCATCCTCCTCCTCCTTCACACGGTGAGAGCTGTTCGCTCTCTCTCTCCAGCAGATCCCTCCGTCTTTTCTCCAACCTGTGAGAGGTCTTCCATTTTTTTGCTCTCTTCCTTCTCCAAACCGCAAGGAACTCCCTCTCTCATTTTTCTCTCCTCCTCCAAACTGGAAAAAGGTAAAACTCTTTCTTTCTTCCTTCCCTCTTCTTCTTCTCCCTTCTTTCCTTTCCTTCTTCTTCCATGTATTTTCTCCAAACCGAAATTTACAGCTTCTTTTTCTTCCTTTCTTATTTCTTCTTCGTCTTCTTTCTTTCCCCCTCAAAAATCAAAACCGAAAATATCTTCCCTCTTTTTCTCACAAAGCTAATCCAAAATTCTATTTTTCCCCATTTCCTAATCAATGCAGATCTCCTTTGTATGGGAGAAAAACATCATGAGTTCTTCTTTCGGTTCCGTACGCCCTCCTTGCATTATATATTTTCAATTTTAACTGGAGAAGAATCAGTCATGAGTTCTTCTTTTCATCAAGATTGCATTCTTTCCATTTTCCCAGAGAAAACGCCGTCATGGTGGGTTCTTTTTTTTGGTTTTCACACTCCTCATTCTCTAATTTTCACAGAATTGAAAAAAACACGTCATTATCGAGTTTTCTTTCTGTTCGGCATATCCAATTTTTGCCGTCATTCTCAGCGCAAAAAAATGAGTCGATGTAGGATCGATGTGTGAATGTGGATATATACATCTTGTGTTTTCTCTGAGGTTTGAATGTCTCATCATCGTGAGGCGATGAGATGATATGCGGTCAGCGAAGCCGCTTCACTTCGTGAGGCGTCTAGAGTAGCCAACTCAGATGTGGATTCATATCAAATGTTGTATTTTGAATAAATTCTAGACTTAGAAAAAAAAAAAGCTAAACAAAGAGACTACTAAAAATAAGTTCAAATTAAAAGAATCAACATAAAAAAAAAAAGGGGAAAGAAGTTTATAAAAGAAATGGAGCAAATAGGAAGCTTAGTTAAGTTTTGAGCCCTCCTCTTTAAAGTACTTCAAAATCAAGCATATAAAATGAAATCCCTAAGCACTTCAATAAGCATCTTGTGATGACCTACTCATAAATATAAGAATGATTTCTAATTGAGTAATCAAATCCTATTACAATTTATATGGGGATTGAGTTAAATAATTGAGCATTAATATCAAGACTAAAAATTCACTCTTAAGCAAGAGGAATATAAATAGGGTATCGTAGACTTATAATTATAATGAGAGGGTCAAAGGGGTTTGGATAGAATTTGCAATGTAATTAAATGTCTTCTAAAACATAAACAATTATGCAGCATATTGGAGGGATAAAAAAATAATAATAATATGAAATAAAATCTATATCACATTTGAAGATTCTTTAGGGGGCACAAGTTCAATTAGGCAACTCATGATCAACCATGAATGTAGCCTTTAAAAGAGTATTTGAAGCTTGCATTTAAGGTTGAATTTGAAGCGCTTGTGATATATCTATTGCTTGTCTTCAAAATTAATGAAGTTCAAATGAAATCCACAAAATGACTTATAAAGTGGCTTTCGAATTAACAAGTGAATTATATTCTAATTAATTTTTTTTTTTGAAATCAAATGGGAGAAATATAAATAAGACTCACAACAAATTGGGAAGCTCGCCAATTGTAGTATCTTGATTCAAATGAGTTGATGAAGACTTCAATTGAATTTAAGGTTGTAGTATATAGGATCTACCATATATTTGAACGTCTACTTTCAAGTAAGAGTATAACCCAAATGCAACCTTCGCAACACCTAATTACAAAATTAGGACGTGAATATAGTGGTGGATCATCACCTCACCTCCTTAACTTTTGACTTAACGCTTTAATCATCATTGCCAGATCTGTATTCTTTTATCACAACGATGAGAAAGATATCTTAAATCAAAATCTACAAAAATCATAGGACTTTTGATAAAAAATTAAAAATTTCATTTTAATTATGATTTTCAAAATCAAATGATTTTATTAATTAGATGAAATTAAAGTATAAACACTTTATGTGTTGTATAGAGATTTCAAGTGCAAATTTTAATGTATCGAAATGGTTGCTGAAAGTTGGAATTAAATGAAAATCAAATCAATCATATTTAAGAAATAAACACTACATAAAGTCTTAAATACACCATGGGCATATGTTGAATGCTTAAACTTAAGTGTCTTTGGGATCTTTGTGTGGGTTCTTGTTTTAGTCTTGGGTGGGTTAACAAAATCTAAAATCTATTATAAAATTTCAAATCGAAAATATAATTAATTCATCGGTAGATATAATCTTGTTAAGCAGTTAGCGATCTAAAGCTCTTAAATATATCCAAATTCAAATTAACTCAAATTAAATATCTCAAAAAAAAGCTTTAAAATTCAATCAAAAACTTAGCTTTATTTGTCTTGTTTGAGGTGATAAATTAAAAACTTCAGCTTCATAAATGAGTCGATGTCAAATCAAGTTTTCGCATGTTCTCTGTCAATCTCTTCTTGAAAGGGCGTGGCCGTAATTTGCGTGGGCAGAGGTAACCTCGAGATGAAGATTCTGGAGTCTTCGATCGTGGTTTGTAGTAAGATTTCATTATATTATAATCACAATGAGAATCAGATGCTCCTCATAGCTCTTGAGTTGTGAATCATGGGGTATCTTGATAGAGCAAACAACCTCTGTCATAAGGTGGCTTAAGATTATCTCCTTAAACACATCCTTCTAAAGATTTCTTGGGCATAACTGTAATTCTTGAGGATCGCGGTCGGGTTGATTACTCTCCTCGACTTAGTGGTAGAATGTGAGGGATGATGGACCATAGGATCTTGGACATGTATTCCCTCAACCATCCGGTTTAAGCGAAATGATGAATTCATAATCTTTAATTCTAAAATTTCACGCCGCTACTTATCTGTTATCATTTAGCGATGATAGTAGCTAATCAGTTCTCTCATTTATTAAGAAGGTAATTAACTATAGCTTGCTTTATATGAAACTTTGAAAGCAGATCTAAAGTCATCAAATGAGAACAAAATATCTGGGTAGTGTTTTATCTTATTTCATCTATTATGAAAATTACACACTTGTCTTTCTCTCTTCAATTCAATATTTGTCGAGAGATTGGGTTCTGCATAATAATATTGTGAAAATTAATAGGATTGAAGATAAAATTATAACTTTAAAGATTATTTTCAATGCTAAGACTATTAATATTATAAGTATGTATGCTCCTCAAGTATGATTGAATAAAAGCTCCATAGAAAATTTTAGAATGACTTAGAGAGATTAATACAAATGATGCCTTTTAAAGAAAGTTTTATTGGAGGAGATTAAAATGAACATGTAATAGAGTAGTAGAAGATTTAAAAAATATTCATGGTGACTGTGAAATTAAAGTGACTAATGAATGGATAAAGGTTATTGATGTTGTTGTTGTTAATGCCTTTTCTCATCCATGTATCATTAATGGATTGGCTCACCTCGTCTTGATTGGAGGTGGCCTTTAGGAATCCTGTCTACTTGTCTTTAGTCTTGGGAATTGTGTTGGTTTCCAACTTAAGATGCATGCTAAGTCGGTTGTTGGCATTTATTTGAGGGGATGATTTTTTAGGGTTTTAATTACGAGGTATCCTCATTGGCATACCCTTTTGGTTGCTAGAATTTGGTGGCTTCAAGATGAATGTGAGGTAGACATATTCTGAAGGTTTATATTGGGCTCTTCCTTGGTGAGTGCCCTTGATTTTGTACATCAGGAGTGTGGCTTTTGTTTACAGTAGATTGATCATCTCTCTTCTCTTGTGCACGTAGGCATAGTTCAAGCCGAACCACGTAAATTTTGATGTCTCTAAATTATTTGCACTCTTTTCCATTTTCTCTTTTATTTGTGGTACATTATATTTAGTTCTGATGACACCATGAAATTGAGTTTTGATGCTCTCATTACAACAAATTTCTTTTATGGGTAGACATGAATCTCAAATTTCTCCAACCTTTGGCTAGAGAACTTCGTTGCTTCGCAGAGTCTGAATTGATGGGTGTTTTCTTAGCTCCTTTATTCTTGGTGTCATTGTAATTTGAACTGTTTTTACCGAACTGTCACCATTCCTCTAAGATTTCACCTTTCAAGGAAATATTTGTTTGGAAGAAATAAGGTGGAGATGTTGGAGCCGGGAAAATTTTGTGCGAGATAAGCTGCTTCTAATTCTCTTCAGGTTGACCACCGAGGGGAATAAGCAATGAGCAAACCTTAGTTCTCTCATCCAGTGTACATAGAGGATTTAATCTGATAAGATAGTCTGTGATAGGTTTCTCTGGTTGTTCTACATTCTTCAAACATGGCATGCTGCAGAAACTCTTGCTATTGCAGCTTCATCTATTACTCTAAAAATATCTAAATTTATTGCTGTATTGCTTGTCACGTGCTGAACACAAAAGAGCTTTGATTTTATTTTATTTTATTTTATTTTTTGAATGAACAAATTGACAATCATAGAAAATGTCTTTTTGCTGTTGCTTAGTTAAATGCAAGTTAAATTTACAGATGACCCAACAGCAAACTGTTAACCTTTCTTCTCTTCTCTTTCTAATACTTTGTGAAATGCACATGACTATAATGACAATTCTTCCTTACATATCGTTTATGTCATCTCACTTCTCAATGAAAAGTTTCTTATGTTTCTTAAATGTTGCAAAAATATTATGACAATGAATTTTTTGTCGGTTCAGAAAACTCATTGGTGCATGCTATCTTTTTATCAGGAGCTTTGATGATGGTTTCCCAAATCTCTTTATCAATGATGCGCATGGTATCAGGGGACAGCATGTTGCCTTTTTAGCTTCTTTCAGCTCACCGGCAGTTATCTTCGAGCAAATATCTGCAATATTTGCTTTACCAAAACTGTTTATTGCTTCATTCACCTTGGTTCTACCTTTCTTCCCCACTGGATCTTTTGAACGAATGGAAGAAGAGGGAGATGTTGCGACTGCATTCACTATGGCGAGAATACTATCTATGATACCCAAATCTAGGGGCGGTCCAACTAGTGTGGTCATCTATGATATACATGCTTTGCAGGCAAGTTTCTGATTTTAACAAGTTTTTTTTTTATTTTTATATAAGGTAACATTTTATTGCGTTCTTGTTAAGTAGAATTGATAGTTAGTTTTGTTACTTTCAGATTGTTCACTTATTCTCAATATTTAGGACAAAGAATAATGCATCAAACCATATTGAAAGCAGTATCACCTTTAATTCTTCTTGTGAACTATCTGATTTTGGTACTAGTCGCTTCTACTTGATCATGCACGCGTGTTGTTCTAATGAAATCTACATGATGTTCTACAACTTGAACTTCTTATCTACTAACATATTCTTTGTTCTTAATCTGTTTGACTTCTTCTGAGAAGCTTTGCAACGGATCTTTTGAGTTTTTAGATGTTCATCTTCTAAATTTGTCTGTTTTGTAATCAATATTTTTAAATTTGTGGTAGTTTTTAAAGTTTTAGTATGTTATTTAGAAGATTCTAGCAAAATGGAATCTATTCTTAATGGTATCATTTGTATAGTTTTTTTTTTTTTTGGGAACTTTCTTAAATTTTTAGATTCATCATAATCTCTGGATTGCCAAATTTGTATCAAACAGAAATCTGTCTGTTCTCACAATGTAGCATTATTGAAGCAATCATAATTAAAATGGAAAATATTAGAGAGCTGTTTGGTTGCCTGAAAAAAGAATGTATGTAAAAGAAATGCAATGTAAAGTGAGTGTAATGTATTTGGATTACTTTAAGTTGTTTGATTGAAAACTCTACAAAAACATGAGGTTTTTTTTTCTGTTTGATAGAATGAATGTAATGTAAAGTATTTTGGGGGTTGTGAGTCGCGGCGGCAGTCAGCAGCCGGTAGGTTGGAGGTGGCAGCAGCAACAACCGATGGGCTAGAGGAGATCGGTTGCTTTGGGCGGTGGGTGAGACTGAATTTAAATGAATCGTGAATTTCAAATACAATCACCACTCTTCCAAAGTATTCTAAATGCATCACATTACTTTGAATTTTACTTTGCATCATGCCAAACACAAAAAAATTAAAACCCCTTGTATTTACTTTACTTTACACTCAAAAGTAATCAAACCAAACAGCTCCTAGATATGAGATGATGTAAATCTTGGATACATGCATCAGCAACAAATATGACACGACATAAAGAAAATGGAACACTACATATATTGAATATTAAGACTTACCATTTCATGAAAATGGTGATCCTTCTATAATATGAACATAATTCTTGCATTTAATAGTTTCTTTGCAATTTTTTTAAAATCTTAAATCAATTGCCAATGTCAGACTCAAAAAAAAAAAATCAATTGTCAATGTGAATTCTGATCCAATTTCTCTATATTGATTTGACTACTCTCAATTTCCATGGCCTTTTTGAGTTTTGCAGGAAAGATTCTATTTTGGAGATGATGTTTTACCTTGCTTTGAAACTGGGATCCCTCTCCTGTTACAGCGTCTTCAACAACTCCCTGATGCTGATAATGTATGATTGTTCTCTATACATTGTATCCAGGGATTCTGTTACATATGATTCTAGCATTCGTCTTTTGAAATAACTCCAAGTATATTGAATAGTTATTAATTGGTCCTATTAATCTTTGCTAGATAACTATAGCATTCCCCGATGATGGAGCGTGGAAGAGATTTCACAAACAGCTGCAGCATTTTCCTATGGTTAGTTACCACATTCTACTCACTGAATGTGGTTAATTAGGTATGAAATGGCACTAATCACTTGCTTTTAATCCTTAAAATTTGTGAAAGGTTGTCTGTGCAAAGGTTCGCGAAGGTGATAAACGGATAGTTCGAATCAAAGAAGGAAATCCTAACGGTCGTCATGTTGTTATTGTCGATGATTTGGTGCAGTCTGGAGGCACTCTTATTGAATGCCAGGTAATGTGTGGAAAATTTTTAGCATTTGAAATTTGAACATTGAATATTTTGCACATGCCTGTAATTTCCATTGGTGGTTTGCAGTTTGTATTTATTTATTCCTTGCAATGTAACAAAGCAGTTTTTATGTTCTTAAGATGTATCTTTGGATATATATATATATATAATGAATGAAATAGATCATATCACATCAATAAACGGTTGCTTTCATTCATACAGAAAGTTTTAGCTAGTCAAGGTGCAGCGAAAGTTAGTGCTTATGTGACCCATGGTGTTTTCCCCAAGCAATCATGGCAACGTTTTGTGCAAAACAATTCCAGTAATCTGCTCACTTCCTCCTATCATATATCTCAGCTCTTGTTTGCTGTTTTCTAATCTTATCTCTTCGGGAAAAAAAAATTCAGAGGATCCCAGTAACAGTTTCACTTATTTCTGGATCACTGACTCTTGCCCGCTAACTGTTAAAGACATTGCTGATAAGCCGCCATTTGAGGTGTTGAGCCTTGCCAGCTCCATTGCTGATGCTCTTCAGATCTGAGAATTGTTGCGCAGAGAAGTAAGTGATTCTGATATCTCAAAATAAGTATTAATGGAGGCCCCTATTATTCTTTTTCTCTGTACTGGTGTTGTTTCTTTAGAGTAAATTTATTTTTATTCTAAATAAGTTTTGTTCTGAAGTTTAATTTCATTTGATTTGCATCCTTTTAAGCTTAGACGCGCTTTTGCTGTCTGCAAAAGCTTCCGCTGGGTCTGGGTACAAAACATGAAACTCAGTGGTGGTATATGCATAAAAAATTAGAAAGAAGATTTACATACATATCACATAATTTCTGTCTTTACATATCTAATACTTAATATTTTATATTTACATTTCTAACCCTTTAACTATGCATTGAAAGAAGTATTCACCTTTAAAAAGATAATAATAGTGGTATTTTTTTATGTGATTATAAAGATTTGAGTGTTATAAATTTAGATGTTAGATATGTAAAAAATTATGTGGTATGAATATAAATATCTTAAATTAAAATTTAAGAAATATAAAATAATTAAATATAATTTAAAACTACTTTTTTTTGCTTCCTTCTCTTTTCTAATTTTTTGTTTCATTCCAACCATTTTCACATTCTTTTAATGATTTATTACTTCTAATTTTATTTTTTCTCTTTTATACGGATACAATCCCAACTCTTAATTGGGCTAAAAACTCATTGAATTGAGCTCGAGTTCAAAGCTCGAACTAGTATAGTTATCGAGCTCACTCAAGCTCAAGTATGGAGTGATTCGAGCTTGATTTGGCTCATTTATTCTTTTATTTCCCAATCTTGTGTTTTCATGTCTGTGATATGTTCTGAAATTGGTGAATTAGAACTATAAGGACTGGATGATTTCATCCTTTGTGGATTTTAAGCTGATAGGAGTTTACTTTCTTGTCTTTATTCATCTATTATTATGTGCCTTGTTTAATTATTTGCATCTAAAGTAGATTCTTAGTTTTCTTTTCTCATAGTTCTTTCAATACATGATTGTGATTTCTTGCCTTTGTTTTTTTTTTTTTTTGTGCATATGATATTTATTGAGAAAGCTTTTGATAAAGTCTCAAGAGATATTCTTTGGAGAGTTCTAGAATAGAAAGAGTTAATATTGATTATATTCAAGTCATTAAGGATATGTATACTAGAGGTTACTTTGTCCAAACACAAGGAGGATTGGCAAAATATTTTCCTATTTCATGGGATTACATCAAGGATCAACATTAAGCCCTTATCTTTTACTTTAGTTATGGATGTTCTTACGAGGCATTTACAAGAAGATGTACCTTGGTATGCTGCTTGACATTCTTCTTGTTGATAAGACTAGAGAGGAGTCCAACGAAACTTGAATTATGAAGGTCAACTTTAGAGTCTAAAGGTTTTGTTAAGTAGATTTAAAACGAATATAAATTTTAGTAGAAGTTTTAACACTTTGCGATCAAGTCATTAATAAGAAAAAATTCAGATATTTAGAAATTATTGTTCAAAAATGATGGTGAAATAGATGGAGATGTCATTAGAAATTCAAGTTGGATATTGAAGTGGAAATATTATTATATTATAGAAAAGTTTCACAAACTTAAAAAAATTTTATAAGATGGTGAAGATAATGACTTATAGAATGTTGGCCAAATAAAGAGAATCATAAGACTTAAGTGTTAAATGCTCGTGGATGCTTTACTCTTAGAGATAGAATGCAAAATGAGTATGTTTGGGAAAAAGTTGGAGTAGCTTGGTAAATAAGATTAGGAGAGTCGCTATTTTTTTATAATGCGTCTCAATGCCGACAGAGAGTAGATTTATTGCTTATGTTAAGAAAGGTAGAGTAGACCTAAAGACTCTAAGATGTAAAAAAAAGATTATAGTATCTTGAATTAAATGAGAATTTGACATAAGACATAATGGAGAAGGATTCATAACCACGTGGGAGTAAGGCTTGTTGTTTCTAACTCTCAAACTTTTTTGAAGTCTGAGATAGCATATGATGCCTGATGCCATTAGCGCATGTGGTTTAATTTACTAATTGTGAGAGAGCTTTATGTAGGAATGAATTTAAGCTTTGCATCATTTGGTGGTGTTATTTATTATCTTGAGAGTTTATTCTGTATTCTGACTACTAAGAACAATATAATCAATTTTACCTAAAGAAATAAAGCCTTGGTCTGCAAGTGAGTTTACTTCTTGAAATAGAGTGTGTACGTGCACATATATAGTCTTTATTCTTGTTAAGAGAGGTAAATCACAAGAGTATATGCGAAAAATCAGTTAGAGTATTTAAAAACATATGCGGAACAAATGAAACCAAAATAAAAAAAATTACACAGAAGATACCAGATTTAACGTGAAAAAATTTAAGAACGAGAAAAAATTATGGAATTATACCGCAAAAAAATTTACTATGAAAGAAAAATCGAGAAAAGTATATATTACACTTATATAAACTTTCACAAATAAGAGAATAAGAGAAAAAAAAAATCAAAATTTGCAGAAAAAATTGCTTAAATGCGAAGTTTCATGACTGAGGCCGAGATCGCTGACCTTGAGCCTGGCATGTTATTCTTGGCTTTTTTTGGTTTGAGCGTAACACTAGCCTCTCTTATTCTACTTTAGTGCCTTGATCCTTATGTTGCCTCAGAACGCTTGAGTCATCTCTATCTCCTTGGTGCAAAGCTAGTGCCCTAGTGCTATCCTTTGGACGCTAAGGCGCTGCACACTATAAAATTTTTTTCTTTGAGGATGCTGCCCCTTTAACTCATACTTGAGCTCACCCTCGACTGTAGTAAGGACAAAGGGTAAAACATAAAATCAGCTCTACAAAATAACATTTGGTAAATTTTTTCTTTTTATATTTTTTTAATGTCATATTATAGCTGTAGTTTGTACACAAAACATGTAATTAAAATTTTAATACTTGATGCAGATTAATTTATGTGAAGAGAATAATGACACAATACGACCGTTTGATTGTCCCAGTAATTATAATTATGAAATCATGTTATTACATATTTACTGCTCTACATTCGAAAAGATTAACAAAAATTAATTAATGACTTTAGTTGATACATACTTCTCAGCAATAACAAAGATTTAAGCTTTATGGTTACAAATAATTTGTTATAATATAATTCTATAGGCTTCTGGTTGAAAAAAAAAATTATTTTAGGATATTGTGATGCAAAATCAATTTTTTGTAAATACAGAAGAAAATAATTATACTCTCTCTCTCTATATCATTTGATTTTATCAAAAAAATTAAATAGACCGTGCAATAATTTAGTTGTGATATGAGTTTTTCTTCATATTTATTTAGATTATAATTTTTTTTTTTTTGACATAAAAATACACATTCACGTAATCTAAATACATAAAAATATTTTTAATTACAATAAAATCACAGATAATAGAACTTATAAAATTATAATGTACATACATTTACCTTCCCTTGCATCAAACTAATAATTAATCAGCTTTCTTAAGTAAGACTCGATGATTCTATCCTGTGAGAAATCTGTGAAGTATCCTTGCCCGACAACCAGCCCCTCTTCCGCAGCGAGCCGCTCGATTTCAAGTTGAACCCGGTCGGCTCCAACCCGGTCCGGCGCAAGAAGATTACACGCCACCTCGATACAGTCCTCGCCATGCGCGAGTGCCATGGCTTGGACCGACTCGAACCCACCTCCCCGACCGCTGACTCTCCTCGCAATCCGACGAACCACGGTGATATCGGTGGACCGGACCGGCGCGTTGTAGTTATCGACCCAAGGGGTAGCTCCGATAACCACGAGGCCTCGAGCTGGATTCACAATAGATGGGCCGTTATCGGGCTTTAAACGAGATGGATCGAGAAAAAGCCCACTAGCCCATTGGTACCCTGGAGAATTGGGCTTGAAGTAGCCCAGCTCCCTTCTGATGCTGGCCAGCGTTCGTCCTTCCTCATGGGCTGCACCATATACAAAGGTTGGGACTGCGAGGAGGAGAGCTAAGGGGAACATCGTCAAATTTGTGAAGAGAAATAATGACATTTTTTTAAAGCTAATGGAATAAATCTTCTTAATAACATATTATTGAATTTTATATAAAGAACAACATAAGAACAACAAAAGAAAGGAGGAGACCAATAAGACTGTAGAATAGAATAAAGAGAAATTTAGGTACATATCACGCAATTCTTCATTTACATATTTCACACTCAAACTTGAATATTTACAAAATTAGCATTTTTCCTATGCTCAAAAAAGTGCATTTCACTTGAAAACAGTAACAAGAGTGTCATTTTTGATGTAATAATAAAAATTTAGATGTTATTTAAATAAAAATTAAAATTTGTATGTGAAATACGTAAATTCATAAGAATTGCGTGATATGTATGTAAATCCTAGAATAAAATACTAATGTTTACAGTTACGAGATGAAACTGAGCTCTTAACGCACCTTGCAGGCCTTGGCCAATGGCCGCGGCCGCCATCTTCGCGAGGCCTGCGGCCTGATCAAGCGTAGACTCAGCCAACGGATGGAAGCAGATATGATCAACAACTCCAAGTCGAGGATGAGTCCCAGAATGGCTTTCGAGATCAATGGAGTTAAAGGCTTCTTCCACCATAGAAACCACAGCTTCAGTAAGAGCAGAACTGAGGGATGAGTTCTTACCACTTAGTGACGAAACGAGCGTATAGCCGACTCGATTGTAAGCCTCGTCCTTGAACTTGTTGACGATAACAGCATCCGGGTACAGTCCTGCAGCTTGTTCGATGGATTTTAATGGCAGGATGTTTCGGCTCTCGGATATGTAGAGCTTGCAGCAGGCAAGCATGGATTTCAACATCGAAATCTCTTCTTAAGTCTTCTGTTTCAGATAAAGGGAGTATTGGGGAAAGGGAGAGCTGAAAAAGAAGAGATCTTGAGTTTAATCTGGGCCAGTTTTGTGGCTAGAATTATGTAAGGTGGTTGAAGAAAGTAAAGAATAAAATTTTTAAAAATATATTTGTTTGGTTCGCCATTTACATGAGTCTTAGGCTTCGTATGGCTAAGCTTTTCGGATTCTTGAAAAGTTGGTTTAAAAGTATTTCCGAAAAAATTATTTGTCTTTCTTTTTTTTGAAAAGACTTTAGAAGAAGCTAAAACTTAGTTTTAAAAAACACACTATTCAAACGGGTATCAAAATTAAAAATTCACGCTCTCTAAAGCAAAACGCACTAAAAAAACCCTCCCAAACGAAGCCTTAGCAACTACCAAAACTAGACTACGCTAGAAAGCAAAGGTATTACAATCATAGAAGAATAATGCAGTTCTATTAAAAGCAAAGGTCAATCATCAAATTGGAAATTCTGATTAGTTCCCTTGATTAAAAAAAATTAATGTTAAGAAGGAAAAAAAGATCAAAATATCATAGCAGAAACACAGACAGCCATCAAATAGGCTCAGAAATCCCAACTACTGCAAGAAGAAAAGGGAAATAGAAAATTACAGACGTCTTTTTAACACCACGGGATTAGAAGAGGTGAGAGCCGACAATGTATCATATGGATTCAAATAGACGGATTCTCAGTATTGCAGTAGAAACCCTAATTCTTAAAAAGGGAAATCAACAGATAAAAGCAAAAGAAATGGAAGACGTTGGAGTAATATAAGGAGTAGAAAGGGTTCCTGAAGCTCACCAGATTCAAGGTATGTAATGCCGCAGATCGCCGAAGCTAGACCGAAGGATACGATCGAGAGCAGTGTTTTTACCCTTATTTTCCCTACATATTAAAGAAAGGGAAGGTTTCTCCAGCGGCGGTTTGAACATCATAGCTTTGATAAATGCTCGTAAAAAATAAATTAAGCAATTGAGAGAGAGAGAGAGAGAGAGAGATTAACATTTGCATATCTAATACTTAAATAAATATTAAAAATAATACTGTTACTATTACATTAAAAATGCAATTCACTTAAAATAATAATAATAATAATAATTTTGATGTAATAATAAAAATTTAAATATTATTTAAATAAATATAAAAGTTTAGATATTATATATATATAAGTATATAAGAATTGTCTGCTATTTAGGTAAATGCCTAAAAAAATGTATTATTTTTTCAATGTATAAGAAAAAAAACTTATATACTATCATAAAATTCTTATATATTTACATATCTAATATTAATTGATATTTATATAAATAATAATTTAATATCATAATTACTTTAAAATGTATAGATAAGAAAATATACTTCATTTTTAAACGATTTAATTATTGATTGAATAATCCTATTAGGTTTCTGCCGAACAAAGCTTTATTTGAACTTTCATGGCATTATTTATGATGCCTCGAGAATAAATGATTAGTTTTTTTTTTTTTGAAAATGAGGCTTCATTTTATGATCAAACAGGACATATGTTAAAAGAATATGATAAAACCCACAAACGACTTACGGTGGGAATATCTATAATCAAAAAAAAAGATGAAAAGAATGAAACAAAACAAAAGTATAGAAAAAAACAAGTAAAAGAGCTCGAAAGTCCAAACGAACCGAATGTAAGTTGGGCTCTCAGTCAGGTAGCCAATGATCGTGAGAGGTTACCAATGTCACCAATTAAATAACATTAAGCGGAGAAACCGTAAAGATAGGTGAGATATGTTTCCCAACAGAATGATCACTAGCATCGAAACATGGTACCGGTTGAGCGACGAGGCTCCATCCGAAAAGCTAGCAAATAGAAGTCCATAATAAGCAGTATAAACAAAACCGGACATATTCATTGGCGGTAGGTTGAGCCAAAGAAGGATGGATTCATCATAGCTCCAAAAAACCCAATAGAAAATCCCAATTGAAGCAGAGCCCGGGCAGGATAACAAACTCATCTTTCCAGGAGTAGAGTAGATAAAAAGCTCGATCGAGAACCAACCAACCGGAGAAGAATGGTAGTATGTTAGCTGAAATATAAATGATGTATAGGTTCCGACACATCAGTAATATGTTTCCATTTAAAACTTTTCTGCTTGATAGCATAGCATATATTTGTAGTAATTGTTTCAACCTCAAGGGATGTATCTCTGAAAATGCGTTGATTCCTTTCCAACCAAATATAGTGAGCAGTGATGGATATAGATAGCAAGTAGAATTTTTTTGTGACCTTGCAAGTTAGCTTTTCAGCATAGAGAAGTAATTGCATTAAAGAGCAGCCCATATGAAAAAAATTATCCATCGGAATAGAGTTTTTAAGGACATCCATTGCAAATGAACATTGAAAAAGAGATGACGGTAGTTTTCATTAAAATTGTGACACAAGGCATTGAGGGTCAAATGCTCTCTTTATAAGAATATCTTTTGTTTTAAACCTTCCATAAGGATTCTCCAAGCAAAAGTAGCATATTTAATAGAGAAACCTTTGAACCAAATAAATTTGGCCCAATATGGTTTGATGTGATCATGGAAAATGAAAATGTGAGTTGCCTTGTGGCTAAACCAGTTTCTATTCAGCCAAAGGCAATTGACCATGTTGTATGTGTTGTTAATAATATGAGTGTTGTGAATTAGATTGATACATTCAAGAGGGGTCTCCGCAGGAAGATTCCAAGCATTATCGGTAATGGCCTCACACAAGATAGTATCGAACAATTAAACTAGGTAAAACCACAGTGCCAAATTTCTCCACAAGAGACACACCAGCTAGCCAAGGGTCAAAGAAGAAATATAGACCGCTATCATTAAGCACTTGAAAAGTAAGACAACGTCTGCATCTTACGGCAGTAGACATAAGTTCTTTATAAAGAGCCGTGAAGGAGTAGGATGGTTTTTCCCACAAGTAGAAATGTTGCCTAGAGAAAAAGGAGGCAAGAAGAGATCTAGAATTGTATATTCTCCATATAATTTTGGCTTTGCATATTAGATTAAGAGAATCAATGCTAGAATGCCCAAGCCACCGAAGGTTTAGAAGTGTTGACCCAAGAGATAGTATGAAATTTCCTTTCACCTCATTGTTATAGAGAAATGACGCAATAAGAGTCTTAATGGATTTCCAAACTTTTTTTAGGCTGATAAGGCTCTAAACCATATGAGGTAGCTCCAACAAGTAAACTGATTAATTGTAATCTTCCAAAAAAAGAGAGTAATGAGCGTTTCCAAAGAGAGCCAATTACGTAATTTGTCCAAAATTTTAGAGTAATCGATTTCACTTGGAGGAGGAAATGGAAAGGCCTAAGTAATTCCAAGGCAAGTCAACAAATGAAACCCAAAAGCTCAGATCAGACTTAAGAGTGGGTTCCACCACTTTAGAGAAGCAAATAGAAGATTTAGAGCAGTTGGAAGAGAGGTTAGTTTCATGGTAGAAAATAGAGAGAAGGTAAGAGAGGCAAGAAATATAAGAATGACAAGCCGAGCCAAAAACAAGGGGATCATCCGCATAAATTAGGTGAGAAAGGGTTCCTGATTTTTTCCTTAGAGGATAGAAATGAGTTGAAGCAATGAGCTCATCTAGAAGCCTAGAAAATGCATCCATAACGATAGTGAATAAGTAAGGGGAGAGAGGACAACCTTGCCTTAAGCCGGTAGATGAGAAGAAATATCCAGAAAGTTCCCCGTTAAGAACAACAGAGAAAGGTACATGGGTCACACAGGCTTCAATCCACTTTATGAAGACTTGTGGGAAATTTAGGGCTCTTAATCTATGCAAGATAAATTATCGATTGACACTGTCAAAAGCTTTCTGCAAGTCAATCTTAGCACAGAAACTTTTTGGGCTATTTTTGTGGTTAAAACCATGAAGAACTTCATTTGCCATGATGATATTATCGACAATGTTCCTCCCTTTCAAGAAAGTCGCGGGATGTATAATATTTGGAAGAAAAAGTTGGAGCCTGTTTGCAAGCAATTTGGTCATAACTTTATATAGAAAGTTGCAAAGCGAAAGAGGTCTATAATCAGTAATTGCTTCAGCATGCCTTTTTTTTGGGAATGAGAGTAATGGTGGTGTGTTTAACCCTGTGAGGAAGAGTGGCAGTAGAAAAGAAGTATTGGGTAGCAGCCACTAAAGATTGACCAGTAATCTCCCAAGTGTCTTTGAAGAATTGAGATGTGAAACCATCCGGTCCAGGAGTTTTATCAGAACCTATGGAGAAAACTACATTTTTAATGTCTTCTATGCTGAAAGGTTGTATGAGAATTTGACTATCTTGCTTTGTAATTTGAGGACCAACAGGAATATCAAATCAGCCCAGATGAGGGGTTCTATGAGAGTTGTTTAGGAGATTGGAGTGATATGTAATAATCTCTTTGGCCATATCTTGTTGGGAGCAAGTATCAACCCCGTTGACTTTCAGATTTGTGATATAATTCTTGTTTTTCCTAATACTGACTCTTTTGTATAAAAATTTGATATCATCTTCGCCTTTAGTAAGCCAAGCACATTTTGCCCTTTGCATAATCCATTTATTTTCGCATTCAATAGCTTCCTTGATATAATTTTGAGTTTGCAGAGTCTCATTTAAAATTTGAATCAGGGATTGATATCAAGTTTGGAGTGTAACTCCTCAAGTATAGCTTTCAGATTGCTGATCCTGTTAGAGATATAGTTATGAGAATGCTAATTGGCGGCCATAAGCTCATGCTTTGTGTTTTTTAGTCTATTACAAAATGCGAAGATTGGGTCCCCTTTCACAGATTTACTCCATGCATGGTGCACAATATCGAGAAAATCCGGGCAATGACTCCAATAATTCTTGTACATAAATCTATGATGAAGAGTCGACTTGTTGTTAGAAAGTAAAATGAGGGAGTGATCAGAGGTGAGAGGAGTCATAACTTTCCAGCTATAGTGGGGATAAGCAGATAGCCAGTGAGTGTTGCAAAGAACCCTGTCCAGTAAACATCTAATGGGATTTTGAATTTGTTGATTGAACCAACTGAATGCATGACCCATATTTTTCATTTCTAGAAGACCTGCGTAAAGAATAAATTCATTGAAATCAGATAATTTGCTCGGCAGAGGAGTGCGACCTCCAACTTTTTCATTAACCCTCATGATGCAGTTAAAGTCTCCCATAATGATCCATGGTTCGTCAATAGTATTCACAAGAGTGCCGAGGGAATGCCAAATGTCTCTTCTACCATGATTACTGTTATCAGCATAGATAAAAGAAATGAGAAGGCTAGAAGTAGTACCCATCATTAATCTGCCATGAATGAATTGAGGATGTTTGCTAATAACAGAGAAGGAAGTCACATCAGTGTTCCATTTGATCCAAATACGACCATTCGGGGCATCCAGAAAATTTTCCACATTACCTTCATGTTTGAAGATTTCAAAGTGTTTTATATCTCTGGGGTTAGAGATAGTATCGTGAGATAGCTTTGTTTCAAGAAGACACATGACATCTATGTTATTAGAAGACACAAACTTTCTGCGGTGTAACGAGCGTCCTTGAAGCCTCTTACATTCCAAGAGGCGATGTTCAGAGGTGGGATCATTGTTTATGGATAAGGGGAAGTCCCCCTTTTGATCTACCTTTTCGACCTTTTGGTGGATTAATAGCCGAGGTGGTTTTAGAGGAAGAAGCAATGGCGTTGGCTGTATTTGAAGCTGATTCTATCAGATTTTGGGGCAAAGAGTTGGAAAGTGAGGCAAATAGGTTTTGAACTGTTCCCGGTGAAGTCGAGGGGGTAGGATGAGATGTCGGGTTAGGTATGCCATCTTCGTTTTCCGCACTAAAGTTAGATTTTTCAGCAGCTGATTCTAGGCTGTTGGTGGGGTTTTGGAAAGGCAGATTGAGGTCTAGGGCCGGAACCGGTGCAGTAGAGGTGGAGGGTATTGCCAGTGGATTAATAGGTTCCTTATGCCTAGAATCCAGCAGCACTTTGTCGGGTTTAGCACGGTCAAATTTGGATTTAACACGGGGGGCAGGGACAACCGAAGGTTGCTTGTAGTTAGGGGATTTAGGGCAGTTGTTGGGAGAGTGAGCAAAGGTGTCACATGTAACACATGGTATAGGCTTCCACTCATAAGAGATCTGTTGCATCACGTCCTTGCCGTTAAGGGAGAGAATTAGGTGTTCGGGAAGAATAGAAGCGTGTTTATTAGGATACTAACCCGAGCAAAAGTGAGCCTTGCCCTTTTAGCAGTGAGGGGATCAACAGAGAGAGGTGTACCGATTTTGCTAGCTATCTTCGAAATTCCTTTCTCCGACCAACAACACAACGGAAGGTTAGGAAATTTAATTAATCGAATTTCCTTGAAGTCTTCCCTTACGGGGGTGAAATCCGGTGTCCATTTTTTGAAAATGAAAGGCTTTCCCAAAATGAACCACGGTCCACCAGTCAAAACCATATCATAATCCTCGACACAATTAAACTTAAACAAGAAGAAACCATCATTTAGGGAGATGAGATCAACATTACCACGGAGTGTCTAGATTTTCTTAATGGCTTGTAGGAGATTGTCGTAGAGAGGCCTCCTACCCAGAGCGTAACCCACAAGCGCATTACACCATTGTTTAGAGCCTTCAGTAATTTCTTCCTCAGGCCTCTCGAGGATGAGGGGATGGCGAGGTTGAAAGGGCGTGATGGGGGGCTTGGGATGTGAGGAGATTTTTCCAATTTAGGGTGGAGCTAGGAATTCCTATGGAGTTGACGCCGCCTCCATTGGAAAGAGGGAGAGGGAGAGGTAGTGGCCTTATGGCCAAGCCACTAAAAACGAACTCAGAGCCAGCAGGAGTTGTCGGCCACTCGGACGAAGGTGAAGGTGGAGCTCAGGAGGAGAAAACGGAACCCTAGCCGCATATAGGAGGAAGGGAAAAATAAAAATAGACTTAATAAATGATTAGTTATTGGATGCTCTTCGGTTTCCAAAATTGAAGATAGACATTAAATTCTTATATTAAAAAAATTAAGAGTTAACATTTTGTTCATTGTTTTTAAAAACAAAAACAAAAACTCTAAATAATTATATTTTCAAAAATAACATATAAATAAAAATAAAATTGATCCCAAATAATCTCCTAGCTTATCACTAGCTCCTCAATTATTGAGTTGAATTTTTATTTTCCTCAAAACTATTCAATCGTGCAAGACACCTTAGCTTAATGATTGAGAGCTTTGACTTTAAGAGGTCTTAGGTTCAAGTCCTTGTGCATGCGTGATATGTGTGAGTTTGTGAATTAATACGCTCAAATGTCCTAAAAAATTAGGTTAAGCACTCCACTATAACTTTGATCTCCAAAAAATTATATTGATGCAGTTCTTACAAATGAGTTCCTTCATAGTTTTAATTCTCAAAGTATTACTAAATATTTCTATTTTAAAATTGATACAAAGAAAATCTTTGATAAATCAATCATCATTTTCTATATAATAAAATGAAAATCATAGAATTTTCTAATACCTTCATCAATGGTGCTATTGCATGTACTTGTTTGCTTTTTTCATGATTATTAATAATGCACTAAAAGGTTACTTATCATTCACCTTTGATCTATGTCAAGGTTGTCCTCTATCTTCACTCCTTCTCACTTTTTTGAAATCTCACTATATAAGTTTGAATTTTTAGGGCATCATTAATAGTAGCACTAGCATTAAAATTTGTGGTATTTTGAGGTGTAGCTTCAAAATACTTTTGTGTAATTATCTTGGCCTTACACTTGTTCCTAGACATCATTCTAATAATGTCTATAATGTTTTTTTTAACTACTTTAAAATATTTGTATTTATATGTTTCTAATTTATTGCAATTAGATAAGTAATAATATATTCTTGAATTAATCTATTTACTCCATGAGATATTCTCATATTCCATATGGTTAGTCTAAATTTTTGATATGGTTCAAAGGTTATAAATGTGCCATATTTAAATGAAGAAATTTCATTAATAGATTTAAAATCAAAGATATTTTGGATTCTAGTCTTTATTGTTAATCAATTATGTGTCATGAACTTCATAGAATGAATTTTACTCTCACATATTCTTTAAGTGCTCCTCTCTCTAAGTACTAAAAAAATGTATACTTAAGGGGAATTTTATATATATATATATATATATATATATATATATATATATATATATATATATATATATATATATATATATGAAATCTCATTCAAGTGCTCACTCATGTTGTCTTCCTTACTAATAAGGTCACAAGAAATATTTTTTTTCTTGTAGCTACACATAATATTACTTACTATATTTGGACTATTTGGTTGGATGCATTTGAAGTTTAAAGTAAATCAAATATAGTGATTTTAGCTTTTTAAATTTTTGGAATGGTGTAGAGTAATTCTAATGTATTTATAGTGTATTTGAAATGTATTGAAAATGTCATAGTATAAAGTGTGAATCGTCTCCACCTGCAGTTCGCCACCGCCAGCTGCCCACCGCCACCTCTAGCCACCATTAGTCGCCGCCATGACCATCGTCGACCACCTACGGCCGCTACCACAATTGGTTGCCACCACCCACGCGCCATCATATCGCTTAACGCCATCATCGCTAATCTCGCCACCTTTGCCGCGATCGTATTGCCATTGCCACCACCACAAGCTGCCATGGCCGCTGCCACCGCAGGAAATCACCTCCGACCATGGCCGCTCGTCAACTGCCACCACCTCCCCCCTTCCAAACCACCACCAACGCCGTCCTCACCATAGGACACTCACCATCGTCGCCATAAATGGCCACCACTAATCATTGTTGCCGCCACCACTGTTCCAATCGATCAGGCCACCACCAATCATCGTCAACCGCCACCGCTGCTCCCATCGATCGGCCATCCACTATCACTAGCAACAATCTCTACTGCCGAATACCACCACTGTCACTTTTAATCTCAAAATTACTTTACTTTACATTGATTCTATCAAATATGTAAAAAGCAAATACATGTATTTGTAGACGACCAAACAATGCAGCAATAACAAAGTAACAATATAATTAAACTATTTTTAAACAGTATGACAGTATAGGAGGACAACTTATTAAATTAAATCTTAATAAACATAATAAAAATCTCTCGTTAATTAATGTACCATATTTCCATCACATATTTTATCGAAGAATATATATAAAGACTAAATCATATCAACATTCTTTACATAATCCCTTTATTAATTGTGTGTTAAGCTACATTATAAATGTGCATCAAACTCTTAGAAATAATTCATTTTAATTTATTTTTTGAAATATAATTTCCACATAATCATAATTCACTCAGGATGTACATATAAATAAAACGCATAGAATGGTCCACTTTACATGTTTTGAATAGGGTGTGCATTTGATTTATCTAGATGATTTTGATGATGAATTTTAAAAATCAATTAATTTTTTATTTTCAAAAAATTGAACCCAATCGGTCAAACATAATACAAAATCAAACAAACCAATTAGCAATTTGGTTCGGTTATTTTTATTTGATTTTGGATAAATTGAAGTTTACTATATTTAAAATTTTTTGTGATATATATATATATATATATATATATATATATATATATATATATATATATATAATTAGAAAAGCAATTAATTTCTTTCATGCATTAAAAATATTTAAATTTTTGTGATGACTGAAAAAAATTTATCAAGTAATGAATAAATTTGGTTTATTTGGTTCCATCCAATAATTTTATTTAACAAACCGATCCGAAAATCAAAAATCAAAGTTTTCATTAATTAAAACCAAAATCCAAATTATTAAGTTCAAAATCGAATCAAATTACTCAAAAATTTTGGTTCGGTTTGATTTTTTGGTTAAAACCAAATAATGCAAACCCATATTTTATTGCTGAAGAAATCAATAGTTATTACTCTTCTCTTTTTAATAGTGGGCATTCTGCTCTCTACTTACCCATGGTATGCATGTTTGTGGTACTCTCTCCTCCCCTCAAGTCAGTGATTTAGGGTTGACTATTACAGATCAAGAAATTCTAAATTCTTTGCATGATATTAATGAGAACAAATCCACTGATCTTGACGATTTTAATTCTAAATTCTTTGTTTCTGTTGGGATACTGTAGGTAAGCAGTTCTTAACAACCGCTCACTTTTTCTTCCAATCAGGAAGACTTCCGAATTTGTTTAAGCATAGTCTTATTACCTTGGTCCCTAAAGTCAAGCAATCAAATTCTTTTGCAGACTACCAGCCCATTTCACTTTGTAAAACTTTCTACAAAGTCTTAGCCAAAGTGCTCGCTAATCGGTTGAAGAAAGTTCTGCCTTTCATTATCAATCCCGTTCAATCTGTATTTATCCAAAACAAGGATATCGCTGATAATATTGCTTTGGCTCATGAACTCTGTCAAGTTCTTAGCTCGTCTTCCTCCTCATCCAAGAACTTTATTGCCAAATTTGACTTAAGGAAAGCATTTGATATGATTGATAGAGAATCCTTACTTATGCGAATGAAACATAAAGATTTTCCTTTATCGTTCACCTGGTTGGTCGAGGCATGCATCTCCAATATTCTCTTCTCTATTGTGCTCAATGGAAAAATTAAAGAGTTATTTAGTTCAATAAACGGCTTGAGGCAGGGATGCCCCTTGTCTCCGTTTCTCTTTACTATAACTATGGATGCTTTTTCTTGTCTCTTAGACAAGGAGGTCAGCTTGAAGAGGTATTCTCCCTCTTTCTTTGATAATTGTCATATTTTTTATCTCATGTTTGCAGATGATCTTCTTGTGGTGGTGGCTATAAATGAGCAGTCGCCACTTCTCATAACTCTACTTCGCATACACTTGCCTCATATTTTGGTCTAGAAGTTAACAAGGATAAATCTCATATTTGCTACTATAGTAATGCAAAGTCTGCTTATTGTTTCTCTTGGATGCTCAACATTAAGTGTGATAGTTTTCCTTTTAAGTATTTGGGTCTCTCATTAGTTTCTGGTCCCCTTAAATCAATGCATTTTAATCCCCTATTTGATAAAATTCAGTCTTGGCTAGCCGGCTGAAAATGCAGATTTTTTTCTTATGGTGGTCATTTTCAATTGCTCAGATCTTCAATTAATAACTTATTAGCCTATTGGTTCAGATCTGTGGTGTTTCCTAAAGGCATTCTAAAGAAACTTTTTTCTCTCACCGCCAATTTTGTTTACCATTGTGGTGAAGCCAAGAAGCTTCACTTAGTTTCGCGGGCTAAAACTAATCTACCGAGGGACAAAGGGGCACTAGTCTTATATCGGTTCTACTCTGAATCTTATTTGTAAAATTAAGACTTTGGGGAAGCTCTTAAATTGTACAAGTCCTCTTGCTGATTAGTGTTTCTCCAAATATGGTTCTTTATGGAGGAATTCTCACATTAGATCATCAACTTTTTGGAGGGAAATCAGAATCTGTGCTAATCGTTCTAAGAAGGATCTTTTCTTCTCTATTGGAGATAGGTCCTCTCTTTCTCTCTATTTTGATTAGGGTGCAATGGGGGTTCTCTATTTGAATTGGTTGGGTAGTCGTGTTTTAATCTTTTTAGCCGGCTGTTTGATTCGGTTGTCAATTCCATTCTCATCAATGGTGAATGGTCTTTACCTGAGTGTCTGAAGTTATGCAATTACAATATTATAAGGTCATCTTTAAAATTAAACCGTCCCTTGGTAAGGATGTGATTATTTGGATGGAATACAAGAATTTCTCCTCTGTTCTTATCAAAACCTCTATTTTTCATCATTCCCCTGTTATGGATTGGTGGAAAGGTATTTGGTTTAAAGGTTACACCATAAATTCTACACTTTTTCTATTAGATAACAGATGTTGGGGGTTTAAAGACATCTGATAAATTATTTTCTAGAGGTGTGGGTCAGTCATTCCTGTGTCTTCTTTGCAATGCAAAACCTGAAACCCATAATCACCCTTTTTTTAATGTCTTCTATCTATGGGGCTTATCAGATCCTTGTTACCAAATGAAAATTTCTTTCTTTTAAGTGCCACACTTTTCCAGGTGTTGGCTGGCTGCTATCTCTCATCAGAATCATAAGGCCTTATAGAGACTCCACATCTTGATAATTGCTTTTTCAGTCTGTCATTTGGGGGGAATAAAATTTTCTGTTTCATAACCGTAAGAAAAAATACTTTTGCGACTTTAGCCAATAAAATTAGACTTATGGTGGCTTCTAACTCAAAAGATGGAAATTTAAATCTTCCTGGCCTGCTGTTGTCAATGCTTATCTAGATTCTTAGAGGTGCTTAAGCTATTAAGATGTACTCTCCTCTCTTTGGTCTCGATGTGCTTTTTACTATTTCATGGTTTAGTCTCCTGTTTTGGCTTCCTTTTCAATTTTTTTATTGATTTTTGGTATACGGACGATGATGTATCCCTGGAGCTTGCTACATGTTCTCAAAGATTATTGGTTTTGGCTCCCTTCCCCTGGATGGCCAATCTCACAACCTGGGACTAGTTTATGTTTTTTCAATGTGTCACTGATGCTATAAATTAGACTTATGGTGGCTTCTAACTCAAAAGATGGTAATTTAAATCTTCCTGGCCTGCTGTTGTCAATGCTTATCTAGATTCTTAGAGATGCTTAAGCTATTAAGGTGTACTCTCCTCTCTTTGGTCTCGATGTGCTTTTTGATATTTCATGGTTTAGTCTCCTGTTTTGGCTTTCTTTTCAATTTTCTTATTGATTTTTGGTATACCGGACGATGATGTATGCCTGGAGCTTGCTACACATTCTCAAAGATTGTTAGTTTTGGCTCCCTTCTCCTGGATGGCCAATCTCATAACCTAGGACTAGTCTATATTTTTTCAATGTGTCACTGATGCTATAAATATATTGACATTTCTTCCCCATTGGAAGGTGGAAGTGGCAACCGGGGAGGGGAGGCCCCCTCTTCTTCTCAGTTGGTTTTGTTCTTCCAGTCTGCTCTACTTCTCTCGGGTGGCTCCTACATCGCAGTGGATGATTTTTGTATCTTTTTTTCTTGTCTTTCAGTCTAATATTTTCATTTTTGTAGTTGGTAATCTGTCTTTAGATTAACTATTTTATTTTGGTTTTTCAGTCCTTAATGGAATTATCGCTTGTGTAAAACTTATTTTGAAATGAATTGGGCATCTGCCCTTAACTTTTCCAAAAAAAAATAATAAACAAAAAATAAAGTAACAATTGTAATCGATTGAGCGACAATATATATAGTGGCAAGGTAGTAATAGAGATTGACTAATGTGATGGATAAAATCAAACAAGAGTTCATATTTTAAAAATAATAAAAATAAACTTATTTTAAATTTTAAAAATTTATTTATTTAAAAATAAGACAAAATTATACAATATTAACTAAATTAGTTTTTTAAAAACAAAATAATATCAGACAAAATCAAATCAATTTTTGCCAATCAGTCCATGATATTTTCCGATCATTATTAATAATATTCTTTTGACTTAAAAAAAAAAATGAATAGCATTTTTTCAGAATATTTCGCATATGCCACGCTGATGTGGCGGGCGGCGCACCCTATTCCGCATCAAACCTTAACGGCTGCCGTTTATCTGCGTTGTTCATACGCGAACTAGTGGGCCCCATTAATTTCGCACTTCGCACGCGCGCGCGTAAAAGCCGGAAAAAATTACATTTCAATTATTAACTCAAATTAAATTTTGATTAGTCATCCAAAAAAAATGTTTTTCCGTAAAAGGTTCCAGAAAAAATTCTAGCCAATCGTCTCGCATGCGAATATCAATCTTCCACCGCTCAATTAAATCAATTCTTCCAGATTTGCACTTCAGTTGGTGACCCTCTTTTGGGACCGGTGGTTGTAAACTATTTTTTCCGGATCGTGGAATGAGGAGGAAGTGTGGGCCGTGTTGGCGGTTTTCCGTTCCATCTCGCCCACGCGATGTCTATAAAAGGAAGTCAGGGGATGCCGATGATTATCAATTGTTTGTTCTCGATCCAATCGGGTGTTCTTGTGGTCGCTCAATCGGTAAGTTGCCTTCTTCTTCTTCTTCTTCTTCCCTTCTGTGTTTTTTTTATTCACATGCAGAAGGAATTTGATTTTGAAACGGTATCTTTTGATTTGGAAGTTTATAGTTTAGATCTTGATTCTTGCTCTAGCAGAATTTGATCTAAGGGAGTAAAAAAAGATTATTTTATAGTTTGTTATGGTTGGGTTTCAGGTTTCGAATTAAGCTCCAAGGGGAAGAAATTTTATTTGTCTCTGCAATTATTTTCTTAATTCCTTTTTAATCTGGGATTTGTGCAAGATTTGCTGGGACCTGCGGGTTTTATTTTCGTGATCAGGAACTTTTTTGTTTTCTTGATTGAGAAATTTATTATTTTATTGATCAAGAATAGTCAAGGTTTTCTCTTTCGAATTTTTTTTAAGGTTATACTGCTTTTGGGATTCAATCATTCAATTCAAATTATATTCCCTTTTTTCCGTTGTTCTTCATATTTCGCTGCATGGCCTAGAAAATTTGACTTTTCAGAAACCATCTAAATAGCTTTATGTTAAATCATCTAGAATTTCAACCATTATATGAACAAATGCATGTTCAAGATTTTATTTATTTATTTCTATGTAAGAGATCTTTTCTTGTAGTCCTTACTCAAGGAATTGGTGTCCTCATTACTAGGTTTACATATAGTTCTAAAAAATCCACAAAATATGTATAATTCTTGAGATAGACCCTATATGTTCAAGATTTTTTTATTTATTTGTATGTAAGATATCTTATCTTGTAGTCCTTACTCAAGGAATTGGTGTCCTCATTACTAGCTTTACATATAGCTCTAAAAAAATCCCCAAAATATGTATAATTCTTGAGATAGACCCTATATGTTCAAGGGACAACTCTTATGGCGTCATCTTAAATATGTTCAAGAGGTGTACCTCATAGCTTAGCACTTAGTTCCCATCAAGATGTTGTTCGCTTTTGCCTACTAAAACTAATGATTTTCTTTCTTTGATGGAATTTTCCAAGAGTCACTCATCTTAATGGCGCTCCAATATTTGCATTTAAGGATGCATTTAGAACAGCTTTCTGGTTACTTATTTTTCGAAAAGCATCAAAAGAGCAACCACAACTGTATTTGACTGCCAACTTTTTGGCTTATTTTAAGAAAATTTTACGAAAAAATTACTTTTGAGAACTAGAGTTATTAGAGTATGATGATTGTCACAAAACTATTGTTTGAATTTTTAAAAAAGAAAAATATTTATAACATATACAATAGCTTTTCAAAAAATTATTTTTCCAATAACTTTACAATCAATTTTTCAAAAAACTACAGTAGCCCCAAACAGATCCTAAGACTCACACCCATCTAACTCAGATGGCTTGGTATGAGGAGTTTCAGGAAGAGGTGAAACATTGAGGTGTTGGATTAAAAAGGTGTTGTAATTGCAGAAAAATTTTCAAGTATTAAGGATTTCAATTAGCTTTATTTTCTGGACTATGATATTTTTCATGGTTCGCCAATTGAAAATGAAGAATGTTACTTGCTTGATTCTGTTAACCATTAGGTTTCAGAGCTCTTTAAAAAATAACCTATGAGTTTGAGATTTTGTACTCGCTACTTTTTATGGGCCGAACTTTTTATTTGTTGTTGTTGTGTTGTGGAAAAGAATCATACCTGCATGAAATAGCTATTACACCTCCTCATTTGTTGGATGCCCAACCGCCCAATTTGTAATACATTTGGAGGCTTGAAGGAGTTAAAGGAGGCCGATGGAACAAGCTGTACATTAAACGAGGTCTGGGTAGGGAACTCTATTTTGAAGTAAAAGGTTTGTGTTGGGATCATCAGCTTATTTGTAGGGGAGAGACTCACCAACCAATTTTTAGTACACTTCGTGGAAGCGTAAAGGATATATTTTAGTGTAAAAAGGTTGGTGTAGGGAACATCGGCTTATTGTTAAGTGAGAGATTTACCAATGTTTTAGCCACTTGGTGGAATCATGTAGAGAGAGATCTTATTTGAGCATTAAAAGAGGAGGGTGGGAGTTAGTTGGAGATGGAGAAGAAATTTGTTTAGGGAACTACAAGAGAAAGTCAAAAGTTTGGCATAGGATTTCTAGCTTCTGTATACTGAGTCTCCAACAATTGCTATAGCTTGACTTGAGGGCCCTGGGTTCTTCAATGAGCCCGACTAAAGCGGCAGGAGGATGACTTGGTTGTTCATTTTTTCAAAACTCTGAATTATCTGTGAGTCTAATTGTCATATCCCAACAATTTAATATATCAACTGATTATTATTTTCAGCAGTCAATCCAAACAAAAATCAAGTTAAGTTTCGTTGGTTAAATCTCTCATCAGCCAAGTGTTCATGTCTGGTCTCGACGTCCAGCTCCCCACCGCTTTCGGTATGTCTTATTGTTCTACATTTCCTCATAGATTTTGGTGAAATCATTTTCATATCCCAAATACTCAGTTTATAAAGTTTAAACTAATGAATTTCTCATCTCCATGTTTAATCAATACTGTAGATCCGTTTGCTGAGGCAAATGCTGAGGACTCTGGCGCGGGAGCAAAAGAGTATGTGCATGTGCGCGTACAGCAACGCAACGGTAGAAAAAGTCTGACGACCGTTCAAGGGTTGAAGAAAGAGTTCAGCTACAGCAAGATCTTGAAGGACCTGAAGAAGGAATTCTGCTGCAATGGTACTGTCGTCCAGGACCATGAGCTAGGCCAGGTATAATTCCATTAGATTTTTCTCACATAAACTTTTACCATTATATCATGATTCAATAATTTTGAGATCTATGACCAAATTTTAATGAAGATATCCTCATCTTTCTTTGTTATTCTCTAAGATTAATTTACAGAAAATAAATAATTTCTTTATGTAAAAACTGCAAGAATGTATCATTGTGCTTATGCCCTGATGTTTGCAGGTCATTCAACTTCAAGGTGATCAGCGGAAGAATGTCTCAGCTTTCTTAGTTCAGGTACTAGAGGTTCATTATTACTGGAGGACTTTATTATTATTATTGTTGTTAAAGAGTGGGACTAAATTATCCTGTATTTGTATAGGCTGGCATTGCGAAGAAGGAGCACATCAAGCTTCATGGTTTCTGATTTACATCAAGCCAACCAACGAGTATAATAGACCTCAAGACTTAAGGACTGTATTTGGACCACATTTAGTTTGTCTGTCTTTTGCTGCTTTATCTGGACTATATATGTATTACATGCTTGTATTAAGGAAGAGAGCTCATCATCTGCTTGATGGCTTTTTTCCAGGACCTGGATTATGCTATAAATATATGCAAATGTTTAAGTATTTCGTTTAAGATATTGTGTTCTTGTGCCTTCATTGTTCAGACATTTAGTTTGAATGTTTTGAACGATGACTTCTGGATTAGTTTGAGTTTTTGCAAATGGTTGCGTCATTTTGGAAACAAATGTAAAAAAGAATATAGCACTAGTCAAAATTTTAGATATTAAATTTAAGAACTTGCTAGATTTGAACTGAAAGTTAACTGTCTGTAGAACAATTATAATAATTGCAATGTAATTTTAGGGTTTAGAGTAATCCATGTTAACAGGATGATATTTTGTAATGACACACTTTCACGTAAGAATCAAATTGGCTAATAAAATTATTTCTCTTGCAAAAGAGATGATTTTCTTAAAAAATATATTTGATTTATCTATTTCACATAAGAATTTGATTAGAAGAACAAAAAAAAAATATATATATTTTTTATGTAGTTGTGAATGATATTTTCTCAATTTTAATATAAAATTATTGTAATTTTTTTATTGCTGAGTGAAAATATAAAAAGTAATTTAAATTTATGATTTTAAAATATTTTTTTAGCCAATGGACAATGAAATCCTTTGAGAAAAATAAAGTAGTTGTATCTTCTTTTTTAATTCTAAGTGAGTTTAATCATAACTCCACATATCTAATATAAATGCAAAACGCCAAACCTAAAATCTCTTAATTAGAAGCCTCAGTTTGAAATCAGCAGATAAAAGAAAAGCTAAGATGGGCAAAGTATTAAGCACACTCACTCACAAAAGTCAAAAGTATCTTTCTGGCACCTTTGGAACGCTTTGCGGGAAAGCCAGACCTGCCCTTGAGTTGTCTCGCAAAGGCTTACGTAAGGCAGGCAATAAATGTGGAACCTGCAGCGATCTACTGATGAGATGAGATGTCTTTATCTTCTGATCTGTCGATATGCTTTCTTTCAGTTTCTATCAGCACATGAAAAGCGTTTGAAACGATTTATTAATCCTTTGGCAGAACAGATTTATGCTCGTTGTGGCCACTTGCTTGAATAACAGTGGGTTCAACGGCTTCATTTGATTTAAATCGACTAAAATCTGTAATTTAATTTGATCGAATTGATTATTAATGTTCATTTGGTTTCATTATCTTTCCAGTTTAATTTCTAGTTTTGAGTTGAAAGCTGTAGAACTATGTTTAAGATTGATTCAGATGGATTTATAAAGCCTGATGCTAAACTCAAAAATAGTCTGGTAATTGAAGGAAAAATAATTCATTCGTTGACAATACAATGATTAGAGTTAGAAATCTTTTCATAAAAAAATGATAAAATTTATTTGTTTCATCATAATGATTGGTATGTTAAAAATTTGCTCATAGTTTTAGGTAGCATTCTACCGGTCTGAATTGCACAATGTAATTTGAAAATTTATATTTTGACTGTCTTTTGAAGAATCTGCGATATAAAAGTTGCATTTTCCTAACTAATCTAATAGAATGTAGGTAGCTAAAAAGTTGTGGTCAAACTTTTGTAAAATTAAAAATTTATACTACATACCATAACATTTTAGACAAAAACTTTCTCAGCAATAGCTCCATTATGGTGTTTCATATAGTTGCAGCTGCCCAAATTGACCTTTATTAAGAGAATTCAAGTTGGATGATTAAAGTGGAGAAATGCATCTGATCAGAAGGCGATAAAATCTACAATGATTTATGATGCAGAATATTAGTTAATAAGAAAGAAGCATAAAATTAAGTTGAGTGTTGAAGAGATGAGGATGCTCAAGTGGATGAGTGGTTTTACACTTGGAGATCAAAATTCAAAACGAATATATACGTGAAAAGGCTAAAGTAGCTCCAATAGCAAATATGATTACAGAGAGTTGTCTTAGATGGTTTGGTCGCTTAAAATGTCGGCTGTCAAATGATCTAGTTAGGAGAGTAGACGTATTAGGTTTGCCCCATGTTAAGAAAGTTACAAGTAGACCTAAGAAGACTTAATTAGGTAGCTTAAAGAATTATTTTACTTTATTAAAGTTAAATGAGAATTTGATAATTAATAGGACACAATAAAGAAGAAGGATTAATGATGTAGCCAACCCCATCTAGTGGGATAAAAAGTTGTTGTTATGGGCTTCGAAAATTCGCCATCAACCTCTCGATGAAGAGAGTATGATTCAATGTCAATCAAATTTTTAGAAGACAGATAAGGTAGTAGATAAGACACTACCCAGAGAGTTTGCCCTCATTTTGTGAGAAGTTTAGATCTGATTCCAAGTTTCCTATAGGCTCAATCACCTATAGTTAATTATCCCTCCCAATGCTAAGAGAGAACTTTCGATTAAGGTTGGTAGTGAGATCGCTAAATGTATAGTGTATAGTAGCAGCATATAGAGTTTTGAATTTTAGATTTATGAAATTCATCATCATTTAACTTAAAGCGGATCCACAAAAAAGCTATATATTGCTACTAAGGATGACTAGATTAAGGACACCAAATACAATAATAATAATAATAGCATCAATAATATTCAATTTGTTGATGATACTCTTCCTTTTGTGAAGATGACCATATTCGAATTTAGTCTCTTAACGATATTCATCATCCCGGGATGTCGTGGTCCCCAGCCTACTTAGTTAGAGGAGGTAGTCAATCCAACATGACCGATGGATCTTTGTTACCAGCTATGGGTTATGTCATCCAAGAGAACCTTATAGACCTGGGGTGATATTTATGTAAGGAGACAAGTTTAAGTCCACCTTAGCTAACAAAGAATTTTTTTGATCTATCAAGTGCACCCTATAGTTCACAACTCAAAGGACAGAGCCATTGGGGAGCATATGGGATGCAGTTGTGATCATAATATAGTGATGTCATTTTACGACAGCCACCCGATTAGAGGACTATGATCGTAATTGCATCATATGTAGAGCCTACTGGTCAAACCACGCGGACAGAGGTCACAGGCCATGTCTTTATTAGCATGAGATTGATTGAGAGTGAATATAGTTGTGTACTTGACTTGACATTGGCTCCTTTGTGAGATAAAATTTTCTTAACTTATCACCTCCGACAAATAATTGCAGAAGGTGGGTTGGATTTTATCTTTAAGTTTTTTTTAGAATGATGATTTCATTTAGTCATTTTGAGCTTAATAATTCATCAAAATTTTTATTTTGAATGATATTTAATTTATATTAATTTGATTTAAAATTTTAAATATATTTTGATAGTAGTATCCCCTCAGGTTGAAACTCCATTCAATGTAGCCATCATCGAGGTATATAAATTTGTTTGATCATTTAGTTTATTATTTCAAATCTTGTCCACTCTATAAACTTAATAATAGAGAATCAGATCTAAATTTATATTTTGAGATTTTGGATTTTAGATTATTGGATATAAATATATTAAATATTTTGATGATAATGATCCCTCCGATTGATATCTTCAATCAACTCAACCATCATTAAAATATACCATATCAACTTTGCTCATTTGCTAACAAAGGATCAAGTCTATGACTGTTGACCTCCATATGTGTGTCATAAATCAAGATAAGTCCACAAGTTAAATTCGATGGACTTCGGAGGTGACAGTGCACAAATCGGGGCTCAAAATGCACTGGACGTCACTGAAAATGGTCGAAATGACCTTCGATCGGTCAACGGACTTCGCCATTATGTTCAGAACATCGAAATTGATCGAAATATAAGTATTGCAAAATCTAACGATCAATCGATTAAGCGCTCAAGCTATCAATGTGTCGATGAGCATATCAGAGTCGGGAAGCTGCAACAATATTTGAACAACCTCCGTTAATGAAATTGATCATGTCGTTAGCTTCAAAACATCGAAAACTATCAAATGAGACTATTCACGTTAATTCGGAAGAGTCTGTGCAAATGTTGAATAATCGCGGTATGCACAAATCGATAAATGCACCTGGATGTCTCGAAAATGGTTGAAACGACTCCGAATCAAATACTTTGCCCTCACATTTAGAACATAGAAACTGATCAGAGTATAAATATTATACATCTTAATGATCAACTGGTCAGCTGAAGCCAACATACTTGCACACATATTGAAGTCGAGACGAAAGTCAAAGCGACGTTCATGAAACTGATCATGTCGTTAGCTTCAAAATATTGAAAACTATCAAATGAGACTGTCCACATTCAATTCAGACGAGTCTGTATAAATGTCGAATGATTTCAAATGACAATGCGCAAATCAAGGCTGAAACACACTAGACGTTATCGAAATTAACTCAAATGACCTCCAATCGACGAACGGACTTTACCATCGTGTTCAAAATGTCAAAATTGATTCGAATATAAATAATGTATGACTTGATGATCAACCAATCAAGCGCTCGAATCATCAACATGCCTGCACACATATCGAGGTTAGGAGGCACCGTGAGGATCAAATGACCACCGTTCGTGAAATTGATCGCATCATTGACTTCAAAATGTTAAAATCTATCAAGTCAGAATATTCGCACTCAATTCGGATGAGTCTGTATGAAAATCAAGCAGTGACGTGCATTTTGAGCTGAAATAGACTCAATTTGAGATCGACTTGAACCAAACGGCCTCCGATCGCGAAACGAACTACGTCATTGCGTTTAGAACAATGAAATTACATGCAATTGATATATATATATTGACTATGTGCATTTATTGGCATGAAATACTCATTAAAATCGTTTAATCAATTTAAAAATTATTTAGAGATCCCTAAATTACCCAAATTTGGTTTTTTCAGTTTTGCTGATAAAAAAAAAAGAAAAGGAGAAAAAAATGATTCCTCCCCACTCTCCCCATTCTTGCATTCCCACGTTCAGAAAAACTCCTCATGCACAAAGGTAAAATTTCTCCTCTCCCCTTTTAATCTCCTCCCGTTGGCGCACACGCAATCCCCGCCATCGGCCTACCGTGTCGCTCCCGCCTCCAAAACAGCCGCTGCCATCACTAGCTAAACCCGCATCCAAAAATTGCCGCTTCCAGACCGTCCGGTGACCCATGAGTCAGGTCTGCACATGCCCCGCCGCAGGTAATTCTCACCGGCGCGCAAAGCCGCTCCGCTGCTCGCTGACCATGACCCGCCACATTGCGCCGTCCGTCGACCCGCTGTTTCCACGCTCTTCCCGGTCTGCCCGGCCCGGCTCGGAACTATTCTCCACTCTGCTCGATTGCTGTTTTGGCCATCGCCGCTCATTTCCGGCCCCACTGACCATCGCTGCTTCCATTACTGTAAGACCAAATCGTTACAAAAACCGCTGTATTCGCAAAATGCAAACTGCCGCTCTACAGTCCGTTGTCCGGACCGTCGTGCACATCCCACTAGCCCGTTGTCCCACAGCGAACCTCCTCGCCATCCACTTCGCATGATGTGGGCTCCAAAATTTGCCAACCTCTTCGATGAAAAGAGTAGTTTAAAGTGTCGTGATGGATGGAATAGTAGATAAAACACTACCGAGATTTCATCCTCATTTGGAGAGAACTTTAGATATGGTGGTTTCCGCAAGCCCCTATAGTTAATTACCCAATAAGTGAGAGAGAACTTTGATTAAGATTAGTTTAAGGCGAAAGATAGTAAAGAATGTAGAGTTTTAGAATTTGAGATATAAATTCATCATACATTTTAAACCCGATGGTTGGGGAATGATGATGCCCGATCTAGATCTCAAGGTCATCCCGGCGCGTCCACAGTGTACTAGAGGAGGTAACACCCAACCCGACAAAAGGATCTCAATGAAAACATGAGTTACATCGTCCAAGAAAGCCTTGTAGACCTGGGGTGGTGTTTATCTAAGGAGATTGATTTAAGTCTACCTTAGCTGACAGAGAGTTGTTTGCCCTATCAAGTATATCCTATGATTCACAACTCAAAGGCGAGCCAGGGAGCACACATGATTGTAATATAATGGAGTTGATGCCAAACCACCGATCGAGGAGGACTCGTCATAACCGCTTCATCTGGAGCCTCTTAGCCAAGCCAGGAGGATAGGGCCATGTCCTTTGGCAAGAGATTGATTGAGAGTGAACATAACAAAATTTGATTTGACATTGACTCCTTTGTGAGCTAGAGTTTTCTTAATTTTGTCACACAAACAAGCTTGAAGGTGGATAGATTGAGTTTAGTTTAAGTTTTTAATGATAGAGTTTCATTTAAGCAATTTTTTTTATTGATATTTGAAAATTGATTGATTTGAATATGTTTAAGAGCTTTAGATCTTGTCAACTCTATTTAGTTGCTAACAGAGAATTAGATCAACTGTCACTTGACAAAATTAGTTTCTCAGATATTTCACTGATTTGAAGCTCTTATTATAGGTTTTAGGTTTTGTTAACGGACCTCCCCTAAGACTAAATCGAAGCGCACACGCGACATCCTACACTTAATTTAAGCATTCAACATAGTCACATGTGGTGTATTTAAGAATTTAAGTAGTTTTATTTCTGAGTTATGAGATTGATATGAGATTGCTATTTAATTTGATTTAAAAAATTGATTAATTTGAATATGTTTAAGAGCTATAGATCTTGTCAACTCTATTTAGAGGATTATACCCACTGTTACCTGACAAAATTAGTTTCTCATATATTTCACTGATTTGAAACTCTTATTATAGGTTTTTAAGTTTTGTTAACTCAGGCTTAGTCCTAAGACTAAACCGGGAAGCAACCCACGCAGCATCCTCATACACTTGAATTTAGCCATTCAGCATAGTGTCGGGGCACATGCAGGTGTATTTAAGAATTTAGGTTGTTTTTATTTTTTTGAATTATGGAATTGATTTTGTATTTTCATTTAATTCTAATTTTAGCCTGCGCAGCCTTTTCAGACATTAAAATGTGCACTTGAAATCTCTATGTCCGAGCACATGTAGGAATTTATAGCTTAGCTAATTTCATCTAATTAATGAAATTATCGCTCTTGAAAATCATAATTAGGATGAAATTCATTAATTTTTTTATTAAATGAGACCCTATGATTTTTGTTGATTTTGATTTAATATCGCCTTCTGTCTACTTGTACAAAGGGTTGTAGATCCGGTGGCGAAGAAGATATTTTAATTTAGATTGCGGCTTATAACATCTCTTGCATTTAGTTTGCTTATTGAGTTTTTACAAGTTTGTTATGAGTTTGGCATTAATCCCTCTAAATTTATGAGTTTAATATTTGCCTCCCCCAAATTTATGAGTTTAATATTCATCTCCCCCATATTTTACTTATATTTTAAATAAACATTCTATTCATTTCAAAATTTGATTTAAAGGCTCCCCCACTTTTTTTTATTTGCGCTATAAAATTAGCTGCAGGTTTTCCTACTTGCTTATAAATTAGCCCATTTCATTCTCTCATTTTTCTAAGTCAAAAGATTTGACAAAATTTTGGCAGCCTCCCGGCGTCATCCCCGTGTAGGGGGCTGCATCGGGGGTGTTTTTGGCCTACTCTATGCATGAGTGGTGTCTGACATCACAATCTTTTTTCATCTCGTGAGAAGCACAATGAGGCCTTAAAAACTTTTTCAGGGATATTTCTTTTCTTGAACAGTGAGGGAGAAAAATTCAAGAGAGAGAAAACGGGATCACAATGAGAAGAGAATGAGAGAGTGGGAGGGAATGAGGAGGAAGTTGTGGGAAATGGGGAGTGGTTATTTTTTAAAATTTTTTTATTATTTTCTTTCTCGAAAAATTGAAAATAGGAGGGAAAGGTTGCTGCATGAGGGGCAAGTTGAGAAATTTTTAAATTAATTTTAAATTAATTTAAAAAATTTTATCTTAGATTTCGCATCGGTAAATGCACATAGTTAATACATATATCAATTTAGGATAATTCCATCATTCTGAACACAATGACACAGTCAGGTGATCGGAGGCCTTCCGTTGCCAAATTGAGTTAATTTCTGCTAAAATGCGTATCGTCACTTTTGACTGTTCGATTTTGTGCAGAATTATCTGAATTGAGTGTGAACAATCTTATTTGATAGATTTCAACATTTTGAAGTCAATGGAGTGATCAATTTTACCGGAGATCGTTTGAATTGCATCGGTGCCTCGTGACCTCGATATATGTGCAGCGTTGACGACTTGAGCGCTTGCTCAGTTGCTCATCAAGTCATTCAATATTTATATCCTGACCAATTTCGACATTATGAATGCGATGGAGAAGTCTATTCATCAATCGGAGATCATTTGAGTTAATTTCGGTGACGTCCAGTGCGTTTCAGCCTCGATTTGTTTGCTGTCACTTCAAATCACTCGACATTTACACAAATTTGTTTGAATTGAGCGTGGGTAGTCTCATTTGATAGATTTTAATATTTTGAGTCTAACGACATAATCAATTTCATAAACGGAGGTCATTCAGATATTGTCATAATTTTTCAACTCTGATATGTGCATCGACACATGAATAGCTCGACTACTTAAACATTTGCTCGTAAGATTTTGCAATATTTATATTTTGATCAATTTCGATGCTCTGAGCACAATGGAGAAGTCCGTTCATTGATCGGAGGTTGTTTCGACTATTTTTGGTGATATTCAGTGCATTTTTGAACCCCAATTTGCGCACTGTCACCTCCAAAGTCCGTCGAATTCAATTTATGGGCTTATCTTGATTTATGACACATATATGAAGGTCAAAAAATGCCCCCAACAAATGTGATTCATGCATGGAGCGAGTCATGTTTATTGAAAAATGGTTGACCATTTGGGCTAGCCATAAAGCTTGAATCATTTCAACTTTGCATGTCATAGTTTTCAGAGCTTTGACAAGATTTGTCATTAGTATGCTACCTTATTAGGACATACTAAATGACGGCTTGATCGATTTGTCAGAATCGACTTGTCGGATAGAAAAGAGCTCTTGCACCATCTACTATCTTCTTTAATGGCTTTGCTGATGATCTCTTTCTTTTATGTCGTTGCAGATTTGAGTTTTCGAACTTTAGCTTCATGCTTGGTTGGGTTTGATAGAGGGATTGATCTGCTTATCTTGATGAAAAATTCCACTGGGGAATCAATTTATCCGAGCTTGACTGGATTTGAAATTCCTTCTATCCTAGCATTGAGATTGGCAGACTTGATGAATTGACTTGTCACGAAGTGTATGTACGCCATGAACCCTGTGCTTGCTGTTTTGACAGATTTGTTGAAGGATACAGACAGATGACCCAGCCTTCCAGCTTATATAGGGTCCATGTTGAGTTTTTAGTCTAGCAATGTGTGCTTTAACAGACTGAATAACCATAAAATTTTTTTAGTTCAGCCATCAGCTTTGTATGAACTAGGAAATTACTTCTTCGGTCCTGTGCTTTTTTCTTTAATGGACTTGATGAGGAGATTGGCTTTGATCTGTGCTTTCAGCTTGATCAGATCATTTGAGAATAGATTGAAATATCACCTTGCAGGTAATATAAAGATTGATTTGAGGTAGCCCTGAGTTGAGCATTTTCTCATATTGCCTTGATCTATCGATCAAGTAGAAAGATCTCTTAGATCCTGGTTGCTTGTAATCAAGTCTTGATTGATTGATATCATCATTGATTGACAGCGGGGCTCTTTCACTGTGGCCTTTTCTCGTGGCTTGTTAAGTGAAGAGAGCGTCAGTAACTCAGCCATATTTGGGCTTGTTGAGTTTGACCTTTAGAACCTACTCGAGTCTTCGACTTAAGCTGTAGTGGATTGATGGTTTTGTCATCAGATTGATGAATGGGGGCTTTTTCACTGCGGCATTTTCTTACGGCTTGTTGAGTGAGGAGAGCGTCAGCAACTCAGTCATTTGTGGGCTTATTGAGTCTCACCTTTAGAACCCATATGTCTCATAGACTTTAGAATGTTAAGGTTGATGTTTCTTTAACTCAATTGATTGAAGCTTCTGAAATCAGGAGTTCTAACTTGATCTCCATAATTTGACAAGTTTGAGAGATAAATTTCTTGACATTTAGGGTTGTCTTTTCATGCATAGAGATATTCTTTATCGCAAGACTGCAGCCTAACGATATAATATGGATTATGGATTTCAGGTAAAGCTCAATGTCAACAACATTGATTTCATCTGTATATAAAAATATAAATTGCCCCCTGTGTAATAAGAGAATTTTCATGATAAAGTTCTTCATCTAGAGTAGGTTTATTTAGGGATCTAAGCATGAAGCATGATGTCAACCTAAATAGTTATACTAAAAAAATGCCCCTGTCTAGCAGGGGGATTTCTATTGTACCTTGGGAATGTATTTGTAATGTATAATACTTTTTTAGGTAACGATCATTGATTGGTGGCATTGGTCTTTCACCCTTTAGGTTGATGAGTTGGTATGCCCCTCCTTGATAAACTTTTTCTATGACAAAAGGGCCTTCCCAGTTAGGCTCAAATTTGTCACCAAATTTTCGATTAGGAATAATTGGTCTTCTCAGCACCAAGACCAGGTCCCCTTTTTGGAATGTTTGAGACCGCACCGTATGGTCAAAAGCCCTAGACATCTTAGCTCGATAGACTTCTAGATTTTGATGAGCTTGTAATATAACTTCATCAAGTGCGTCGAGTTCCTCCATTCTCAGACGAGCATTTTGGTCTTCAGTTAGATTGTACTAGATGGCCACTCGAAGTGAAGGCAACTCAACTTCAAGTGGAAGAACTGCTTCAGTTCCAAATACCAATGAATAGGGAGTGGTTTAGTTGGTGTCTTGTAGGTAGTTAGATATGCCCATATAGCCTCTACTAGCTTGGTATGCCATTCTCTCTTATTTTTGGTGAGAATCTTCTTGAGCAGCTTGACTAATGTCTTATGAAGGCCTTCGCCAAGCCATTTGCTCTTGGATTATATATTGAAGAGTATCGCCAATCAATTTTATGTCGATCGAATCTATAAATATTTGCACTTTTGAAAGCTGTGCCATTATCAAAAATTATTCGATGTGACACTCCAAATCTATAGACCACACTATGTGTGAAGAAGTTGATCACTTTATTACGAACTTCTTTAAATGCTTTTAGCCCATAGAAATAGTCGCCGCTACTAGGATGAAGATGTCCGATGACGCGGATCAATTGGTCCAATTACATCCGTACCCCAACATTCGAATGGATAAAAATGCTATTGTTGGGTGTAAAGGATTTGGAGGTTGATGGATGATATTGCTATGTACTTGACACTCATGACACTTCTTAGTGTGATTAATACAGTCTCTCACCATAGATGGCCAATAATAACCCATCCTTTTGATTTTTACTGCCATCTTGGGACCTGACTGATGTGCACCACAAAGTCCTTCATGGACTTCAATCATGACTTTGCTAGCTTCATCTACATCTAGACATCGTAGCCACATTTGTTCAAAGGATCTATGATATAAAGTATCATTAACGAAAGCATAGCGTAGCATTCTCTTTTCGATGAGCTGCCAGTGATTTGTTACTTGGTAATTTGCCTTCTTTAAAGTATTCGATGAAGGGTTGCCTCCAATCACATGACTCTTCTACAATAAAAGCTTCACACTGCTTTTCTGAGGCAATGCCATTCTTGACTCATCTTAATACAACTTCTTGCTAATTTTGGGGAGTATAAGGAGCAACCTGAGTCGCTTCCTACTGGGTCAAATTTAGTAATCCCTGATTGATACTTTATCTCTCTAGAACAGTAAATATGTCGATCATGACATAATCACCATTCATACTTGTCATTTTCTTAGCAAATTTTGCTAAGTAGTCATATTTGCTATTCTCAGATCGAGAGACTTGAGTTAGTGTGATATTTTATATCTACTTTATAAGCTCGAGAACTCGCTTATGATAGAAAGTTAACTCAATCTTGTTGATTCTATAGATGCCAAGTATTTGATTTATGATAAGCTGAGAATCACCAAAAATGTGCAAGTTTTGAATGCCTATGAAAATGGCTTCTTCTAGACCTGCCATTAATGCTTCATATTTAGCTTCATTATTAGTTCTTGGCTCGGTCAATCCATATGACCGTCTCATTATCCCTCCTTTTGGTGTTATGAAGATGATGTCGATTCCTGCTCTTGCTCTTAGAAAATTTAGAGATTGGACTTGTTTGATCGATGAGGCTCCATCGAAGTACATTTCCCAAATTTGTGATTTTTATCTTTCATGAATGAGCATAATTTGCTCATCGAGTAAATCATCATTAAGAGAAGAGTCAGGATAGGATGTGCTAGAAAATCTAAGACTTATCCTTTCACTACTTTCGGAATATGTGATATCAAATTGTAAAAGCAATACGCCCATCTTGCCAAGCCTCGCCAACGCTGGTCTTATCATCAAGTACTTCAGCGGATCAATCCTTGAGATGAGTGTAATCTTGTGAGATAACATATAATGACAAAGCTTTTAGACTGTAAAGATCAATGCTAAATAGTACTTCTGAGAGTATCTCATTGCGCTCCAATCAACCTGATTATAATAAAGAGCATTCTCTTTCTTCTTCATTGTGTTGTGCCAATAATGCTCAAGGGACTCTTTTGTGTATAGAATGAGGCTTCCCGTAAATACAAGTTGGTGGATTTAACGTAGTTTTAATGCTATTGAAGGCTTCTTGGCACTCCTTGTCCCATTTGAATGGAGCATCCTTCTTCATCAACCTTGCAAATGGTTGTGACATCGATAGATTTGATATAAATCGACGGATGAATCAAGTTGTAAAGAACAGGTAAACTCTTCTTGAGGAGGCATCTCCATAATTGCCTTGATTTTAGTAGGATCAACTTCAATACCTCTGCGCCGTACAATGTACCCCAGGAATTTTTCAGAGGATACCCCAAATGTACATTTTAAAGGATTCATCTTGAGGTCATATTTTCTGATTCTCTCCAACACGATTCTCAAGTCTTTAAAATGGTTCTCATGATTTAAACTCTTCACCATTAAATCATCGAAATAATATTCCACTCTTTGATGAATCAACTCATCAAAAATATGTGTCATGACTCTTTGGTATGTAGCTCCAGTATTTTTCAAGCCAAAGGGCATGGTGTGTAGATATGCAATAGGTGTTCAATGATGTATGTTTTCATCTTTGTGCCATTTTGATTTGGTTGTATCCTAATGATCTGTCCATAAATGAGAACATGTCATAGTTGGAAGTGTTGTCCACTAATAGTTCTAATATTGGAAGCGGAAAGTCATCTTTTGGGCACGCCTTATTTAGGTCCCGGAAGTCAATACAGAGACATATTTGACCATTCTTCTGTCTAACTGGGATAATGTTGGCTATACAATCTGCATATTTCTCCTCTCGGATGAAGCCTTCTTCGATTAGCTTCTTAGTTTCTACAATCACCTGTTCTTCAATCTCCAATCTCATTCGTCTATGAGCTTGCTTAATAGGTATTGCATCTGGTTTAATAGCTAGTTTATGAACTATACATCGGGGATAAGCGACATTTCGAATATGTCCAAGCAAAGCAATCTGAATTCACAAAGTAGCATTTTTGCTCTTCAGCTTTCTCATCAGCGGAAGGGAACCTTGTGAAAGTTGGATGGGGATCATCTCGACTCTAGGTTGACTTCTTTAAGTTCATCCATAGTATTTGTCCACCATCTTCAAGTTCTCTTGGTCGGGCTTGGCTTCCACTTCTTCATCATTTTTTAGAAGAATTTCAAATCATCTTCTTCATCACTAAGAGTTTCTATTTCACTATTATATTATAACGCTCTATCTTGATGAGATTTGGATGAACCCAGACCTTTAGTGATAAACTTATCACTTCTTCGATGCTTGAGGACTTCTTTGGCTCCACATCTTGTTAAAGATTTGAGTCTATGTTTAGTAGTTCCAATATGAACTCCAAATGCATCATTCTTCATAATTGTATGGTATATTAATATTCTTGTTGGTATCATCAGAAATTTTCATGTTGAGTAGGCCTCAAATGAGGTTGAGACTCTTGATTTGTAAAATAGAGTTCCCTCCGCCACTCTCTGAGGGCACATAGAATGTTATCAATTCTTCAATATTATGAACCTCAATGGTGATTTCTTTGAAACCTTGAGGGATGGGTATAATTTTGAGTGAGTCATCACACTGAGTATCTATCCTCCTTGATCGACCATCTCTATTTCCATAAGTAGATTCAAAATCATCAGTCATCACTTATTTCATACTCTGCTTTTCTTGAGAGCTTATAAGTTCCTTAGGTTTGACAGGAATATCTTCTTCTTCTTCTTCTATGTCACTCCCCAAATCAGGAACTGATTTTCTTAATTTAGGTATAGAATCAAGTGTTTTAGGGAGAGTCGGCATTGTCTTCTTTCTTCCTCCTTGCTTCTGCTCTTTTATTTTATGAAATTGCTCTTTAGTTCCTGAAGTGGATGCTACCGCTTCAAGAGGCTTTGTTGGCTTAGGCTCTTTGAGGATGAAGTACTTTGCATCTTCATAGATCTTTGCTTCATTGATGGAGAATGATTGTAGGTTACCGAGAATTCTGAATTCTTCTCCATCTTTCAAATACTTTATACATTGATGCATAGTTGATGGGACCATGCCATACTCATGCGACCGGCCAAGAGAGCTCTAAATGATGTATCGGTGATTACATGAAACTTTTACGTATATAAATCCTTGAACTTGAGTGGGAGAATAAAAGAACCAAAGTTTTGCCCTTTTCATTGAAACCATGAACCATCAATTTATCTCTCCCAAGATGTTGGATATCAAGTGATAATCCTCTTAACACTTTTAGACTCATAAGATTGATAGAAGAACCGATCAATCAATATTCAGATGAGATGCATCACTCTCTGAAGTAACATATAGAGAGGATTGTGATCTTCCCAATAAGATCTCTTCAAAATATGATTCTTGGGAGATCTTGAGTTTGCAATGCTTGATCATACATTTTTTTTAAAGTAAGCTTCATAACTCTCGGATCTTTGAGAGCTTGTTTCTGGAGGTCTTTTGACATCAAGAGAGCCTCATTACACACTTAGTTATGCGGGGATCTTTCTCGGATGTGATAGAATATAATATATCTTCTCATTTAATTTGCTTCTTTAATTTGGAATAATATCTCGTTGACTTCAATTTGTTTCCTTTATCTTTATTTGCATTTCCTTCTTTGATGAAGGTGGTAAGACTTTACCACTTCTCAACTTGAATAACTTTGTCTGGATTCTTCGAAGAGGTAGTTTCTTCAATTCCCTTCTTATTAGAAGATTGGCCAAAAGGGTTAGACTCATTTTTCAATGTCATACATTTCATACATTGATGATATGGATTGACTCTTCATCGAGAAAACATAGATCTTCATCACTATTGTTATGAGTCATTAAACAAAATTGACACTAGCTCTTAGCTCTTCTTGCTTTCGATAAAATTTTGATGGGTTGGTCGAGTTTGTCGGCCACCCTTGTCATCTCAGTAGATGTTGAAGAATATCGACATCACAGATGATTCGGCATGTCTCTTGGATAAGACTCACCATTATCTTCATCTAATACAAAGTTTAGGCATGAAGTCGCAAGCTAAATGGCTTTTTTGTGGTGATACTCCTCTAGATTATGATCTTTTGAGTTGTAGTTCTCTTCTTGATCTTCTTTTTCTTAGCCAACTTCTTTGATTTATTAGGCGCATTTGGTAGAGCTTCTCATCTTTGTGACAAGTAGTCTTATCGAGTGCCGAAGCCCAAATACTTGTTTAGGCATCTCTCTTAAGTCAATATAGGTTCAAGTGGTGATTTCCACTTAACACTAGGATGTCTTTTACTTTGCTTTAACATCTTCACGCTCTTCTTGGAAACTACTATTTGCCATTCTTCAGTCTGAGCCGATTCCTCCTTCTATTTACCTTTGTTGGATGATCGAAGAGGCGTAATCATCATCCTTGTAGACTCTCTTTTAGGAGAACCATAGTGTAAATTCACCTCATTGATACTTCTTTCTAGCCAATCTTTGAAGACATATAATCTTCAATAGGGGTGGTGATCATTCGATGATAGGGAGTTTGGATTATTGACTTGATCGACTTCTTCCCTTTTAATTTCTAGTAGCGTAAACCTTTGTTGCTTGAAATAATTTAGCCACACTTTCCCTTCTATATGGAATATTCTTTGTTCATCTTTTCTTTAAGAGATGGTGCATTCTCATCATCTCTTGTGGCTTGTTTTGGATGCTCCTCACCACTTGAAAAAGTCTGAGGTTTGTCATTACCTCATAATACCAATTTTGGTTATGGATTAGAATAACCAGGCTTTTTACCCTTATCATCGTTGTACACCGGCTTCTTTCCTTTATCCATGTTGTATATCACTGCTTTTCACCATTTGAGCTATAGGAAGCAGCCTGACTTTCATTTCTTCTTGAGTCTGAAGGTTTGTTTCTCTTCGCTTTATCAGCATAGACTTCTTAGCGATTCAACTTTTTTGAATTTAGCCACCCTATGAAGTCACGGAATGTTCAATTGGCATGCATAGAAATGGTGCCATTTTATCATCCATATTGCCCATTAGCAATTGGATCATGTTCTTTTCTAATGCTCACACTTCATACTTAGCCAATGACTTATGAATTTTTCAGCGACTCATCTTTCCTTCAATAAGGCAAGTTGATTATGATTTTCTCAGTTGCACCAAATATATCTCTAATTAGCAAATTTTAATTGAATCATTTGATATTCATACCATTCAAAGTGAGTTCTTAGCAATTGGAAAAGCATTCATTCCCTCCTATATTATCATAAGTAGCCTTAAATTGGGCCAGATGTTGCTTTGGATTACCAAGTCCACTAAAAGTATTGAATTTCGGCACTAAGTAACCTTTTACGACGCACATTGTATTGGGTAAGGCGACCCTTACTCACACTTTTCATCTACTCAGGCTATGCCTTTATCTTTTCATTGATTATTGTTTCTAGCGGCATTTGTTACAGTTGTGTCTTGCTTGATTTTGAATTATCGGCTGGAGAGGTGTTTGGTTAACCTCATCCTTCGCTTTATGTATGACATGTGCTATAGGAGCTTGAGGTATCGCAGCAGATGGTAGTGTAGAAGTTGTATTGTTAGCTACTCATTGATTGGCAGACAAGATAGGTGATATGGTATTCTTCTGTAACATCTCTATCACGATGTTCATTTGTATCATCATATTATTCATTTTGGTGGTTTGCAATCTCATCTTTAGCCTCCATTTGGCCGCATTTTCTCTTTGCTCTCTGCAGTGCCATGGCATCAATTCTACTCTTCTTCTTCTTCTTCTATTTCTTGTTGTTGTTGTGCTCCTTATTTATTTTTAGGAACGAAACTTGATTTCCCTTCTCCTTGTGCATTTTTAGATAAGCTATTGGTTGTAATGGATTGATTATAAAAGTTGTACCGGTAATCATTTCTGGTTCAACCATATAGACACTTTGACACCCATGATTTCTTTCTCATTTTGATCTTCTTCTTCTTCTTCTTCGCAAAGATGATCCATCCTCTATTTGCTTTGTGAAGAATTTTCTTCATAAGTAATTGAGTTGATTCCACGGATTTGCATTGTTGTTGATGGTGCTGAGCAGAAAGTTCATCTATATCTCTGACCATATAGACAACTTCCACTTTCATAGAATCTTCTTCATTATTTCCTTCCTGCACATGAATTTTTGATGTTTCGGTGGATCTGTTCAATGTGACACACTTCTTCTATTAAAGGATCACATCAATGTCAACCTTCTCTTGTAGGGTGAAACGATTGATGGGATCCCTTAGAGGATTCTCTGGGGTGTCGACCATCATATCTTTCATCATTGATATCCCTTCTTTTGGGTATCCACTTCTGATGAGTTGATTTTGAAACGAATTTTTGAGTATATGTATCAGATGTCACACCTCTTCTATTCTTATTTCATTACAGGCTTGGCCTCATATCTTTATCCTTCCGCAGGGCCTTTTGGATTCTTGGACATGTCCAAGTGTCACTCGATGCTCACCATCTGCATCTTGGGCTCGTTGGTTACCAGAAGAGATGATAATTTTTTTGGTGGTACTTCAGCATTTTTCCTCACCACATGCCTCTAAAATCTTCTTTTCATAAGGCCTCTGTCCTTGGCTACTTTGAAAACTTTATGTATAATGGTAGAAAGTGTTTCAGGATGTCTTCTCTGTGGTATTGGAGTTGGGCATGGTTGGTTCTAGAAGGATTGCTTTATTTCACCAATAGAGCTATTCCTCTTTACCCACTTTAAATTGTCAAAGTTGTTATGGGTAGGAATACTTGCCGCAATATGCTTGCTCTAGGTTGTTCAAAGGGGATTTGAGCCCAACATTTCTCCTTCTTCTCTTCTTAATTTGCTTCGATGAGGAAGCTTCATGATCATGCTTTCCGGTACAGAGGTTCAATCGCAACAGTACCATGAGGATTAGACATTTGTCCTTGATGATTCTTTTTTTCATGGGAGCTTGATGACCTCAAGTTCTGTTGGGAGAACTCCTTGGACGTTAGCTGTGGCTGGTTGGTGCACATGACTAGTAAGCATTTTAGTAACTTGAGGCCTTCCAGCATGGCCTCGATGAATGTACCAGGTGGTATGAGTTGATTCTACGATAAAATCAAGCTACCAAATTGATGGAAGCCCCGACATCTCGTGTTGTGATGGTGTTTAGATTTAGCACCATCTGGCAGTGAAAGGAGTGCTTTTGTAGATCCATTTCTACAAAAGTGAAAGATGGGGATTAGTAATTAGCAATTACACCCATACTTTCAAGATCGAGGAGCTACACAATAATGGTGTAATAGATACACTCTATGGAATGATTCATTCTACATAGGCTCATTGAATTTGTTACACACTTAAATCACCATTTTGTTATTTTGAATTTTCAAAATTTTATTGCTACTATATATATATATGTAAAGATGGAAGAGAATCCTTTCCCCTGAGTCACCATAAATGTGGGCTCAAAATTTGCCACCACCTTTTGATGAAAAGAGTAGTTTAAAATTGTTGGTAATTTTAGAAGGGAATAGTAGATAAGACACTACCAGAGATTTCATCCTCATTTGGAGAGAACTTTAGATCGGTTCCGGTTTATCAAGCCCACATGGTTAATTACCCTCTCAATAAGTGAGAGAACTTTCAATTAAGGCTAGTCATTAGATCACTTAATGTGGCGTATAGTAGATGTAGAGTTTTAGAATTTGAGATATGAAATTCATCATTATAGCTTAAAATGGTTGGGGAATGATGATGCGTGCGATCTAAATCCCATGGTTCCATCATCCCGCGTCAGGTCCCTAGTCTACTTCGAGGAGGTAGTCGACCCAACGATAGAAGGATCCTCATCGGCACAGTTACGTCGTCCAAGAAATCCTTAGACGGGTGGTGTTTATCTAGAGATGATTAAGTCTACCTTAGCGTGAGGGATGTTTCCCTATCAAGTATACCTATGATTCACAACTCAAAGGGTGAGCCATACATGGGGTGATCATAATATAATGGAGCGGTGGCCACCCGTCAGGACTCTCATAAGCGCTTCATCATGGAGCTTGGCCAAGCATAGTTGAGGACACGGGCCATGTCCTAGCAGAGATTGATTGAGAGTGAACATAGCAGAACACTTGATTTGACATTGCTCCTTTGTGAGCTAGAGTTTTCTTAGTTTGTCACCCCCGACAAACAGTTGTGGAAGGTGGATAAATTGAGTTTAGTTTAAGTTTTTAATGATAGAGTTTCATTTAAGCAGTTTTTTTATTGATATTTAAAAATTGATTGATTTAAATATGTTTAAGAGCTTTAGATCTTGTCAACTCTATTTAGTTGCTAACAGAGGATTAGATCTACTATCACTGATATCGTTTCTGAGATATTTCACGATTTAAAGCTCTTATTATATAGATTTTAGGTTTTGTTAACTATCTAAGACTAAAGGAAGCGTGCGACATCCTTAGACACTTGAATTTAAGCATTCAGCATAGTGTCGGGGAACATGTGGGTGTATTTAAGAATTTAGGTAGTTTTTATTTTTGAGTTATGAGATTGATATGAGATTTCTATTTAATTTGATTTAAAAAATTGATTAATTTAAATATGTTTAAGAGATATAGATCATGTCAACTTTATTTAGGCTAATGAGGATTAGATACTATCACGACAAAAATGTTTAGATATTTCACTAATTTGAAATGCTTATTATAGGTTTTAGTTTTGTTAACAACCCAATCTAAACTAAATGAAGCAATCCACGACATCCCACACTTGAATTTAGGCATTGACGTAGTGAGCGGATCTTGTATTTAGAATTTAGGTAGTTTTTTTTTTTGAATTATGGAATTGATTTTGTATTTTTATTTAATTCAATTTTAGCTTCTTGTCTTTATATTAAAATTTACACTTGAAATCTCATGTTTGAGCATATGCTAGAATTTATATTGTTAATTTCATTAATTAATCAAATTATCTTAAAATCATAATTAGGATGAAATTTTAATTTTTTTATTAAAGGAGGCTATATGATTTTGTAGATTTTGATTTGTATTATCACCTTGCTACAAGGTTTATTGATTGATTGGTGAAGAAGAAGCTTTGATTTAGATTTAAGCTAGAACATTTCTTATAGTTTGCATTGAGTTTGCAAGTTTGTTATGAGTTTGACATTAATCCTCTAAATTTATGAGTTTAATATTCTCCTCCCCCAAATTTATGGGTTTAATATTAAATTCCCTCATTTTTACTTATATTTTAAATAAACATTCTATCCATTTCAAAATTTGATTTAAAGGCTCCATTTTTTTTTATTTGATCTATAAAATTAGTGCGGTTTTCCTACTTAGCGCTAAATTAGCATTTCATTCTCTTTTCTAAGTCAAAAGATTGATGAAATTTTGACCTCCGTCATCCCGTGTGGGGGTTGCGATGTTTTGACTCTTAGACGCCCTGCGGCGTAGTGAGTGGTGTCTTGACACCACAATATCTTTTCATCTCATCGCCTTCTTGAGCCTGTGAGGCCTTCAAATAAGATATCTCTTTTCTTGAGCGGTGAAGAAAAATTCAGAGAGAGAATCGAGATCAAAATGAGGAGAGAATGAGAGAGTGGGAGGAATGAAGGAAGTTGAGGGAAATGGGGTGAGTGGTTTTTTTTATTTTATTTTCAAACTCGAAAATAGGGAAAGGTTCAGTGAGGGGCAATTTGAGAATTTTTAAAATTAATTTTAAATTAATTTAAATTATTTTATTTTGGATTTCGTGCGCTAAATGCACATAGTCAATATATATATCAATTTAGGGTAATTCCATCATTACGATGGCATCGCGTGAGGCCTTTGGTTTGAAGATGCAAATTGAGTTAATTTATTAAATTATGCATTGCTTTTGACCACTTGATTTGCAAATCGAATTGAGTGTGACGATCTTATTTGATAAAGTTCATTTGAAGCCAATGTGATTAATTTTGCGAGCGTTGTTTGACTTACGTCGCTCTTGACCTCGATAGATGTGTAGGCATGTTGCTTCGCGCTTTCATATCAAGTCATTCAATATTTATATCTTGACCAATTTTGACATTATGAATGCGATGGCGGTCTGTTCATCAATCGGAGATCATTTGAGTTAATTTCGGTGACGTCCAGTATGTTTCAACCTCGATTTGCTTGTTGTCACTTCAAATCAATTGACATTTGCATAGATTTGTTGAATTGAGCGCGAGCAGTCATATTTGATATTTCAATATTTTGAGTCTAACGGCACAATCAATTTCATGAACGGAAGTCATTCTGACATCATCGTAGTTTCGCATATATTATGATTACGGATAGCTCGGTGAACATTTATTCATTATATTTTGCAATATTTATATTTTGATCAATTTCAACATTCTGAACACAACGGAGAAGTCCGTTCATCGATCGGAGGTTGTTTCGACCATTTTCAGTGATATTTAGTGCATTTTGAGCCCCGCGCTCTCACCTCCGAAGTTCATCGAATTTGATTTGTGGGCTTGTCTTAATTTATGACACACATATGGAGGTCAACACGCAATCAGGGGAAGAACATCATCAACAAGCGAATTCTTCTTTCAATTTTTGGCATCGCACCCCTCACTGTAACCCTTCCACTTTTAAACCGCAGGTGAAGAACATCGTGAATTCTTCTTTTGATTTTGTCGCTCATTGTAACCCTTCCACTTTCGCAAATGAACATCATTGAATTCTTCTTTTTTTCGTAGTCGTAACCCAATTTTTGCTTATGCATAAGAAGAACATCGTCGAGGCGAATTCTTTTCATTCGGCATCGATGCCTTGCTTTAGCCTTCATTTTCAGTCGGGAAGAACATTCGTGAATTCTTCTTTTATTTCGGCATCGTCTTACTTTAGCCTACCAACCGGGTCAGGATGAAGTCGGTAATTCTTCTTTTGGTTTCTAGCGTCACACTCTTTACCTTACATTCCTAATTGCATACCTAACCCCATTCTTTTGACGAGCATTACAGCGCACCAAAAATACGTCAGAACATGGGTGATCTATAAATGTAGAAATATATATACATGCTTGTGTTTCTTTGCAGGTTTGAAGACCTCTTGTGCTGAGGGCCTTGATGAAAATAGGCTATGGTGTTTAAAGACACCACTACTCAGGAGAGTATCAAGTAAAAACACTATTAGATGTTCTCTAAATGAAATCTTTCAAATTTCTAATTTATCATAGAAAAAGGGGGGATGAATATATATATACATTGTATGTATTCTTTAGTAAGACCTCATTCTCAAGGGCATGGCGAGATAAAATGATTGTGGTGTCTGACACTTTCAAACGAGGGTGTATCAGTAAGCCAAACAATGATACTTGGGGATGAGGGAGCTAAAATAGGAAATCTTTTGACTTAAAAAAGGGAGAGTGAAATGAGACTTAAGAACTAACACTTCTAATTTTAACCTAAAAGTGTCAAACAAGAAAAAAGGGGAGCCTTTAAAGAAAATTTTGGAAAGAATAGAACATTCATTTAAAATCTAAGAAATTTGAGTAATATTAAACTCACAGGCTAATATTAAACTCATAAACTTTAATTGTAATTCTCTATAGCTTAAATTGAAGTAATGAGTGAGTTCTCTTTTCTTGTAAATTCCTTAAAATTAAAAAAGCTTTAATCAAAATTTGGGGAGACTAATGCTAAACTCATAACAAACTTACAATAAACTTAAAGTCTAGGGATGAATCCAAATTAGGTTTAATAACTCTTATATGAATATGGAGATGGTTACTATGCTAGCTAATAAGCATAAGTAGGGCTAAAGCAATAAGCACTGAAATGGACATAACTTATCAAAATTGATATAAATTGAACATAATCAAGTTGGGAGAATTATAAAAACTCAATAAGTAAACTAAGTGCAAGTAATGTGTTAAACTACAATCTAAATCAAAATGTCTTCTTCGCCACCGGATCTATAATCTTTGTACAAGCAGACAGAAAGCGATACTAAATCAAAATCTAGAAAAATCATAAGGCTTCCTTCAATCAAAAATCAAAAATTCATCCTAATTATGCTTTTCAAAATCAATGATTTCATAAATTAGATGAAATTAGCTAAGTTACAAATTCTTGCATGTGCTCAAACATAGAGATTTCAAGTGAAATTTTGATGTCTGAAAAGGCTGTGCAGGCTAAGTTGAAATTAAATAAAAATATAAAATCAATCTCATAATTCAAACATAAAATTACTTAAAATTACTATACATCCTCATGGGCCCTGACACTATGATGAATGCTTAAATTCATGTGTATGAGGATCTTTGTTTCTTAGGAGGGTCTCAATAACCTAAAACCTATAATAAGAGTTTCAAATCAAATGAAATATCGAGAAATTGATTCTGTGACAATAGATCTAATCCTTTCATAATCAGAGTTGATAGGATCTAAAGCTTTAAACATATCAATTAAATCAAATTAAGTAACAATAAGCGCTAAATAAAATTCTATCATAAAAGCTTAAATCAAAACTCAATCTATCCACCTTTCACCAATGGGTGAATTAAGAAAACTCTAGCTCATAAAGGAGTAATCAAGTGTTCTACTATGTTCACTCTTAATCAATCTGCAATGGGGCGTGACGTGTCCTCCAGCTTAGCTGGTAGGCTCCACAAATGAAGTAGTTACGTCACGATATGGTTTGGCCAATCGATCCATTATATTACGATCGCGATGTTCTTATGCTCAATGCGCCTTTGAGTTGTGAATCATAGGGTATACTTGATAGGGCAAACAACCCTCTGTCAGTTAAGGTAGACTTAAGCTTATCTCCTTAGATAAACACCATCCAGTCTACATTTCTTGGATGACGTAACCCATGTGTTCTTGATGAGGATCCTTCGGGTTGGGTCGATTACCTCCTCGACTAAGTAGACTAGGGACCTGACTGCGGGATGGAGAACCATGGGATCTAGCACGTCATCATTCCCCATCGGTTAACTAAAATGAATTTCATATCTTAAATTCTAAAAATCTACATTGCTATCTACTTTACACATTTAGCGTAATGATTAAACTTGTCAAAAATTCTCTCTCACTTATTGAGAGGGGTAATTAACTATAGGGGCTTGCGCCTATAGGAAACCTGGAACCAGATCTAAAGTCCTCACCAAATGAGAATGAAATCTTTGGGTAGTGTCTTATCTACTATTCCATCTGCCTTTCGAGAATTACACTGACATTCTTCAAATCACTCTCTTCAATCAATTCAATAATATTATTGAGAGGTCGGTGGCAAATTTTTTGGAATGATTTTTGCTTAGGGCGGATTCTCTTTCCATCTTTGGTTAGTCATATATGTGCTATAGTAACAATAAATTTTTTGAAATTTCAAAACAAAAAAATGGTGATTTAACTGTGTAATAAATTCAATATGAGGCTCTATGTATAATGAATCATTATATAGAGTATATCTTTATTACATCATTATTTTGTCCTGTAGCGCCTCTATATTTTGAAAGTATGGGGTGAAATAATAATTGCTAATTACTAATCCCCATCTTTCACTTTTGCAAAATGGATCTACAAAAGCACTCCTTTCACCGTTCGGTGTGGTGCTATCACACAATGCCATCATCAATATAGGAGATGTCGGGTACCATTCAATTGGTAGCTTGAATTTCCCAACTATCGTATAACTCACGAAACCACTGGTACCGAGGTCATCTTTAATGCCTCAAGTTCGAAACTCTCCTACTAGCGGTGCCAACTAATTCAATAGCCAACAATTATCAAGGAGTTGTCTCGATAGAGAACTTCAGTTTTCAAAAGACTAGGTCAATCTGAAGTTCCTGTAATGAAAAGAACATCAGTGGGAAAACTGTGTCTTTAATGTCTCGTGGTATAGCTGTTGCACCAATTGAACCTTTTGTACCCGGAAAGCATGATCATGAAGCTTCCTCATCAGAAAGCAAATTATCTAGAAGACAAAGAAGAAGGAAATGCTGAGCTGAGGGTTCAACAGATCCCCTTTGAATGACCTAGTGAACAAGCGATACTATCGTTGGAAGCTAAGTATTCCTACCCACAACAACTTTGACAATCTAAAGTGGGTAAAGAGGAATAGCTCTATTGGTAAAATAAAGCAATCCTTTTGAAACCAACCACATCAAGCTCCACCACCATAGAGGAGATAGCCTGAAACACTGTCTGTCAGGATATATAAAGTTCTCAAAATAGCTAAGAATAAAGGCCTAATGAAAAGAAGATTTGAGGCGTGGTGATGGAAAATCTTTGAAGCTCCACCAAGAAAGTTGTCATCTCTTCTACAGCGTAGCGAGCATGAGAGCATGGTGAGCATCAGAGTGTGACACTTAGACCGTGTGTCCAAGAATTCACTGCCGAAAGGTCCCAGTGAAAGAATAAGAAAATATGGAGGCTAAGTCCCCGTAATGAAACTTTGAGTAATATAAGAGGTGTGACATCTGATACATATACTCAGAAATTTTTCTCAAAATCAACTCATCAAAAATGGATACCCAAAAGTAAGGATATCATTGATGAAAGATATAATGGTCGACACCCTGGAGAATCCTCTACGGGATCCCATCATCGATTTCACCCCACAAGAGAAGGTTGACCGATGATTGGTCCTTTAATAGAAGAAGTGGTTGTTCCGCACATTGAGCTAGAGATCCACAAGAAACATTGATCAAAAATTCGTGTGCAAGAAGAAAATAATGAAGAAGATTCTATGGAAATAGAAGTTGTCCATATGGTTAGAGATATAGATGAACTCTCCTCAACATCATGGATAACACAAATCGACGAATTTGGCTTATGAAGAAAGTCTTCACAAGCAAATAGAATGGATCTTCAATCTTTCTGAAGATGAAGAAGAAGAAATAATAGAGAAATCATGTCGAAGCTATATGGTTGAACCAAAAAATGATCAGCCTAGTACACGCTTTTATAATCAGCATCGTCGTATAGCCCCAACAACAGTTGTCTCTGCAAATGCACTAGGAGAAGGGAAATCAACTTCTCCCCCTGAAAATGAGCAAGGAGCATAATAGCAATAAGAAATAGAAGAAGAAGAAGAAGATGAGCCTGTACTGATTGACGCCATGGCGCTAGCTAGAGAGCAAAGAGAAATGCAGCGTCAAATGAAGGTCAAAGACAAGGAGATTGCACAGCTTGGTACTAAAATGAATGATATGATGGTACAAATGAACATCATGATTGAGATGTTACAGAAAAATATCACATCAAGTGCAGCATCTATTTTGTTTGTTAATTAATACACAACTAATCATATAACTTCTATACAACCAGCCATTATGGTACCTCAAGCTCCTACGATATACCATGAAGCAAAAAGTTAACCTCCAACCAAATAATTCAAAATCAGCACCTAGAATGGTAACAACTGCTCAGCCAGAAATAATAATCAATGAAAAGATAAATATAGTCATAGCCTAGGGCTAAAAAATTTGAGTAAGTGTACCCTTACCCAATGAATATGATCAAGTGTCATACCAAAGGTTACTCGGTCAAAATTTAATACTTTCTTGGTAATCCAAAGCAACATCTAATTTAAGGCTACTTGTGGTAACATAGGAGGGAATGATGCTACTTTTTCAATTCGTTAAGCGACCTCGGTTTTGAATGGTATGCAAAATTATCAAATGATTCGGTTAAAATATTTATTGAATTGGAGATATATTTGTGAAGAGGTTCAAGCAAGAGAAAATCACAATGTCGACCTTGCCTTCATGAAAGGAGAAAAAATGAGTCAGTGACAAAATTCATAAGTCATTGGCGCCTAAGTATGAAGTGCGAGCAACAATTGGAAGAAGAACATGCGATCCAATTGCTAATGGGCAATATGGATGATAAAATGACACCATTTCTATGTACGCGTCATTAGGACTTGCTTTCGATAGGGTGACTAAATTTTTAAAAGTTGAATCTCTAAGTCAGTCTATCTGATAAAGCAAAGAAAAAACACTCAAGAAGAAAAGAAACTGCGCTTCCTATAGCTCAAATGGTGAAAAAGGGTGATATACAATGTGGATAAAGGAAAGTGTACAATGATGATAAGGGTAAAAAGCTTTTATTCTAATCCACATTATTGATATTAGGAGGTAATGACAAACCTCAGACTTTTTCAAGTGGTGGGGAGTGTCAAAATAAGCAACAAGAAATGATGGCAAATGCGGGCATCTCTTAAGGAAAAGATGAACAAAGAATATTCCTTTAGAAGGGACAGTGTGGCTAAATTATTTGAGCGATCAAAGGCGGCTATATTACAGAAATTAAAGAGGCAAGAAGGCGATCAAGTCAGTAATCTAAATTACTATTCCTATCATCGGATGATCAGTCATCCTATCGAAGATTGTTATATCTTCAAAGAATGGCTAGAAAGAAAGTATCGATGAGGTGAATTTACACTATCTGATAGTGTTCTAATCAATCATAAAAGAGAATCTACAATGATGATTACATCCTCTTCCGTATCATCCAGCAAAGACAAACAAAAGGAGAAATCAGTTCAGACTGAAGAATGACAAATAGTAGTCTCCAAAAAGACCATGAAGATGCTGAAGCAGCTAAAAAATGTCATTAGTGTTAAGTGAAAATCACCACTTGAACCTATATTGGACTTAAGAGAAATGCCTAAACCAAGAATTTGGGGTTCCCAGTGGCATTCTGATAAGGCTACTTCATCTCAACATGAAAGTCTACTAAATCGAGCCTCATAAATCAAAGAAGCTAAGAAAAGAAAATCAAAGAGAACTCAAAAGATCATTAACAATCTAGAGTATCACCGGTGCAAGATTTAGGCTTGCAGACTTCATGCCTAAACTTCACATTATTGAATCAAATGAAGAAGATAATGGTGAATCTTGTCCAATAGAGACATGCCGAATCATCTGCGTGATGTCAGATATTCTTCAACATCGGTTACTCTGAGATGACAAGGGTAGTTAGACAAACTTGACCAACCCGTCAAAATTTTTATCAAGAAAATAAGAAGAGCCTAAGAAGCTAATGTCTGGATTTTGTTTAATAACTCAACAAGACAATAACAGCTCAGATGAATATCTTTATTTTTTCGATAGAGAAGAGTCAGACTCATCCATATCATCACGTATGAAACATATGATGTCGAAAAATGAGTCTACTTTTGGCCAATCTTCCGAATAAGAAGAATTTGAAGAAACTACCTCTTAGAAGAATAGAAGATAAGGTGATTCAAGTTTAGTTGAGAAGTGATAAAGTCTTACCACTTCATCAAAGAAGGGAAATGCAAATAAAGACAAAGGCAAATAAATTGAAGTCAATGAAGATATCATTCCCAGAAATCCCAAATAAAGCCTAAATCGAGTGAGAAGATAGATTATAATATTCTATCACATCTGAGAAAGATCCCTGCATAATTAAGTGTGTACGAGGCTCTCTTGATGTCAAAAGATCTCTGAAAAACTTTGATACAAGATCAGAGAGTTATGAAGCTTTCTTGAAAATGCATGATTACATTGCTCAAGATCTCGGTAATCTATTTTTGAAGAGATCTTATGTTAGAAATAGCGGATCACAATCATCCTCTTTATGTTACTGTAGAGAGTGATGGCATCTCGATCAATCGAATATTGATTGATCTAGGTTATTCTATCAATCTTATGAGTCTAAAGGTATTAAAAGGATTATCACTTGATATCTAACATCTTGGGAGAGATAAGTTGATGATTCATGGATTCAATGAAAAGGGGCAGAAAACTCTGTGTTCTTTTATTCTCCTGCTCAAGTTAGAGATTTATTTACGGAAGCCAAGTTTCATGTAATCGATGTTGATACATCATTTAGAGCTCTCTTGGGCCGGTTGTGGCTACATGAGTATGACATGGTCCCATCAACTTTGCATCAATGTATGAAGTATCGAAGATGGAGAATTGAATTCATGAATCTCCATTCTCTCTCTCAATGAAGCAAAGTTCTATGAAGATACAAAATATTTCATCCTCAAAGAGCCTAAGCTAATAGAGCCTCTTGAAGCGGTAGCATCCACTTCAGGAACTAAAAAGCAATTTCACAAAGTGAAAGAGCAGAAGCAAAGTGGAGAATGAAGGCAATGCCGACTCTCCCTAAAGCACTTGATTCTGTACCTAAGTCAGAAAATTAGTTCCTCATTTAGGAAGTGACATAGAAGAAGAAGATGATGATATTCCTGTCAAACCTAAGGGAACTTATAAGCTTTCAAGAAAGGTAGAGTATGAAATAAGTGATTCTGATTCAGACTATGATTTTGAATCTACTGATATAAATAGAGTTTAGATGGCTCCATCAAGAAGGATAGCTCACTTGGAAGAGTCAGATGACTCACTCAAAATTATACCCATCCCTCAGTAGTGCTTCAAAGAAATCAATTCATTGGAGGTTCATAATATTGAAGAATTGATAACATTCTATGTGCCGCTGTTGAGTGAGAGTGGCAGAATATGAACTCTATTTTACAAATCTAAAGAGTCTCAGCCTCAAAATTTTGAGCAGCCTGCTCAACATAAAAGTCCTGATGAGATAATACCAACAAGAATACCAATATACTATCCATAGAAATTATGAAGAATGATGCATAAGCTTGGAATTCATATGAGAACTACTAAACATAGGACTCAAGTCTTTAACAAGATGTGGAGCCAAAGAAGTTCTCAAGTATTGCAGAAGAATGAAGTTTATCACTAAAGGTGGGGTTCATTCCAAATCTCATCAAATAGAGCAGTTATAATATAATAGAGAGATGAGACTCATAGTGATGAAGAAGATGATTCTCATGAAATTCTTCTTAAAAATGATGAAGAAGTAGAAGCCAAGTCCGCACCTGAAGAACTTGAAGATGGTGGACAAATAGCCACTATGGATGAACTTAAAGAAGTCAGCCTAGGGGTTGAGGATGATCCCCGTCCAACTTTTGTTTGCTCTACGCTTGATGAGAAAGTTGAAGAGCTAAAATGCTACTTTGTGAATTTAGGGATTGCTTTGCACGGACATATTCTAAAACAGCTTATCCTCGATATAACAATTCACAAACTAGCTTAAAAATGCAATGCATTAAGCAAGCTCTCTGAATGAGATTGGCGATTGGAGATTGAAGGGAAGGTAATTGCAGAAACTAAGAAATTGATCGAAGCAGCTTCATCCGGGAAGAGAAGTATGCAGATTGGATAGCCAATATTGTCCCAGTTAGGAAGAAGAATGACCAAATCTATCTCTGCATTGACTTCCAGGACTTAAATAAGGCGTGCCCAAAAGATGACTTTGCTTCCAATATCATAACTATTGGCGGACAACACTTTCAACTATGATATGTTCTCATTTATGGATGGATCATCGGGATACAACCAAATCAAAATGACACGAGATGAAAATATACATCATTCGAATACATATTGGCATCTATTGCTACCGCAGCCCTTTGGCTAAAATCTGGAGCTACATAGTAAAGAGCCATGACGCATATTTTTATTGAGTTGATTCATCAAAAGGTGGAATGTTATGTTGATGACCTGGTGGTGAGAAGCTTAAATAGTGAAAATCACTTCGAAGACTTGAGAATTGTATTGGAGAAAATCAGAAAATATGATCTCAAGATGAATCCTCTAAAATGTGCATTCGGGGTATCCTCCAAAAAATTTTGCGTACATTATCGTGAAATTGATGATCTTGCTAAAATCAAGGCAATGTGGAGATGCCTCCAAGAGTTTCGTGATCCATTCTTTAAGGATAGCTCGCATTCATCTGTCAATTTATATCAAACCTATCAGGACGTTGTCAATCATTTGCAAGGTTAATGATGAAGGATGCTTCATTCAAGTGGGATAAGTAGTGCCAAGAAGTTTCAATAGCATTAAAAGCTACCTGTTAAATCCACCAATCTTTACAGCGCCCACTCTTGGGAAGCTTCTCATTCTATACATAGCTGCATTAGAAAAGTCTCTTGGAGCATTATTGGCACAAATAATGAAGAAAGCAAAGAGAATGTTCTTTATTATATCAGTCAAAGATTAATAGGAGCATAAATGAGATACTCTCTGATAGAGAATCATTGTTTAGCACTGATCTTTGCAGTCCAAAAGCTTCATCATTATATGTTATCTCACAAGATTACCCTCATATCAAGGATCGATCCATTGAAGTACATGATAAGACCGGATTGGAGTCGCTTGACAAGATGAGGTATTGCTTTTAATTTGATATCATATGTTAGAAGAAAGAAATAGCATTTTTTGTGCATATCCCATCCCCGGACTCTTCTCTTGATGATTTGCGATGAGCAAATTATGCTCATTCATGAAAAGAAAAATCATAAATTTGAAATGTACTTTGATGGAGCCTCATCGATCAAACAAGTCCAACATCTAAATTTTCGAGAGCAAGAGGAGAATCGATCATCTTCATAACACCGAAGAGGGATAATGAGATGATCATATGGATTGATCGAGCCAAGAACTAATAATGAATATGAAGCATTAATGGTGAAGAAGCTATTTTCATATGGCATTCAGAACTCGCAAATTTTTTGGCGATTCTCAGCTTATTATAAATCAAGTACTTGGCATCTATAAAATTAACAAGCTTGAGTTAACTTTCTATCACAAGCAAGTTCTCGAGCTTATGAGGCAGATACCAAATATCACACTAACTCGAGTCTCTCATAGAATAACAAAGTCATTTGCTTACTAGCTAAAAAAAAATGATAAGTATGAATGGTGATTATATCATGATCGACATATTTACTCGACGAGTCTTAGAGCTAGTTGTATCAATCCCCGCAGGTAGAGGGATTATCAAATCGGGGATGCGACTCCTCTCATACTCCCAAAATCAACAAGAAGTTGTACCAAGAAGAGCTAAGAATGACATTGCCTCAGAAAAGCAGTGTGAAGCCTTTGTTGTAGAAGAGTCACGTGATTGGAGGCGGGCATTCATCAACTACTTTAAAGAAGGAAAATTACCAAATAATAAATCACTGGTAGTTCAAATCAAGAAGAGAATGATACACTATGCTTTCGTTAACAACACTTTATATCGTAGATCCTTTGAACAAATGTGGCTATGATGCTTAGGTGTAGATGAAGCTAGTAGAGTGATGGTTAAAGTTCATGAAGGACTTTATGATGTACATCAGTCAGGTCCCAAGATGACAATAAAGATCAAAAGGATGGGTTATTATTGGCCATCTATGGTGAGAGACTGTATTAATCACGTTAAGAAGTGTCATGAGTGTCAAGTGCATGGGAATCTCATCCATCAACCTCCAAATCCATTACACCCAATAATAGCATCCCGCCATTCAATGTTGGGGTACAAATATTGGACCAATTGATCCACATCATCGGACATCGCTTCATCCTGCGATTTATTCTCTAAGTGGGCTGAAGCTATCCCATTTAAAAAAGTTACTGTCGATCGAATGATTAACTTCTTTGCACATAATGTGGTCTATAGATTTGGAGTGTCACGTCAAATAATTTTTAAAAATGGCACAACTTTCAAAAATATAAAGATTTATAGATTCATCGATCGACATAAAATTGATTGGCGATACTCTTCAATATATAATCCAAGAGCAAATGATTTGGCCGAGGCTTTCAGTAAGACATTGGTCAAACTGCTCAAGAAGATTCTCACCAAAAATAAAAGAGAATGACATACCAAGCTAATAGAGTCTCTATGGGCGTATTGAACTACAAGACAGAAACCCTTATTTGGTGAGCGTTCTTCCGCTTGAAGTTGAGTTGCCTTCACTTGAGTAGCCATCCAATACATTCTGAAGATCAAAATGCTCATGGATGGAGGAACTTCGCACTTGATGAAGTTAGATTGCAAGCTCATCAAAATCTAGAAATTTATTGAGCAAAGATGTTCAGGGCTTTTGACCATACGGTGTGGCCTCGAACATTCCAAAAAGGGGAATTGGTCATGGTGCTGAGAAGACAAATTATTCCTAATCAAAAATTTGGTGGTAAATTTGAGCCTAATTGGGAAGACCATTTTGTCATTGAAAAAGTGTATCAAGGAGAGACATACCAACTCATTAACCTAAAGAGTGAAAGACCAATGTCGCCAATTAATGGTCAATACTTGAAAAAGTATTATGCATGACAACCACATTCTCGAGATACAATAGAAATCCCCCTGCAAGATAGGGGGCATTTTTTAATATATCTATTTAGGTCGACATCGCACTTCATGCTGAGATCCCTGAATAAATATATTTGCTCAAGATTGAAGAACTTTTCTATAAAAATCCCCCTGTTACATAGGGGGCATTTTAGATTTCTATACATAGATAAAATCAATGTTGTATATTAAAACCCTCTTTAGAGTATATCAATTCAAATATTGATGTATTTGTGTATTTTCATCTTGAAAATTCTCCTAAATGTGCTTTAGAATTCCCCCTGCAAGATAGGGGCATTTTTTTAGTTTATGTTAAGTTTTTTTAAGTTAACGTCGTGCTATAAGGCGAGATCTTCAAATATATTCTTATTTAAGCTGACATCGAGCTTTATGAAATACTTGAATATATCCATAATTACTATTAAGTTGCAGAGCCTTGTAGGAACAAAAAGAATATATTTCTATCCATAAAAAGACAACCCTAAATGTCAAACATTTATCTCACAGATTTACCAAATTCTGGAGATCGGGTTAGAAGAACTCACAATTTTGGAAGCTTCAATCAATTAAGTTGAAAAAGCATCAACCTCTACATTCTAAGGTCTAAGCCACATATGGGTTCTAAAGGTCAAACTCAACAAGCCCATAAATGGTCGAGTTGCTGATGTTTTCCTCACTCAACAAGCCACAAGAAAAGGCCGCTGTGAAAGAGCCCTCGTTCATCAGTCTGATGATAAAACCATCAACCCACTACAGCTTAAATCGAAGACTCGAGTAGGTTCTACAGGTCAAACTCAACACGCTCAAATGCGGCCGAGTTATTGACGCTCTCCTCACTTAACAAGAAAGCGGCGGTGAAAGAGCCTCGTCTAATGATATACTCAATATCCATCAGCTTTTGTGATTACAAGCAATGATCCAAGAGAGCTTTCTACTTGATGATCAAGATAATCGAGAAAACTCTGATTGGGCCTCAAATCAATCTATATATTGCCCACAGGGTGATATCTCAATTTATTCTCAAATGATCTGATCAAGCTCAAAGCCCAATCAAAGTCTATCTCCTCATCAAGTTCGCCAAAGCAGAAAGCATAGGATCGAGGAAGCAATTACATAGTTCATACAAAGTCGATGGTCGAACTAAAGAAATTTTGTGGTTATTCAGTCTACTAAAGCACACATTGCAGGACTAATAATTCAACATTAACCCTATATAAGCCAGAAGACTGGGTCATCTGTATATACCCTTCAATGAATCCATCAAAGCAGCAAGTACCGGGTTCATGGCGTACATACACTTCCTGATAAGTCAGTATGGACAAATCAAGTCAATCCTTCATCAAGTCTGTCTAGCCCAAAGCTAGGACAGAAGAAATTACAAATCCAACCAAGTACAGATAAACCAATTCCCCAGCGGAATCATTCATCAAAATAAATAAATTAATTCCTCCATCAAAACCCAAGCAAAGCTAGGGTTGGAAACTCAAATCATGAGAAAGAGATAGCCATTGAAGTAGATAGTAGATGGTGTAAGAACTCTATCGACAAATAAATTCTTCGTCGGTCAATCCCATCATTTAGCATGTCACGAATAAGGCGGTCAATTAGATCTGTCAAAGCTCTGTAAGTTATTACATTTGAAGCTAAAATGAACCAAGTTATGTAAAAGAAACCAGTTTTCAACAAATGTGACTTCATGAATCACATTTATTGGGGCATTTGTTGACACTATGTGTGTCATAAATCAAGACAAGCCCACAAGTTAAATTCGACAGACTTCGGATGTGATAGTGCGCAAATCGGGGCTCAAAATACACTCGATGTCACTAAAAATGGTTGAAACAACCTCCGATCGGTGAACAGACTTCATCGTTATGTTTAGAACATCGAAATTGATCGAAATATAAATATTGCAAAATCTAACGATCAATCATTAAAATTATGATCAAGAAAGTCAGCAAAACGAAATGATCTGTTCATAATTGATGTTGTTAGCCAAATATATCAAAATGAGAATATGCTTAATTAGATGAGTCATACAAATGTCAAATAATGTGATAGAGTGAAATGCGGACATCTATAAAATGGTCAAAATGACCTCCAATCGATGAGACTTTTTAAATTAGCATTGAATTTATAAAATTGAATGATATGCAACGTAGCTCAGTAGTCAACTGTTGCACGCATATATTAAAGTGCGCAAACCAAACGACCCGTTCACAAAATTAATCATGTCATTAGCAAAACATTGAAAATATCAAATAAAATCTCAATTCAAATAAGTTTTACAAAATGAATGATTTGAAATGATAACACATAAATCGGTCGAAACACATTGGGCGTCACCAAAATCAACTCGACCTCCGATGAACGGACAATTGAGAATGAAATTAATTGAATATATAATGCATCATTTGATGATCAAGCGATAGTGCTCATGCATATATATTAGGCGTCAATGAGAATCAATTTCTTATTCATAAAATTGATGTCGTTAAAATATAAAATATCTATACTACTCAATTGACGAATGAAAATTGAGTGATCGAAAGTGGTACGCATTTTGCTAAAATAATCAATTTGATCTTAAAACTTAAAAAATTCATATACATCATTTAAAAATAATTATATTTATATATATATATATAAATTTTATAGTTATCACCCCATTTGGTTTTCAATTTTTCTGATAAAAAAAAAAAGAAGAGAAAAAAGTTCCTCCCACTCTCCCCATTCTTGCATTCCCACGTTCAGAAAAACTTCTCACACAAGGTAATTCCTCTCCCTCTCTCTCAATCTCCTTTCGTCAGCGCAACCCTGCTCGCCGTTCCACCTCCCCGTTGTGCTCCTCCCAGCTGCAATCCGCAACCATGATCCGTGCTTCCACAGCCAAACTGTGCACCCGCACGGTCCTGCGGGCCACCCTGTCCTGCCGTTCGGTCGTCCTGCCTGCACGGACCTCCTGCCTCCTGCCTCAGAAAACTTCCACTCAGTCCATCCGACCTCGTTCGTGTCATCTGTCCCAGCGTTCTGTTGTCCGTCCCACCCTGTTCCGTGCTCTACCCGGTCTTTCCGGTGCTGGTCTGAATCGTTCTGACCCACTATTCACGGCCCCCGTTGCCTCGTCCTCCACTCCACCATCTTTGCTTCTGGCTTGTTCCACCACAAGCCAGCCCGCCAAATTGTTCTGCCACAAAACCGCTGCGATAAAACCGTCGTGGCCATCTACTTTGCATTCACCAGCCACTATCCGCGGCATGATCCTCCGCTTTATCTTTTTTGCTTCACCACATAAGAACATCATCGCCTTTCTTTTTTCGATCGCATCTCTCTAACCCTTCCATTATAAGCCGTGAAGAACATCATCGAGTGTAGATTCCAGCAGCATCATAACCCTTCTCACTTTTCACTCGGGAAGAACATCATCGCAATTCTTCAATTTCCGTCTTTATCTCATTTTAATTCGATGAGGGAAGAACATCGTGAAGAGATAAATTCTTCTTTTTGCACACCACTGTCTTCCAATTTTGCTTCACGTGGAAGGAAGAATTCTTCTTTGTTTCTTGCAGCACTCACGCTTTCCTTCAACTTTGTCATGGGAAGAATTCTTGGTTTCTCGATCGCATCCTTTCCCAATTGCATACCCCCATTCATGGAAGCATTGTGCATGAAAATCATCTGTGATCTGATGTAAAATATATATATATATATATATATATATATATATATATATATATATATATATATATATATTTTTATATTTCTTGTTTATAAGTTTGAAGACCTTGTGCTCAGAGTCTGACGAGATGAAAAATGGTATGGTGTCTGAGACACTCCTATTTATACTCGAGAGGCATCAGAGTAAGCCACACTGTTGATGTCCTCCCCAAATCTTTGAAATTTCTAATTTCTACTTAGAAAAAAAGGGGATGAATATATTATTGTATTCTTCAGGTGAAGGCCTCGTTATGCTCAAGAGCACGAGATGAAAAAATGTGTGTCATGACAAACTCTTACTCAAGAGGTGTAAAGGCAAAATACCAATAAATCCCCATGGGGATGACAGGACAAAAATCAAATCTTTTGACTTAAAAAAAAGAGGAGAATGATGACTTAAGAACTAAACTCATTAATTTTAAACTAAAAGTGTCAAACAAGAAAAAGGGGAGCCTTTAAAGAAAATTTTGGAAGAATAATTAAAAAAAATCTAAATTTGGGAGAAATTAAACTCAAACTTTGGGAGGCTAATATTAAACTCACAAACTTTGGGAGGAATATTAAACTCACAAACTTTAAAATTCTCTGCTTAAATTAGTAATGAGTGAGTTCTCTTTTCAAATTTCAAAATAAAATAAGCTTTAATCAAAATTGGGACTAATACTAAACTCATAACAAACTTACAATAAACTTAAAGTCAGGGATGAATCCAAATTGGGTTTAATAACTCTTATCTGAATATGGAGATGATTCTATCTTTCTAATAAGCAAGTAGTAAAGCAATAACAGAAATCGACATAACTTATTAAATTGATATAATGAATTCAAATCAGTTGGAGAATTATAAAACTCAACAAGTAAACTAAGTACAAGTAATGTTAAATATAATCTAAATCAAAATGCTTCTTTTACATGGATGCAACTCTTTATACAGAAGCGACTAAATCAAAATCTATAAAAATCATAGGGCTTCCTTTAATCAAAAATCAAGAAAATTGATCATAATTATGATTTTCAAAATCAATGATTTTATTAATTAGATGAAATTACTAAGCTACAAATTTCTGCATGTGCTCGGACATAGAGATTTCAAGTGCAATTTTTAATGTCTAAAAAGGTTGCGTTAGCTAAGTTGGAATTAAATGAAATAAAATCAATTTCATAATTCAAACATAAAATTACATAAAATTATTATACATTTGACACTGTGTGAATGCTTAAATTCGTGCAGGATGTTGCGTGGGTTGCTTCGGTTTAGTCTTAGATTGGGGTTAACAAAACCTAAAACTTATAATAAGAGTTTCAAATCGTGAAATATCCGGCGATTGTCAGTGGATCTAATCCTTTAAACTAAAAAGAGTTATTTCGATCTAAAGCTCTTAAACATAAATTAATTTTTTTTCAAATTAATTAACAATTTGAAGCCTAAATAAATCAAAAGCTTAAATCAAAACTTCTATCACCTTTTACAACTATTTGTGGAGATAAATTAAGAAAACTCTAGCTTACAAAGAGATAATCAGTAGTTTTTTATGTTCACTCTCATCAATCTCTCATGCAGAATATGGCTGTCCTCCTTGGCTTGGCGGTGAGCCATATATGAAGCGATTATGGTATACGATGTGGTTTGGTGGGTCACTCTATATTTGATGTAGCTGGCTCGCTTTGAGTTGTGAATCATAGGTATACTTGATAGGAAAACAACTCTCTCTATAAGGTAGACTTAAATGTCTCCTTAGATAAACACCATCAGGTTTATAAGGATTTCTTAGGCGCCTATATGAGGATCATTCTGATAGTTGGTTACTACCTCCACCTAACAAGTAGACTAGGCGCATTGGGATGACGGACCATGGGATCTAGATCGCATGTCATCATTCCCCAACCATCGGTTTAAACTAAAATGATGAATTTCATATCTTAAATTCTTTAAACTCTTATACTCACATTGATCTAATGATTAAACAATGAAAGTTCTCACTTGGGGTTAATTAACTTTAGGGGCTTCGCCTTGAAACTTGGAATCATATCTAAAGTCCTCACCAAATGAGGATGAAATCTCTAGGTAGTATCTTATCTACTATTCCAACTACCTTCTGAAAATTAAACCAACATTCTTCAAATCACTCTCTTCAATCAATTCAATAATATTGTCGAGAGGTTGTGGGCGATTTTTCGGAGCCCACAATGACTTGTATTCATGAATTTGGATTTAAGGTGATTTAACATAAATATTTTGAAATTTTAGATAATAATAACCTACGGTTGATTCAACATAGTATATGAGTTAGTACGATCATTTAATTTGTTGTTCCAAATTCTGTCGACTCTATTAATTTAATAATAGAGGATCAAATCTACTATCATATAACAAAATTAACTTCTCAGAGATTTTCTTATAATATTATTATTGGATTCTTAGTTTTGTTAACTTGAACCTGGTCATGAGACCCAAAGAATCAACACCTGATCTTGGACAAATTTATGCATTAATAGTGTGACCATAAGTTATTTAATTTAAAATTGATTTAACTTTAGAGGATTTGAATAATATTTCTTATTTTGATTGAGTTTCATTCAAGTTTAAGATTTTAAATAAAATTTTGCAACATTTTGCGACCTCCATCGTCCCCATAGGGGACTATAATAGAGTTGAATGTAAAGAAAAGTATATTAGTTTAAACAAAAAGGAATCACGTCATCCCATGCAAAGAAAAATGTATAAGTCTCTTAAACATAACAATATTTTACCAAGAAAATACATGTACTTGTAATGTCAATTTAAATATGGTTTTATATTTATAGTTGATTTATATATTCTTAGGTCTCTTCTATAGAAGTTTGACATTTGAAATTTGCATCCGTTGTCCTTATATAAAATGGGTATGATGGGTTTGCTCACCACGCCAAGAAAGATGTGTATGTGTAGTATAAATAAGACCTGAATGCATCATCCATCATGCCAAAAAAGGCATATATGAGGCTCTAAGATACTTACGTGGAACATATTTTCCTTCATGCACTGTCTGCGTGCACTTCAATCTAGATTTCAAATATCCTTTTCTTTATTGTTCATTCGCAATCTGAATTCTGACGAAATTTTGGTGGCATCTCCTATAGCTAGGAGATTTCTACCGAAATTAAATTTGTCCACTCTTCTAAAAAGACACACATGGGTGATATTTTGCAACACCAGGAGTCTCAACAACTAAAAAGGCATTGCTCATCGGGTATATGTCAGAAAACTCTGATTTCTTTGCCACGCCAAAAAGCAGTGTACGGATACTTATACACCACAAGCAAGCTATTCTATATCTGTGGGAAAGGAATGGGTGCAGGTTGAAGCGGAGGAGGTGGCTTTGTGTGCTGATGAGAGGCTGTGATGGCCTTAGATTGAGCCGAGGTTCTGCTTTCCTTGTGAGCAGGACCCTAGGATGGGATGTTGGTTAGGGGTTAGGGTATTTATAGGATTTTTCTTAATCATTTAATTAGCTCTAATTCAGACTTTACGACATTATATATATACACACATAATGTTTATGCTATAACCATTTCATATAGATCTATATTTATGGTGTAATTGATATTTTTAAAATATGTCGCCGCTTTAATTTGCTCGATATTCATACATTTAGTGCGAATAATTTCATTTGATAGGTTTCGACATAAACTGCACGATTAATTTCGTGAACGAAGGTCGTCTGATCGTCGTCGCAGCTTCTCGACTTAGATATGCATATGGACGCGTCGAGGGATTTTCTTCTTGATTGATCAATTGTCAAATCGTGCAATATGTATATTCTAATCAATTTTGACATTGAATGGTCTCACATCAATGGAGATCGTTTTGAGCAATTTGACGCCCATTTATTTCGAAACGATTTGCATTGTTGCATCCAAAGTCCGTCAAATTTGTTCCATTAAATCCATTCCAACTCGTGGATCATATGTGAAAGTCAACAATTATTGTTGTTATTATAATTCAATTTTATAAATCCTAAAGTCAAACCAAATAGAAGTGAGTGAGTTATATTTCAACCCAACCAAACAATCAAACTAAGATTAGTTCAATCTAAATTTTGATTGATTATTATTTATCTTAAAATAAAACTAATAACTTTAAAGCTCATTCTAATCAATTTATAATTATAACACACTGATACAATATTTTTCCTTCAAAAATAAGTCTACAACTAAATCATACACATGAATGAATAATACAATATAATAAAATGATTTCCTCTATCCCAACCTGTTCGTGAATCAAAACTGCATCCTTTTCACACTATCAACTCATCATAACAAAGAAAGAAGATTTACTGTAACTATAACTCTACAGATCACACTCTTCTGGTAACTTCGGGTACCTCTCAGCATCCTTACAGTAATCATAGACAACGAGGTTTCTTCCCACCCAGGCGAAGTCCTCAAGCTGGTCATCATCAAGCCTCCAAGCCTCATATTGATCCCACCAATGCTCGGTGGTGGTGGAGACGCAGGGCGGGTAAGGATCCTCCCACTCGCAGGCGTCGACGCTGAAGTCCTTGTAAGTTGAAACGAAGGGCGCGTTCTTCCAGTTCGTCTTCTCCAGCCCGCCTCTGGTTGCCCAGTCGTCGGCATTCCATATGCTGGAGAATATGTACATCGGCTTCTCGTTCGGAAGAAGCTGTTCGGTTTCCCGTTGTTTCTGTACACTCTTGGCTACTCTGTCCACGAAGAAGCTGCAAGTTTTTGGTGCAGGACGAACAGTTAATTAAAATCGAATTAAATCCTACTCGTAACTAATATGTTTGAATGATCTGTTGTTAAACAAATCAAGTTAAGAACTGGACCAAGATCGCTGTACAGATTGTATTCCCTAATCTTCCATTTCTTATGCTATTTCTATTGGCTTTTGCAACTTGCATGGATCATCAGATCTAGTTTTTAAAATTCAAATCTGAAACCGATCGAATATGTAACAGTTAATTGAGGATTTGCTGATACTCACACAATATGATGATAGTTCCAAAGAAGTGAGTAAATGTGGAAACCAGCAGTCGGATCAAACCAAAGCATGTGCCTCATCTCCCTCCCTCCCACTCCTCCCACATACACATTAGTCTGAATCGTATACGGCTCCCCGCTTCTGTTACCCAGAAACTCAAAATCGAGCTCATCTCGCTCCAATCCAGCATCCAAATCCGAGCACATCTGCAAGCCCAAATAGTTCAGTTTTTCGCAGTCGAGAACAAAATTCAAAAATCAGATTGCAGAAACTCAACTCACGTAATAAGCAGTCACCACTCCAGCTGAATCTCCACCCACCAGCTTCAACTTCATGCTGAACCAGCCGAATCTGTACCTCTGCTTCGTTTGAAATCCGCATCCTATTTCGATCACCAAGTTTCAGAAAACTTCTCATAGAAACTGTAGCTTGAAATAGGAGAAAAATATTATACTTCACAACCTTTCTGTCGATCCAGATAGAGGGACCATACTTGACCGTCAGGTGAGACTTTGAAGTTATCTGTCGTTCCAGTTATGACGAAGTTGTCATCAAAGGAGAAGGCTTTCGAATCGGAAAGGGAAGCCATGGATGCATTGAGGCAAAGGAGTAGCGTGAGTGGGAATAGCCAAGAGACCATTCTGAATCGTACTTCAATTTCGAAGATTAGATTTGAAATCTGTACAGAGAGACTGAATGAGCACTGTCCTGTGTTAATTATACTGCGACTTCCATAGATCTGTTTGCTTTGACAGCTGGGTATTAATGTCAAACAATAACGGACTTCATACAAGGACGTCGCACAAAGGCGGGATTTTTAGGGAAAATGCTCTTAAAAGATCACGGACTGTCGATGAGCTAATGTGTCTAAAGTGAATTAGTTTTAAGGGGGATTTATATAAATATCACTCAATTCTTATGTATTTATATATTTTATATCTAAATTTTAATTTTTACTTAAATAATACTTAAATTTTTATTATTACATCAAAAATATCACTTTGGTTACTTTTTCTAAATGAAATGCACCTTTTTTCTATATAGGAAAAGTGCTAGTTTTGTAAATATTTAAATTTGAGTGTGAAATATGTAAATGCATAAAAATTTTGTGATATATGTATGTAAATTTTCTTAGTTTTAAATCATAAGCTCATAATTCAACTCATTTAAAAAACTATTAATATAAAATATAATTAAAATACAATAAAATTCAATTTTTTTAATTAAAATATGTTAAAATTGAAAATTTTAAGTGTAAATTTATTCAAATTATTTAAAATTTATATATCTTTTTTTTATCTCATATGATTTCTTATTATTTTTAATTTATTTAACATTTTACTATTTAAATCATAATGATACTTTTATTTTATAATAGGAGAGTTAATTCTTGAGTTGACTCAAATTCATAGAATTGGCTTCATTGTCAATTTAATTAATTTTCTATTCTATTCACAACACATAGTTTATTAATGTCTTTTAAAAAAATCTTGAAATAAAATTTATCTTCAATGATTTCACCACTATTAGGTTTATAAAAAAGAAGAAAAATTTATATACATAGCACATAATTTTTATGTATATATATATATATATATCTAATACTTAAATTTAATATTTACAAAAATGATATTTTTTTATGCATTTCATCATTATTGATGCAATAATAAAAATTTAGATATTATTTAAATAAATATAAAATTAGTCCTCATGCCTATCACATATTTTAGAATATATATATATATATATATATATATATATATATATATATAAAACTTACATCACTTTTTTAAACTACACATAAATTTTTAATTTTTAATTCTAAAACTTAAGTGGTTAATTAACTGAATAAGAATTTTTTTTAATTTTATTATTATTTTTTGAGGAATGAACTCTCCATAAAAATGTAATATAATTAAATTGCATTATTAGGAGACAGGTTGGAAAATACTGGCTGGAAAATAATTGAAGATAATGGAGTCAAAAGAGAACAGCAGTAAGTGGGGACAGCATGTTGGTGCGTGCTTTTATTGATGATGAATGTAATAATATCTGACACATCTTTAAATTTAATAATTGGAAAGTACGCAAGTTTTAATAATTTAAAAAATACTTTAATAATATGCAGTTCATCTTTAATTTTTTTTATTCAAATTAAACTTTAGTTGATTCAATTATTATTTAATTTGTGTTTGAATTTATTTAAATAATTCAAAAAAAATCTTAATATGAGCTTATTATTAGTTTATTGGTTAAGTGTTAATTTTATAAAAATTTTATGGAATTAAAATACTTTTGTTATATTTTTATATGTAAAAATATATTAATTTTAAGTATATTTTGTATTGTAACATAAAAATTCTCAAAAATATAAAAAAGAAGAATTTAGACATAATGTCTAGGTGCTATCAAAGTAACATCATAGTGATGAAAATGACATTAATTGAACTAAATTGGCAATAAGGCTGGCGTCTTGCCATTATAATAGCAACACCGTGATGTTGGATTAGGTTCAATTTGGGATATTTTGACAGCAAGCTTAATGTTGAGACGCTGCATAAGCAGTGCTGCGAAGCTAGACCAAAGGCAAAAATATGAAGGAGAGATGGCAAACACATCGTTGGATCAACAATGCTGCAGCGGTATGACCCGACAAAATCAATTCTTGTCGTTTTAGTGACAGTTTCGAGTAGTTCTCGATGCAGTTTTGACAGGAGCTAAAGAATAAATGACCAGGGCTACTATTAGGCTATAAATAGGGGATCTTTCCTAGCGCTAAATAGTTTTTATCAAATGGTGGAGTGTCATGTAAGTGTGTGTGAGTTTTTTTAAAGCAAATGGAGAGTGATACTCAAAGTGCTGTGAGAGTGTTGAGCAGGTAGTGTGATAGTGTGTTCTTTTAAAGTAAGTGGTGAAGAAGATGATAAAAAACTAAAGATTTTTAGTCAGGGATACTAAATATTTTTCATGATGAAGTAGTGGAGGATCGCGAAGAGCGGATTTAGAAGACTTACTTGGTGTACTCTTTTCTTTCTTCTCTCATTATTCTATCTTATTTTATAATGTTTAATGAGATTTCTCTCTTCTTTATTATGAAGCACTAATCCTATAAAGTGCTCTGAATTCATGTAAATTTTTTTTATATGTTGTATTGTATTAAACTATATTTGCTATAATAATAACAACACATATATTTGCTATAAATTCAGAGGAATGTTTTTATAAAATAATACATAATCTAAAAAATTTATAAATTCAGAGTAATATTTTTAAAATTAAGAGCAACACCTATATTTGCTATAATAATAACAACACATATATTTGCTATAATAATATAAAAAAATTAGTTTTTTAATAAAAATATTTTTTTTTGTAAAATAATAGATAATTATTTGACTTAAGCATTCTATATTTTGTTGGATAAAAATCAAGTTCAAAAAAAAAATATTTAACTTAATATAAAATGTAATCATAATTCTTGTGTGAATCTACTCATTTTATATTACTTGATGAGATACATGTACTTACGTGTAAGGGAAATTTACCAATAACATATTTGTGTGAATTGGAAATTATATTTGCTCAGTCTATTAAAAAAATACTATAACAATTACTTGTTATTCATAATGATACTTATACTTTTCTTATAATTTACATTAAGGGTGAAACTAATATCTTTCTTATGGGTAGATAAATTTATTGCATCACATATTTTTTTATTAGCATCGAGCAAAATAATTTATTAGACAGGGGGAAATTACTCATTTATTTTACAATCCATCAAGAAAAATTTTAAATTTTGAGGATAGACTATTAACCACTGTGAGCTCTTCCTAATTTCGCCCTTTAAGTCAAAATTATCTTCTACATAGTGTCATAGTCAACTTGAGATATCCTACTAATCAAATTCATTTTCAACTAAAGATTTAAATTCTCTTATAATTCTCTATATTTTAGAAGCTTTATCCCTCTAAAAATTGAATAAATATTTGCATCCCTTATTGTTTGAAATTTGATCTATCATTTATTAGAGCAAAGCACTTAGAATTAAATGGAAATTTGGCACTTAATATATAAAACAATAGAAAACAAATATTTATGTAGTCGACCCCATGTAATATGATAAAGATTTGTTGTTGTATATACTATCATATAGATATATATATATATATATATATATATATATATATATATATATATATATATATATATATATATATATATATATATATATATATATATATATATATATATATATATATATATATATATATATATATATATATATATATATATATATATATATATATATATATATATATATATATCTATATATATATATTAATAATTTTCTCTTCATATAGGAACTCTCTATATTAGCCATCACTCTCCATTAAATGAAAGCTTTTAAGACATTCAAAATATCATAAACCAAGAACCCACATAACTATGTGGAGCCTATGTTAGAGTTATTTGCTTGTAAAATGTAAATTAATTGTCATGGAGGGGCCAAGACTCATGAAAGCCATAAACTAATCAATCTTACAAATTATTTGGTTTCCTACATATATAAAAGCTAATTTTGAAAATGATTAATTAATTTTCAATCATTTTAAATGTTAAAATGGAATCATCTTTTTTTTTTTAATGTAATTTACAAATTGTAAAGTTTAAAATCAATATTAATGTATAATCACAGTGAATCAAATGATAAATTTGACCAAATTTATTAATTATTTTAAGATATAAATAATTAGTTTTTAACAAAATATATTTCAATCAACAAATATCACTTTAATTGATTCAATAAATAACTAATATATGATGAATGCATTGTCTCTTTGTAATTTTAGATCGATAGTCATTGTTACTCATGAAAAGATAACAATTTTTTTTTTCATTTAGGATGATAATTTGAAGCTTAATCCATATCACTCATGCACACATAATTAATAAAATTTTGAAAATAAACATTCTAGACAAAATATTGATGAGAATGGGCCTTGAAATCATTGAATCTATTTTAAAATATTTGAGATATAAATTATTTATGAATTACATTCATCTTAAATTAAAAAAAAAATATTTTTTAGACTTATTTTAAGATAAATGCAATGTATAAAAATTAATAAAAAATTATATAATATTATATTTAATTTAAACTTACTCATTTTAACTTTATCTCCATAAAAAATTATATTGCAATATAATTTTCTTTTTTTCATATTCAACACTAATCTCAAAGCAAATACATGAATTTTTAAACTCATTTTAACACAATTTATATTAAGATATCTCAACATAATTTTTTTTCTCTTAGAGAGATTTTTTATCTTACTTAAGGCACCTAAATTCCCCAATCCACCCATAAATTACAAAATTTAATTAGTGATCATCAGCTAGACCTTAACATAGTATAGTAAATAATTCATTAAAATTCTTCTTATTTTGGGCCTATTAGATTTGTATCTGGATCCAAGTTCTTGGGCCCATTCTGACAGAAAGCACAGCTCTATAAGGCTTTTAAGGGGACTATGCTAACTGACTGTATGGGCTTCCAGAACCGTATTGATAGACAAAACTGGAAGAACAATTGAGCAGCTTTATTTTTTAATCAGTTAGTTTCTTTATCAAGTGCTAGCTATATATTTGAAAAAAAAAATGGTCTGAATAAATTTTATAATAAATATATTAATTTTAAAATAAATATAACTTAAGCTTAATTAATTAATTATATATTATTATTATATAAAGAAAAACTTTAATTAAAGAGACTAAATCAAACCTAAGGAAGGTTAAAATTAAAATGAGACAACAAACAAACCTTGATTTAAATTGTACAAACTTTGTCCTTCCCTGATGATTTCTGGTACACATGAGAGTTATGTGACACATAGCATTAAAAAGGGATGTGAAATATTCTTAATGAATATATTTTATAAAGTTGGCTTAATAGCTTATAAATATAAATAATGAAACTAAAAATAAATAAATTGCATAATCAATAATTTTTCTTTTTAACAAATGAGCCCTTTTTTATAACATAGATTGTTTGACATTTGAAAAAAAAATATATATATATATATATTAACATTTGATTTATTAATTATAAATTTATAATGTTTTTAATAAAGTGATAAATTATAAAATAAAAATAGCTTTCTCTCTAATTATGAGGTAAAACATAAGAGCATAACTAATAGAAGAAAAAAAAATATTTGAATTGATTATTTTCATGCACATAATTGGTATTAAAATATTCATGTTGATATACATTAAATATTTAATATCTTAATTTTATATAAAAATTCAACTCACATATATATAGATAAGAAAAAAGTTTAAAGAGATACAATGAGGTCAACGGGTGACGGAAAGATTATAGTCAAGCAATAATGATCAGTTGATTAAGTCGAGTGATGTTAGTTAGATGACCAAATTAGGTTATTGTGGTTAAAAAATCACAATCAAGCAATGGCGGCTGAGAGTTGGCGATCTGATAATTGTGCTCATTAGACAATAATTGGGTGACGATAATTGGGAGATATAGTTGGGCTATGATGGTAAGACAATTATAATTTATGTGATTTTAATTGAGAGATGATGGTCAAGAGTCTATAGCAGGGAGACAATGATTGAGTGACCATAATCGAGGGATGGTGACTGAGTAATCTTGGCCAGACAATGGTGTTTGCAAGTTAACGCGTTATGATGATGAAAAATCATAATTTATGATTGTATATAAATTGTTAAAAATTATTATAAATAAATTTTATATATATATATATATATATATATATATATATTCTCAAAAAAAATCAGACAGAAATTTCACTCACAAAACATTTAATTTTATGAATCAATAATTTTTTGAATTAAAAATGAGAATTTTCTCTTCTAAATTTAATTATCTATAAAAAAACAAAATTTAAATGTTTTTTTTATATATATAATTTATTTTGAGGTTTACAGCAGTGCTGTGATTTCAAGGAGGTCCACCGGCAGATCGTAGTCTATGACTTTAAGGAAAGCCGATTAAAGAGCTAAAGTCAGTAAAGTATTTTCTTTTTAAAAGGAAATCTTTGTGTATTTACAATGTTCCCAATTTTCTCATTTCACTTAAAAGTTTTTATTTATTTATTTTTATGAGGCAGACAGGTTCCATCCTGACTGCCCTTTTTCTTCTTTATTTTTATCACAGCCATTGACCACTACGAAGTTTCCTACGAAGAAGGTATAGTTAGTTGGTCCTCTTTTGGACAAGGATTTGAATTGCTAGCAAACATTTGTTTTTTTTTTTTTTTTTTTTTTGCAATGGGTATCCACTTCACCCATTTTAGGTGGGGATGTCATATTATCCATTTTATGTCATCCATTATATTGTATTAAGATTCTCGAGGGGTTCATGCTTCCTACATTTAAGAACGGGTAGCGTTTGTTGAACATATTACTTATTATTAATCAAAGAATAATCTAAAATTTTATCAAGTTATCTAAGAGATTATTTGATTTGCTGAAAAAATATATGCATGTAAAAATAATTCAATATAATTAAAATATAATGTGTTTGAAATAATTTAAAATTATTTATATATATATATGTATATATATATATATATATATATATATATATATATATATATATATATATATATATATATATATATATATATAAAATAGTTTACACTGTCTATAAATTTAACAAACCAAATAACCTTTACATAAATTAGGCTACTTAAATTTTATATCTTTATTTATCTTAAATTTTGTTGCACTGATGAGCACATTTGTGAATCAAAATGTCGATATCTCCTCCCATTTTGATTAACCTCAAATCGATCCATGCCTCACTCAATCAGTATGCAATAACCCAATCTGATTGCTGATCACTAAGTGCTAATATTACCTCTTAGTCAATCGTAGATCTCATTCCTCTCTTCTCTTTTATTTTCGGGCATGATATCTTAGGTCTCTTGGCTATAGTCCTATAAGAGATCATATTATTTTGCCAAGTAAATTTATATAATTTTAATTTAGTGCTCTTTTATGTAACAAAATCTCAAATGGTCAAATTATATTTTCAACTATGATGTTGAGAGAGAGAGAGAGAGAGAGAGAGAGAGAGAGAGAGGGTTCCAAATGCATGCCATATAAGTTGCTTTAATTTTGTAGCCTTAGACCCTTAATACTTATGAAGAATTACATTCATATCACATATTTTTTATGCATTTATTTATCTAGCATCTAACTTTTGATATTTACATAGTAACCACTTTGCTATAGATGAAAATGTGAATTTCACTTTTAATAAGCTAATAATAATGATATTTTTTATGTGATATAAGAGATCTGGGTGTTATTTTTATAAATATTTAAATTTAGGTGTTAGATATATAAGAATTGTGTGGTATGTATATAAATATCACTAATACATTTTTAATAGTGTAATCATGAGGTGATTGAGGAGGAACTTTACAAAGAATACTACTATAATTTGATATTTTCACAACCAACATAATTACAATAAAACAACATGTTTTTGAAAATGGCATACAACTATTGGTTCTTATTTCAATCTTAGGTTCTAAAATGGATATCAATCATTTAAAATTAATGATATTTTATCACCGTATAATAATTTTTTGTGAAGAAATTATAGGTTACATATAAGCATTTGGTTGTGGTATTTTAAACTTAAAGTTCATCAAAATCAAATTTTTTATAATCTCTTCATATTTCTCGACTTATGTCAAATGTTAGTAACATCAAAAAGAGATTAAATAATTAGAATTATCATGGCAATATTGTAATTCAAAATGAAATATAATTCTTGTTGCGTGCTAGAGAATTTTATTCCGTAGATCTGGATCTTCGTGGCAAATTATCCAACACACAAGGGGATATGAACACGGGGTTATCGTGACGTTAAGGGAAAAAATAAGCCTTGATCAGAACTTTCACTATGTGTTCAAAAATCTGTTCTTGCTTCGTTAGTTGGAGAAGAAGGTGTTTTGAGGCGGAAACAATATTAAGTGTAGAAAAATACAATATCGGTCAACTCCAACCCAAGGGAGAAGTTTCCCAAAGCGGCGAAACGATCTTACGGAGCAACCTCTTGATCTTGGGAGAAAAGGCGAAGCGGTCTTTTCTAGTTCTCAGGGGGCGATCTCTAAGGCGACGATCTTGAGGTGGTGGCGGTGGTGATAGATCGTCGGCGTCGAGGTCGGCGGTGGTTCTCGAGTCTCGGTCTTCAAATCGATTCGGTCCCCTCTAAGGTGAGAATGCTTATAGATTTTTGGGAGTATGTAAATTCGTGGAAAACTCCAACCACTCCCATCGGACGGCGGCGATCCCCTCGATCGACGGTATATTTTGATGATCCGGTGCCTTAATGATGTGATTGATTGGATTCGTTGGATTCGTCTTGGATCAATATATGTCATTTGGTGTTGGCGATCGGGATCCATTTTCATGCTCAGTCAACGAGTCGATTGAGCTTGGATCGGATTCTTGATTTCTATGTTCGTCTCATCGAGGCGGTCGATTTTATAAGTTCGTGATTGACCGCATTTGAAAATGCCTTGAGATTCTTGATCAATTAATTTTAGGAGGATGTATCGTTTCTATTTTTGGGTGACATTATCTCAGATCCAAAATATATATCAAATATAAAATAGCAAATTCTTCAATGAAATTTGAGAGTTATCATTTTGAGAACAGATCTTCATGCGAAATATATGTGGAAGCGTCGCAAATGCGCATAAATATGTGTGAGCGATATTTTGAGGTTAAGATCGATGGTGGAGGTTATTCGCATGCTGAGCGGTCGAAAGCGCCATGAGATCTGGTCGTCAGCCGGATGAAAGCCCGTCGAATCATGGCATGAAGCTTGAGGAGCGGTCGGCTACCGAGGCTGGCGAAGTGTTCGCTGCCGCAGGTTGGTGAAGGCCGATGTTTGGCCAGATTCGACCGTGACCGGCGTCGGCCGTGAGCGATTTGACCGTGACCGAGTCGGGCCGTGGTAGCAGTTCACCCGAGCTGATTCGCCGCAATCGGGAGTCATGGGCGATTCGGTGAGGCTTAGCGACTGAGCGTAGCGTGGCTGAAGGAGAAGCATGCCCGGCCTGGTCCAGGAGGTCTGGCAGTCTCAGGCGGCCCCAGCTGAGGTTAACCGGTTTTGGCGGTTTTAGGCGTTTGAGGTCTATAAAAACCCCTAGAAGAGAAAAACCTCATCTCCTCTTCTCCTCTTAGTGCATACCTCCCCGGTGGGAGTTTGGGCACTCTTTTTGGATCCACCTCTACTCCGAGCCAGAGTGCATAGCCCTCCCCCTGGTGGGAGTTTGGGCACTCTCCTTGGAATAATTTTCATCTCGATCGTCTTTGTGCAGATGGGTGAGAATCTTTTGAAAGAGAGCGTCAGACCACTTGTAGAGGGCTGACGAGAACCTTCTGGGATGGGAGAAGATTCATTGAGAGTCTCGATCACGGAGACACATTGATGATCTTGTTGGAAAAAATATTTTCAATGATTTGGTTCTTAAGTGTCAGAAATAGAGTAAAATAGGGGTATTTCTTGACCAATGAGTTTGAGCGGATTGCGGTTTCCCCATCCCGAGATGATCGCCATTTTGTCGACATCAGGTTTGCATTTCCAGTTTTGGCGGCAATGGCGGATGGGACTTATAGTCTTTTGAGGCGTGCTCGACCGATTACCTGCCGGATGTGCAAGTTTACTATTATGCACATGCGTATCTGCGGTACTTGACCGGACGAAGGATCCTCCCAAAGCAAATTCTTTATGGCGGGTCTTCTCAAGAAATGGGGGCGAGATTTACCCATTCCCTGAGTTGGTGATGAAGATATCCTGGAATTCGAATATTGAAGATCTTCTTGATTGATCTATCACAGATTGTCTTAGGAATCTTTGTTGAGGACTTTCTATTCATCATCCGGTCTTAGTTGAAAGCCCAACAAAGAGGTTTCCGATCTCCCGCTCTTCCCAGTGAGAAAACGTCTAATAGAAGAGGAAAAGGCGAAGAGGTGATGGTGATATCGATACGAAAAAAGTCGCCAGTAGTCGTCCCCAAGGATCTTCATTCGAGGGCGTGTTGAATCATTCTGCGTAGGTCGGCATGCGGTAACAATCCTTCTTGTTCATCATCTTTTATTTCCCATTTCCTTGCTTAAAATTTTTCTTATTTGAATCTTGAAGAAGCAAGAACTTGACTTCAAAATGAACATTGTGCTGAATGACTGGAATTCAGAGTTCGTGAAGGACAAGTTTCTCCATGGTGAATATAAGAAGCGATATGTGGAGAAAGTAAAAGAGATGTCCGTGTTGGAGAATCAACTTGATGAGTGGGACCGAGTTGGCGACTCAGCGACTTCTCTTTCTTTTTGGGAAGTTGGCGGACTCGGGATGAATTAGTGGAGGCAGAGGTTGGTTTGCGCAAAGGATCGAAGATCTTTTAGAAGGTTTCGTGTCTTGAGGCAAAGAACCGAGTTACGCTCCTTTCGAGAAAGAGGCACTTATCTCGGGTAGAGCGGATCACGGCCGTGGAGGACTTCAAAACTCATCCTTCAAGAGTATCATCTGAGGATCACGTTGAGGCCGGAGACCGTGTATGATAGAGGTGAAGGCTTTAGAGCGGATGAAGGCTTCATCCGAGGTTTCTTGAAGGGGACACGCTTGGCAAGGAAGTTGAGGTCCTTTCTCCTAATCAGACCCTTCTAGCGGCTTATTTCATCTTCATCATCGAGACCATCAAAACTGTGTAATTCCTTTATGTTTGCGTGTTGTATATTATTTACGGTTGATTGTACTTGTATGTTCTGAGAAATATTAACAATCCACAAAATTTGTTATTGAATATTTCGGAGTTGTGTGTCAAAGTGTACTTTCGAAGATAGAAGAGAAGATCATCGAATCCAGGATAATTTGATTACTAAGATCATTTGACAAACTTGACGCATATATTTATAGAGGTTCTCTTAACCTCTCGATCTATCTAGGTTGTGCGGATGATGTTAACTGTTATGTTGCAGGGCGGTCTATAGAGGATTGCCAACTTATCAGGTTGTTTATCGGTTACTCGGATCGATGGAAGATCGGTCAATTCGGGATCGATCATCTTCTGATATAAGCGTATCTCTTTTTAAAATGCAAGCAGCAAGAAAAAGTCACAATAAGTATGAGAACTTTAACATAGATAGAAACATAAATCAAACACCTTGATGCCAGGTTGGACAATAAAATACGAAACAGTATCGATAAATGTTTAATTCGATAACAACAATTGCAATACCAACATACGATGATAATGTTTTCGCATTCACTAGAATAAAAGTTGATACATCCTGGTACCGGAGGTTTGTAGCATTCAGATGCGTGGGAGAGTCTTCCCCATACTATCCTTAAGCTTAAGCGTGCTTGATTTTAGACACCACCACATGCAACCGGTGAGAGTTTGTTACATTTTCCTTTTCCGAGACTTCGAGGGAGGTCCCCAGATATTGGTCTTTACCCTTCGGTTGAAACCTCGAGCAATCCTTTGTTGATAGGAAGCCATTCGGAGTGCCGACATGTCGCGGGTCTCTTGCAGGAGATCTAGATGGAATCGAAGCTTATATCGTCGTTGTCATCAAAGTTATGGGTTCTGGGCTGGGACCCGATCGGCGGAATAACCTCGGTTCGAAACACGAGTTATGCGGCGTTTCTCCGGTGGGGTCCTTGATGTAGTGCGGTAAGCAAAGAACATTGGATAGTTCTTGACCCATTGTCCGGCGTGGTTCGGTCGTGTCTTTAGCCCAGTATTATCCTATTGGTGACTTACTGCGCCCATTTGCACGTGGATGGGATACATGTGTGGATTAGGGATATCGACTCTGGCGAAAGATGTGAATGTCTTTCACGTGAGCTGCGTCCCATTATCGGTGATGATTTTTCTTTGGAATGTGAAAGCGACAAATAATATTTTTCGACAAATTGCTTTAGATGGTGATTTTGGTTCTGATCTTCCACCCACATTGAAGTAATCAGCGGCCAAGATTATGAATTTTCGTTGCCAGTGGCAATGGGAAAGGGTCCCATTATATCGATCCCCATTGAGCAAGGGCCAGGCTCTATGTGGTGAGTTCTGAGATGGTGTATGAGTGAGATTGGAATGTAGCGACACTTGTTACACTTCTTTACAAACTCAATGCGTCCTTCTTCATTGTAGGCGGTAAAACCTTGCCTCATGATTTTGAGGGAGGGCTTTTCCTCCCAAATGTTCACCACAAATTCTGAATGAACCTCTCGCATTGCATAGTTAGCCTCAGAAGGTGGTAGACACTTTAAGTAGGGCCCTAAGGACCTTGTAGAGTTAGTCACCGATTATGGTGAAGTTCGGTGCTCTACGTGGGAGGCATAGCATCGGTGGGGTGGCAGGCCGCTTTGAAGAAAGGACATGATGGTCAATCCATGAAGATTCTTTTGGGTCCTCAGATTGTATCACCCGAGGGCCTTGAATCTTGGGAAAGTGGATGTCCTCTATGTATTTTCTCTTGAAAAGATCTCATTGTTGTTGTGGCTAACTTGGAGAGGGCATCACGCGTGTTCGCTCCCTTAGAATATGAGTTATCGATGGGTCTCGATTACGGCAAGAAGTGACTTTGCCAAAACGGCTGCGGATGGATGATGTAGTCTCCTTCAACTGTGAGGCCACAGTGTGTAGATAGTTCAGACCTCATCAATGGCGAGCCAGTCCTACGAGGGCCTCGTACTCGGCGACATTATTGGTGGCGGAACTTTAGTGAAGCTCTAAAGTTATTTTACTTGGGAGATAAGCAAAATTTGCTCCCTTTAGGAGAGCTGTCCATTGATTTGTCATGGAGTGATGAATGATCTTCGGTGGTGATGGGATGGTACATTCTACAAAAGTCGGCGAGCACTTGTGACTTTATATCGGGGCGTGGAAGAAAATGGATGTCAAACTCTCCAAGCTCGACCACTTCATCAACCTTCCGGATATAGATCGGGCTTTTGCATAGTTCTTAATGGAAGATGAGTGTAGATGTTGATGGTGTGGGCACGAAATGTTAATTTTAGATGCGCGAGAATGCATATATGTCTTATCTCTGGTGGATAGCGTCCTTGATTCGAGAAAGGATTTTCTTGACATAGTAAATGGGTGGTTGCAATGAATTCTCCTCACGTATCAGCACGGAGACTTACGGCATGAGAAAAGCGATAGATAGATGACTTCTCTCCTTGGATAGGCTTTGATAATAGAGGGGGGGAAGCTAAATAGACTCGAAGTTGCTCAAAAGCGATCGACATTCATTTCCATTTCGTGCACCCTTAAGATTTTGAAGAATGGTAGATACTTATCTCTCGGCGGGCCAAGAATGATAAAGCGCAATCCTTCCGGTCAAGCGTTGGACTTCCTTGATCGTTCTTGGAGGTGACATGTCCTTGAGTGCTTTTATCTTCTCGGGGTTGGCCTCTATCCAGAGTGACCATGAAGCTAGGAATTTCCAGGAAACTCCAAAAGCACTTGCTTGGGTTGAGCCATCTTGTAGTGTCGAAGAATGTCAAAGTATCCATTGCGGTCGAAATATCTTGTGATATTTCCAAGCTCTTCACATATCATCAACATACACCTCCATATTGTGCCTATAAGATCCTTGAAGATCTTATTCATAAGGCGTTGATATGTTGTTCCAGCATTTTTTAGTCCGAATGGCATGACCTGATAGCAGTATAGTCCTTTATCTGTTTGAAAGAATGTTGCTTCCTCATCTGTTTTGTTCATCTTGATTTGATTGTAGCCAGAATAGGCATCCATGAAGCTTCGACATCGATGTCACGCATCAACTAGTTGGTCGATCTGAGGAAGGAGAAGCTATCTTTTGGGCATGCGATTAAGGTATTAGTGATGCACATTCTCCGAGAGCGTTGGCCTTCTTGACTAACACTACGTTAGCCAACCGTGGGGTAGTAGACTTCTCGAATGAACTTGACTTCCGAAGTTTGGTGATTTCTTGTTCTATGACCTGTCGTTGAAGCGAAGGTTCTTTTCTTACGTATCAGGCTTGTAGGTTGAGTCAACTTTGAGGAGTGCGTAATGACTTTAGGGTCAATGCCAGTATCGGCTCAAGATATCTTGATTTTACGAGAAAATCTCATTATTCGATTTGATCGGTAGGCGACGATCCCACCTTCACCTTTCGATGGATCAACTTACGAGATAGGAAGACAAATTACATCTTCAAGCTGGAGAAGCCCTTTTCGGAGGCATCCTCATCGTAGTCGTTCGATGTTGAGGTTCGTGGCGTAAATGGTGGGCTTGCTTGATATCGTGTATCTGACGATTCCACTTAGCCGATGGTGTCGGAATTTCATCTTGAGGTGAGAGCAGGTGTGTTGAATATATAGGTCTCCCAAATATTGCATTATGCGGACTCGGACTTGACTACAATAAATTGTATCAAGTGGGTTGCGTGTCGGAAATTCTCCAAGAGTTACGGGAAAGGCGATTGTCCCTTCCACTAATGGTTGATTATCAAATCCATACGTGGGGCGCGGGTTGAAGCTTCTCTTCTATACCCATGCTAAGGAAAGTGGGTAAAAAATATCAACCGAACTCCCATTGTCGATCAATATCCTTTTAATATTGAAGCATGGATCACCTTGATGACAAGGGGATCTTGATGTGGGATGAAGCCCCCTAGATCTAAATCATCAAAGGTGATAGAATGGTCAAGAGACTTCTTGACTTCGGCTCTTGAAGGCGGCAATGAATATTTATTTGGCTGCGGCCCTCCGCAATTATTTCTATCTCTCCGCTTGGCGGTTCCTTTATTTGTTGCCCCGCATTTCTTTGGGGGTTGGTTTTGTATAAAAGGCCTAGATACCCCACGGCGTATTAGTCTTTAATCTCCTCCTTATTGGTGGCACTCTTTGGTGTGTGCCCTATTTCGGTGAAAGTGGCGAATTTCTCTTGATTTCCAATTCCAGGGCTTTAAAGGTGCGGCCACTTGGCTATCCTCTTCTGAATAGCCGATGAGGATGTTGCATGGCGTGTTGAGAGCCGTATATTTCCTCTCGATTGAGTCATCGGTCTTGAGGAGGTTTTGGGGGAGGTTCTTTCTTCTTTTTTGAGATGTTTGAACATCACCTTTGGGAACCTTCTTTCTTGGTGGTTCAACGATGAAACCGATAGCTCGTCGAGATTTGTGCCTCTATTAGGTGGACCAGTCAGGAATGGTCTCCGCATTAATGATGAATAGAAGTATCTGGCAGGTCCTCAGAAACGCCATCAAAGTTTTGGATCTACTCACGGTATCTGCGGGCTTGAGAGAACCTGGAAGTATTCTTTGAGGACTCTCCATGGACGGATTAGGAGATGTGATGAATCCACGATGATTCTCTTGTTGTGAGGCTACAAAAATCGAGCTCTCCAAATGATCGGACGGAACCCCGGCGAATAGAACCAAAATGAGCGTCCTTTGAGAGTGGGAATACGACACAAAGTCAATTATGTGCATGATCGTTGAAAGTGATCGATATGCTCGGATCGGTTGTGCCATCGTAAGGGTCCATCTTTGGGAAGCTTGAATCTCGTCGGTATTGAGATGATCTCGGCCGGGGCGAGTTTTGGAAGAGCGGCGGGAATGGATCATTGATTGTTCAGAACTCTTCACCGTGGTAGTTCATCGCGTATAAGGTGGCGTGGAGTTTCATGGTGGACCATTTGTGGGGTGAGTAGCGGTATCGAAGTTCGACATCGGATGTGGTGCCAAGGGTTCTCTACTTGTTGATCCGGCATTCCGGGTAATCATTCTCGAGAAAATCGATTATCTTTGAGCCGTCGAACACAGCTCTTCCAGGCGTGTTGGAGCGTTTTGCGGTCCTCTGCGAGTCGAAGAATTTCGTTCGGGAATCCTCCATCCGATCTTCCAAAGAGGGCGGCGGACCCTCACACAGGGGTGGTATGTAGAAGTGTTGGAGACTTGGCGTCCTTGATCACGAGAATGAGGAGGCGTTGGGCGCAAACCCGTTTACCAACCATATTGGAGATATAGCAATGGGGAATTATTTTTCCCACGGCGCCATTATGCGTCTTTGAGAATTTTATTCCGTAGATCGAGATCTTGTAGCCAAAATTATCAACACAACCTGGCGGATATGAACACGAGGTTATCATTGGAAAACTTAAGGAAAAACTACGGGGCCTTGCCGATCGTAGAACTTTCCATGTGTTCAAAGTCCTTCTCGTTAGTTGAGAAGAAGGTGTTTCTGAGGAAACAATATTCAGTGTAGAAAAATACAATGTCAACTCCAACCCAAGGAGAAGTTTCCCAAAAGCGGCGAGGCGATCTTACGGGGAACCTCTTGATCTTGAGGGAAGCGGCATGTCTTTTCTAGTCCTCACGGGCGATCTCAGGCGAGCTCACGATCTTGGTGGTGGCGGTGGTGATAGATCGTCGAGGTTGGTGTGGTTCTCGAGCTCTCGGTCTTCAAATCGATTCGGTCCCCTCTAAGGTGAGAATGAAGCTCTATTTATAGATTTTTTGGGAGTGGCTTGTAAATTTGTGGAAAACTCCAACCACTCCCATCGGACGGCGAGTCGATCCCAATCGACGGTGTATTTTGATGATCCGTGCCTTGATGTGAATTGGGTGATCTTGGATTCGTTGGATTCGTCTTGACGCTCGATCATTATAAATATGTCGATTTTGGTGACCATTTGGCGGATCAAGATCCATTTTCATGCTCGATAGCTTTCATTGATTGAGCTTCGGATCGGACTATGCTTAATGTTGCTATGTTAGTCTCATTGAGGCGATGATTTATTTGTAAGTTTCTGAAATCGGTGATTAGATGAAGCATTTACGAAAATGCCTTGAGATTAGTGCATGATTAATTTTAGAGGATGTATCAATTCTCATGTAAGTTCATAAATAACAAATAATGAGAAATATATTATAATATATTTTAAGTAGAAACAACATTTGATTGCTTAGAAGCAATGCATTTGATACAATTTAAGATACACAATCATAATAGTTTAAATGATTTTTTTTTATATTTTATAGGTCATTCATATTTTCAAATATTTTACTTAATTATTAGTCTACTTATATTTGTTCAATAATTCAAAATTCTAGTTTTAATTTATTTAGCATATTTTTAATTTTGCTATCCATTTCTTTAAATCTTGATTTTGCCAATATTTCTTATCTTTTGCCAATATTATGTTTTCAAGTGCATTATTGATTAATTGGCTTCTAACTAAAAATTGATCATATTCATAATTCCCAATGCACCAATATCTTTTTTTTTTTAAAGAGATTTACATACATATCACACAACTCTTATGTATTTATATATATAATATCTAAATTTTAATATTTACATATATAATATTTAAAATTTTAATATCACATCAAAAATATTACTTTGTATTATTTCTTTAAAGTTGAATATATTTTTTTAAGAATAAGAATTCATAAGTATGTAAATAAAATTTTAGATGTTAGATATATAAATATATAAAAATAATGCGGTAGGTATATAAATTATTATCTTTATTAGAAGATGTTTTAATTAGTGTTATAATTTGGCAAAAAAAAAGTGTGATAAGTTTTAGGAAGATGGTAGAAGGTGGTAAGATTTCATGTGCTTCGTAAATAAAACTATCAGCATCATCATTACACAAATTTGCTAATGTCATTCAGATTATAATTACATGTATATTATCCGAAACTTGTTTATTTATAAAATTAATATATAAATTATTTTTAGACATATTAAATATCACATTTTAATTAAATTACAATATATGAATATCAAAAGCCAATAAGAAATATTTTTATATGAAAAATTCTAGAAAATAAAATTTTTAAGGCTAAATTTTTACATTAAGCCTAATTAAAACTTTAATTAACTAAATAAGTACAAAAAAATAAAAAATTTAAAAATAGATAAGACGTTCAATGCTCAGCTAAATTTTTTTAGCACAATCTCGATTTTTCCCGTGTCGGACTCATCTATTGAGTGAGCATATTGTTGGAAACATAAATTCACGACTTTCATGTTGATTTTATCATTCATCATTAAATTGGGGGGCAAATGAACAAGTGTTCAAAACTACATACTTCGGCTCGATTATTATTTATATTCATTTAACTAATTGAACGAGCTTGAACACTTTTGTAAATACTTGATTGCTAAATGAACAAGCTTGAATAAGTTATTATTCAGTTCATTTATGTTCATGAATAATATCATTTAAAGCTCAGCTCCTTAAAAGCTCAAACTAAATTAAAAGTCCATAAATTAAACGATACTGTATAAGATTATTAATGATATTATATAAGGCTCAATTAAGGCTCGATTAAGGCTTGATTAAAGATCATTTATTTCATTAAATGAGTTGTTTGTTAAGATGCTTGATAAGCACAATAATCGAAGCTGAACGAACAGATTTTTTAAACGAGTTCGAGCTTGACACCATCCTAAAGCTGAATCGAGCTCTGAATCAGAATAAACAAACAAATGAAAGAACAAGCCTGCCGCTCGGCTCATTCATTTTAAATAGCCTTTTGCAAACGCTTGCGTCGAGTTAAAATTTTTGGCACAGCCGCAAAATTTTGCTTGTTTCGGACTCATTCGGTGTCGGAGTTGAGTGAACTTAGTATCGTTAGAAACGTAACAAAATTCTCAACGACTTTTATGTTGACAAAAATCAGCGATTCTAGCTCAGTAGGCCGCAGTTTGTGCCAAAATTTTTAACTCTGTACCGCAATTTTTGCGAGTGTTTACAAAAACTGTGGCTTACTGAGTTGGAATCTTTGATTTTTGTCAACATGAAAGTCGTGAGGAATTTTTTATGTTTCCAACGATTCTTAAATCTCAATTTGACGGATAATCGAATCTTGAGGTAATTTTTTTTATTTTAAAACTGTAGTCAGTTCATGACGGCGACATTGGCGTGGATCAATCAAATCGTTCAATAAGTGACTATGGTTATTTTTAAATTTATTTTTTATATTTATTTAGCTTATTAAAATTTTAATTAGACTTAATATAAAAATTTAACCAATTTTTAATGAACTTGAGTGCTTCACCAATAAAGAGTTATAATTTTAGAGAAAAAAAACTTGTTTTGCTTTTATTACAAATACAAAATTAAATCATTTTGACATCTAATAAAGTGAGTACATATTTACCAAAGTGGATTTCAATGTAAATACTATTTTTTATATTTTTTTAAATCAATGTAATGAGAAATTCACATTTAAAATTCATAGATAAACTTGAATTCTAGATCTTTTGATTGAAAATAAAGCTATTAACTATTAGTTTATTTGATTGATTAATTTTAGTAAAGAATCGATAAAGAATTGATATAAATTACTTTTTGGTTGAAATTATAAATTTATACATTTTGTTTGTGAATCATATAAAATAGTGAAAATAGGCGTTAATTGGGAGTCTGTTACTGAGCGCAGTATGTGGGACCGATTGTATGGTGGCAATGGCGGCAGAAATGATGGCGTACGGCGATGCGGCCATGGAGCGGCCAGCGAAGCTGTGAATACGGTGCATGAAAAGCAATGCGTGGCGGTGAAAGCGAGGCTATAGAGCGACCTGGCCATCACTTACATCAGTATTTGAATTGATTTGGTAATTCTATACACACTCTTTTCTGTATTTGAAATAAATTTTACTTTAAACCAAAGCGTAGAATGTATATGATATTATATTATAAAAAAGATATAAAAATAAATATACATATTATGAAGCATCTAGATGTGAATCATATATTTATTTATTTTAATAAATTTTTATCAAATTATTTTTCATCAATATAATTGAGCTATAAAAAAAATAATTGATATTAGTCATTAGATTCCAACGTGTCCACAAAATGTAGCCTAATTAAGGAAAGATAGATTATTACGTGTGGTGTAATAATGTAGCTCTATGCTTTAATTTTTATAATATAATATTATATAATGCTAGATCAATATATAGTTATTATATATTAATTATAAAATAATTATGTATTATTATATATTAGAGTAAAATAAAATAATTATATACATATTAATATATAATAATAAATATTATTTTATAATTAATATATAATAGTTATATATTAATTGAATATTATATAATATTATATTAATGATGTATTAAATAAATATCATATAATATTATATTATTGAAATTAAAGATATAAAATATATATTTGAATTCAACATTTAATAATTTTTAGATTAATTTATATATATATATATATATATATATTACATAATTTTTATATTTTTATAATTTTAATTTATATATATATATATATATATATATATATATATATATATATATATATATATATATAATATCATAAGTTTTAATATCATAATAAAAATATTATTATTATTATTACTATTATTATTTTGAAATATAATTTTTAGATATGAAATTTTTAATAATTAAATATATAATTTTAAATATTAAATATATAAATATTTTTTATATGATATGTATGCAAATATTCTTAATTTTTATTCAGTAAAACTGTAAAAGCATAAAATTTGATCTTCTGCAACGGCGCTTCAGCCGCTCCTCGAGAATCGTATTCTCCTGACAGTACTTTGGTAAATTTAGTCTGAAATTCTCAAACTATCCCTCTTTGACCGCTGATCAATATTTATTCTTCGAACAAGTTTGAGGGTAAAAACGTAATAGAACTTTAACTCCAATGAGGGGATTTTCGGCCCGTAGCGAGCTATACGCCAATTGGTGATTGGGTGCATGAAACGCTACAGGATATGGGAGCACGTGACCCTGACAATAGTTCTTTAGTCTGTTGGGTCCCACCAGATTTATGTGGTCAGTTCTGCAGTTCTGTACTAAAATCTGAGAGTCCAACGCTTCGCTTTTAGGTTTTTTTTGCCCTTTACTTGAGACCTAATCGCCCGAAGCCCTTCATTTTAATTGCCGGAAAAAAAGAATGCTTTATTAAAAAAATTTTATATTTAATGAATATAAAATATTTAAATTATTTTATTATTAAAAATTTTACATACATATATTCTTATTTAATCACTTATCTATCATTTAAAATTTAATTTATATATATATAATACTCTAATCTTAAATATTACATCAAAAATATTATATTCACTTACATTTAAAAATTAAAAATGCTTTTTTAATTCTTAGAAATTATTAGATATATAAATATCAAATTTTTAGATATTAGATATATAAATACATAAAAATTTTATGATATATATGTAAAATTTTCTTTATTATTTAGTTAAAATTTTTATAAATATAAGTATTTATTTTTTATTATTTAATAAAGTGAATATAATATATTGTATTTGACTGATGAGAAATAACTAATGGAGATAAGCTTAGGTTCGACAATACGCGATGACAACCCGTGATAGTTGTTAGAGATGGCAGTTGATAGTGAAAGAAGCCAACGATAATTAGCATTAATCTTTTATAGTGAAAGATGCATTTAAAAATTCATTTAAATTGAAAGAATTTTAAATACACCATAAATTATCAATTCAATGTATTCAGAATGCACTCAAAATTTTTAAAACATTTGCTTTGCAATATCCAAAAAAAATCACTGTAATTTTATAATATATTAGTAATATAAACAATCATTTCAAATAATCATGAGTCATTAATAAAGAGGCTCTTTATATTCCTTAATTTTGATACTGTTATGGATTTTCTTTTCTTATTTGCTATTGACTTTTATATTCAAAAGTATTTTAAAGAAGATCATATCATTATTATTGAGATTTTTTATGATGAATATAATGTTAAAAATTATACATACTATTTTTGGACAAATATATTCTTTTAAAATGCCAACTACCGGTGATGGATCCTCATCGCCGATGTAATCGTCATCACAATTAACCGTCATGCATTGCCACCGATCACATCGACCGTCGCCCGCTGATCATCTTGTCGCCATCGTTCGCGGTCATCACCGCCGACGCCGGTATCGCATGCGTCTGCGGTTTGCCGCTATGGACCGTTGTATTTAATGGTCATCGGTCACCGCCGTTATGGTCATCCCGTCATTTCACGACGCAGTACCTGCCGATTGCCGCCGCTGGCTCGCCGATTATTTGCCCGTGCCGTTGTCATTTGCTGGTTATTATCGGCCGGTTATCGCGTAACCATCGTCGCCGGTCATCCCGATTCGACGATTGCCATCGACCACCATTTGGTTGCCCGCTGCGTACCGGTCATTACGGTTATCGCCGTCAACCATTGTCGGTCATCCCGGCCGGCTACGCCCGGTCATACATCATTCTCGCCGGTTTGGCTGCCGACCACCCCTTAACCTCGTCAATTTATACCATCATGTCATCAAACCGTCTTTGGTTATCATCGCCGTCGTTGATCGCGCTAACTATCATTGTTGGTCATGCCGCCATGCCATCTCATCATCACCTGCACCGTCGGTGCTGCCGATTCACCTCATTGTTCACCATCATCTACTACCACTAGCAATTGTTACACTCTAATCATGACTATATAGCTATTGTTGCCTAATTTTGAGATTTTTATTGTCAGTCATTCTCATATACAATTATGTAATCCTGTTATCGGAAAAATTTTGTACTCTAAAACAGATACATAGTGAAAGATTTTACTGGGTTAGGCCCCCATAATTTTTTCGCTCTTTTCAAGATTTTTTCACGTAAAAATTCTGGAGTTTTCTTATTAATTTTTCAAACATCTGTGTGTATGTTAGATTCCGTAATAAAGCTAAGGCGTAAACTTTTACTCTATCGCAACTGATTTTCTAGCCTGCAACAATAATAACTACCAAATTTTTTAATTAGTAGCTTATTTTATAACAATTATATTATTATATTTTTATACCACTATAACTATCTCAAATATCATTATCAAATCGAAACTTTCTCTTTGATGCCTCTCTAATTCAAGTTTCAGAAAGCTCACCTATTCGTTCTCATAGAATCATCTGCATTATTGGTAATGAACTCCATCTTTGGCCAAAACAACACAGATCTCACAGCCACCTAAGCCCAATATAACAAAATATGACTCTTCAATGGTGACCTACACTGCCATCCAAGAATCCAAAAATAAAGGCAACAAAGACTCGAGATTCGACAAAGATGCAAAACTAGAACCAATAAAGGAAAGCAAGGTTGCTGAGTAGGTCACCAGGATGAAGTTCGTCTGGAAGAAGAATTCTTCAGGCAATAATGAGGATTAACTCAGTTAAAGCCAAAAATCATCATCGTCTAGGGAAACCAAAAATCCACAACGAAAAATCGCACAAAATAACCAGAGAAGCAACCAACAGCAGTAGGAGGACACAAAGATTCAAAATTCTTCCACTGCTCCAAAAGTAATCGAACAGGAGCCGACCAACTTGATTTAAACTTCCATCTCCTCAACTTAAAAGCAATCTGGGATTTGATTTGGGAAATCAAACCAGACATGGGGAGAACATCATGAAGATGATACCTTCGATTTTGTTCCTTCAAAATATGATAAATTGCCATAGCAATGATAAGATAACTTAACCTCTTCAGGGCTTTATGTTCCAAGTCAGAAGAGGAGCTAAGCGCTTGTGGCAAGGTCATGTCCAAAAGGAAAAAAGAGCCATTGGGCAAAAGATGCCTAATCAAAAACATAGAAAAAGAACATTAAAAAAAAAAGATGAGCATGAGTTTCATTAGTCCCACTGCAGAAACTACAAGGGGTATTAGAGCCCAAACCCGTGGCAGAGAAAACGTCTAAAGTCTTAAGACCTCCCAGGAAAGTCATCCAACAAAAAATGGCTTGATTAATAGTCATTCCTTTAAACCATATTTCATCATGCCAACTAACTATAGGTAAGTTATCAAAAATAAAGAGTTTAATTAAGTTAGCTGAGATATTATTATAACCCTTCCAAAGAACAGAGTCACCCTCCAATGAAACAGGAACTCTCCAAATTTTGTCAAAGCATAAAATAGATATAATTCTTAAACCTTTTGGAAGATTCCATTTCCCATTAAGAAGAATAACCCTCAATAGTGCAACAGGCGGCCATTTGAAAATAGAGAAACAGTCAGGTCCTATAATCTCCAATAGATAGTGACCCCCACACCAAGGGTCAAAGTAGAGAGAAAAAGTGAAATTGTAGCCCACCCGGAAGTCCAATTTATCTCGAAACTTGGCAACATAAGACTTCAGATCCTTCCAAAGAGGAGAGGAGTGAATGTGGGTACTTATTTCAGAGAGAGCCATATCTATTAAAGAGGTAGGAAGCCTAGACAGATGAAACATTGAGTAATTTTAAAAAAAAATTGACCTTACAAATAGAATACAAGGTGAAACAAGAGTTAAGGCCTGTACCACCCCAATCCTTAGATAATGTGGTCTTAGCCCAAGATATGGTGTGCAACTTCTTACTCTCTCCACTATGATAAAAGAAATTTAATGTTAGGAAATTAATCTTGTAATAACACCCTTAGGGAAAGCAACCAATCTGAACCAGTATGAAAGGAGGCTATTAATAGAGGATCTGATCAGTTGAAGCCAACAACTAAAGGAAAGAAGTTTACTCTTCCAACCAGCCATCCAATTAAAGAGCTTATCAACTAAATAATTGAAATGAATAACCTTTAAAGGACTGGAAATCATAGGGAGCCCTTAATAAACAAAAAAAAAAATTGGCCAAATTAACATTAAGAACTCTACAAAATTGATCAGCCAACCTAACTTCCCTCGAGAAACAGATTAGAGATTTATCACTATTAACCAAAAGGCCCATGGATGAATCCAGAAATTCAAGAGCATATTTAGGAGAGTCCACAGTTGAGACATTAGCCCTCCCCACAGCCAATAAGTTATTTGCAAATAAAAGGTGAGAAACTCCATAGTCTCTAGAGTAGAGAGGATTATAATTGAGGAGATTAACTTCTCTACCCAGAAAGCATGAGAATGAATCCATAGCCACATAAAAAAGAAAGGGAGACAAGAGGCACTCCTATCTTAACCTATTTGAAGATTGGAAAAAACCCATAATCTCACCGTTGAAGATAATAGAAAAGGGAACCTTAGTAATGTAGGCTTCGATCATCTGTAAGGAAGAGAGCGGGAAGCCTTTTAACCAGAGCCTATGCAGAAGCGATTTTCGATTGAGCATATCGAAGGCTTTCTTCAGGTCAAACTTAGCTATAAACCTCTCCTCAGAGTTAGAGGGGTTGAAGTCATTGCTGATTTTATGAGCAAGAGCAATATTTTCTGCAATATCTTCATTCTTGATGAATGCAGATTGGGATTTATGGACAATGGAATGAAGCACCTTACTGAACCTATTAGCCAACACCTTGACAATAACTTTGTAGAAAGTGTTGCACAGAGATATCAGTCTAAAGTCCGTGATCATATTAGAATGCTTAATCTTAGGAATAAGAGCAATAAGACTATGTTTAAAGAGACCCGACAACTTTCTTGTACGAAATAAAAAGTGGGTTGCTCTTAGAAATTGGCCACCAACAATGTCCCAACAAGAGGTAAAAAATTTTGCATTGAAACCATCAGGCCCAGGGGCTTTGTTCTCATTGATATTATGAATAGCAAAAATAATTTCAGCATCAATAATCTTAGAATCCAAATCTCTGATTTGTTCCGGTGGAAGAGAGTCCCCCACTGGAATGTCATGAGAGTCTAGAGAAGAGACATGCCCAAAATTAAACAAAGAATAGTAGAAGTTACTTATCTCTTTCGCAATGACGTGGGGATCCGATAGAATACCGTTGGAAGACTAAAGATAATGAATGGAATTGAAGTGTTTTCTATTTTTGATAAAGCAATAAAGAAACTTCACGTCCTCATCCGAGTTAGTTAACCAGTGGGCCTTAGCCCTCTGCCTAACCCACGTGTGTTCCTTAGAAAGAAGATCATGATACCTATCCTTCACGTCTTTGACAACTTTAACCAGGATGAGATTAACATGATCTCTATTTAGCTCCAAGAGAAGAATATCTTACTCCTTTTTGAGATAAGCTAATTGGACTCTAATGGATGAAGAATCACAGACTTGTTTTTTAAGAGCAGATCTAGTCATCTGAAGTTTTTTGGAAAACACAAAGAGAGGGTCTCTAGAAATAAAACCCGACCAAGCATTCTGTACAACCTCTAGGAAATTATCAAATTTAGTTTAATAATTCCTAAACATAAAATGAGATCTAACCAGAGATGGTTTAGAAAGGTGGATGATCAAGAGAGAGTAATCAGATGATAGAGGACTCGCTACATTATAGAAGGAAGAGGGGAATTGATCCAACCAGAAGGAGTTACACATCAGCCTATCAATATGAGAGACGATAGGGTTATCAATTTATTGGTTCGGCCAAGTGTAGAAAAAACCAGTACCAGGGAGATCCAATAAACCACAATCCTGCACGCAGTCCTTGAAGTCCATAGTACGATTTAAAAGGATTAGGTTCCCACCACTTTTCTCATTGCTATAAAGGACATTGTTAAAGTCTCTCATAAGAACCCAAGGGGAAGAAAGAGATGAATCAATACTTCTCAAAGAGTTTCACAGAAGCAAACAGTCTTTAGTGTCGTTATGGGCATAGATCCAGGTGATGTAGAAAGAAGAAGAACCAGGAAGGGTGATCTCACCATGAATAAACTGAGGAGACCGATCCAGAGGCTTAAAATAGATGAAGGAAGAGTTCCATTTAAGCCAAATACAACCCCCCATTACAACAATCAAAGTCATGGTAACTGTCCTCCACTAGAAAGAGCTTAGAACGATTTAAAAGGAACTTGTCACAAAGAGATTCTCTAGACATCTTGGTTTCAAAGAGGCAAAGGATGTCAAGCTTGTTATCCTTGATAAGTCTAACACAATTAGCTAGTCTGCTAGTAGCCAACAGACCCCGCACATTCCAAGCCCAATAGAAGCATTAATCATTGAGAATTGGAGGAGCATGAGGGCTCATTGCCCTTCTTCTTTTGATTGTGCTTTTAACCAGTATTCTACTGGGTAGCCTGGCTTGAATCCTGAGAACATTTACTAGGGGAAGAAAAGCTCTCAGAGTTCTTAGCCGTAAAGAGGCAATTTGGGGAAGTAGTAGCCGACCGAGTCAACACCCCATAGGAAGAGGAAGATGCAATAAGGTTATTAGCTGGGAGGTTATTAAGCAAGACATAAGTAGAAGGGTTAATAGCTTTTTCTAGGGAAGGAGAATTAATAGGTAACTGATTCAAGTCATTGATGGTTGAAGTGGAAAGGGGGAGGGAGGGATCTTGCTCGGGAATCTCAATAGAGGAAAGGTTTGGAATGTCCGTCTCCGATATAGAAGATATATCCGAGGGATCACGTTGTATAATAGACGGTCAGTTGGGGGGAACCAAGTTCTTGGGTAGAGGATGGGAACATCTACTCTTACTCCTACCCCTTCCCCGAGAACCAACCTTACTAGAGGGATTAAGAGGACAAGAAGAATGCTCGTGAGTAAAGGTACAACAATTTTGGCAAGCTGTAGGTTTTCAATCATAAAGAATTTCCTGATTGAATTTGAAGCCATTAAGGTTGATGGAGACAGATTTAGGAAGTGGAGAAGAGGTAATAATTTGATCACAGATTCATGCAAAAAAAATTCTGGACTCAGTGGTGGTTAGATTATCCATAGCTAAAGGGATCCCCACTGTGCTAACAACCTTGGAGAACCCAATCTTGTTCCAGCAACAAAGAGGGAAATTAGAAAATTTAATCCACAAGGGAATCTCAGAAACATGTTCCTTTGAAGGTCTAAAATTCCATGTCCATTTCTGAAAAATAAACAACCTTCCATTCAGAAAATAAGGTCCGTTGTCCCATACCATATCAAAATCCTCATGAGTTAATTCAATAGAACCCCTTTCATTAGGAAACTATAGAAAGGTCTTTCCCAAACCACGAGAGAGATAATTGCAGATTTTCTTCCAAAGTTCACCTGGGACTTAGAAGGGATGAAGGAAAGGGATAGGGATTTGCTCTTCTCGTTCTGGGAGGTAAGAAGATGCTTCCAGTTGCGAGAGTTAGGAAGAATAAGGTTCTCAAGAAGAGAACCCTTAGGAGTCATCCCAAGAATGGAGCCGATAAGAGAAGCAGATGAGAGAAGAGAAAAATTAGTTGAAATAGAGGGATTGAGCTCCATGGAGATCGACCAACCCATTGGGCAAGGGGAAGAGGGAAGGGGTGGCCCCCGGCAGAAGGCTGGAGGCCAAGGAGGGGAGAGTTAGCAAGAAGGAAAAGAAGGAAAATGAATCTAGCTGAAGAAAAAATCCAAAAGAATCACCTCACCACTGGGAACAACAAAACCCTGAGCTTTCAAGATTGCGTTAAAGAACACCACACTTTCCTTTTCATATGACTACTTCATTATCGGGAGGACTCCCAAGGATTTATGTTGTTATGTCATTATTTCTGGCTAATATTAATAATAATATATTTTTTTCATATTAAAAATTGTTGCGTGCTAGAAAACCAGTCGCGGTAGAGTGAAAGTTTACGCCTTAGCCTTGTCGATTAGTCCACAACACAGTAATTAATGAGCAAGAGACACCTAATTTTAACGTGGAAAATCTCAAAAGAGGGAAAACCACGGGCTACCAAGAAAAAGCTTCCACTATGTATCTATTTCAGAGTACAAAGTCTTCCGATTCGGATTATGTGAATTGCATATGAGAGGACCATCAACCCGTAACAATGATGTTGTAATAGTTGCCTGGTGGAGATGGGACAATTAGCGATGATGGTGGTGGATGACCGTCGGCGGTGTGACTGCTTGGAGGATCTTAAGAGCTTCTTCTTCCTCCTGTTTCCTCTTCCTGTTCTGACTCCCTTCTTCCTCTCTTCCTGACTCTTCCTCTTCTTCCTTGCGCAGATCGACGTGGGATCACACGGTGGTGACACGTCACAGCTGGCTCCTCCTCTTCTTCCGCCTCCCTCTTCATTTTCTTCTTTACCTCCCCTTCATGTGAGGAATGAAGGTCTATTTATAGATGGGAGGAGGGGTATTCTTGTAAATTCATGTAAAGCCCGCACCCCCCTCGACGGACGGCTCGTGATGAATCCTTCAATCATTTGATGTATTTTGAGCATTTGGATGCCCAAATGAAGTCAAAATTATGAGATCTTAGGCTCGTTAGATCCGGCTCGTCGAGACGCTCGATTTGACTATAAATACCCATATTTGAGAGCTGTTTGGGATTTAATTGATGTCCCAAAGATTCCAATGATATTTTAAGTGCTCGATCTCGACGGCTTTGACTCATCATATCGCTCGACATCAAGATTTGTGCTTGACTAGTCATATTTTGAGAGCCATATCGTTGCCCATTTTGGATGATCTTAATCATCAAAAATATATGCGTCAAATGTTCGAATTCTTCAACTAAACGCGGCCCATGAATATATATATTTGAGAGAATAAACCATCATAAAAATACAAAATTATGATTATGGAATAAGATCCAGTACTGGCATGAGATTTTGAGGTTATGGAGCTATTCGATACGTAAGTTTTCAGCGCTTCGGGACTGCTGGGCGCCGGCGCCGTTATGCCACGGGCTGGCCAGGCGTCTGCGTTCGGCAGCCCCAGCATACCCACCTGGTCGCGTCAAGCGCTGGTCAATTGGGCTGGTCGCTGGGTCGGTCAGGTCAGGTCGGTTGTCGCTCGCTGAGTCGGTCGCGACGACGGTCCGGGTCAAGATGATCCGTCGCTGACGGTCCCGTCATGATGCCGGTCGCTGACGGTCCCGGGTCGCTGACGACATGTCCCTCGGCGTCATAGTTCCTGGACCGTCAGGTCGCTGGCTATGTCATGTTGCTCATACCATGACCGCGCTTCCACAGACCCTGAAGGGTTTTTGAGCGTTTTGAGGTTTTTTGAGCCATTTTGACGCTTTTGACATTTTTGCTGAGCCGCTTTTTTTTTTATTTTGAAAGATTTTACCCTTTTGCCCCTGTGGGGGGTTATAAATACCCCCCTAGGGTGAGGGGGAGAGACACACCTTTCCCCTCTTCCTTTCTTCTTGAGTGAGGGTCCTTTAGAAACAATCAGGAAGGCGATCAAGAGGCGTTCAGGGAGGCGATCTAGGAGGCGATCTAGGAGGCGATCAAGGAGGCGATCAAGGCCAACTCGTGTGGTTCCGCCACGCGACCGTCTGGGTTGGGAGGATCAAGGCCCACGTGAGCCGTGGTTCGGCCACGCCACCCGTCCGCTGTGGAGGATCAAGGCCCACGGGCCGTGAAACCCGGCACGGCCACGCCGGACCCGGGTTGCGCGATCAAGGCCCATAATACCCCGTTGGCCACGCCGGACCGTCCGGGTTGGGATATCAAGGCCCACGCGTCGGAACGCCATACCACCGCACGCCCCGGGGAGGCGATCGCGCCACGATAATGCCGTCCGCCACGGCCAGGACCGTCCGGGCAGAGGCGATGACGAAGATGCTCGATGATGGTGGCCCGAGGATAACCCGACGATGGTGTGGTGACCGGCGGGATGCCACGATACGGCGCAAAGGACCGCAACGGTCGGGCCGATGAAGTTAGCGCAGACCTACCGAAGTGGTTAGCGCCGACGGTGGTCGACGCGCCGGCTCCGACTAGCACGTTAGAGATATAGTTGAATCCGCTGAGGATTTTTGACCCATCCGAGGTTATTTGTCAGAGTGTTATCTGATGACATTAACCCGTATGAAAGAGATCGCAGGAAGTCCACTGCGTTTTGACCTATCCCGGTTATTTGTCGAGTGTTTACGGCGACGCAACCCGATAGAAGAGGTCGCGGGAAGTCCACTAAGGACGATGGCCGGCAGTGGTGACCGGTTATAGCGGTTGGCGGCCAGGGTTCCGGTAGCAAGGACGGTCGACGTTAGAAGTTAGCGGAGTGACCGGCGACTATGGTGGTGACCGGCGAAGATTGCCGGTGATGGTCCAAATTGATAATTGATGTCGTTAACTTGCACGTTATGGATATAATTGAATCGAGGATTTTGACCCATCCGGTTGTTTGTCGAGTGTTATCCGGCGACATTAACGTGAGGGTACAAAGTTTTGACCTTTCCTAGGTTATTGGTCGGAATATTATTCGTCGACGCTAACCTGTATGGAAGAGGCCGTGGGAAGTCCACCAAGGACGTTTTGACCTATCCTGGGTTGTTAGTCAGAGTTTTTACTCGATGACGTTAACCCGTATGGAAGAGGTCGCAGGAAGTCCACCAAGGACGTTTTGACCTATCGTTAGTCGAAGTTTTACGACGCAACCTGATGGAAGAGGTGAAAGTCCACCAAGGACGTTTGACCTATCTGGGTTGTTAGTCGAAGTTTTACCGATGACGTTAACCCGTATGGTCGCGAAGTCCACCGACGCTGACCTATCCCGGGTGTTTGTCGAGCTTTTGCTCGCGATTAACCCGATGGAAGAGGTCGCAGAAGTCCACCGCGACGCTGACGGCGACCGACGCCGAGTCCCGATGATATGAAAGTGGTTACCGACGGGTGGTCACGAACCGGCGACGGCGGGTCGACGGCATGACCGACGCCGATAATGCGCGATGACCGCGACATGACCGGGCGATGATTGCCATGGTCGGCAGCTGGCCGCGGTAAGGTAGGCGACGATGAGGATTTTACTCATCCGAGTTGTTTGTCGAGTGTTATCCGGCTGACATTAACCTCGCGAGTACAAAGTTTACGCTTCGGGTTGTTTGTCGAGCTTTTGCTCGATGACATTAACCCGTATGGAAGAGATCGCAGAAGTCCCCGCGTTTGACCTATCTTGGGTTGTTAGTCGAGTTTTACCGATGACGTTAACCCGCATGAAAGAGGTCGAAGTCCACCGCGTGACCTATCCGGGTTGTTAGTGAAGTTTTACCGATGACGCTAACCCGTATGGAAGAGGTTGTAAGTCCACCAAGGACGCTAATCGGCGCCTAGGATGACCGACGATGATGTGGACCTACGGAGATTGGCGATGGTCGGCGATGACGGCGTGGCAGTTCGCGGACCGGCTGGTCACGTGGCTGCAATGAATCGGCGCATAACCACAAGACCGGCTTGGTTCGCATATGGTCTGCAAGAACCGGCGTTTAGTCGGCAATGGACGGCTACATTGTCAAGGTCGACCGGTCTGCGAATCGAACCGGCGTGAATGCAAGAAGCGCAACATGGGTTAATCGGTTGGCACGGCAGCAACGGCAACCGCTCGTGAATCGATGCATGAACCGGCGCCGGCTCGTCAGCGATGACCGCGACAATGGCGACGGCGACCGAAGATTGCGCATGGTCAGCTACGCGAATCGGCACGCAATGACCGAATATGCGGACCCATGGCGATTGCCAGCAAGCATGACCGGCGATGGTAGAAGCGGCGGGACCGGCTATAATTGGCACCGGCGGTGGCAGAATGTAATGGTTGTCGATTGGCACCGACGTCGGTAGCGCATGACCGGCCACAATGGTGATGACCGGCGATTATCGATGGTGGCGGCGCCGACGATGTGGCCGGTGTGGTGACCGGCGACGATGAGGATTTTTGACCCATCCGAGGTTGTTTGTCAGAGTGTTATCCGATGACATTAACCTGTGCGGAGTGGGTACAAAGTTTTTTTTTTTTGACCTTTCCTGGGTTGTTTGTCAGAGCTTTTGCTCGATGACATTAACCCATATGAAGAAGAGGCCGATGTCCACCAAGGATGTTTTGACCTTTCCCGTTGTCGAGCTTTGCTCGATGACATTAACCCGTATGGAAGAGGTCAGAAGTCCACCAAGGACGCTTTGACCTTTTGTTGTCGAGCTTTTGCTCGACATTAACCCGTATGGAAGAGATCGCAGAAGTCCACCAAGACGCTTTGACCTATCTTGTTAGTCGAGTGTTTACGATCAACCCATATGGAAGAGGTCAATAGTATGATGAGCCAAGCGAGTTGACTATTGATCTTTGCCTTTCATCGGTTTTGACTTTATCTTTTGAGATTAAGAGTTGCCCCCGCCCAATCAAGGAACAAAGTTTGATGAATCTTCATTCTTCGCTGCTCTTTAAAAGCGAAATGATCCACCTCGATGGTGGTTTTGATCTTGTTGGAAACTGGTTGTCATACAAGATGAATAATGGAATCAGTTCCCAGACGCCAAACTGCATGTGCTAGAAAACCTAGAGTGAAAGTTTACTTTAGCCTTGTCGATTAGTCCAAAGACACACACGTAATTAATGACAACAAGAGACACCAATTTTAACGTGGAAAATCTCAAAAGAGGGGAAAACCACGGGCTAGCAAAAGCTTCCACTATGTATTTGAGTACAAAGTCTTCCGACACAGAAGCAGCATACAGAGAGGGACCATCAACCTGTAACAATGATCAGTTGTAATAGTGCTAGGTGGAGAGAGGGACAATTAGCGATGATGGTTGATGACCGCCGAGTGCAGACCTTGTTTGGAGGATCTTAAGAGCTTCTTCTTCCTCCTTGCTTTTCCTCTTCTTCTGTTCTGGACTCTTCCTCTTCTTCCTTCTGGACTCTTCCTCTTCTTCCTTGCTTGGGCTTGGCAGGATCGCCGACCGTGGTGGTGATTAATCGTCGGCGGTCTCCTCCTTCTTCCTTGTTTCCTCTTCATTTGTTCTTTACTTCATGTGAGGAATGAAGGTCTATTTATAGATGGGAGGAGGGGTATTCTTTTGTAAAGCCCACCACCCCTCCTCGACGGACGGGATGAATCCTTCAATCATTTGATGTATTTTGAGCATTTGGATGCCCAAATGAAGTCTAATTACGAGATCTTAGGCTCGTTAGATCCGCTCGTCGAGACGCGGACTATACCATATTGAGAGCTATTTTGGGATTTAATTGATGTCCCAAAGATTCCAATGATATTTTAAGTCTTGATCTCGACGCTGACTCAAAATCATATCGCTTTCGATATCAAGATTTGTGCTTTGACTAGTCATATTTTGAGAGCCATATCAAAAATGAGTGCTTTTTTTACTTTATTTTTTTTTAATATTCTTCTTGCTGATCAAAGAGACTAAAGAAGAAGGATATTATATCCTCTCATGCAGACCAGAGATAATCATCAATTTTGCAATGAGACTATTTAAGACAAATGAGAGAAACTCATTGAATATAGTAAGAATATGCTCCATTGTTTGAGCATAAATTTTTTGCAGACCTAGCATGATTCTCGCATTTTATAGCCAATTTTATGAGAAATATTTCAGCCTAAATCTAAGCATTTTTTTATTGAGAAATTCTATAGGATTTATGCTCCATTAAGATTGAAATTGGTGGTTTTAATTTTTTTAGTTAGAATATATGTATAAAAAAGATTATATATATATATATATATATATATATATATATATATATATATATATATATATATATATATATATATAATCATTAAATATGATTATTCATAGTCATTAAATATAATTATTCATATATGGTGGTTTTAAAAAGTTTTCAATTGATTATTCATAGCATTAAATCTATACATGTAAAATCATTTAGATAAAATTATTAGGTTTATATTATAAGTATGAATTAAATTTATGTAGTCCACATTCTAATAATAATATGTATTTAATATTCTATTTTTTATTATTATTATTATTATTATTATTATTATTATTATTATTCTATACATAAATAAATTTAACATAAAATTTTGAAAAAGATAAAATATTTTTTTTATTTTTTATCATAAAAAAATAAATAAATGATAAATAAATATAATAAATAGAATTTTTTAAAAATAATTTAAATAAATAAATCTTAAAATTTTAGAAGAGATACATGCCTCTAACACCCTCTTAAATCCGCATATGTCCATACACATCGAGGTTTGTCACACTTAAAAAGAGTTAGTTGAAAGATTAACCATTAACTTGCACTTAATTATTATTTAATTCTTACTTTAATATATTTTATTCAATTATAATGAGTTATTATGATTTTTCAATAAAATTTTGTACGTTAACATTCTCTCCTTTCTTACATTTAATTAAGGGGCTATTTAATTACCTAAAATTTTGGTATAAAATAAAGAAAATACATAAAACTTTTTTTTGTGTTTAGTATACTGCAAAGTAAAATTTTTAAGGTAATGTAATATTTTTAGAATACATTATAAAGGTCATTTTTGGTGTATTTAGAATTAGCCCGATTTGGATAAATTCCAAATATATAGTTCAATGTAAAGTGATATACGATCATGTCACTCTTCTCACCTCCCACCGTTCGCCACTGGATGGCCGATCGCCGATCATATGCAATCGCCACCTTCCGCCATCTTTGGCCACCGTCTTCCCACCGCTCGCAATCTCAAGAATACTTTATATTATATTTATTTTACACAAAAAAATAAATTTATGTATTTATAGAGTTTTTAATCAAATAATTCAAATACACTTGTATTTTTTTTACAATTTTTTAGGCAACAAAACAACCCCTAAATATTAATTTAGTATTAATTCCTATGCTTAGGGTGACGTTTAATCTTTTGTAATACATTAATGTCTAAGGTAGGTGAATTTGTGGAGTTAAGCTGTCATTATATATATATACATATATAAGAATTTGACTTTGAATTTGTCAAATTAATCGTCTTATTATATAAATTTAGCAATTAGTTGAATTGTTCTTGATGGCCAAAAATATGACCTTTTCACTGCTTGAGAGCCAATTTATCCACAAATCAAATGAATTCTCCGTTGAGCTGCGAAATATTAAAAGGACATAATTATTTTTTAACTTTAAAAAATTGACTATATTTATGATGTTCGTTTTCTAATAATTTTTTTCAATCCCTGCTTCTGTAAAATAAATTTTTTTGACCTTTTCTTGATGATAACTATTTATTTTTTTAAGGATTTTGATGAAAAAATATATATTTTTTAAAAATTATTTTAATTGTTTTTGGTGGAATAATTAATTTGAATATTGTCTTTGACTGCCATATTTAAAGATAATATAATTTGCAATGAATATCTTATATATATATATATATATATATATATATATATATATATATATATATATATATATATATATATATATATATATATATATATATATATATATATTTTAGCATTTAATTTTTTTTATTAAAAAAATAAAAAATTATTGTATACTCAAATATTTCAAGATTTCGGTTCAATTAATATCAGCATGACTTGAGACAACTCATTAGGGCTATAGTAAATACATCAAAAATATGTTAAATTCACAACCTAACCCCTTGAACTTATTTGCATGCATGCGACTTAACCTATTATGCTGACCATTTTGCTCAGTAAGTTGATGTTTCTTTTAACAAGTTGACAACTTTATATGATAAATTGGTGACTTCATCATACTATTTGGTAGCCTCACCCTAAACAAGTTGACCACTTTGTTTAATTAGTTAATGAATTTGCAATAAAAACCTTAGAATACCTTTTTTTTTTTTTTTCCCTCTTTGTATTCTATTTTGTAAATCTTGTGAGCAAGATGTATATATTATTCATGGATAAATTAACCTCGACTTAATAATTATCGTATAATCGATATATGATAGATGATTGACTTATGAATCTACAATCAATTATAGTGGATGATGGAGTCTTGAGAATTAAGATGTTCCCATGAAAATGTTGCATTTAACTTTCAATTATAAGGATTTGGCTTCACCATGTTCATGTTCTTTGCTTTAGAAATATTTAGGATCCATTTTATAGGTTTTATAAAGTAGAAAGTTCTAAGAAAAATAACTTTTTGAAAAATTATTCTGCGTATTACAAATAATTTTTTTTAAAAAAAAAATTCGAACAACGACTTTCTAACATTCATCACATTCTAATAATTATGGTCCTTAAAAGTAGCTTTTCACCAAAAAAATTGTTGAAAAATAGTCAAAAAAATTTGCAGCCAAAGGCAGCCGGTTATATATGATTACTTTTTTAAAAAATAAAGCAGTCAGAAAACTGTCTCAAATGTACTCTTAAATGTGATAAGCAATCTTACATCAATTTGATATTAAAGCAAGTGTCAATCCTAATTTAAACTTTTTTAGTTCAATCTAAGTATTTGTAGATTTTATAGGTGTCAATTAGCTTTATTAGATAAGGATCTCAAAAGTTATTATCAATATTTTATATTCTAACTCTTCCTACATCATAATATAATCTCATCAGACTTAGGGGAGAAAAATAGGCTCCAATTCAGCCTATAAATTTTTTTTCCTCCTAATGTGAGAAAATAAATCTCCCATTAACGTGAATTTATTAAAAAAAAAGTTGTTAAGTCGATCAATCCGACAGCAATATAGATTTTAGCATTAACCTTTCTTGAACCACTACATGTGTCAGACGCAATATTTAGCACAATTTAAATCCCTAAATCAATTTTAATTAAGCTAATGAACAGCTTTAATCACATGGCTCCTTGAAAAGCTTCTCTTAAGCTTTTAAAATAAGAAAATATACTCCATCTAGTTGTATTAGAGTAAAATTCTTCAATTATAGTTATAAAATTAAATACATATACATCCATCTGGTTTCATCAATCCAAATACTCCTTTAAGAAAACAAATCATTTTTTAAGAAAAAAAATATATATAACTCACACATAAAGGACACAAAACATTAAACTAAAAACAATAATTACTTAAAACTATTATTATTCTTCCCATCCCTATTCCCATATCACGTGATATTTATCATAAAAAAGAACATGAATTCCTTCTCTTATATCTATCTGAACAGCTAATTCACAGCCCTTACCATACAAGTCAACATCAATATGATTCGGTCTCATTTGGCATTAAATGGTGAGAAAAGACAACTACAATACGTTTGTAATTTTTTATTTTTTTTAAGACGGTATCCACCCAACATCTTATTCATTTTATGAATAAGAATATTATTGTTACTATTCCCATGAGGGCCATAAACGATACATTCATCATCCACTGACGGCCCCTCACTGACGTGTTATAATGCGCTTCCACCCAGGAGAATCAAGCGACCAGAATTCCTGTGCTGAGTAATACGTTTGTAGTTCAATCATAAAGGATGGCAACAATAAGAACTTATTTAATTATGAGCAAAATTGAGAGCCCCATGTGATCAAAGAGCACAATGGATTGGAGGAAGATAATGAAAACTATTTGTAATTTTGTTTACAACCTTACAAATATGAAACATAGCACATGCATTTCTATTAAAAATAATGTTAATAACGAGTGATCTAGTTGTCACTACCACTAGGAAAAACTAGGGCCCACTACAAACTTTTCAAATTCATAAATAATGCCATGATTTTATAAGAGGGGGAAAAATGGTGTTTTAGAGAAGTATGTTAGTGGGATTAAAAAAATACTAGCTCATAAAGCATAATTTTAGTGTGAAGTGTGCATCTCACATCAATTTAAGAGAGAGAGAGAGAGAGAATATTGAGAGAGAGAGAGAGAGAGAGAGATTTAAAGTTGAATAAACTTTAAATCTGCAACTTCAATTAAAAGTTGTGCACCACTTTATCCCATGGTTCGGGTTGGCATTGATTGCCTCCCTCTCTAGCTTTGTTGTGGTCACTCTTGGAGTGGTTCAAGTGAAATGCTTAATAATCAACCTTAACATAACCTAATCAGTCTTTAGTTATCTCTTGATTTTTTTGACAACCTCAGTAAGCTTATCCAAACTGATAACTAAGGTATTAAGTTGCTTATCCATGCTATACATAAACTATGAAATTTAAGGAATCATTTTTCAACGTCTATATGAGGAAGTGTGGGTGGTGGATGAAATAACTTTTGAAGCATATGCTTGACCAATCTTGTTAGCATAAAAGGGATAATCTCTTTAATTAGAATTATTTCCAAAGACCAAATCCTTTGTTTATCTAGGTCTCTTTCACTAGTCTTCTTTTCTTTCTCAATGTTTGAATACTCAATTTTTATCTTCCTTCTCAAGGGGTTCTTCAATATCCCTTGCTTTAATAATCAACACATCAACACATTTATTACTAGTACTATCCATTTATTCTATTATAGTGGAAGTCATCACCTTCATTGATGTGTCTTGAATGGTTGTTTTAATATTACAAAAAAGCATCATTTTAGTAATAAATATCTTTATAGCTTTCTCCATGGTTCAAAACTTGAGGGAGTTATAGTAGCCTTCTTGATTATTTTGGATTTTTTTTCTTTTTTCCATAGTTTTATAAGGGATTGCTTCACCTTATTATGACTATTTTTGTTGCAAAAAATTCTTACCAAAAGTTTTCAAAGGTAAAGTAAACAATTTGAGTTTCTATTACATATATTTATAGGATTTTGAAATTTAAGGAGGTTAAAGTCTGTACCGTGAATTTTGTTTTCATCAACATGGCTACATCATGATTGAGGCAAAGTAAACAATTTAAGATTCTATTACATATATTTATAAGGTTTTGAAACTTAGGGCAGAGGATAAAGTTTGTTCCTTGAATTTTATTTTCATCAACACGGCTACATCATGACTGTATATGAGTCATATCCATCTAATTGATAAATCAAGTTGTTTACCTCACTTTTGGAGTGAGTTCTCAACTTTCTCATCATAGACCTATGACTCTTATTGACACTAAGAGTTCCTTAGTCTTAAGATACTTCTAGTAATTAGTTGAACACTTAACCTAAGCCTAGAGACTTAGAAGAGTTAGCCATAGGAATAGGTTATGCCTTAGGAGTTTAGGAAAACTTGTCTATCATATAGCCTTAAACCCAATTTATACTTCCTTCCTCAAACCAAACCTCAAATTCAAATCCAAATCATAAATCAATCCCAAATTAAATGATTGAAACCCATGATCAAATTTAAACTCCAAAACCCTTCCTAAGCCCTTTGATTTTATCTTATGAACTTAGCCTTAATCAAATTCAAATCAACCCCAATTCAATTGATTTCCTCAAATATCCATCAAATTCCAAATCAAATCTAACTCCAAATTAAATCTAACTCCAAATGACTAGAACCCAAAATCAAATTCAAATTCTAAAATCTCTTCCTAAGCCATATGAACCACCTTCATATGCTTAGCCAAAAACTCCCTTTAAATCGAATCAAACTTGGTTGATTTCCTTATAAATCAATCATTCCTTCATTTATATTCACAAATATAAATGAAATCTAAATTCAAATGAGTCAAACCAAATCAAACTAAATCAAACTAAATCAAGACCTTTCTTAAGCCATATAGACCTACCTCCATAAGCTTAATCAAATCTCAACTCAAATCAACACAAATCTAATTGGTTTCTTTATAAATCAATTATTCTTTCATTTATATTCACAAATATAAATGAAACCTACCCTCCAATGATAAAAAAATAAATCAAACTAAATCAATTCCCTACTTGAGCTCTTTTGACTTATATCCTTAGACTTGGTCAAATTTGCTTCCAAATCACTCCAAACTCAAGTGGTTTTCTCATAAACATTTACATCTTCATTTATATTCACAAATATAAAAGAAATATAAATCCAAAGGGCCAAAATCAAATGCAAATTAAATCAAAATTTCAATTTTAGCCTTTTTAGCCAATATCTTGAACTTGGCTAAATGATATCCAAATCAATTCAAAACCCATGAATTTCTTTATGAATCAATCATTCCTTCAATCACTTATCCAAATATAAACATAAACTACAATTATCAAACCAACTCAAGTCAACCCAAGTCAAACCCAAGCTGGCCCTTTTGACTTGAAGACTTCAAATGAGCCAAAATCCATCATAGCCTAATTCGATTATAGTTGAATTTATATTTCAATCCTAGGCTCATACATGAGTTCAACTAAACTTGAATCAAGCTAAAACTGAACCAATTGACCCATTTAGGTCCACTTGACCCAAAGTGACCTAAAAGTCTCTTTTGAGCCAAGTTCTAATCCAACTCAAATTTGGTTGAACTAAGCCCATCCAAACTTCATATCATGATCAACCATCATCCTAGGGTGATCAACTACCTTGAATTGGGTCAAACCAAATCAACTCCGTCCTTTGACCAAGTCAACCTTTAGCCCAATTGAAACCTAAATTAGCCAAAACTCACCATATATCAAATTGAATGAAACCATTGATTCAACTCATTCATAATTAATGATTGAACATGACCAAATCTTTAATTGAGTCAAACCAAGTCTAATTGACCATTTGACCTAAGTTGACCCAAATTGGCCTAAATAGTTAAAATGGGTCAAATCATGATTTAACCCAAATTGATTGCAACCAATGGCTCAAGTTCATTCTAATCACTTATTAAACTTTACTAAGCCATAATTGAGCCCAATTTGACCAATTGGTCAACTTGACCCAACCTAGCCCAAATTGACCTAAAAGGTCAAATTGGCCAAAATCCAAATCAAACCCAAATTAAATTAAACCAAAGCCTATAATCGTTTCAATCAATAAATTAAACATGAATCAACACCTAACCCAACCCAATTTGGTCAAATTGGTCAACTTAGCCCATTTGACCTATTTGAATCCAAATGAGCCAAAATCAAACATAAGCCAAATTAATCGAAATCACTTTAACTAAAACTCTCCAAATCATCATTTGAACCTAACCCAAGTCTTGGTTTGCCCCATTTGACCAATTGGTTAACTCAACATAATATGAACCCATTTGACCAAATGAAGCCAAACCACCTCAAACCAACTCATGAGACCCTAGGAGTTGGCCAAACCTGACCCAAACCAGTCCTAGATCACACTCAAACTAGCCCAAATCTAAGTGGGACTCAATCCAAGGGGATTAACTATTAGACAAACCTCCCCACATTTGATTCTTTCCATAAAAAGCTAAGTCCATTCTCCCATCACTTGGGTAGCCATCCAAGTGCCAAATGGGGCATGCCTTGCCTTCCTAGCCCACCCTAGAATAGCTAGGATCAGCCATGGACCAAGGGGAGTTCAACTCCTTCCCTCTCAAGCCAAACCGAGCACCTAAAGGACCAAACCAACCCTATCTCCCCATAACTTTCCTTTGAGCTCCTTGCCACAACTTCCTCAAACCCTGACGTGCCACGTGAGTGAATTAGTAGAAATTCAGGGACGGATCCTGTCCTTCCATCACACAATTGAGGGGTATACTCCTTCAATTCGAGCGGGATTGAGTACGATTCACATTAGGTGAGTTCCTTGAGTGATTTCGAAATCCCAAAGAGCTTCCTAGAGTACCCCAAACCTCCCTCGATCGGTCATTGCTCTCTGCGTGTGAAATCGAAATAAGAGACCTCCCTTGATTCAAACCCGTCCATCTCTCAACCAAACTTCAATTAAACTTGCACACACCTTCACCACACCTAATCGAAGCCAACCAAATCATTTCCCAAGCTTTTAAGCCATCAGAGATAGGAGCTCGATCAAGACCGAACGCCAAATAGGAGGATCTTGGTCCATAGAGCAACCCACCTCAAATTGAAGATTGTGCGGCTCAACAGGGCTTCATTTCTACCAAACGAAGCTACCTCGGTAGATCTCACCATTGGACATTAGCTCTGGTGAGGTAATTTCTCAAAACCAATCCTTGTATGCAAAATGGGTTGATCTTTTATGAAGAGAATGTTCATGTCATGAGATCTTATCCGTTGGATGTGTTTGTCTCCTCCTTTTGATGGTGTGGGATCATTTTGATTCCAATCCGAGCTCGGGTGAGCTTGGATCGAACGGAGAAAGATAGATTGTGTCCGTCTTTCACTGTTCGTGAAGGAGACAGATCATGGGTCATCCCTTTCACGTGATCTGAATGGACGGCCATGATTAAATCACATAATCCTTGATTTTCTTCTAACCACGGATCAATCAGGGCCATCCATCCGATTTTGATCGGACGCCCCGCCACACCAAGTTCAAGATCCATCGCGGACACGAAATAGCCTATCCCGTCGCGCCACGTGGTCCCGATGAGATTAGAGCTTTAATTAGGTTAATTAATCCATTTTTAAGATGAAAACTTCTAAAATACATAACTAATCTTAGAAAAATTCAAAAAAATATAAATAATGGCTCATTTAAAGATATTTTAGAGGACAATCCAAAAAAAGTATTATTAATTAATTTTGAATAGTAATTTTTATTTAATTAATATTAAATCAAAATTTTAATTAGTATAATTACTCTCTGATTAATCATCCAATTAATTTCAAAATTTTCAAAGATATTTAGGGGAATGACCTCTACCTCCCATATTTTTCTTAAAATTTATTAGTTAGTTAATTAGAGAGATCAATAGATTAAGCCTTAATTACTCTCATATCTTAATTAATGATAATTAAGCAAATGAATATTGGATTAATTAATTAATTAAACTTATTTCCATCTTTTAATAGTGAAAAGTCTTAGAAAAATAGTTTGGGTTTATTCCTTATGACCATTTCATTAAGCTTCTTCATTTATTTCAAATTAATTAAAGCTTAAGTAATTAATTAGCCATTTAATCAATCAATTAACAGAAGGGAGTCTAATAATTTCAAAGCCTAATTGATTGTTTGAAATGACTTAGGGATTGGGATTGATGCCTCTTTCTTGATCTCTTTCCCTAAGTTAATTTCATTATCCTAATTAAAATATATAATCAAAGGATTTAATTAATCAATTAAAGGCCTAATTAAATTAATTTTAAATCCATTCATTCCTAATCTTAATTAATCAACCTTGGGTAGTTCTTTAGATGTTTAATAGTCTAAAGAAATTTAATGAAATTATGATTAGCTTACATGTGTGAGAAAATCATAAAAGTTATTAATTAAATCCCTTAAGTTTAATTAACTATTAATTATGAGCCAATTGTATTACACCCTTTTCATTCCTTAGAAATATTGCTAATTTACTTTTCATGTGGTTGCATATATGTTGACTCATCATTAATTAGTTTATTAACTTAAGATGATATATGTAAGAGTTTAATTAATTGATTTAATTCATACCTTAACCTAATTAAATCATAAAATCAATTTAATTGCTTTCCATTAAATTAAATTAACTCACACATGGGGAATGAGATTAGGATTAACAAACCTCTTTCATATCCCTTAAATCAAATCAAATATGAAATCAAAAATGGCTTTAAGAAACTTTTGTTTATTTTAAATAAGCTTATTTAATGTGATTGTTCTTAAGAATTAATTGGATTGAATGAAATTACATGTTTGTGTTGTTTTACTTCTTTCCAATCATATTAAAATATTATATGCCACTTGTAGTAATGCATTCACTTCTTTTAAAAATTAATTAAATAAAATGATTTCTTTATGTCAATTTACATGTGTTAGCTTAAATTAAAAATATATGTGGCTATTATCACTATTAAATCTCAAATATATTTTCAAAAGCTTATTAATGAATGATAAAATATATTATAGCTTTAGTTACATATACATAGGAGATGCATGTGAATATAAGCCCAGTGTATGAAGTGAAGTCTCTTTCTTACATACATATGTTGAGTTGCATAAGTTTGAATTTTAATAGGTATATTAGTCTGGACATCTCGGGGATGCACGGCTTTAAGTAGCCCCAAGGAAGTTCCTACCTCACTCCCTTAGTACAAAACAATGGCGACGTACCTGTTTGATTTCTTTCTTTTGCACTTTGACATTAGAATTTAGATAGAGCTTTAATTCATTTACACAAATAAATTAAATAAATCAAACTCTATTTTTGCATGATTTTTTATTTTTATAGTTGCTTATACATCCATATGTATTTAGTAATGGTATATTAGTCTAGACATCCTGGGGATGTACGGCTTTAAGTAGTCCCAAGGAGGTTCCTACCTCACTCCCCTAGTGTAGAATAATAACGACATACTTGCTTAAAACTTTCATACATTTGAATGTGTATTTGGATAATGAATGAAAATCCCCCTTTTCTATTAAAAAGACATGCATTCATACTTTGTTCAAGTGGTTGGGTTGATTAGTCATATGATTCAGAGTTCTTTTCTTATGCTTTTGTATAAGAATTTAGATAGAGCTTTAAATTAATATGACAAAATAATTCAACCAAATGAAACATCAATTCCAACTATAATTGCTTACATTCATCATTTAAGTGTGGTAAGATATAAATTGCATGTATATGTATGTTTAAGACTTAATCATATGCATGTTATATATGATGAAAAGAAATGAACAAACATGTGTTATGTGATAGTAGTTTACTCCAATTAATCTTAGGACGCCTTTTTCTTTAAATGAGTTTATTTAAAGTGAACCTAAACTTATGATTAATTAAAATATATAATAAGTCATTCACTAAAAAGAATTTATTTAATCAATTTGCTTTAGATGTGACTTAAGGTAGGGATGAAAGAGAGTGATCCTCTCTTTTCTTCTCTTTATAACACTTAGTTGTTAAGTTTAGGTCAAATTAAATAAAAAAATATTAAGTAAAATTTATAAATCAATTAAACCATTTAAAGTGAAACCACCCTTTATAATTAAATGCCCTTCATGCTTAGAGAATGATAACTCTAAAGCCTAGTTAGATCATACCACACAAGCCTTAAAACACACATATTAGATTAAGTCATCACTTCTAGTTTTATGTTATGGTGGTGCATGATTTGATGTATATTTATTTTGTGATGTATTATTGTAGACTGAATATTAGGGTGTATGCTTTGTAGACTGGATGTTAGGCCGTGATTAACCTAACTATATTTTATGCAGAAAATTATGCTTAAGAGGCGCTTAAAATAAATATAAAGTCACTCTTTTACAGCTTGCTTAACCCCAAAGCATAATCTAAATTAGGACATGTGGGGTTGGTTACCCATGTGTAGGGTGCTAAGTCCAAATTATTCATATAACTACTCGAGTTGTATGGTGTGTTTAGCTAACACTTATTTTACATGTGTAGTTAGATTTACTTTTCCATTCTTTTAATGTAATTATATATTAAGAATTTAGTTAAGTGTTATGGGGGTTAAGAACGAACATTGGCCAGAAGGTTTAATCCTGGGGTGTCATGTGATGCCTAGAAGCCTACCAAATCAAATGAAGAAATGGAGGAAGCATGAAGACTTGAAGACCCCCCATAACACTTATTATTTATAACTTGTAATTATTCTTTATACACCAGAATGTATAAGGGTAGAGCTCAGCTACCCATTTTTCTTTTCGGGTTGTACGACGGTACTCGCCCGCACCAGCTTATTATTCTTTTACGCTGAGTTTATAAATTGATTGATGCTTTATTTACATCGTGCAATAGAAAGGACATGTAATTTTCTAGTTTCTTCATATATGGTGATTTAATGTGTGGCCTGGATCTGAATAGACTTTTTAAAAAAATTAATATTTTACCCTAATCACAACTCATAACCTCATTTAAAGTCTAGGTATTAAATCAAGATAATTAAAAGATTTAGTAACCCCTTAGCTGAATGTTATATGCTTAATATCATGCATATCATATTATTTCACTCTTACTAAGAGAGGGTTTTCATCCTTGCACGATAAGGGAAGACTTGACCTTTGAGGATCTCCCTGTGGTGAAAAATACTTTTCTCTCTGATTTAGCCAATAACACTATTTCATCATGCAATTAGGCATATAAAATCCTATAGCCTTTGTCAAAATGAAGAGTTCAAAATCAAATAAAATTTGATAAAATTTGCATTAAACTAAGCCATTATTCATACCACTCATGCTCTAATCTCTTAGTGAGTTTAAGGACTTTAGTTTTTTTCTAAATAATAACAACCAAACCATCTTACAAAGCATATGACTTGACCACATGGTTTTAAGACGTATGAGAAGTTAGTTTCGCCACCTCAAATTATAAGTCCAAAGAATGGGCCCTCTCTGTGGAGGTAAACAATATACTCATTTTTCCTTAGATTTAGGACGTGCTTTGGCCCTCGTTAATGCTCCTTAGATTTAGATTTGAGGTTGTTGTTTTCCCTTGGGCTACAAGCATAAATTATCACCTCTTAGACTTTTTCACAATCTTGTATTGTGGGATTATAAATCCTAGTTGTCTAATAAATTTCAACTCAAATACATCATTCTCCTCAATTTCAAATATATAAGACCCAACTATAGGATAGTTTAGGATGCTCACTAGGCTTCCTGGTATCATGAGCATCCCCTACTCATCTCTTTTTGGCTTCGATAATAAGTCTCTCATTTTGATCTATCCCACTTTATTTTTTAAACATAGTCAATTTATTGATAGTCCAATCTTTGAAATCTTTGGAGACAACAATTACCTATTTTAATCGAGAGTATTTCTAAGGAACCCATCATCCTTAGGATGTAATTAACTATGTGAGCTTGCCCCCATAAGGAACTTTAGAATCCAGTTTAAATAAATCCTACTTTATTCATCCATGTAAAGTAGGGGAAAAATCTCTGGTACATTCGAAGATCCATAATGTCTTAGGAGTCCTTATTAGGTGATTAGATCCATCGTAAGGGAGTGATTTCTATCTTAAGAGATAGTACACTGTTCATTGATGTCGTACCCGATCACCTCAATAAGTACACCCTCAGATCTACGTGGGTCCCCCCATATACACATAAACTAAAAATAAACACCACACAAGTATATTTCCTTATTGAAAATTATAGCATTTAATATTCTTGACATTTCAATCTCAAAATAAAATTTTCTTGAGAGATTTTGCCTTAAGTATGGATACTTCACTTAGAGATTGTATAGCTCAACATATTCAATCAAGTATTTCAACTATCTTGCAAAGCATCTTCATAATCAATAAAATCATTTTTTTTGGAGAATTTGAGGTGAAAAACTTGCATTTTTCAATCCGACTTAACCTAGTATAGTGACTATCAAAAAATTATAGTTTGATTTTTTAAAAATAAATAAATAAATTGTAATATCGACCATAATTTTTTTAGACAACAGCTTTTTCTCCAGCAGCTCCACCATTATATTTTCATACCGCCGCAACTGTCTTAAATATGCCCTAAGTCTTTCATTTAAAAAATGTGTTTTCTACATGCTTAATTTTACATCTCTACTTATATATATATATATATATATATATATATATATATATATATATATATATATGGATCATCATTTATTATTGGGAATTAAACTATGGATTCAAACACACTACATTAAATTTGTGATTTAGATAATTCACTTTTAATAAACTCTTGAAACATCACATCTTTTATCACATTTAAGATAAATATCAAGATTTCAAAAACCAAACTTGAGTGTTTAATCTGATCGATTTGACTGTGAATTGGTCCTTTGACTATTTTGTTCATATCCAAAATCACTTTTGTATAAAATCGATCGGAATCAGAGTTGAATTGGCGAACTGTATTTATTTTTATACTTGGTTCTAATATTAATTAAATTTTTGCTTAATTTTGATCAGATGACTAGAAATAAATGATTTAAATTAAAAATAAATAAAATAATAAAAATATCTTATCCTAGAATTTTAATTTAGGAATAAATATTTAAGAGTAAAGTATCATGAATTAAAATATTGTGTATTAAATTCATAAAAATAATATTATTATATCATTTAAATTATATTAAGATAATGTAAATATTAATTACATCATTTAATTGAACTTTTGATTCAACTGTGATAAAACCACTAAACTTTAAATATTTTGGTCAAATGATCATATATGTTTCAAAAATTTAATAAATATTATATTATCTTTTTAAAAAATAACAATGCTCTTTTAATTAACATTATAAACAAATTAACTCTCATATTAATTGAAGTTAATCACAAAAATAAAATGGATGAGTTTAGTTTTACTTTAAGAAGAATTTTAATGCTATTATCCCTCGATAATTATAAATTTAATTAATGCCATAAATTGCGGTATTATAATTTTGAATTAGTCAAATTCGTACCAAAATTTTCCTTTGGATGCCTTCTGCTCTTTGGAACTCCATACTTTAAAAAAACATTAAAATAAAAAATAAAACAATACCCACAGATAGATCTGATAACTTATTCAGAACTAAAAAATTTCAATTGTAATAATATTTTTTATTTAAAGACAGGATATCTCATATATATTTTTTTAAGAATGACGAATGGTAATTTATAAATATGTAATTTAAAATTATAATTACAAAAAAAATTTATTTTTAATCAATAGATATGAATTCTTTCAATATAATATCTTACTTTTAATGTAGGTGAAATATTTATTTTATTGTGACATTTTTTTATTTGAATGAAAGGTTTTTTTTAAATTTTTTTAAAATTTTGGGAATGGATTTTCAAAATATATATTTTAATATAAAAAAAGATATATTATATTAAATAAAGATTTTTTTTATTATATTCAAATTTCTATGTGATTTACTTTCAAATTTACTTTGTTGACAAAGACAAGTTGAATGATAGATTTAACATCACTCTATACAATTAAATTTATAATATAATCTACCGCCTCTCTTATGGCGTGACAACTGTTTGATTCTCCTGTGAGGCCTAACCAAAAGTGGTGACCGTATGTGTGTGATGAATGCGACGCCACCTCATGGATTAGTCAATAATATCCCCACTCACAAATTAGTTAGAGTGTTGAGTGGATACCTATTGCACAAAAAAAAAAAAAAAAAAATTACGGAATATAATGCACTTTTAAAAGAATAATGTATATGAGTGAGTACTTGATTGAATGAGAGCTATTCCAGTCGACTCTAACCGAATTATTGATTTATTTGCACATCAATCTATGCAGTTTAATGTTTTTTTTAAAGAATAGCAGTTTTAAATTTTATAAAATACTGATAGCTGCTTAATTTATTTTATAAATGAAAATAATTTATGAAAAATTGGATTATAACTTAATAAAAATTTAAACATGATGAATTTTAAATCTTTTTAAACTTAATTTATGGTGATTGTAGTAGGTTGATAATCGATTTTATTTTAGTCATAATTTACTTAATCTAACTATTACAGTTTTAATAAATTTAAAACTATTATTTTCTTTTTAAAAGATCTTTGTACAGAAATCTTCAATGTATATTTTAAATAATATAATTTGATATAAACTGGAATCATTTCTATATATAAGTTGGACTATGCATCAATTTTCAATTTGAAAATTCATTATGAAAATATAATAACAATAAGTAATAATAAAAGACAGTATACAAAATTTTGCTTTCGTGCGGAGCTGTACCTCATTTCCCCAATATTTTGAACTCTGAGAAAGGAAGTAAGCATTCAAACTGGATGAAATCTCTCTCTCTCTCTCTCTCTTCTCCACCCCCCAAAATTAAAGATCAAAGCCAAAGCAACAGCAGAAGCATCTGAGAGAAATAAGAAAGCTCCTTGTTCAGTCCCCTGCTCTCTCTCTCTCTCTCTCTCGTTCTCTTGTCTGTTTCTCAAATCAAAAACACGAAGCCAAAGCCATAGCAGCGAAAGAAAAAGAGAAAGAGACCTTCTCCCTCATTGCCACTCTCTCTCTCTCTCTCTCTCTCTCTCTCTCTAGCCAACCACCTCCTTAGCCTGGCCTTTTCTCTTCTTTTTCTCCCAATTCTCCGTACGTAAATATGCCCGTCGTCTTCTCACTCCATCCGTCAAATCGCAATCACGCTTTTTCTTTCTCCGAAATGGCGGATTGATTTGGAAAATGTCCAACCTGAGAGCTTTATAGCGCTGGCTTTCTTTAGCTAAAACGGTACCCAGGATTCCTGGTAATTGCAGAGGCTTCCGGTCACTTCTCACTGCACTCTGCTTCTTGTGCTTGCTGCTGAATGTCTTGAAGCCGATGCTTTCTCCGCTAGGAAGGCGAGTTCTCCTCCTTCTGCCTAGGGTTTTTAGTGGGCGGGAGGTTTAGAGCTGGTCTCTTTTCTACTGTTTCGAGGAATGGCGGAAGGTGAGGGAGTAGGCACTAAAGTTCGAGTCGTTCGCTGCCCCAAATGCGACAAGCTTCTACCTGAGCTCGCCAATTTCACTGTCTACCGCTGCGGCGGTTGTGACGCTACTCTTCAAGGTATAGTTCGCTCAAAATTTTCACCTTTTTTGTTTTTTTTTTCCTTATTGTAATGTCTGGTTTTCCTGTGTGATTTATTCCATTTGTTTTAGCCAGTGACTGAATATGGTTGGATTTTTAAGTATATTTGTTATTTTTACCATATTCTTGGAAGATTTCAAGGGATTTTTTTTGTTAAATGTCTTATCATATTTTCTGATTACGAACTTGTGATGCGTGTAGCAAAGATGCAACCAACAGTCTTTGAAGCCTCACCGGAGAAGTCCGATGGAGAGTTGAGTAAATTCTCTGAGAAGAACTCGGAAGTTGATGTGGAGTGTGATAAGTTAGAATTTAAGGAGGAGCAACGATTGAACAAAACTTGTAATGATAATTTGATTAATGGGAATGAGAAAAGAGACAGCTTGAAAGAAGGAGAGTCGCCAAGAATGGATTTTCTTCCATCAATTAAACCTGATGGTAGAGATGGAAAATTTCAGAACCGATCAATTGGTTCCCCTAGTAGTCCTGGTGACAATGTGGATGGGTTGGTAAAAAGAAAGGTGGAAGAGAACCGTGAAACTAAAGCTCAGGTATTGTTTTCAAAAGGACACTCTAAATCTCGGCCAAGAAAAGCTTGGGAAGGGGAAGAAATGATCAATTTACCAGCTTTCCGAGGAGCACCGAAGGTTCCCATGGGAGATATTCAGGCGGCTTCTTATCCTGTTACTGGTCCATCAAACTACAATTGTAATCATAATCACATTAATTCTGAGGGTGTTGCCAAAAGGCTGAACATAGAGGGTTCTGACCGAGTTGAGCTTCTCGAGCAAGACCGAGCTGAACTGCTGAGAAAGCTTGATGAGTTGAGAGATCAGATCAAACAATCATGTGAGGTTGTCGAAGCACCGAAAGGAGGAGTTACTGTCAACAACATGTCAGCCTCTTTGGGTTCTCATGGCCACAATGGTAGAGGCAGCTGGTTTCCTGATGGCTCTACTACATTGAATTGTAATTCTTCTCAGCATTCTTCTTTCTCTAATGGTCATAATGTGGATATGCCTCGATTATATCCAACATCACATTTGCAGAATGGTGTTCATGGATACAGAGAGACTTCTAGACCATATTCAGTTGCTCCCGCTCCGTTTAACCTCCATAATCAGTATCCACAGAGATCCTCCAATGGCTACATCTATGGCCATTTACATCCAGATCCAGTTAGCTCTTATCATACTGATGGTTTCTATCATCAACCTGCTTGTGCTTGCATGCATTGCTACAATGGCCACTGGTTGCCGCCAGCTCAAGCTCCATCTGCTTTTCTGAGTAATCCGAGGGTTCCTCCATGCCCTTTAGGAAATCATGGTTTCTATGCTGCGGATGGTCATTCAATGTTTGGGTCACAAGGTTATAACCATAGAGTACCCAAAGCTCCTTTGCATCCTTGTGAGCCACGCAATCAGCATAAAACCAACTTTACTATGAAAGAGGGGCGACCTTGTCGCCCGGTTGCTGGTGCGGCCCCCTTCATAGTATGTTACAATTGCTCTGAGCTGCTGCAAATTCCTGAAGAGATTCTGCAGATGGGGAAACATCGGCATAAGCTGCGCTGTGGCTCATGCTCTCAGTTGATTTCCTTTGAGCTTGACGGGAGAAGACTGGTTTCTTCTAATAATATATCTGATTTACCGGCAACTTCTGAGAACAACGTCGATTTAAGTGATGGATCTAAGGATGTTTTGCAGTGTCATGGTAACATCAACAGGCGTCAAGTTATTTCATATTCGATTGATTATGATAACCCGAGCTATTTCGATGTTCGATCTGCTGATGAGAAGATTGTTATGCCTTCTTTTCCTGTTTCGAGTAATGAAGCAGTAGAAAAGGAGTATGGACATCTAAGTGATTCTGAGAAATTGCATGGGCTTTGTTCATCATCCAGCACTTCCGGAGGTGTCCAAAGTCCAGATAGTGTGATTTGCGCTCGAGATGTTCCCAGCTCGACAGAGCTTCCTGCTGAAGTTGATCCTATTACTCGAGTTCCAAGTTTGCCTCTGCGCGAACATTTTGGGTACTCTTCAGGTAATAAAATAGTTGATGATCCTGGGAGTGGAAGCAGGAGCAAGCGCTCTGATCAGGAGAAAATTACTTCCTATACAGGAAATTTCAAACAGAACTCTGTAAAAGATGTGCAGGTGGCTACTGAGATGGACTTATCAGCTGAAGATTATCCAAATGCTGGTTTTTCTCAAGATTCTTGGGATGTAAGCAAAGAAGAGGAGTCTCGGTTTAATAAGGGCGGAGATTCGTTCCTCACGGGTCTCATTAAGAAAAGCTTTAAGGATTTCTCTCCATTCAATCAATCGACAGAAAGCGGGAGGTCGAAAGTATCCATAAACGGGCATTCTATCTCCGATCGCTTGGTCAAGAGGGCGGAAAAGCTTGCTGGGCCAATCCATCCCGGGCATTATTGGTAAGCTACTCTAATATGGATGCACTCCACATTTGTCTAAAGTCATTGCATTGTGAAAGCTTATTTCTTTTCTATCTGAAGGGATGATGATGAATTGGTGGTGACTTGGAAAGTATGATTTTTTTGGAGAAAATTTTTAGGGATGATTAGTGAATATGTACATGGAGAATCAGATATCTTTATAATACTCTTTGTAGTTGCATGTTAGCTTCCTTCTTGGTTGTTTGGTCCTTTAATATAGGGAGAAGCATCATGTTTTAAACATTTGTTGCACAACCCGCCCCAGCTCCATTTTTGGAAGCTTTTACCTAACACCACTGATGACATGGGTTCGAGCCTTGTGTATATGGAAAAAATATTATGTGCGGACTTCGGATGCATCCGGAGTCTGCTGAGATTGTTCCATTTTTTTTTTAAAAAAGAAAAAGAAAAAATGGAGGGCTGTGATGCGACTCGACCGCGGAGGAGAATATTCTCTCTCAGGCTGGGTCTATGCGTTACGATTAAATTCACTCGAAGGAGCCAAAAAAAAAAAGTTATGATGTGTTCGGGTTAAATGAAAGCGCGGTAATGAGTTACATTGGTGATCAAAATAGTAAAAATTCACTTATGTTTGAAAAATATATGAAGAATATGTATGCTAATGAGGTATCTTGATTATAACAATTCTTCTTTGTTTTTTGCTGGCTAAAGAATATCATCCTTAGAAATAATCTTTGAAATTGCATCTACTGCATAAAATCGAAGTGTTGTGTAATTCCTCTGTTCATTTCTGTGATTACTCGAGCTTCTATTGTTCATCCCTGTCATTTAGTTTGTGTTTACTGCCATTCAGGTATGATTACCGTGCGGGATTCTGGGGTGTGATGGGGCAAGCATGCCTTGGAATAATTCCAGTAAGATTATCTGATGTGAATTTATACAATTCTAATAAATCTTTGGGCAACTTACTAATGAGATATAACATGCAGCCTTTTATCGATGAGTTCAATTATCCTATGCACAAGAATTGTGCAGCTGGAAATACTGGTGTTCTTGTGAATGGGAGAGAGCTTAATGATAAGGATTTAACTTTGCTCGCCAGTCGAGGGCTTCCAGTTAGTGAAGGCAGATCTTATATTATTGAAATTTCTGGTAAAGTTTGGGATGAAGAAACTGCAGAAGAGCTTGATTGTCTTGGCAAGCTTGCACCTACGTAAGAGTTTTTTGCACCTTCTAATGCATTCATTTATTGATTTGCTTCTTTTTTTGAAAAAAATAAAATAAATTATTTCTGTCCGAAGCACATACAAACTGTATTTTATTCACTTTCAATTTTTCATTTGGTCTTATATTGCCAAATCTGTTGGCTTCAAATATGAAGTATGAAATATTAGTCATTTTTTAGTGCTATTTGTTAGAAATAAAGAGTTTGAGAACCACACCAACTAGAGTGGAGAGTATAATAAGAAGCGTAGTAGAGAAGAGAAAGACTGGAAAAGAGTACGAGAAAAGATCTCATCGTACAATGATTGAGTATCGAGAGTGTCTAAACTTTTTTATAATATGCAACCGCCTATCTATAGGTTTGGGTCGATAGTTACATCGAAAGCATTTCGATATTTACATCTTTCTCATTATATAAAGAGTTTGAGAACCACACCATCTAGAGTGAAGAGTATCATAAGAAGCATAGTAGAGAAGAGAAAGATTAGGAAAAGAGTACGAGGAAAGATCTCATCGTACAATGATTGAGTATCGAGAGCGTCTAAACTTTTTGGTAATATGCAACCGCCTATCTATAGGTTTGGGTCGATAGTTACATCGAAAGCATTTCAATATCTGAATATATGGAGTGTAATTTTAGTTGTAGAAATTTTAGTAGTAGTATTGTGATTTTAGGTGATCAAATCATTAATAAGAGTGAGCGATTCAGATATTTAGGCTCTATTGTTCAAAATGATGGTGAAATAGATGGAGATGTTATTAGTAGAATTCAAGTTGGATGGTTGAAGTGGAGGAATGCATCGGCCCATTATGTGATAGAAAAGTTCCACTAAAGCTGGAAAATTTTATAAGATGTGGTAAGAGCAATGACTTATGAGAATGTTGTAATAAAGAGAAGATAATACAAGTTAAGCAAGAGATGAGGATGCTTGGATGAGTGGCTTTACTTAGAGATAGAATGCAAAATGAGTATGTTGGAAAAAGTTGGAGTAGCTCAGTATAGATAAGAGGAGAGTCGCTTAGATGGTTTGGCCACATAAAGCCGTCGTCCGATGTCCCCATTAGGAGAGTAGATGCATTACTTTGGTCATAAGAAAAAAAAAAAAAATGAGTGACCTAAAAGACTAAGACAATGAAAAAATCTAATGCTGATACTGAATTAAATGAATAATTGTAATACACAAAAAAACTTGACTATTTAGTTTTGACACTAGGGATTAAGGCTTATTGTTATTGTTGTCATTGTCATTATGCAATAATTAAATAAAATACAAAAAAGGTCTAACTAAATGTCAAACTGATGAACTCAAATTATTGAAACCAAGATGATTAATAAGTTGACTTATTGTATAACTTCATTAATTTAATTTTGAGAAGTTCTGATTATGCTCATTTCTGCTTTTAGTTGATTAAACCAAAGGTATTCTTCTGTATACAAATTTTACTGGAGATTTCTTCACTGTCTTTGTGATAAATTAGAGAGTTCAGATAATGTTCATATAAAGCTTGAGTTGTTGAAACATGATGCCAGTTCAACAAATTTCATTGCAGTGGCTTTTATATGCTATATTTTATGTTGTGTATCTCTTGTATTTATATCTTGTCTTATGAACAGAGTTGAAATCATCAGCGTGGCTTGGAGATCCAGAATGAGTTAGTTCAGATTCTAATAAAATTTCATTCATTCTGTCACCGCAATACATTCATATGAGATTTCTTGTTTTTGTTGATAAATTCAGAGATCTAATCATTCTGTAGAAGATTTAACGTGTTAAATGATTAAAATAATATTTGTTATTTTAATCAATCATAATTAAAAGTAAAATTACTTCAAAATATTCTAACGAAAAAAATCTTAGAATTTTATTTTATAATTCAACATTTTATAAATAGTTATAAATTTTGAGGTTACATATTAGTCTCTAAAGTCATTTTATTAATATTAATCATTTAATTTTTTTAATTCATTATTAAATTTACTATAGTTTTTTAATTGATTTCAACTAACTTATTTTGAAAGAAGTTTTTTTTTTTTAAATTATATCAGTATTGCATATGCGTTCATTAAGTAATAATTTTATTTTTATTTTATATATGAAATTAAATATGTTATATTTAAAAAAGTTAAGTATAATGGTTGGTTGTTTGTAGATGAAAATTATAGTTAGAAAAAAATATAATATATATTTTTTATTTATTTATGTTTTTAAAAAAATTATTATATTTGAGAAAGTTATCAGTGAAGTTTAAAGTTTATATTAATTTATGTGAATTATAATATAATTTTATTAGTTTTAAAATTTTAAATATTATACTAAAAAATAATATCATCATTAATTTTAGTTTTAAAATTTATTTTATTTTAAATTTTATTATATTTTTAATAAATATTTAATCATTAATTATATATTTGATATAACGTGATCTTTGAAGATTAAAATATTTAAAAATATTTTTAATAGAATATCATTCACAATTAATTTGAAGAGAAATTATAGATGATGTATAATTTAAAAAAGTTGGAGATTATTGTGATATTTAATTTTTTATTTTATTATATAAGATATTTTAATTTTTATTTTATAAAAAAGTATAATAATTTTTATTTTTTTTTGCTCCTCTAAAAAAAATTTCTGAAACCGCAATCATAACCGAAGTCCTTCAAGCTGAATGCTTGAAATCTCTGCTTTTATGTCCTTCAGCAGGAATGAGAAGAAATCTCAGCTATAGTGCTTGGAATTAAACAGACCTGAGATGAAATAACTCTAAATATTGAATATCTTTTATGAACTAAATATTCGCCAAATTATTTATGGCTAAGTTCGATTAGAATTTATTTATAATTATTTGATTAATTATACTCGATTGTTAAATAAATATATTTGAATAGTTTATTATTCGGTTTATTTATGTTCATGAATAATATTATTTAAAACTCATTAACAAATTTATTAAAAAGCTTGATTACAGCTTAATTAAGGTTCATTTATGATCAATATTATTTAAAATTTATTTTTTTAAGCTTAATATAAAATTCTTTAGTTGATATAACTAGTGTATATTTTTTAACAAGCTCTTTGCAATCAAGTTTGATTAAAAATTGATTAACATTTGTTTATTTTATTAAACGAGTTATTTGTTAATATGCTAGATAATCCCAATTTGAATCGAGCTCATGAAGAAATTCAAGCTAAGCTCGAACATGAATTTTCTTTTAAAATATGATCAAGCTTGAAAACCATTCTAAAAGCTCGAATTGAGCGCTCAAGCTTGGTAATGATAAATAAGTTTGAACTCGAATAAACACATACTCGACTCAAGCTCGTTCTATTTGCAGCTCTATTTAAAATCTTAGACTTCAAAACACTCTGAAGTGGAGCTTAGGCTTCAAAAAATTAAGCTTAATCCCACCCAATACGCCATCCATCTTGTGGGTGGGAATATCACAATTAATCTCATGCGCCACATTTATCACCCACATGACGTTTCACTTACTTTCCCCACCAGATAAAGCCCACTGAGATTCAAGGCTGAATTTCATTTACATTTCACCAACTGAGCTAAGAGATGGTGGGTATTTCTCTTAATTTCAATCAAGTTCTTTTTTTTTTTTATAAAAAAAACTGACTAAAATCCATGACTATAGAAGAGTAAAAGGACGGGTAAGTTGGACTGCCAGTAGTTCGGAAATTAAGAATGTGCATTAATTGATTTAAATTTTTAAAATCAAATCGATTTTATGTTATTTGATCAGTTTTATTTTATTTTCAAACTTATAATTCAATTTTTTATTGTAAATGTTAAGCTAAATTTTTTTACATTTTGTTTTTTTTAATAAATAAAAAATCGATTAAATTGATTAAATCAAAATTATTAAGACATTAAATATATATATATATATATATATATATATATATATATATATATATATATATATATATATATATATATATATATATATATATATATATATATATATATATATATATAATTTGGGTGTAAATATTAAGCTATTTATATGATTCAATTGATTTCTATTTGTCTAATAAATTTTTAGTGTAACAATTGGATTTTGTTTTATTTAATTAGATTATAAGAAAATTGAAAATTCTTAATTTTTGCATATATTATTTGGTTTAACTAAAAAATCAATCGAATATACCGAACTATAATTCGATTTGATTATATATATTATTTGGATGATTCAATTATGTTAAATTATTTGCTTCAATGGAATCGATTAAATTGATAAAATAGACACCCTTATGTGAAATGCATTTTAAATTTTCCGGGATCACTTTGTCTTTATTTTTGTTTAATTTTATTTATATTTTGATTTAATATAAAACATCTTTAATGGTGATAATTATTTTTAAAATATTCAATATTTTAAAAAACAATATTATTTATTTTAAAAAGTAAAAATATTTAAAAATGCACTAAAAAATAATATTAAAAAAATAAGAAACATGAAACAAAAGTTATCACAAATAGGCCCTTAGTTTTTTTTTTTAAATTTTATTTATTTATTTGTTTTTTTTTTTACAAAATTAGTTGTTTAAACTTCTAAAAATTGTTATCAAAATTCTTATATTAAATTTTATCTTAATCAAATTTGCATTTAAGACCTCAACATTCTTAAAAAAAGAATTACCAAAACGTGAAACATAAAAATAAGAGAGTTCATATGACATTCCAAGGAAATATTGAAGTCAATTGGCTTTAAATCATATTATACAATTGGCAGCAATTATACCTTTGTTGTAATTCTCTCTCTCTCTCTCTCTCCCTCTAATGAATTGTCAAATATGAATTAGAATTAAAATTATTTTAATGGATTTGTCAATCAACATAAAAATTTCAGTCAAAGCTTTTAGTTGAGTTCTTATCTGTTTTTGAATTATAGAGAAATTTTGGGGGTTTGTTGGAAAGTGGTTGACATATTTTTGGAGAGGATAAGGATAAGGAGATAATTATAAATTTTATTATTTTTTTAATTTAATAATTAGGGTTGTTGATTAAGTGATTAGGTGGAGATTATGTAGGTTTGTTGAGGGTTGTTGGAAGAGAGAGAGAGAGAGAAGGGTGTGTGTGGTTGGTTCGATTATTGGTCATGTGGACTTCAATTTTTTATTTTGTATATAAATTATAATAGTTGTCATGAGGGATAAATTTATATGTTATGATAAAATAAATAATAAAAATAATTTTTAGGAGAAATAAATGACTAATTTGACTTCTCATATAAAAAAAATTAAAAAATTCAGGAGGAACAATTATCTGTGTTTGGATTCACCTCTATCAGTTGATTCTTGACTATTGGAAAGTTGACTACAAAAATGGAAAAAATAAAAAATATAAATTAAACCAAAAGGCACTGAGTTATATATATATTATATATGAACATATAATTAGATATATATATATATATATATATATATATATATATATATATATAATTTTAAACTAAATATGATAAATAAGAGGTGTAAGTAAACTAATTTGTCTAATAAATGTAACCACAAGATTTATAAATGCTGAAAGAGAGTGATAAAGACTAATGATAGGAGAACCAAAAATAAGATTTAATAGGTACAAAATAGATAAGAACAAAATAATTTGTGCAATGTGTCCAATATTTAATGCTAAAAAAATATCCAAGTCATGCATACTACACGTTTGATTTTCTCTCTCTCTCTCTCTCGTCAAATATTGAAAATAATGGTCTATGAACTTATGAAGTGAACATGAAGTTGAGTAAGAAAATATACATTTTAAATTTTTTTTGAAAATTTTATGATATAATAAGATTAATATAATCTATATGTTGTCTAACTTTTATAAATTTCTATAAGAGCAAACTCAAAGGTTCTATTTGGCTTAAAGGAGTTAGAAGAGAGAAAATGAAAATATGATGGAAATGATTAAGGAATTATGTTGAAAAAGTTTAATGTTTGGTTGAGAAGAAAATGTGGGAAGAAAAAAAATTTTTTTTTTCCTTATTTTGTTGTGATAAAATGAGTTTTTATTTCTTATAAGGATAAGATATTAACTCAATAAGGATTTAAAATATTGTTTATGGTAATGTTGAAAAATTATTTATCTGTGAAACATAAATCATTATTTGACATTTATTTAAAATTTATATTAATACCAAACAACTAGTATAAAATTTTGATTTAAAATAAACTAAAATTACATGCTATTCATCTTAATCAAATGGATCCAAAAGAATTCACATATAAATAAATATCCTTCTAAGAAAAGAAAATTCCAATTGAAAGTAATGAACATTAGAAGCATATTTCTTCAAAGAGAGGTGTATAACAATATATTTTTGTCACATGAGAAAGGTGCTTAAGAAATGCATTGGTCTCTAATGATTACTTTGCATTTATGTTAAGCAATGTGTTTCTAATGTTTCTTATTTGAGCAAATTCATAATACATAAAAAATTGATTACTTTGCATTTATTTCTCCAATTAAAAAAACTGAAATTTTGAAATATTTGATTGATGAGTTTTATGAATACTCCTAATAAATCCAATCACACATTGTATGAGTTTCCTATCTATTAAGATTTAAGCAAATGGACCCTAAACCTTGCCTTTATTTCGAATGGTACATTATAATCGTTTGATGGAACATTTTGCATAAAAGTGGAGTTTAATTTTCTTTTATTTTTTTGTACCTATGTTTAATTCTTACAACTTCTAAAATTTATTGAGCCTCATATTGACATTCCATTAATGAATCACTAAGGATATTAATATGCATTGGTACCCTTCTGCGCCTCATTTACCAATGACTTCTTCGAGGAATTTAATAGTAAGTGAGCTCATTTACTCACATATCCTTTGAAGGCTCATTCAATAGAGGGCCTTTCTTAATGCATCTATTCTATGATTCTTAAATCTAGTTATGGACTAGTTGGAGCTACATGATATAATCATGTTGATATTATGATAATATTATCATGCATTAATTGAGTTATTATAATGTAGTTATGATCACTATAAGATCCTATAAAATTTCTCGAGCTATCTCTCTTACATCAAGGATGGATCAAATAATGTTTGATTAACTACATTTGATATCAGTGTGAGCATTCTCTTAGATTAGCACTCTATATAATGTTTTAAACTAATACCACAGTGTAAGTGGTTTGAATCAAGTCATATGCATCCATTCTAGTATCCTTAAAGTTCCTCAACAAAATTTGTAGATTACCTCCAATTCTTCATAAGAATTTGAGAACATCTTATTAGTGGCATATGAGGGTCAAGTTACATGCTGAACTTAATTAATGAATATACATAAAATAGTGTTGGTAATACAACTAGCATAAATATAAGCTTTATAATCCACATAGAAGTGTCTACTAGATAAATTATTGAGTGAGATGGATAATGACTTGATTTACATCATCCTTAGTGCTATTTTAACATCATGATATTCATGTAAGAAATTATTGTAGGCTCCGAAAATTTGTCACCAACCTCTCGATGAAGAGAGTATGAATTAAAGTGTCAGTGTAATTTTCAGAAGGCAGATGAAATAGTAGATAAGACACTACCCAGAGATTTCACCCTTATTTTGTGAGGACTTTAGATATGGTTCCAGGTTTCTTATAGGTGCACCTAGTTAATTACCCTCTCAATACCGAGAGAGAACTTTCAATTAAGGCTAGGTGTAGCAAACATAATACCGCAGAGTTTTAAAATTTGTGTTTATGAAATTCATTATATTTAACTTAAAGCGGATGGTTGGGGCACATGACGCCCGATAGATCTTATGGTTCCATCATCACGGGTTGTCGTAATTCTCTAGTCTACTTAGTCGAGAGGACCCAACCCGAGGATCCTTATTAACAATATATGGGTTATGCCGTCCATGAAATCTGCCACGCTCTTCTGAGCGCAGAGGGGTCTTCAAATGACTGAGGAGAAATTAGTTGACATATGCATATTTCTGAATTGAAGCAAAGTTTAGCTAATGCTAGCAATATTCCCAGGAGACGTCTTGGTTGGATTGGACTATTTTCCAAGTAGTTGCAAAGCTTCTAGACTATGTTTATGACAATTGCTTGTAGGTGCAATTCCTCTTTGTCTATAATTATAGCTAGAAGTGCACATGTGAGAATCCAACTTGGCCTGAATTTGAGGTCTCTTGGATTCTTCAGCAAAATTAGCTACTTGTCATGAGTGTCAAGTACATGAGGATCTCATCCATCAACCTCCAAATCCATTACACCCAACAATAGCATTCTGATCATTCGAATGTTGGGGTATAGATGTAATTAGACCAATCGATCCACCATCGTCAACTGGACATCGCTTCATCCTATCAGCGACTGACTGCTTCTCTAAGTGGGCTGAGGCTGCCCTATTTAAAGAAGTTATTGCTGACTGAGTGATTAACTTCTTCACGCATAATGCAGTCTATAGATTTGGAGTGTCAAGACAAATAATTTTTGATAATGACACAGCTTTCAAAAGTGCAAAGATTTATAGATTCATCGATCGATACAAAATTGAATAACGATACTCTTCAATATACAATCCAAGCAAAAATGGTTTCGCGGAGGCCTTCAATAAGACATTAGTCAAACTGCTCAAGAAGATTCTCACCAAAAATAGAAGAGAATGGCATACCAAGCTAGTAGAGGCTCTATGGGCGTATTGAACTACCTACAAGACCTGACTAAAGCCACTCCTTATTCATTGGTATTTGGAACTGAAACAGTTCTTCCGCTTGAAGTTGAGTTGTTTTCACTTCGAGTAGTCATCTAATACAATCTAACCGAGATCAAAATGCCAGTCTGAGAATGGAGGAGCTCGACGCACTTGATGAAGTTAGATTACAAGCTCATCAAAATCTGGAAGTTTATCGAGCAAAGATGTCCAGGGCTTTTGACCATACAGTGCGATCTCGAACATTCCAAAAAGTAGAATTGGTCCTCGTGGTGAGAAGACCAATTATTTCCAATCAAAAGTTTGGTGGCAAATTTGAGCCTAACTGGGAAGGCCCTTTTGTCATTGAAAAAGTGTATCAAGCAGGGGCATACAAACTCATTAACATAAAGGGTGAAAGGCCAATGCTGCTAATTAATGGTGGATACTTGAAAAAGTACTATACTTGACGACCACATTCTCGAGGTACCATAAAAATACCCCTGCAATACTTAGAGCATTTTTTTTTAGTATATTTATTTAGATTGACATCGTGCTTCATGCCGAGATCCCTAAATAACATACTCTAAAGGAAAGAACTTTTCCATGAAAATTCTCCTGTTACACATGGGCATTTTTAGATTTCTATACATAAATGGAAATAATGTTACATGTCACTCTCTTAAGAGCATATCAATCTAAATATTAATGTATTTGCATATTTTTATCTAGAGAATTATTCTAACTGTGCTTTAGAATTCTCCCTACAAGATAGGGGACATTTTTTAGTTTATATTAAGTTTATTTGAGTTGACATCGTGTTATAAGACGTGATCCTCAAATATATTCTAATTCAGGTTGACATCGAGCGTTACATCGAAATCCTTGAATATATCTATAATTATCATTGTTAAGTTGCATGTTCTTGCAGAAACAAAAAAGAATCTATTTCTACGCATGAGAAGAAAACCTTGAATGTTATAAAAATGATCTCCCATATTTGTCAAATTCTGGAGATCAAGTTAGAAGAACTCCTGATTTCGGAAGCTTCAATCAATAGAGTTGGAGAAACATCAACCTCTACATCCCAAGTCAGACACGGATGGGTTCTAAAGGTCGACTCACAATAATAAATGGTCGAGTTAATGCTCTCCTCACTCAACAAGCCGCAAGAAAAGGCAGCAATGAAAGAGCCTCTATTCGTTAGTCTGATGACAAAATCACAAACCCACTACAGTTTAAGTTGAAGAGTAGGTTCTAAAGGTTAAACTCAACAAGCCCAAAGATGACCGTAGTGAAAGAGCCATTGCTCGTCAGTCCAATGACGATAGTTGTTCAATCTCAAACCAGATCCAGCTTAGTGATTACAAGCAACCCGGATCCAAGAGATCTCTTTACTTGATCGATAGATCAAGGCAATCTGAGGAAATGCTCAATTCAGGGCTGCCTCAAATCAATCTTCATATTACCGGCAAGTTGATATTTCAATCTATTCTCAAATGATCAGATCAAGCTCAAAGCACAGATCAAAGCCTATCTACTCATCAAGTCTATCAAAGCTGATAGCATAGGACCGAGGAAGCAATTCCATAGTTCATACAAAGCCGATGGTCGAACTAAAGGAATTTTGTGGTTATTAAGTCTATTAAAGCACACGTTGCTAGACTAATAACTGAACATTGACCTTATATAAGTCAGAAGGCTGGGTCATCTATATGTATCCTTCAACGAATTCGTCAAAGCAGCAAACACTGGGTTCATGGCATACATACACTTCCTGACAAGTCAATGTTGATAAATCAGGTCAATCCTTCATCAAGTCCGTCAAGCTTAAAGCTAGGACAGAAGGAATTTTAAATCCGACCGAGCACAGATAAATCAATTCCCCAGGGAAAGACACCGCTCGCTATGCTCATCGTAGCATCGAAGGGCTCGCCATGCTCATCGTGATGAGATAAAATTCCGAGTGTTCGGGACACACCACTGCTACGCTCATCGGGGTACCGAAAGTGATTGAAGGCCTCGCCATGCTCCTCGTGGCACGAGATGAAATCCATGTTGAAGACCGCCGCTATGCTCGTGTATGATCGAGTGATCAAGGCCTCTTATGCTCATCGACGTAACGGGATTAAAGATCGGCAAGTGCTTCAACACCAACCGCCACGCCATCGGGCGGACGGTAGCCAAAACATACTACCGCAAAGACACACCTACGATGCCGAGACTCAAATTACGCCAACCTTTTAACTTTAAGAAAAAAGAGGGGGAAAATCAGATTTGAATAAAAGAGAGGGAAAATCAAATTTGAATAAAAGAGTGGGAAATCAAATTTGAAATAAAAGAGGGGGGAAATCAAATTTGAATAAAAGAGGGGGAAATCAAATTTGAATAAAAGAGAGGGAAATCAAATTTGAATAAAAGAAAGGGAAATCAAATTTGAATAAACACCTGCATGTGCTCGGACATAGAGATTTCAAGTGCAAATTTAATGTCTGAAAATGCTGCACAGGATAAATTAAAATATATTAAATATTAATCTGAAAAATCTAATAAGATATTAGATCAATTAACAATGATTTTTTTGCCACTAAATCTGCAACTCTTCGTACAAGCAGATAGAAGGCGATACTAAATCAAAATCTACCAAAAATCATAGGGCTTCATTTAATCAAAATTTAAGGAACTTCATTCTAAACTATGATTTTAAAAATCAACGAAATCACTAATCAGGTGAAATTATTTAAGCTATAAAGACCTGCATGTGCTCAGACATAGAGATTACAAGTGCAAATTTTAATGTCTAAAAAGGCTGTGTAAGCTAAATTGGAATATATTAAATGTTAATCTAAAAAATCTAATAAGATATTAGATCAATTTACAATGCCTTCTTCGCCACCGGATATGCAACCCTTTTGTACAAGCAGATAGAAGGCGATAATAAATCCAATTCTACAAAAATCATAGGGCCTCCTTTAATCAAAATTAAAAATTTCATCCTAATTATGATTTTCAATCTCAATGATTTCATTAATTCGATGAAATTATCTAAGCTATAAACACCTGCATGTGCTCGGACATGGAGATTTCAAGCGTAAATTTTGATAAAAAAAGTGCAGAAATTGGAATATATTAAATATTAATCTAAAAAATCTAATAAGATAGATCAATTTACAACACCTTCTTCGCCAGACGCAACTTTGTACGCAAGGATAGAAGGCGATACTAAATCAAAATCTATAAAAATAATAGGGCTTCCTTTGATCAAAAATTGAGGGATTTCATTCTAATTATGATTTCAAAATCAATTATTTCATTAACTAGATGGAATTAGCTTATAAACACCGCATCTGCAATCAATGCTTAAATTCAAGTGTCTCGAGGATGTTGGTAGCTTCTGCTTAGTCTTAGACTGGGTTCTAACAAAAATCTAAAATCTATAATAAGAGTTTCAAATCAATGAAATATCTGAGAAATTGATTATGTCAGGTGACAGTAGATATAATTCTCTGTTAGCAGCTAAACAGAGTTGACAGAATCTAAAGCTCATAAACATATTCAAATTAATCTATTTTTCAAATCAAATTAAGTAGCAATCTCAAACTGCTTAAATGAAACTCTATCACTAAAAAAACTTAAACTAAATTCAATCTATCCACCTTCCGCAATTATTTGTCAGGGGTGACAAATTAAGAAAACTTTAGCTCACAAAGGAGCCAATGTCAAATCAAGTGTTCTACTATATTCACTCTCAATCAATCTCACGCTAGTAAGGACATGACCCGTGTCCTCTGACCGTGTGGCTTGGCCAGTAGGCTCTACAGATGAAGATAATGAGTCCTCCGACTGTGGTTTGGCGGCCCCGCTCCATTATATTATGATCACGTAAGCTCATGCAAATGGCTCGCCTTTGAGTTGTGAATCATAAGGCATACTAAGGAAAAATAGCTCTAGCAGCGGGTAGACTTAAGATTGTCTCTTAGATAAATAACTAAGTTATAAACACCAGGTGCTAATTTTCAATTTCTAAATTCAAGTGTCTGAGGATATTGTGCGGGTTGCTTCCCGGTTTAGTCTTATGACTGGGTCTAGGTTAAGAAAACCTAAAAACATATAATAAGAGTTTCAAATCAGTGAAATATCTGAGAAACTAATTCTATCTGACAGATCTAATCTTCTCTACAGCCTAAAAACGATGATCTAAAGCTTTTAAACATATTCAAATTATTCAAACATAAAATTACATAAAATTATTATACACCCGCATGGACCCTGACACTATGATGAATACTTAAATTGAAGTGTCTGAGGATGCTGCACGGGTCGCTTCCTGGTTTAGTTTTAAGACTGGGTCCGGGTTAACAAAACTTAAAAACCTATAATAAGAGTTTCAAAAGTAGATCTAATCTTCTGTTTGTAACTAAACAGAGTTGACAGGATCTAAAACTTTTTAACATATTTAAATTATTCAAACATAAAATTACCTAAAATTATTATACACTCGCATGGGCCCCGACACTATGCTGAATGCTTAAATTCAAGTGTATGAGGATGCTGTGCAGGTTGCTTCCTAGTTTAGTCTTAGGACTGGTTCCGAGTTAACAAAACTTAAAAACCTGTAATAAGAGTTTTAAATCAGTGAAGTATTTGAGAAACTGATTATGTTAGGTGACAGTAGATCTAATCCTCTGTTGGCAACTAAACAGACTTGACGGGATCTAAATATCTTAAACATATTCAAATTAACCAATTTTTCAAATCAAATCAAATTAAGTAGCAATCTAAAAACTGCTTAAATAAAACTGTCATTAAAAACTTAAATCAAACTCAATTTATCCACCTTCCGCAATAGTTTATCGGGGGTGACAAACTAAGAAAACTCTAGCTCACAAAGGAGCTAATGTCAAATCAAGTGTTCTACTATGTTCACTCTCAATCAATCTCACGCCGGTGACGGGCCTGTCCTCGAATGTGTGCTTGGCCAAGAGGCTCCATGATGAAGCGCATACCGAGTCCTCCGACGGTGGTTTGGCCCGCCTGCCTCCATTATATTACCATCAATCCGACGAGTGCTCCCAAATGGCTTTACCCTTTGAGTTGTGAATCATAGGGTATACTTGATAGGCAAACAACCCTCTGGGGTAGACTTAAGTCATCTTCTTGACAAATACTACCCAGTCTACAAGGATTTCTTGGACGTAAACCCATATATCACATGAGGATCCTTCATAGTTGGGTCAATTACCTCCTCTAACTAGACCGATGATAAATCATGGGATATGATCGCACGCCATCATTTCCCCAACCATCCAGTTTAAGCTAAAATGATGAATTTCATATCTTAAATCTTAAAACTCTACATGTTGCTACTATATATTACGCGCATTATCTAATGACTAGCCTTAATTGAAAGTTCTCTCTCATTTATTGAGAGGGGTAATTAACTATGGGGGCTTGCGCCTATAGGAAACCTAGAACCATATCTAAAGTCTTCACAAAATGAGTGCGAAATCTCTGGGTAGTGTCTTATCTACTATCTCATATGCCTTCTGAAAATTACTCCGACACTTTAAACTACTCTTATCATCGAAGAGGTCGGTTGTGAATTTTCGGAGCCCACACAATCATTAAAGATTAAAGTATCTAAACTTTAATGGAATCTATTTATTCTTCAGACTTTTCTTGGCCCCAATATTAATAGGCAACTTCACTAAGGGGCTTAGTTGGAAGAATTTGTAATGCAGTGTAAAGTAAATACATGGATTTTAATTTTTTTGGAGTTTGGCTTGAAGTAAAGTAAATTTCTATGGTGCTGTAATGTATTCCAAATACATTATATAGGTCATTTTTGGTGCATTTTGAATTTGCCCGATTATGACGAATTCCAAATACAGCCAATGAAGGACTGTATTGTGTACTGTTCCTCGTCAGCCGCCGCCACCTACGCCGCCATCTACGCCCATTGTTGTTGTTACATCATCTCCAAAACTATCAAAATAATTTATTTTACCTTTTTTTATCAAACAGAAAAAAGCAAAGTCATGAATTTTTAAAACTCTCAATCAAATAACTGTAAAGTATTCCTTTTACACTGTATTCATTTTACACTATATTCCTTTTATACTGTATTTCTTTTTCAACCAATCAAACAACCCCTAAAATGTAGTATCTTTGATATTTTTTTTATTGTTCTCGTTATCTAATCATTTAGATTTATTTATAAAAACTGATTTTTCTAACCCAAATTTATTTCACGTTAAAATGTGTGTAAAAGGTGGTAAATTATCTTGCGGTGAAATATATCGCATGACATGATGGAAGTCGACGATATTAAATTGCTTTTATATTAGAATAAATTTATATTAATATTGTGTAAAAAATTACGATATGAAAGTTTATATCTTCTTTGAATCCAAAGACACACACAAGATTTAAAGAAATGAACAAAACCGAATTTTAAGTTTTAAAATCTAAAAGAGGAAAAAACCACTGCCCAAGAGAATCTTCCACTATGTATTTATTTTGGAGTCAAGTTTTCCCGACACAGATTACAGAATTGTATAGGATACCGATAAGGAATCCCAAAATCAAACAATGTAATATAAGAATGGGTGAACAGCTGGTCCAGACGATGAAGGTCGTAATGGCGGACCGAATCATCGAGGAAGCGGCGACCACGACGGTTAGGCTGGCGATGACCAAAGATGGTTGATGACGATAACCGGCAGTCAGCAGGTCAGAATAAGTGTATTGAGATTGATAGCAAGGATGGGAGACCGAGCGGCAAGTGGCAGCTTAAATTAACGGTTTGAATCAGGAGCGCAGACGATTATGCCTGGAGGATTTTCGCTTTGTGTTTCTCATCTCTCTTGGCCTTCCAAGAATGAAAAATATTTATGATTTAAAGAGAGTGTTTACGTAAATACACAAAAATCACTCCTCTCCATCTGGACGACTCAAATAATTCTTTGATCATATGATATTTGTGTATTTGAATGATCAAATGATAATTATGAGATCTCGCTTGTTAGATCCGTGAAAGACGCCGATTTCGATTGTATAAACACCCAATGTAAGAAGTAGATTGATAATAAGTGTTGATCTCATACGATTTAATCGATTGTTTTTTATCAGAGCTCACTACTAATTTTCGGTCATATCAATTAAATATTCTAATATAATTTATACTGACATGCAGTCAAAAATATTAATTTTTGTATATATATATATATATATATATATATATATATATATATATATATAATTTTGTTAATGTATTTTCTCTTGGGACAATATGACTATTGACAATTTATTAGATTGATAATTTTTTCAATAACAATTGATCTGTCTATTCACATTTATTATGTGAATGATTGATTGCTGAAAATCACTATTTCTAATTTATAGCAGAATTTGCTTCAATAAAGTTGATATTATTAGATAAGAGCCAAATTATCCTCAAATTATATTTAATATTTTAATTTACATACTGAATTAAAGATATTATATCAAAGTTTTTTAGCTGAGGTGATTTATACCAAGGTTTTCAGTTTCCATCTCTTTGGTATCGATAAATTTTATAATTGATTGGGTTTTGAAATTTAGTTTGAATTATGATTCATTTAATTTTAACATAAATATTAAATGATATATATGCAAAATAAGAAACGAATAAGATTATCTCATTTAATTAAGTTAGAATATTTGAAATTTAATTGGATCTTAATAAAATGATTCTAAGTACTGTGTAAAACACCTAAATTTGAATCAGTAATTTCCAACTATTTTAAATAAAAAATATCAACTTATTTTGTTCAGTTTCAACTGAAATTCATTTAAAATTACTAAATAATCGTCCCAACTTAAAAATTATGATTTATATAACTACAAAATATAGAATCATATGTATTACACAATTTAAAATTATGCATAAGAAATTTACGTAAAACAATTATGAAAATATTAATTTAAATAAAGTCTGGCGAACACCTCATATTAATTCCAATAATAATAACTATAAATAAGAGATTATATAGTTGCATCTTAATAGTTTAAGTCTAATTAAAAAAATTCAAGTTTTAAAGTCTATTTATTTTCTATTTTTAATATGATTTTAAAAATCAGATTGGACTGATTATGTTCAATAAGTCCAAAATCACTTCGGCACAAAATCAAAACTTAGATTAAGTCGAGATTCAATCCATAAATCCGTGAATCAGATTGATTTATCGTCTCTTAGCTATCTCTTATCTCTGAAAGAACGACTATCTCTATTGACGAGTGAATGCAAAATCGATTAATTCTCCAGAAAGAGCATTTATAATAGTAAAGAAGTTAAGTGAAAATCTATGAGAATGACAATATAACGATGATTCATGACAATAATAATTATATCCACACCCACAAGATAGATAGAATGTTAAGCGAATACTCATTCAAAAAAAATTAGACTGATTTAAAACATGTCAACTTTAGAAATAAATAAAATTTGACTCGTTAAAAAATAATAATAAATTAAACTTTCTAAAATAATTATAATAAAATGTTCTTAATTTCATTTTTAAAATATAATTAAAATATTTATGAATAAAAAAATCTAAATAAATTTTTTTAAATTAAATTAATAAAAAATATATAGTCTAATCATATCGAACTAATCCACATGCACTGATGATAACCGGATTAATTACTGCCCCCATTGCCTGGAAGCCACTCATACAAAGATTAATATTCAAATTCTCAGTAATCCTCAGACACATTACATACATACATAAAATAAATGCAGACTAATTGATCATTCTCCTCCAAAAAAAAATAAAATAAATCAAAAACAAAGATATCATGCATAAATATTAGTTTTAATGTTGAGTTAAAATGATTTTAATGTTATCAACATACTTCAATTTAAAGTTGATATTAATAATATTCATTAATCTTATAAATAATTATAAGCATTAACCTTATATAATTAAGAGTATAAGTGTAATTAGCTCCCGATTTGACTCAAACTCAAATGATTAACAAAATTACGAGCCAAATTTATTAAACCACAGCTCAAGTTCATAAACAAATTCAAAAATTTCAAGCTAAAATTCAAGCTTATTTAAAATCGCCTCGTTTACAATTATGGCTTTAATAATTTATTAACTTATTTAAATAAATTAGAGTTAAATTCAAATTTAATTTTCTTTAAATTGAGTTGAGCTCAAACTTAATAAATTCCTATAGATCTCCAATATATATAAAAAAAAACTTGTATGGCATTAATTTTTTATTGAAAAATTTATATATAAATTATGCATTTACATATTTCACACTCAAATTTAAATATTTATAAAACTAACACTTACCTTATGCTAAAGAAAAAATATATTTCACTTGGAAAAAACTAATGAAGGTGATATTTTTGATATAATAATAAAAATTTAGATAAAAATTACGTGATTAGGTATGTAAATCCCCTTTTATTTCATCCCTAATAAATGCCAACTAGATTTAATTAGCCTCTTTATATTCTCCATCATAAATTATAAAATAATAGATATTTAATTCACTTTACAATATATAATATCAGATTTTTGTCCACTTTTAAAAAATAATTAAATCAAGATATATCTTCATTTTCAAATAATTATATTTAAATAATTTTGAAATAGATCTGATATAAATTAAAATAAAGCCTCTACTGTCCACAATACCACAAATAATATAGAATAAAAAAACCTTCGATGTAAATATACAAAGCAGTATAAGAATAAAAGCCAAGTAATTTCGAAAAACATTTCTTAATAGGAAAAAAAAATCTTGGCCACTATCACCTTCAATGCAGGACTAAGTATAATCAAAATTAAAATAAAGCCATTATCTACCCCAAATACATCACAGAAAAGAAAAAGATCACAACTTCAACAACAACAGTTATTTAAGATTCATCTCCTGAGCAGAAACCCATCATCTATCCATTCAAACCAATCGTTAAAAACATAAGATTTTCCATGGAAAAGGTTAGCTACAAAAGAGGAAGAAGAAGAAAGCTAAAAGAAGCTTCTTGACGTCCTTCCAATCTTCTAACCTCCTCACTGAAAGTTCGTACCTGGAGTGTAGATGGATAAGTCAGGCCACCCGCCGGCCCAGCTGTTCGTATCCGCCGGTAAGCTCAGAAAATTCTCAGGCATCGCAGGAGGCGCCGCGGCCGCCGCGCCGTCATTAGCGCTGCTGTCGGCAGAGCTCTGCACCTCCGGCTCAAATATCGGACGGGTCACACCTCTAAAATTAGGAAATGAATCAAGGGATTGATAACATTCAAAGAAATTCCCAAATTGTGCGGTGGAAGACAGGAGAGAGCTGAAGCTTCCGGTCATGTCGAGCATCCGGTGGTCGGTGTCAATAGAAGGGAATGAAGAGGAGAAAAGCTCGGAGTTTTTAATTTCTCCGGAGGATGAGCACGGCGAGGGGCGTTTGGAATTTACGCCACCGGTGGCAGAGGGGGCGGCTACGGAGGGAGATGATGAGCGCTTGGAGCTCTTCCGGGTGCCGCCGCCAACGGGAACGTTACGGAGGGAGCCGCCTTTGGTCCAGTAACGGCGGCAGTCCTTGCAGAAGTGGCGCGGCTGGGAGAGATTATAGTTGTTATAGTAACAGAACTTGGTGTTGGTCGATTCACATCGCGGGCACTGTAAGTTCTGTTCCGGCTCCGTGAACGGCGGCTTCGACGCCATAAACGCCGTCGTAGTCGTCGCCGTCGTCCCCTGCATCTTCTCAGAACCGCCCAAAGATGCAAACTTTCTTGATTTTTTTTTCCTGCTTTTAATCTTTGGATTGAAATCAGGTCTTTTGTTTCTCTCCAAAGCTCCGCCTTTCAGATGAGAACGAAGAAAAGATGGGGGCTTTTATGGATCGCCGAGATGCGTGTTTCTTTCTCTTTCTCCGTCTTGTTAAAGGGTCGTCGGGTCAATTTGGGTCAGCTTCCTGTTTGGTGAGGAGAGGAAGGTGGAAAGCATTTGCTGAGCTAATTCGGAACGCAATCCAAATGAACAGCATATATTCGTCAATAATGGCTCTTGAAGTTTGGTTGTGAGGTTCGAGGATGTGGAAGGAAGAATATATAGGTCGGCTTTTAGGATTTCACGAGAAATTAAGTTGCCCACTAGTGTTCTGAGATTACTAATGCTTTGCAATAAAGCTTGCCCTGTTCTGTTTTGTTTGTTAATGGCTAGGCTTCTCATTTTCCAAGACGAATCGATTCGATGGAACTGTTATTTATTTTTATTTTATTTTTTATTTTTTATGAGTGGTGTATGAGAGCCCACCGCAAATATATTGGAATAATAATAAAATAAAATCATAATTATATTAAATTAAAAAAATGAATGAAATAAAAGATCACTCTGGAAGAAATTGGGTTGAAAAATAATGCCCTCAACCAATCCACTCAAGTGGAGGGGAGAAAAAATTTGAACTAATAAGAACATCTCATGCCTCTAAGTGAATAAATTATGCAAAAAAATTATATTATTTGGCTTAATTATAAATATAATAATAAAGTTGTTATTTTCTTTTAAATAATTTAATTAACTTTAAAATAAGTATATACAGTAAAACACATTCAATTCTAATTCTTAGTCCTAAGCTTTTAGAGAGAGAGAGAGAGAGAGAGAGAGAGAGAGAGAGGGAGAGAAAGACGGAGAGGAGAGAGAAAGTTTATACAGTATATTGAGATTTTAAAGTCCATTTCAGTTATTGGGCTAATTAGAAAAATTATACACCTCGAGATTGACTATTATTATTCTATTTTAGATTTAAAATGTTTCACTCTTATATAGATTTTGATATTTTATTTGACTAAATTTTATATGCACTTAAATTTATAAAAAAAATTAAAATTTTCATTCTGTAATTTTTGACATGTCATAGAGTAAATTATTGTATTATATTAATAAATACATGTTAATTTTTTAATCTTATATTTTATATATTTTGTATATTTTATTAAATATATAAGCCTCAATTTAGATTCCTATAGAATAATAAAAGCTTAGAAATATTGTTAAAAATATTGCACATAAATAATTTTTTAATTTATAACTAATGACTTGTATACACTAATTTACCTCACAAACTCTATTATTTTATAGTACATATCAACTTTTATAAATTTATTTAATACGTTGTATAATATTTATATATTTTGAAACTGCTAATACGCACACACACTTAAGTATCTAAAAATTATGCGTGGAAAAAAAAAGAGAGGAAAATTGTAAGGTATAAAAAGCATTTATATTTATCTATGTAAATAACCATTTATAAGTATAATATGCTCAAATAAAAATGAATAAGTGGTGATATAAATAAAAATAAAAGTAGAATAATTAAATAAAAAATATAAATAAGTGGAGACAAAAAGAGTAAAAATTATAAAATATTTAAAAGTAAATATTAAAATAATATTTTTTATCTATGTTATCTTTTATTTATGATATCATATTAAAAGAAATATTTATATTATTTCTTGTAATATATATCTATTACACTAACATTTACATGTAACACATTAATGTTTAACACTACCATTATCGGTCCCAAGTCTGGATGCAAAAAGTGGAGGGGCAGTTAGTAATGCACCAAAATAAGAAATCGAAAATAATTAATGACATGAATCCTTTAAATCATTGTTAATGCATCCCCTAACGCTTGATTGAATACGAAAATGCTAAAGTCACGCGATCTACGCTGCAAAGTATGTTAAATAAGCAAGGGTTCTACATTATGGATGATGCAAAGAAGTTAGTCCATGAAACTAGAATTAGGTTAGATCTTGGAATATGGTACTCTTACGTAAATTAATGGAATTAATATATATTATGGTTCATAGAAAGATAAATATTTTATGTGTTCAAGAAACTAAATGGGTTGGTGAAGGCCAAGGAGATTGATAGTTTAGGTTTTAAACTTTGGTATTCGTAAAAGTAACTAGAAATGGTAGGTGTGACAGATAAAAAAGTTTGAAGGATAATGTTATAAGTATTAATAGATGTGGAGATAGAATTATACTTTAAAGATTATTGTTGATACTAAGATTATCAATGTTATAAGTGTCTATGCTCCTCAAGTAGGTTTGGAGGTAAGCTCAAAGAAAAAATTTTGGAATGAATTAGAGGGATTAATACAAAAGATACCTCTTGAAGAAAAGTATTTATTGGGGAGATTTAAATGGACATGTTGGTAGAGTGGTAAGATTTTAAAAGTATTCATGGTGGTTATGGATTTGAGTGACTAATGAAGAAGGTAGACTATATTAGATTTTGCCTTAGCTTATGATTTTGTAGTTGCTAATACTTTATTTAAGAAAAGAGATGAACATATTATTACTTATAAAATGGATCTAGTAAACACAGATTGATTATTTTTGATAAGAAAATAGATCGCTTATTGTAAAGATTGTAAGGTCATTCCAAGTGAAATTTTAAGTACCCAACATCGACTATTAGTTTTAGATTTTAAGATGAAAGGTTGTAAGAGAAAAATAAACTAAATTATTGTCCTAGATTAGATGGGGACACTTAAAGAACACAAATAAAATATTTTTTAAGAGCAAGCTACAAGAAATTAGAATTTGGGATGTTCATAAGGAAGCTATTATGTGAAAAAAATATCAAGTGAAATTAAGTTGCTAAAGATGTGCTTGAGAATCAAAAGGAAAAGCTTCTTTTAATAAGAATAGTTGGTGGTGGAGTCGAGCAAGAAAAGATAAGAAATAAGAAGCATAAAACTTGGTTTAGATGTAAAAGAGAATTGGGAAAGATATAAAGTGGCCAGTAGAGATTCTAAGAAAGCAATATATGATGCAAAAAAAATTAGCTTTTAGTGATTTATAAAATAGATTAGATACCAAAGAAGGTGAAAGATGTATGTATAAGTTAGCCAACCAAAGAGATAGAGAAGTAAAGACATAGTTCAAGTGAGGGTATTAAGGATAAAAAATAATAAAGTGCTTTTCTTAGAAAAGATATTCAAAAATAGGTGGATGAGGTATTTTGATAAACTTTTCAATGAAGGATCAAAGTATGATTGATTTTAGCAACCTTAATACCCTAAACAAAAAATAGAATTTCATTTTATCGTCAGATTAGTAAATCTAAGTTAAGCTTTAAAGAAAATGAAATGTGGAAAAGCAAGAGGACCTGGATAATATTCCAATAGATGTGTGGAAATGTTTAGAGATCAAGGAATTTTGGCTTACAAATCTTTTAATGTTATTTTAAAGACTAAAAGATGTCGATGAGTGGAGAAAGAGTTTATTGGTTCCTATATTTAAGAATAAAGGTGATGCACAAGAGTGCAAATTATAGAGGAATTAAGTTAATGTCATACATTAAAATTATGGGAGAGAGTAATTGAGCATAGGTTACGATGTGATACGTAAGTTTCTCACAATCGCTTTGGTTTCATGCCGTAGATCTACTATGGATGCTATACATTTGTTAAGAGGTTTGATGGAGAAGCATAGAGAAAGTAAGAAGGATCTACATATGATATTTATTGATTTAGAGAAAGCTTATGATAAAGTCTCAAGAGATGTTCTTTGGAGAGTTCTAGAAAAAAGGAGTTAATATTGGTTATATTCAAGTTATTAAGGATATGTATAAGAGTTACTTGTGTCCAAACACAAGGAGGATTGACAAAATATTTTCCTATTTCGCTTGGATTACATCAAGGATCAACATTAAGCCCTTATCTTTTTACTTTAGTTATGGATGTTCTTACGAGGCATTTACAAGAAGATGTACCTTGGTGTATGCTTTCGATGACATTCTTCTTGTTGATAAGACTAGAGAGGAGTCCAAATGTAAACTTGAATTATGGAGGTCAACTTTAGAGTCTAAAGGTTTTCGCTTTAAGTAGATCTAAAACTGAATATATGGAGTGTAATTTTAGTTGTAGAAGTTTTAGTGGTAGTGTTGTGACTTTAGGTGATCAAGTCATTAATAAGAGTGAGCCATCATATTTAGGCTCTATTGTTCAAAATGATGGTGAAATAGATGGAGATGTTATTAGTAGAATTCAAGTTGGATGGTTGAAGTGGAGGAATGCATCCGCCTATTATGTGATAGAAAAGTTCCACTTAAACTTAAGGAAAAATTTTATAAGATGGTGGTAAGACCTGCAATGAGTTATGGTGTAGAATGTTGGCCAATAAAAGAGAAGCATAAGACTAAGTTAAGTGCTACAGAGATGAGGATACTCAGGTGGATGAGTGGCTTTACTCTTAGAGATAGAATACAAAATGAGTATGTTCGGGAAAAAGTTGGAGTAGCTCCAGTGGTAGATAAGATTAGGGAGAGTAGCTAGATGGTTTGGCCACATAAAGCTGCCGTCATGACCCAGAGAGTAGATGCATTAGATTTGCCTTATGTTAAGAAAGGTGAGGTAGACATAAAAAGACTTGGTTAAGATGTATAAAAATGATCTTAGTATACTTGAATTAAATGAGAATTTGACACATAATAGGACACAATGGAGACGAAGGATTCATGTAGCCGACCCCACCTAGTGGGAATAAGGCTTGTTGTTGTTGTTGTTGTTGTTGGTTGAATCATGTTTTATTATTCACATTATTTTATATTGGCATATATTACTTCTTTGTATATTAAATAATACCAAATTTTATATTGTTGCTCACTATCATATTGCTGCAGTAATTATTTATAAGAAAATATAAGATTTAGGTTGATCAGAGATTATTGATTCTAGTTGAAGCCCTAATCTTAGGCATGTTTATTATTTTAGATTTATTATTTTAATTATCATATTAATCTATATTTTATTAAGAGAGATTATATCATGATTGTTATATATCTTATTTTATAATATAGTTTAGTGATGTGAATAAAAAAATATTGATTTTGTTTATTACTTATTTGATAAAAATAAAACTAGTAAAATAATATAAATATATTTTGTGCTAGAGAGGTCATCAAGATTGAAGCAATGATATCTTTTCATCTTGATAAAAAGAAGGTGACTATAACTATGTAGAAGATAAGGGAAGAGAAGAATCATTGTAAAAGAATAATCAAATAAACCCATAATTAAATATTTACATGTATTTTAATGTTGAGATGTGTATAAAGAAAGAAAGATAAATTTATGCAATCATTCAATCTTAATGTGGTAGTTCAACAATATAAAATTGAATTCGCTTGTTCATTTTTTATCTCTTAAAAAAATAAGAAAAATTTAAAAGATAATATACACTCATGATCTTTTAAATTAAGTGAGACAAATTACATTATTGCTAATGTAAATTAAATTCTATAAGTTGCAAATACTAATTTACTAAAAACTTTAAGTCATCTAAGAAGTAATCTTATTGGTTTGTCAGTTAGCATTGTCATTTGACCGTTCAATCAGTGTTTCAAAATTTTTATGTACATCCTTTGGGCTTGATTCCACTCATTCGCGCTAAGATTTTATATCATGGACCGAAATCATTTAATTGATCAGACTTATTTTACATGAGATTCGCTTTAATTTATAAATTTTGAAGAGATATATCAATAATATATTTTGTATTTATATTCCTCAATTGTAAAAATTCACAATGAAAATTAAACTAACAAATATAAAATCAAATGATGAGCTCAACTTGTTAAAATAAATTCACATAGATTTATATCACATCATTCTTATTTTCTAATATAAACTTTAAAATCTATAAAGCAAATCTCTACCTTTCTCCTTCTCTTTTTTTATTCCTCTTGGATTTAATTTGCACTTATGTAAAACCAAGTAAAAGTTTTACTTTAACTTATCAGGAATCCAAAGACACACAAGATGTAAGTGAAACAATAAACTCAATTTTTTACATAAAACCCTAAAAGAGGAAAAAACATGTGGCCTAACCCAAGAAAAGCTTCCACTATGTATCTGTTTAGAGTACAAGATCTTCCCATCGGATTAATGTAATTGTACATGAGAGAAAGACAACAACAAATAGCAGTTGCAAAATGATGGTGAACATATAAATCAAGTGAAAATGTGGTACCATCGAAAATGTGGAACAATCACTATAAGTCAGATGAGGCCAACAGAGATTGACGACGCAGATCAACGACGGTACGGCGTCAAATCAGACCACCGCCGAAAGTACACGATTATGCTTGAGGATCTTTAGAATCTCCTTCCTCGCTTGCCCTTTATATGAGAAATGAAAGGCTATTTATAGACGGAGAGGACGCCTCTATAAATACATGCAAAATCAACCACCCATTTCATCTGACGGCCAATGATTCTTTGATCTGATGTATTGTATTTGAATGCTCAAATGAAGTCAATAGATCAAGGGATACCATAGACGCCATTTGATTATAAACACTTTATATTTGAGAGATATTTAGGTTTAACCGATATTTAAAATTTCCAAGATATTTTAAGAGCTTGATCACGCTAAACTTTAGATCGCTTAACATCAAGATTCGCTCACCAGTAATTTTAAGTGTCATATCTTGTTCCTATTTTGATGACATTATCTCAATCATCCAAAAAATAAAAATCAAAATAGCAAATTCTTCAATGAAATTAGGTCCATTAATTACACATTTGAGAGAACAGATCTTCATATAGCACAAGATTATGACCACTGATGATGTATGTGCGCTGGGTGCAGATTTTGAGTTACTAATCATGAGCAGGGCGCTGTGGCTGCCAACAATAGAGGGGTCAGATCGCTGATTACCATTGCGGCAGGGCCTCATGCACGAACTCACGGGTCACAACGGACGACGCATCTCCCGGGTGGCCGCTTCATGGTGGTCCCAAGGCTGAGAAATGGCTCACCAAGCCCAAACGAACGCTTTTGATGGGCGGTTTTTGATGATTTTGCGCTTTTTGCCCCTGTGGTCTATAAAAACCAGGTGAGAAGGCACCTCTCTTTCTTGAGAAGGTCATTCGAGGAGATCACTTGTTCATACGACAAGGCTCCAGCTCTTGAAAGAGCCAATCAAGACCGATCTAGGCATCAACTGTAGTTCATACTGCATTCTCTTTCCCTCAAAGAGATGTTAATGACCTCATGACCACCGTTCTGAGGATCAAGACCCTAGTTCATAATGCCCGCTTTCCCCGATGAGGTGTTAACTAATCACGGACCGACGTTCGAGGCATCAAGACCCGAGTCATAAGGCTTCCCGCTGAAAGAGGTGTTAACCCGACATCGCCAACGACCGTTCTGAGGCTATCAAGACCAATTTACGCTGGGTGACCACCATCGGTGGAGAGGCCAACGGGTGAGTCTACGAATCGCATGAAGACGCATGGCGAAGGCCAGAATTTACGGGATGATCAAAATATTCACATGACCGATGATAGCGGGTGACAATACGCAAGCGACGGTGATGACGGTAATTAACGGTATGACAGATCGGCGCTTTAGAAGATGACCAACGATATGGACCACGAAGATTTTGCATAGACGTTTTTCTTTATCGGGATTTGTCACGCATACATTAAATGACTTAACTGTAAGAGGTTGATCAATTGAGGATTTTGACCTATCCAGGTTGTTTGTCGAGCACCCGATGACATTAACGAAGGAAATATGAATCAACTGCCGAATTTTGACCTATCCGGTTATTTGTCGCGTGTTACCCGGCGACGCAACTGTGGAAGAGGTTGAATTAATCGGTGATTTTGACCTATCCGATTATTTGTCGAAAGTGTTACCATAACTCGTATGGAAGAGGTCAATTGAATCCCCGAGATTTTGACCTATCCGGTTGTTTGTCGGTGTTACCCGGCGACGCTAACCTATGGAAGAGATCGGATGTCCACTTTTGACCTATCTGTATCGCCCAAAGTGTTACTTGACTTCTATATGGAAGAGGTCCCATCAAGTCCCTTTGGATTGATCATGCCCGACAGATACAATGCGAGTTGTATATTTCTAAAGTGGGAGGATTAAATGAAGAAGAAATAAGCTTATAAGAAAATCCATAAACTCATTACTGATAATGTGATACAATATTGTCATAAGATAACTTAACAAAAGGGACGAGATACATTTTAGAGAGTTAACAAAGGACAAGAGGTGGAGAGAGGACAAAGGATAAATTAAAGATTACAATATTTATACACCAATGATTACATATAACACTTTTCGAGACCTCCATTTCCAAGTTTTAAGGAATATTTTTTCCTCTCGATCAGTTTTACGCTGGTCATCCGATAAACTAAGTGGGAGCAGTCTTTATGTGCAAAACTCAGGTACTTTTATATCAAATTTCGATGTTGAAGGTTACAAGTATGGTTGAGCTTGTTTGAGGTAACATGATTATTTGTTTTATTTTCACACACCCAACCCCAATGAGTTTGAAATTTTATGATAGGACAACAAAGATTGATTGAGGGGTCTTCCAAATATAGTTGTATGCTGAATTTGACACCATGAATTGAACGAAAGAGTGACGAAAATTCTCCGAGACAACGGAAGGGTGATTGTCCCTCCATTCGCATGCATTATTATCAAACCCATATAATCCCGCAATGCGAAGTTTTTCCAACCACATGCTAAGAAAGGTGGAGTAAAATAAAATATCAATAACTCCCATTATCAATCAAAATTCTCTTAACAACATAACAGGGGTCACCAATCCCTGCACTGATGACAAGAGGATCTTGATGTGTAACTTGGACTCCTTCCAAGACTGAGTTATTAAAAGTGATGGGATGATTAATATTAGATTTTTTTAACTCCAGCTCTTCAAAGGCGACGATGAAGACTTGATTAGATAGTAGTGGCCCACTTATAATCGTTTCAAATTCTCCAACTATTTGGTGACTATTATGTTGTTTGATGATTGTCCCTGCTGCCCGCTTGGAGCTATGTTTGAGTTGGTTGGTTTTGCAAATTGAGATATCCGCTGAATAAGCCTCTCAATCTCTTCTTTAAGTTGTTTATCAGAATGTCCATGACTGATGAAGTGACAATATTCTTGATTTCAATTGGTTTCAAATGGACGCCACTTAATGGTCTCTTTTCATCTGAATATCAAGACATTAACGAGATGTGTTCTGGGGTATTCGCCATCAGTGTGGGCCATGGAGGGAGATCACATTGCCTTGTTGCTTCTTTGATGAGATTGATGTTTCCTGAGCACTCTTACTTTTTCTTTTGGATTGTTCAAATTATTTTCTGGGAATTAATAGATCATCAGAATTGCGCTTCCACATGGTGAACTAAGTCGCATAAAGGACCATCTCATTAGATGAGTGTAAGACCCTGAGCTCTCCAAGGAAAACTCTAGTAATCGGTCTACCCTGTGTATGAGCTTCTAAGAGAATCTCGAAGTCTTTAAGTGATTCACCATCATTTTAATGCCGAGAGAGAGGAATCTTTAATGATCCTCCCATGCATAATGAATTGCTCTACAAAATCTTGGCGAGTTCAAAAGGATGGATCCCTGAAGGGAGTAGTGCGCAGCTTGAAGGGTAATGGAAAGACTTGACAAGGTGTAGAGCTCTGGATATGCATGATGGTCTAATGGTCGATGTGTTCATATGGGTCACGCCATCATAGAATCAATGTTTGAAGCTTGAAACCCACGAATGGGATGTTGAAGAATAGTTTCTAAAAGGATCATAACCACCAGGAGGATGATTTCTATCTTGAAGGTGAAATTCATTTTGTATTAAGCGTCATAATTATGCACGTATAACATGATGAGTGAGGTCAACGTGACGAGAATGTGTCAAGCTACCATTAATAATTGGTGGATTAGCAGTCGGTTGAGTTAGCGTGATGGATGAGTAAGAAGCCCATGTCGAGATCGGCATCCACGATCTCTACGGAGGAACTTAGTCAGGAGATTAGCATTTTGACCTCCCATTGCTCGATCTTGGGGAGATGTGTTTTCAGCGGTAGTGGTGTGTTCCTCGCAAAAGTCGATCATCTCATTTTGAGACTCTTCCATTCGGCACGATCTTCTAAGAGATTTCTGCGCCTTCACTGAGGTCACTTATCCGAGGGAAGTGAGGAGGAAGGTTGGTAGTTTAAGGATTGGTTTTGAGTGGGAGTTGGAGCGGGAGGCTCCGTTACAGTGTTGCTTTATTGGCCATGAGGTGTTCACAGAATTGTGATTGAAGGTTGATTCTCAGCGGCAAGCTGCGTGCTAGAAAACCAGTTGCGGTAGAGTAAAAGTTTTCGCCTTAGCTTCGTTGTGAAATCCAGCATACACACAGGTATTTAAAGAGTGAACAATAAAACTCCAATTTTACGTGAAAAACTCAAGAGGAAAAATCAGGCTAAGTAAAAGCTTCCACTATGTATCTATTTGAGTACAAGATCTTCCGATCTGAGATTATAATTATATATGAGAAATGAACAAATAGTATGTGACAATGATCGGGTTATAGTAGTGAGATGATGTGGTATGCGGAAGATCACCCGGTGAAATCGAGAACAATTGCGGTGAAATGCAATCATGGCGGAAGTCATCATGATGACCGAGATTAACAACAACGGATCAATGGCGGTGACGGCGGTGGCGGCGGTGGTTGGCGGCGTCAGTGGCGCGATTGTGCTTGGAGGATCTTTAGAACTCTCTCTCTCTCTTGGCTCCCTCATGAGGAATGAGAATTTATTTATAGATTGGAGTGGCGTCTCTGTAAATACATGCAAAATTACCACTCCACTTCATCGGACGACTTAGATGATTTGATCATTTGATGTATTTTAAATATTTGAATGCTCAAATGAAGTCGAATTAAGATCTTGGGCTTGTTGGATTCTCAGGCCGATTTATATAAACACTTCATATTTGAGCATTTTTAGGGTTTAACCGATATCCCAAAATTTTCAAGGATATTTTAAGAGCTCGACCACCAATTTCAATTGGATCATTTTTGCATCAAGATTCGTGCTTCGACTAGTAGTATTTTAAGTGTCATATCAGCACTTATTTGTAAGATTTTTATCCTATTAATAAATTTAGATTCAACAAATGCAGCACATCATTTTGGCATTCTCACCGTCAAAAAAATAAAAAAAAATGAAAATCTATTAATACCCTTTTTGATAATTAATTTAGTCAAATGAATAAAATGTAAATCAATATGCTATAACTCCTAATAAAAGATTCGATCTATAATAAAAACAAAAATAACTTAATTTTTCTCACATCAATTTAAACTTGGATTTGCTCCAAAGAGGGAATAGATTCTTTAGCCAAAATTCTTGCGGTTTCTCTCTCTCCCTCTCTCTCTCTATCCCACTTAGATGGGGTTGATTATATAAATTCTTGATCTCCATTATATTCAAATTATCATTTAATTTAAGTATATTAAAATCATTATTTATATATCTTAATCAGGTCTATTTAAGTCTATTTATATCATTCTTAACATAAAATAAATCTAATAAATCTATTCTTTTAATAGAGTCATCCGATGATCAATACTTTATGATCAAGTAATCTAAGTCATCTCTCTCTCTCTCTCTCTCTCTCTATCCCCACCAACACTTGAAAAGGAAGAACACTAGAATTAAAATTCACGATATTAGCCAACAGGTTCTCTTTTTGGGTAGATTTGGCGAAGACGATTTCACCTACGCGTTCTCCTCCACTTGAATGCGGTCGGGACCACGGAATGAACAATTGACTCCTGTCCGGTCCACCAATCCGGTCAGTAAAACAAATAAAAAGAATTTTAAAATTTCTGCACAATTAAGAAATATATATATATATATATATACATAAAACAATGAATTTAATTTATCAATATTATATGTAATATTTATAAAAAAAATAAGATAGGTTAAAAAAACTATCACGCCGTCATTCCTTGATGGCATGTAGCTTATTATTATTATTATTTTTATATTTAATTCGTTCCCATCTCATCCGGAATTGAGTAGTCAAAGTTTTCATTTTTAATTTACATAACATAAGTTAATGCTATCAATACACAAAATAATCGGCACCAAAATGCAAAATTTCCGGGGCAGAGCTGGTATACCGTGGTTGCGTGCGCGACAAGCGATCCCCCGTAGGACCACGACACCGAATCCTCGTCGGCGCATTCTTCGGCCGCAGGTGCGGGCCCTACTTGTACTGCTCCAATCCCGACACGCGTCAGGCCGCCGCGCGATGGCGTAAAATTGTGGGAAAGAGCAGGATTACCTGCGGGACAGCGGAACAGGTTCACGCCTGAAGCGAGGTGCACACAGGAGACGACGGTGGGACCAAATATCGAATGGCGGAGTTCGCGCGGGGAAAGGGTCAGGTCAAGTCCCATCTTGTCCGCCTCGCGTGCGGCCGTGGGCAGGCGCGCGTGCGGGCTTTGGTCTGCCCGATGACCAATGGATGGGCAGAGAGAGAGAGAGAGATGAGGTAGATGGAGAGTCGATAGTGGGCGAGACGCGCAGCGCCGCGAATCATCGAATCAAGGATCGGCGCATTGAACCGGTGGGGGAATCGAGTAGCGGCGCAGCGTAAAGGACGGATGGCTGAACGACACGTGGATGGATAGTTGATGAAAACGCAGAAAGGAGGGCCGTCCGATCGGTGTGATAAATATGTCGCGCACGTGAGTGACGTCGTCCCGGCTCGTGAGTCAATGAGTCAAAGGGCAGGTGAAAGTAAAAACGCTTTGGTAATGAGACCTAAGCTATAGGCTTAGGCCTGCTGGGATGGAAGACGAGGGTACGCAGAAGGAAAGCGTGCGCCTGAATAGAAGGTTTATAAATAATAAATCACAGCCCCATTTTTTAGTGTAAATAAGTCAAATATACTCTCAAGTCAACTTAAACTTGGCTTATTAATAATCTCATAAGCTAATCTTATCAAGTCATGGGCTTGAGCCCAAACTCATTATTATGTTCTAAAAATTTTCAAACCTTTGGATTCAATTTCATAACTTATTAAGTCAATTCATTTATATGATGATAAATTATAATATATTATATATCATATTAATAATTCGATAGTTTATCAATCTCTTTAAATAAATTTAAATTTGAGTTTCTTTAAATTAACTCGAGCTTGAACTTGATAAATGAGCTCGAGTCAAGTTCAAGCTCAATAATGATTAAATAAATCTAGTTCAATTATGCAAAAATTCAGCTAAATTTGACTAATTTATACTTTAATCTAATTTATTAATGAAAAAAATTGGAGAATTTATATAAATATCCTATTATATTTATATATTTTAATATTTCATTATATAATATTTCCATTATTAAACAAAGTCGTAATTTTAACTGATTAAAGAGTCATTTTAAGCTTCCATTTTCGAATTTTATAAACCACGTGAATTTTAATTTTCTTGTGATTGTTCGGAGAACAAACCTGTGAAACTTATTTTAAAGTGGGCTAGAATTTAATAAAAATTACGATTAGAATTTTGAAGCAAGTTTTTCATTAACCTATATAAAAATTAAATAGGAAATTTATATGCATAGGTAGGGGTGTTCAATCGATTATTTAGACGGATCGATTTTGAAATTTGTTAAATGATTCGATTTTTAATCCATAATCCAAAAATCAAACCGTTTAATTAATAACATAAACAAATCGATCCAAATCAAAATTTTTTTGGATTTTCGATTCGATTTAGAAAAAACTAAAAATTAAAAATATAATTACTGTTATAATTATTAAATAAAAATTACATCACTTTATCAAATAATTTCATATAAAATTAAATAACTCTTTAACAAATAAAATTAATAATATACAAATTTATCATTAAAATTATTTTTTGAAATTTTTTTTTTAAAATAAAAAAATTAAATTTTTAACTATTTTCGATTTAATCATTTTAATCATATTAAGATAATACAAAATTAAATCGAAAATTAAAAATGAATTTCACCAAATTCAAAATCTAAAACCAAAAAAAAATTTATAAAACTTATATGAATTCAGAAATTTAATTTGAATCGATTTTAATTTTTAGTTTTAATCAAAAATGTTTTCGGTAAAACTTAATTTTATATATTTATATATCTAATATTTAAACTTTTATATTTATATAAATAATATTAAAAATAATATCATCATTAATTTTTTAAAATAAAAATTATTTTTTTCATATATAAAAAAATACTATATTTGTAAATATCAAAAATATAAATATTTGATATATAAATACATAAAAATTATATATTATTACACTTTCACTGAATTATCGATTGGGAAGTTTTATTGCAAAGGTAATTTTTAAACAATATGTGATTGGTTGTGGGCCTGTGGTTGGTCGTTTGTAGACTAGGTGATTCTTGAAAGTTTAAAACACTGATTAATTAAGCTATTTAATTATTCTAAAATAATATCGAAATTTTAATCTTCATGTGAATTTCATCCTCGGAAGCAATATATTACACATAGACTATCCAACAATTTCATTATAATCACGACGATACATTTATAGAATGATTTAGTTGCACTTGCATTATAAGAAGATGATCATAAATAAGCAAATGAAAGAAGGGAGATTTATGTATTTATATATCTAATATTAAAATTTTGATATTTATAAATATAATATTTTTTATATATAAAAATGTATATTTCATTTTGAAAAATTAATGATAATATTTTATTTAATTAATATTAAAATTGGGTATATATATATATATATATATATATATATATATATATATATATATATATATATATATATATATATATATATATATATATATATATATATATTATCAATCAATTTTAAAACATGCTGAGAAATCGGCGTCTTGGCAGGATCTAACAAACCCAAGATCTCATAATTCCGACTTCATTTGAGCATTCAAATGCACAAAATACATCATATGATCAAAGGAATCATTTTGAGCCATCCGATGGAGAGGAGGGTCGGATTTTGGATTTTGCTGAGACATCACTCCTCTAATCATAAATATTCTCATTCTTCATATGAAAAGAGGAGAGAGCTCTAAAAGAAAATCCTCCAAACACAATCGTTTACCACTAACGTTGTCAACCACCGTTGTACCGCCGATCCTCGTCATCATCAATCTTCGGTCCATCGACGACCTTCATCATTAGTATTCTTGTTTCACCATCATCATTCCACAAGCAAGCTACCCGAATGACTATATATGTCATTGTTCGATTTTGGGATTCTACATACTCTTCATTATGTAATCCGTTATCGGAAAACTTATACTCCAAAAAAAATATAGTGAAAGTTTTTTTGGCCAGCCATGATTTTTCTCCTCATCTAGATTTTCCAAGTTAAAATTTCGGAATTTTTTTGTTCACTTTAAATACTGTGTGTCTTTGGATTTCACAACAAGCAGGCATAAACTTTAACTTTACCAATTGATTTTCAGACGCAAATTTGGCAGTCATCGTGGGAATTCCCATTATTTCATCTTGTATGACGACCAAGTTTCCCAACAAGATCAAAACCACCATCGAGATGGAGCATTTCAAGCTTTTAAGGAGCGCAAGCGAAGAATAAAGATTCATCAAACTTCGTTCCTTCAAATTTTATCGAAAACAGGGGGGCAACTCTTAATCTCAGAAGGTCGCCCATGTTAATATGTTAAGCATCTAATCGATTACCATCCCAAGAAACAAGTTAAAGTTGGAGGATATTTTAACATTGAGAAGATATATAGCTTTGCAAATTATAATTTTTCAATCATACTCATGGAAAAATAAGACCAAGGTTAAGGAGCAACTTTGGCTACAACCACAAATGGATGATTTGATTCTTCTTCCATACAGTTAACGCCATCAAGTAATACTTTGACAAACAACCTCGATGGGTTAAAATCCTCGCCGATTCAATTCAATTTCTTCCATAGTTAAAGCGCCATCGAGCAAAGACTCGACAAAACACCTCGGATAGGTCAAAATCCTCGGATTCAATTTGACCTCTTCCATACAATCATCGGTAATTCTAACAAACAACCTCGGATAGGTCAAAATCCTCCATTCAATTCGACATCTTCCACACGTCATCGAGTAACACTTTCGACAAACAACCTAGATAGGTTAAAGGTCCTTGGTGGACTTCCCATGGCATCTTCCACATTAACGCTATCGGCTAACCTCGACAAACAACCTCGGATGGGTCAAAAATCCTCAGCAGATTCAATTCGACCTCTTCCATACAGGTTAATGTCACTGAGCAAACACTATGACAAACAACCTCGGCTCGGTCAAAAATCCTCAGCGGATTCAATTCAACCTCTTCCATACAGGTTAGAGTCATTGAGTCACACTCGACAACAACCGATAGTCAAAATCACCATCGCCGGTCCACCGACTACGGCCGGTACTGCCGCTAATCATCCACCGGCCGCCGCTGCCGCATTATCACGCCATCTTCGCCGGTACCACCATCGTGGTTATCCCCACCGACTACTGATGCGATCTTATCGCCACTACTGCGCTGGCATTGCCGCCGATCGCTTCGTTGATCGCTAACCACTCTGCGTTGCATTGCTTGCCACCGCGCTGGCTGCCGCGTCACCGTGGCCGCCACCGCTTTATTACTCCGGTCACGTTGCCGGTCCGCCGCCAATCATTGCTGAATATCGCGCCGCTTCCCGCCACCACTATCGCCGGTTGTCACCAGCCACTTATCGGCCACCATGCCGAAAGCATCGTTGCCAACCACCATCTCCGGTTGCCGCCATGATCGCCCAACCGGCCGGTCAGAGGTGACACCTCTTTCGAGGAAAATCGGACTTGCCATATGAACTATGGTGCGGATCACCAACCCGGTCGGTCCGATGAGGTCACCGACATCTTTTTCGAGAAAACAGCCTTGTATGAACTGGGGGTCTTGATCCCCTCCAACCGTCGACCAGGTCAGTTGACACCTCTTTTGAGGGAAAACCGGATCCTTATATGAACTACGGGTCTTGATTGCCTCCAAATCCAGTTGGTCCAATGAGGTCAGTTGACACCTCTTTCGAGGGAAAACTAGAGCTTTGCCGTATGAACTATGGATCTTGATCACCTCCGAATGACCTTTACTCAAGAAGAAGAGGAACACTCAAGCATATGAGGAGTGTGTCTCCTTCCTTGGCCCTAAGGGGGTTTTTATAGGCCCCTTATAGGGGCAAAAATGTCAAAAATTGTCTAAAACCGATCAAAACTACTCAAAACCAGCAGAAACGGGCCAAAAGACGCGGGTCCGGTCCAACGGGACAGCGCGCTTCCGCCTGGCTAAGGCTCGTACATCCGCCGGGCGGCTCACCGCTCGGCTTCAGATGGTCGCGCCAGACCCGGTCTGAAGATCCGTCGGTCTGTGACCGCTCACCAGCGTTTGAGCCCGTCACTGAAACTGACCCATAGTTTTGTACACTACGACCCCGACCCTGCTTCGCGGACCTCCTTCCTTGGCCCGCCCAGCTTAAACTTCTAAAATCGCGGCAAGTTGAAATGTTCGGATGAGTCTATAACCCGGAAACCTTGCGCCCGCGCGTACTTGTACACATCCGCGGCCCTGCATCCACTTCCATGATCATAATCTTGTACTCCCATGAAAATCTGTTCTCTCAAAATGTATGGTTAATAGACCTATAAATTTCATTGAAGAATCTGCTATTTTCAAGTATTTGCCATATATATTTTTGGATGATTGAGATAATATCATCCAAAAATAGGGGGCAACTGATATGACCCTAAAAATTTTACTAGTCGAAGCATGAATCTTGATGTTGAAAGCAATCTGATTCTGAATCAAGACTAACCGAGATTAAGCGTTTATTATCAATTGGCTCTTAAACATGGAGTGTTTATAGTCAAATCGAGCATCTTGACGAGCTGAATCTAATAAGCCCAAGATCTCATAATTCCGACTTCATTTGAACATTCTAATACACAAAATACATCATATTATCAAAGGAATTATTTTGAGCTATCCGATGGAGAGGAGTTAATTTTGCATGTATTCTGAGACACCACCTCCTCTATAAATAGTCTTTCATTCTTTCATTCTTCATGAGGGCAAGAGAGTGAGCTTTTAAAGCTTGAAAATCCTCCAGACACAATCGTACCGCCACTCGATGGTTGTCAACCACCGCCGTCATCGTCAATCTCCATCGATCTCCATCATGACGACCTTCATCACAATGGTCGCTCATTGTTTACCATCATCGCTACCACTAACAACTTTACAACAACATCATATGACTGTTTGTCGATTTTGGGATTCTCACGCCCTTCTCATATATTATGTAATCGTTTTGAAAACTTGTACTCCAAAACAAATATATAGTGGAAGCTTTTTACTGGACTAGGTCCCGTGATTTTTTCCCTCTCATCGAGGTTTTCCACGTTAAAATTTCTGGAGTTTTTTTTTTTGTTCACTCTTTAAATACCTGTGTGTGTGCTAGATTTCACAACAAGGATAGGGTGTAAACTTTTACTCTACCGTAACTGGTTTTCTAGCATGCAATAATATATATATAGTGGAATTTGTGGCACACGTGTAAAGCGCATACCGCGTCAGCCGCATTCGTGGCACCCGTGAGATTAAGGATTTAATTAGGGATTTAAATCATTCAAATTAATCACCTAAGCTTCTAAAATTTATATCTCAACATAGAAAAATCATAAAAATATGAAATAATTTTCCACTAAAAGATAATTGAGTCTAGAATTTTATAAAATTAATTTTAATTAATTTTGAATAGTCCTTCTCTCTGATTTTGAATTTTATTGGAAATATTAATTTGCAAATTACCCTTTAACTAATCCACTAATTAATTCCAAACTTCTTAAGTATATTTAGGAGGATGATTTCTGCCTCCCCTAATTTTCTTGGGATTTATTAGTGGCTTAATTGGAAAAATTGCTAATTCATTTATTAATTACTCCATTAATGTAATTAAAGTTAATTAAGGGTTTGATTAGTGATTTAATCCTTTGTTGAAGTTGATTAAGGTTTGTTTTAGTGAATGGGAGATTTAGGGAATAATTTTGGAGCATTTCTCCTAAGCTTTCCTTAAAACTCCTTTTATTCCTTAATCCGCTACTAATGAAGGGTTAACTTACTAATTACCCTCTTAATTGATTTCATAAAATTCTAAAACTCTCCAGAACTCAATTAATTCTCCTTGGGTAGATGGTTAGGTGTTCGAAAAATCTAAGTCCATTAAGGAAATCAAAACCCAACTCACAGGTGTAAGAGGGGTTATAAAAGTACTTAAGCTAAACCTCTTAGTTTAATTAACAATTAATCTTGAGCCAAATTACATTAATCCCTTTCTTTCCTAGGTGCATTACTGATTTGAATTCCTTGTGTGATTTTATGTCATCTCATTAGCTTATAATTAATTGATTAACTATGCTAAGGTGGTGTAGATAAGGGGTAATTAACATGCTTAATTCATACCTTAACCTAATCAAAATATAAAATGAATCTAACCACCTAAAAATTGAAAAAAATATAAAATGCATGTGGGAATGGGTTAGGAATAGAAAAATTACCTCATATTTTTCAAATTAAATCAAATTTAAAATCAACCAAAAAATCACATTAAATAAACTTTGATTTGCTTTAAGCTATCTTATTTCATAAGATTATCTTTAGGAGTTAATTAAGGTGAATGTGTTTATATGCTTTCATTACTTTAGTTCTTTCCCAACATGCTAAATGTGTGTGCCATATGATTTCATACATTCCATGCCTTTCAAAAATCAAACTAAGAATAAAGTATTTCTTTTATGTCAAACTTGCATGTTTTGGCTTAAGTTAGAAATATGAATGACTATTATCACTACTAAATCTAAATTATTTTTAAAATATATGAATCAATTACCTAAAATTGAAAGTGTGCTACTTGTACTTTATTTATAAGTTTGCATGTGAATATTAAAAATGTGTCTTATGTTTGCTTCCTTTCTTTCCTCTTAACATGGATTTGGATAAGATGTGCAAAGTGTATAATTATTTTAAAAGAATATAACACTTGCTTAAAATCTACTCTTATCCTCTCCCATGTCATAATCTAAGAAAGATCCTTACATACACATGTAGATTGCATAAGTAAATCCAAAAACATAAAATACAAACTTTTTCATTCTTTCTTTTCCATTTATTTCTTTTTTACACATACTTGTATTTAAGGAAAGTGTTATATTAGTCTAGATAATCTTGGGGTTGCGAGACTTTAAGTAGCCCTAAATAGGTCTTGTAGCTTACACCTCTGGTACTAACAATGGCACCATCACTTATGCCTTTCATACATTCATGTGTGCATGTGAAAATTGGATAAGAAACCCCTTTTCTACTTAATGAAAATCATGCATCATAAGTGTTGCATGCTAGAAACCAATTGCGGTAGAATAAAAGTTTACGCCCTAACTTTTTTGTGGAATCCAGCACACACATAGATGTTTGAAGAATTAATAAGAAAACTCTAGAATTTTTATGTGTAAAAACCTCAAAAAGAGGGAAAAACTATGAGGCCTAGCCCAATAAATATCTTCTACTATGTATCTATTTTAGAGTACAAAATTTTCCTGATAATGGGATTATAGAATTGTATATGAGAAGGGCTGACAATGAGAATCCTAGAATCAGGCAACAACACCTATATAGCTATGGTTAGGTTGTGACAGTTGCTAGTAGTAGTTGATGATGGTGAACAATGGGGTCGAAATGGTCACGACAAGTGATGATCGGCAAAGATGGCGATGGTCTGGCGGTGACCACGATGGGATGGTGACCGGCAGCGGCGTGATGGCAACCACTAATGGTCGATGAATGATGATTAATGGTGGTAAACGACGCGTTGAGCGGCAAAGTAAGCAGCGGCATCAACCCAGCGGTAGTCGCGGGGATGATCGACGACGATGGCAAAATCGATTGATGAGTGGCAGCAGAGATTGATGATGATGACGATAATGGCCATGGCAACGGCCGACGACGGTGGTTGGCGGCCAACGGAGGTGGTCGGCGATCGTCGAGTAGTGGCATGATTATGCTTGGAGGATTTTCAAGCTTTAGAGCTCTTTCTTCTTTTTAGCTTGGGCCCCCCTCATGTGAAGAATGAGGGGCTATTTATAGATTAAAGGAGTGACATTTCTGTAAATACATGCAAAATCCGAACCACTCCACTCCATCGGATAGCTCAAAATGATTTCTTTGATCATTTGATGTATTTTAAGTATTTGAATGCTCAAATGAAGTCAGAATTATGAAATATTGGGCTTGATAGATCTGGCTCATCAAGATGCTCAATTTGACTATAAACACTCCATGTTTAAGAGCTATTTAGGGATTTATCTGATATCCCAAAGTTTCCAATGATATTTTAAGTGCTTGATCTCGGCTAGTTTTAACTTAGAATCAACTTGCTTTTGACATCAAGATTCGTGCTTCGACTAGTAGTATTTTAAGTGTCATATTAGTTGCCTCTTATTTTTGGATGACATTATCTCAATCATCCAAAAATATATATGCCCAATACTTGAAAATATAAAATTCTTCAATGACATTTGGGGGTCCATTAACCATACATTTTGAGAGAAGAGATCTTCATGAGAGCACAAGATTATGATCACTAAGTGTGCGATATATGAATGGGTACGCAAGTTTTGGGGTTATTGGATTTCTGAAGAGAACCTCTAGAAGTATTCTTTAAGTGATTCACCTTCATTTTGACGGATGCCTAAGAGATGAGAGGAATCTTTAATGATCCTCTGGTTTGCTATGAACTGTTCTACAAAAATCTTGGCGAGTTCATCAAAGGTATGGATGGATCCCCTTGTAAGAGAGTAGAACCAAGTGCGGGCTTGACCCTTAAGGGTGACTGGAAAAACTTGACAAAGCAGTGTGTCAGAAGCTCGCCAAATACCTGGGGTAGACCCTGAATTACTAAGAGGAGTTTTCATTGTAGGGCTCCATCCTGAGCCTTTCTACACGGTCCGCTCATATGTCAACTTGGTTCACCATATGGAAGCACAAATTTCTGCTAATAAGGCTATTAATGCCCATTGAAAGTAATTTGAATAGTCCACAAGAAAATGTAAGAGTGCCTTAGGAAACACAGATCAACAATCTCATCAAAAGAAGCAACAAGACAGTCATGATCTCCCTCCACGGCCCCCACATCAACGACGCGAACCACGACTGGAAAAGGAATACACACCACTGAACACATCACGTGTTAATGTCTTGATGGCCATTCAAGATGAAGAGACAATTAAGTGGTCACATCCACTGAAACCAAATTCAGAAAATCAGGAACAATATTGTCACTTCCACCGAAGTCGTGGATATATTATGGAGGCATGTAAGCAGCTTAAAGAAAAGATCTAGAGGCTCATTTAACAGGGATATCTGCATCAATTTGTGCAGAACCAATCAACTCAAGCAAACATAACTCCAACTGGGGGCTAACTGGGATAATCATCACAGAAATAACACAATAGTCACCAAATAGTTGGAGAAATTGAAATGATTGCAGGAGGGCCACTACTATCTAATCAAGTCTTCATCGCCACCTTTGAAGAGATGGAGTTAAAAAATCTTGTATTAATCATCCCATCATTTTTAATGACTCAGACTTGGAAGGAGTTCAAGTTCCGCATCAAGATTCTCTTGTCATTAGTACGGGGATCGGTGACCCTTGTTATATTGTTAAGAGAATTTGATTGATAATGGGAGTTCCGTTGATGTTTTATTTTACTCCACCTTTCCTGGCATGGGCTTGGTTAAGAAAAAACTTCAACCCGCTATAGGACCATTATATAGGTTTGATAATCGCCCTGTACGAGTGGAGGGGACAATCACCCTTCCTATTATTCTCAAAGAATTTCCTCAACAAGTCACTCAGTTAGTTCAATTCATATTGGTCAAGTCAACTTCAACATACAATGATATCTTTGGAAGACCCCTCCAATCAATCTTTGGTGCTGTCACTTTGGTATCTCATCTTAAGATAAAATTTCAAACCCTCATTTTGGTTGGAGTGGTCTGTGGAGATCAACAAATGGCACAATCATGTTACCTCAGACAAGATCAACCACGCCCTTCGGTGACCTTCAACATCGAGAATTTTAATCTTCGAGATAAAGAAGTACCTCAGAGGGCTTTTCCTGTAAAAGACTTACTCCCTGTTTTATTATCAGATGACCAACCACCAAGCTATGATCAAAGATCTAAAGGAAAAAAATCTTCCCTCAAGCTTGGAACATTGAGGGTCTTTGAAAGTGTTATATGTAATTCTTGGTGCATAAATATTGCAGCCTTTAATTTACCTCGTTTGTCTTTTTCTCTCCACCTCTTATCTATTGTTAACTCTCTCTACAAATATATCTCATTCCTCTTGTTAAGTTATCTTATGACAACATTGCATCACCAACATTATCAAAATAATGAGTTTATGGCTTTTTTTTACAAGCTTGTTGCACATAAATGATCTTCTTCATTTCAATCTTCCTACTTAAGAAATGCACAACTCACATTGTGTCTTTGTCAGGATATGATCGATCCCAAGGGGATTTGATCGGACCTCTTCCATACAGGTTAACGTCATCAAGTAACACTCTGATAAACAACCTTGGATGGGTCAAAAATCCTCAGTGAATTCAATTCGATCTCTTCCATACAAGTTAACGTCATGTAGTAACACTCTGACAAACAACCTCATATAGGTCAAAAATCATCAGCGGATTCAATTTGATCTCTTCCATACGTTAACCATCGGTAACACTCGACAACCTCGATATAAAAATCCTCAACGCCAATTTTGACCTCTTCCATAGCAGTCATCGAGTAACACTCGACAAACAACCTGGATAGGTCAAAATTCTCATATCAATTCAACCTCTTCCATACGTTAACGCCATCGAGTAACACTTTGACAAACAACTCGATAGGTCAAAAATTCGATTCAATTCGACCTCTTCCATATAGGTTAACGTCATCGAGTAACACTCTCACAAATAACCTCGGATAGGTCAAAAATTATCAACGGATTCAATTTGACCTCTTCCATATAGGTTAATGTCATCGAGTAACACTCTAACAAACAACCTCGGATGGGTCAAAAATCCTCAATGGATTCAATTCGACCTCTTCCATATAGGTTAACGTCATCGAGTAACACTCTGACAAACAATCTTAGACAGGTCAAAAATTCTCAGCGGATTCAATTCGACCTCTTCCATACAGGTAAATATCATCAAGTAACTTTTGACAAACAACCTCGGATCCTCAATGAATGAATTATCCCTTCCATGCATGTTAACAGCATCAAGTAACATTATGGAGAATGATATTCTAAAATTATCTATCAGACTTCTTGAGTTGCTTGAATGATGGTTCCTAATTGACATTTCCCCACCATCTTGGCAGTTGTCCACTATTAAACCATCCATTGGAATTTCAAGAAATCCAATTTTCCAAAAGAAGAAGTAGAAACTACGGATCACCTCCAAAATTCGACGAGCGGATGCCTATTTTGAGGAAAACTGGAGCCTGCCATATGAACTAGAGCCTTGATCTCAATCCGGTTGGTCCGACGAGAGTTGACACCTCTTCGAGAGAAAATCGAGCCTCACGTATGAACTACGCCTTGATCGAACCCGGCCACCCCGAGGATTGTTGACGCCTCTTTCGAGGGAAAACCGGAGCCTCACTGTATGAACTACGGGCCTTAATTGCCTTTAAACCTGATCGGTCCGACGAGGATAGTTGACACCTCTTTCGAGGGAAAATTGGAGCATCGCTGTATGAACTACAGGCCTTGATCGCCTCCGAACCCAGTCCGTCCAACGAGGACAGTTGGCACCTCTTTCGAGAAAAAATAGGAGCCTCACCGTATGAACTATGGGACTTGATCGCCTCCAAACCTGGTCGGTCCGACAAGGACAGTTGACGCCTCTTTCGAGGAAAATCAGAGCCTCACCATATAAACTACAGGCCTTGAGCACCTTCGAACGATCTTCTCTTAAGAAGAAGAGGAACACTAGAGCATATGAGGTGTGTGCCTTCTCTCTTGGCCCTAGGGGGGTTTTTAAAGACCCCCTATAGGGGCAAAAAGGTAAAAAATTAAAGAAAAATTGCAAAAATGGGTGAAAATCACAGAAAACGGACTAAAATAGACAAAAAAACCCCTCATCGGTGAAGGTGTGCTGGAGCTCTGAGACTAATAGCGGCCACGACGCAGCACCGCTCATGTAAGCTCACCTATAAAGCCTCTCAGGCCATGGCCGCCAGCAGCTCTCCTGATGTTGCCACGCACTCGCGGTAGCGCTCATGGCTCCACGGGCGCCTCTGAAATATCGGATGGATCCATAACCTCAAACCCACGTAGCGTGCACTGTATTTATCGCGGCTCTGCCGCCTGCGATCATAATCTTGTGCTCCCATGAAGATCTCTCAAAATGTATGGTTAATGGACCCACAAATTTTATTGAAGAATTTGCTATTTTCAAGTATTTGGTGTATATATTTTTGGATGATTGAGATAATATCATCCAAAAATAGGGGGATAACTCATATGACACTTAAAATACTAGTAGTCGAAGCACGAATCTTGATGTCAAAAGTAAGTTGATCCTAAGTTGAAACTAGCTGAGATTAAGCAAATTGATGCAGATATCCCTATTGAATGAGCCTCAATTTCTTCTTTAAGTTGCTTACACATCTCCATAGTATATCCACGACTTCGGTGGAAGTGATAATATGCTCCTGATTTCTTGAATTTAGTTTTAGTGGATGTGGCCACTTAATGGTTTCTTCATCTCGAATGACCATCAAGATGTTAACACGAGATGTGTTCAGTGGTGTGTATTCCTTTTCTAGTCGTGGTTTGCATCGTGATGTGGGGGCCGTGGAGGGAGATCATGACTGCATTGTTGCTTCTTTTGAAGAGATTGTTGATCTGTGTTTCCTAGGGCACTCTTACATTTTCCTATGGATTGTTCAAATTATTTTCGATGGGCATTAATAGCCTCATCAGCAAAAATTTGTTCTTCTACTTGCCAAATTCGGCATATAATCAGATCGGCATTAGTGACGCAGTAGAGGCCCAAGACGAGCCCCTCCAAGGAAAACTCCTCTTAGTAATTCGTGGTCTACCCTGTGTATTTGAAGCTTTGAGGAGAACCTCTGGAAGTATTCTTTAAGTGATTCACCTTCATTTTGATGGATGCCTGAGAGATGAGAGGAATCTTTAATGATCCTTCGATTTGCTATGAACTGTTCTACAAAAATCTTGACGAGTTCGTCAAAGGTATGGATGGATCCCCTTGGAAGGGAGTAGAACCAAGTGCGGGCCTAACCCTTAAGGGTGACTGGAAAAACTTGAAAAAGCAGTGTGTCAGGAGCTCATCGGATATGCATGATGGTTCTGTAGTGATCGATGTGTTCATATGGGTCAGTTGCCTCATCATAAGAATCGAGAAGCTTGAAACCTACGAAAATAGGATGTTGAAGAGTAGCTTTAGCTAAAGGTGAGAACTCCTCATAGCCGTGGTGAGGGGAGGGATGATTTTTGTCTTTAAGGTGAAATTCGTCTTGCATTAAGCATCATAATTCTGCACGTATAACATGAAGTGTGGTCAGACGAAACGCGCCAAGCAATAATTGGGATTAGCAAATGGAATGCACATGATGGATGATTAGAACTAGCAGTGTCAAGGAGATTAATATTTTGGCCTCCCACGGCTAATGATCGATCTTGGGGGAGATGTGTTTGCCGCGGTAGTGGCTGTCGTGTTCCTCATAAAAGTCGGATCATCTCATTTTGAGACTCTTCCATTTGGCGCATATGATCTTCTAAAGAGATTCTTGTCATGCCTTACCGATAGGGTCACGCCTATCAGGGGGAAGTGAGGCAGAAGCTTGGCATCCTTGGTTTAAAGATTAGTTTTGAGAGTGATGGGAGTTGGAGCAGGAGGCTCCATTGTTACGAGTATTACGCCTATTGGCCATGATGTGGGTGTTCACATAAATTATGATTGATGGATTTTCTTCCCACAGACGACGTCAAACTGTTGTGTGCTAGAAAGCCAGTTATGATAGAATAAAAGTTTATGCCTTAGCTTTGTTGTGGAATCCAGCACACACACAGATGTTTGAAGAATTAATAAGAAAACTCCAGAATTTTTACGTAGAAAAATCTCGAAAAGAGGGAAAAATCACGGGGCCTAGCCCTGTAAAAATCTTCCACTATGTATCTATTTTAGAATACAAAATTTTCCGATAGAATGTATATGAAAGGGTGACAAGGAATCGAGACAATAACATATATAGCCAGTTGTGATAGTGCTAGTGGTAGTTGATGATAGTGAATAATGAGGGTCAATCACCTGACGGCAGGCGGTGTAGATGATCGGCGAGATGGTCGGCGATGGTGGGTCGGCGGGTCGACGGAGACATGATAGTGGTCGGCGATGGTGATCACGCGGCGGTGGCGCGACCGCGATGGTGGGCGATAGACCAATGGTGGTTGATGATGATGATGATTGTTGGTGGCTAACCATGACCAGCGGTGGCAGTGTAACCGCAGGGATCTGGTCGACGCGAATTAAGAATGGATCTCGTAGTCAGGGATGACCGCATGATGGTTGACGGTGATAATTGGCGATAATGATCGGCGACGGTGGTCGATGGCAATGCCCGACGACGGTGGCCGGCGACAGTGGTCGGCGGTGACGACCGGCAATAGAGATTGACGACGACGAGGGTCGGCGCTGGTTGCTGATGGCCGGCGATGGTGGTTGGCGGCCAACGGAGGTGGTCGATGACCGTTGAGTGTAAATTACAATTATGCTTGGAAGATCTCTTCTCTTTAGCTTGGGCCCTCCTCATGTGAAGAATGAGGGGCTATTTATAAATTAGATGAGTGATATTTTTATAAATACATGCAAAATTCGAACCACTCTACTCCATCGGACAGCTCAAAATGATTCCTTTGATCATTTGATGCATTTTAAGTATTTGAATGCTCAAATGAAATCAGAATTATCAGATCTTGGGCTTGTTAGATTCGGCTCATCAAGATGCTCGATTTGATTGGAAACACTTCATGTTTAAGAGCTATTTAGGAATTTAACTGATATCCCAAAGTTTCTAATGATATTTTAAGTGCTTGATCTCAGCTAGTTTCAACTTAGGATCAACTTGCTTTTGACTTCAAGATTCGTGCTTCGACTAGTAGTATTTTAAGTGCCATATCAATAAACATTCAAACTTTCTTAAGTAACTCACTTAGCATTCATCATAAAGTATGCTACACACTTCCATTTATATATATATATATATGGTTAAAATTCATTCATATGGTTAAAGTTCATTCATATGCATATTATACATGTTGGGAAAGAAATGAAGTGATGTGCATTTTGTGAATTTAGTTCACTTTATTTAATCTTAAAATACCTTTCTTTTTGAATAGGTTTGTTTAGAGTTGATCTAAACTTATGATTAATTAAAACACATAATAAATATTCACTAAACAAAACTAAATCATGGATTCACTTTAGAAATTACTTAGGTTAGGGAAAAAAAGAGAAGTTCTATTTTCTTTCCCTCTCTTTACAATGTAGTAATTTATTATAAGATTCATTTGAACTTAATCAAAATACAAAATAAAATCAACCCAAATCAATAAGACAACTTAAATGAAACCCTCCTTTAAGTTGAACACCCTTCACACTTAGAAAACTTTAACTTAAAACCATAGCTAAGCATACCACACAAATCTCTAAAGCATACACATTAGGCTAATCACCACTTCTAGATTTAGGATGATGCATGATTTGATGTTTGCTTTTATTTTATGATATATATTTTAGACTAGATGTTAAAGTGTATGTACATAGAATGAATGGTGGGACGGTTTAGTCAAACCATTATTTTCTACAGGGGATTGTGCTTAAGAGGCGCTATCATAAATAAAAATATAAATGCTTTTGCTATGCAGATGCTTTCACCCCTAAGCATAATCCATTAGGCTAGGTGGACTTAGTCACCCATGTGTAGGGTGTTAAGTCCAATATACAAACTTGGGATTTGTGTGGTTTGTTTTAGCTAACATCTGTTTTGCATGTGCTAGTTAGATTTTCATTATTTTCTTTTTTCATGATATTTTATAATTAGAATTTTGGAATGATTGTTATAAGGTATTAGGATGAGCATTGGTCATAAGATCTCATCTTATGTACCATGTGAAGCCTTTGGAGTATCCACCTTCCAACCATCCAAAAGAATAAACCAAAAGGGAAAGAAAGAAAAGAAGAAAGAAGAAATGAAGCTTGAAAACCCCCACAACTTTAATTTCCTTATTTAATTATAATTTAATTCATTTGTAATCTGGGTTGTATAAGGGTAGAAAAGAGCTCGGCTACCCAATTTTTTTTCGGGTTGGTGCGGTGATGCCCGATCACAAATGACATTTTATTCTTTTGCATTAACTTTATAAATTGATTGATGATTTGTTTAGCTTGTGCATTAAGATGACATATTTTTTTAGTTTCTTCCTTGCTTTATGTATGACCTGGATATGGATTAGGCTCTTAGAGAAAAATAAATCTTCTACCAAATTTAATAATTTATAATTAAAAATAAAGAACTCATAGCCTCACCTAAAGCTTAGGCTAAAAATCAAGATAAAAGAATTATCAACCCCTTAGCTGGATGAGCATTTCTTTTATAACATCATGCATAAATGCATATTATTTTCACTCTTGATTGAGGGCTTCCACCTTTGCCAGAGAAACTTGGCTTGACCTATAAGAGCCATGGTGGAAACACGCCTCCTCCCTTCTCGCTAATTTTGGCCAAAATCTCATTTCTCATTCATTAGGTATATGGATCCTATTAGCTTGAGTCAAAATAATTATCCAAAAATGATAATAATATGTAATATGATTTGCATTAGATTTATGTCATTTGAAGCACACCCTTTACATGATCTAGTCTCTTTAAGGAGTGAGTTTAAGGATTTAGTCTCTTTCTAAATAAATAACAGTCTAACTATCTTGCATAAAGCATATGACTTGCCTAAATGAATTTAAAATCGCAGGAGGAGTTAGTTGGTAGCCACCCCGTAACGATTGTAAGTCTAAGAAGTCGAGTGATTTTTCTTCTCTTGTGGAGGAAAACTAAATACCCATTTTCACCTTAAATTCAGGTTGTGCTTTTGGCCCTCGTCAAAGCTCACTAGATTTAGGTTCTATGGTACCTTCTCCTCTTTGTGATCCATAAGCATAAATCCTCACCTCCTAGGCATTTCCATAATCTTGTGTTGTGGAATCATAAGCCCTAAATTTCTAATGAAAAATTCAATTCAAATAAACTAAATCAATTTCAAAAATATAAAGCCTAATCATAGGATAGTTTGAGAAGCTCGCTAGGTTTCTTAGCATCGTGAACATCTCCTACTTATCTTCCTTTGACTTCGATAATAACTCTCTCTTTGATCAATCCCATTTGATCTTCTGAAATAAAATAATTGATTGATAGTCCTAACCTATTGAAAGCTTTGGAGATAATGATCATTTACCTTAATCGAGAGTTTTCTAAGGGATTTCATTCCTTATGATATAATTAACTATGGGGGCTTGCTCTTGTAGGGAACTTAACGAACCCGATTTAAAATAAATCATACTTTACTTTTTCATGTAAAGTAGGAGAAGAATCTTTAGTACAAATGCAGACCCACTGTCCTTAGGAGTCCTTGTTGAGGTGATTAGGTCCATTGTAGGGTGGTGACTTCTATCTTTTGAGATAGTATACCTCCCTTCAATGTCGTACCCGATCACCCTTAATAAGAATATCTGCAAATCTATGTAGTGTCAAAATTGCATAAAAAGAAGATATGTATATTTCTATCTTCATTTTATCCCACATAGAGTGAAGATGGAAGTATATATCTTTACTTCTTTAAAGAAAATATAAATTTTTTTTTCATCATAGATTTTCTGGCGACTCCGCTGGGAATGGTTCCTCTCTCCATCTTTGGTAAATGATCGTTGTCTCCATATATCGATAGTGGGTTTGTACTTTGGTATGAATCCAAGACTATCCTTCTTTCCGTTGGCACTTAGCTTATTTTATCCTTAAGTTAAGTTAGCCAACATCCTTAGGTTTTAGGATCTCATTCTATAGATGTCTTAAAACCCCCGTTGGTTTCTCCCAATGGGTGAAAATAAAAGCTCAAAAAAAAATTAATTGAAGACTTCCTCCTTACCATTTTTATGGTAAGGAAAGGTTCATTCTAAAATAATAAAGACAAAATAAATCCTTCATAAAAATTTTTTGCTTTCCAAAAAGCACTCTTTCAAAAATGCACTTAATAAAATATTTTGCACAAAAATTTTCCTAAATCATCTTCATCTAGTAATCTTTATGATTGTTATAAGTGAGATCGTCTTTACAAAAAATAAAATCCCAACAATCATATTTTCAAAAGCATAAAATTTGAAGATGGGCCTTTCTATTCAATACATCTAAATGTATGGAATGAATATTACCTCTTCAAGCAAAATCATAACTTTGGACTTCCACCTAACACATTCCACATGTGCTAGGTTGGGACATATATATATATATATATATATATATATATATATATATATATATATATATATATATATATATATATTTAAAAGCATATGAAATCTCTTCATTAAATATACTCAAATTTATTGAATGGAGGTTTCATTTCAAAATAAAATCAAAAATAAACTTTCAAAAAGCATATATGGAACCTTTCCATTCAATATACTCAAATATATTGAATGGAGGTTTCATTTCAAACCAAAATAAAAAATGAATTTTTTAAAAGCATATATGAAACATTTCCATTCAATATACTCAAATTCATTGAATTGAGATTTCATTTCAAAACAAAATCAAAAATGAACTTTCAAAAAGCACATATGAAACCTTTCCCTTTAATATACCCAAATTTATTAAATAAAGATTTCATTTCCAAATAAAATCACATCACAAAATTGAAACTCCATTTCAATATATCTTACATATGTTGAAGTTGGAGTTTCTTCCTTTTATTCCATATAATTTTATTGTGGATGCTTTACCTTCAAAAAAACCACACCATTTGATATTTTATATGTGTTAAGTTTTCATTTCTCAAGCAATATCAAAAACATTTTATTGACTTCCATTTCTACATACCCAAATTTATTAAATGGAAGTCATCTTTTCAAAAATCAAACTTAACAATTATGAATCAAAAAATTTTCAAACACATTTGGAACTTCATTTAGCATACTCAAATTTATTAAGTGAAGTCTCCAAATTCAAAACCAAAAATTTTCAAAATGCATTTGGAACTTCTTTCTCAAATTCAAAAATAAAAAATTTTCAAAGACATTTGGAACTTCATTTAGCATACTCAAATTTGCTAAGTGAAGTCTCCAAATTCAAAATCAAAAAAATTTCAAAACACATTGGAACTTCATCTTTAACATACCCCATTTGGAAAAATGAAGTCTCCACTTTTCAAAACAAAAGTGATACATATTTTGGAGTTTCATTTAGCATACTCAAATTTTTTAAGTGAAATCTCCATCTAAAACACATTAGAATTTCACTTTAGCATACCATATTTGCTAAAGTGAAGTCTCCATTCTCTAACATCCAAAACAAATGAAACACATTAAGATTCCCTTAGCATACCCAAATTTGCTAAGGATCCTATTTTTCAAAATCAAAACATCTAAAACAAATGAAACACATTAGGATTTCCTTAGCATACCCAAATTTGCTAAGGATCATATTTTTCAAAATCAAAAGATCCAAAATAAATGAAACACATTAGGATTTCCATAGCATACCCAAATTTGCTAAGGATCCTATTTTTCAAAATCAAAATATCCAAAATAAATGAAACCACATTAGGATTTTCTTAACATACTCAAATTTGCTAAGGGTCCTATTTTCAAAAAAAAAATTTCAAAATAAAACACACTTGGGTTCTCACTTAGCATACCCAAATTTTGTAAAATGGGAATTCAATTTTCAAAATCAACAATGATTCACAAGACAAAACAGATAAAGAAAAATAATTATTATTTTCAAGCATCTCACTTAGCATACCCAAATTTATTAAGTGGGTGGATTGCAAAATATCAAATCAAAAATAAAACCAATTGACCCTTACTTTAACATACCCAAATTTGTTAAAGGAAAGGGTCCTCAAATCAAAGTCTAATTTCAAACATGAACCAATGGAAGCATCTTTCTAAAAATATTTGAATCCATTTTTCAACATACCCAAATTTGTTGAAATTGGATTCATATTCAAAAATTACTCTTTCTAATCAAATCTCTAAATCTTCTCTAAATCCATTTGAACCCCACTTAACACTTCCAAGATGTTGGATGTGGGTTCAAATTTTAAATTCAAATTCAGAAATCAACAAGACAAAAATTTAATCCAAGTTCGTTTTCAATATTGCAGACTCTTGTTCAGCTTCAGTCACAGTTACAGCTTTAGATTAGTTTTCCAGTTACAGTTGATTGTTATGGCTTCACAGAAGTTTGTGTTTACCTTCCCCTATGGCATGGAGTTGGCATTGGATCAATCTCCCACACATCATACCCATCTCATCCATTTTGAGAGGTTTTGAGGGGTGAGGATCACATGAGGCACTCCCCTCAAGTACTTGAGGCTACGTGGCGAGGTCATTTAGATCGATTTACCATAAGATTCTGACATCCCCTCACTTAAGAGGAAAGCAGTTGTAGTCCCATTAGTTCCAGTAGTGCTAGTGACAGTGACAGCACCTACGTGCCCTGTGGTTTCCCATGCTGCTCTAGTGAGGGCTAGCACCCACTCATTAGTACCCTCTAAGGGTAAGGTTCCCCTGATCCCAGGGATTGCCTCCCCTACTTTTGAGTACGAGTCTAGCTCTTACTCCACTCACCCTACCAGAACATAGAGGAGGAACAAAAATGATTAAGTGGTACTATATGAGGATTGCTAGGGAGATGGAGGCAGCCGCCCATTCAGTTGTTGAGGAGTTGCCTGTTTGACTTCCCCACTGGTGACATCAAACCCATTTCATCCTCTCAGGTGCAGAGGGATGCTGGGATCATACTTCACCTCCATGTGGTTCGGCCTCGACCCGTTAGCGGTGGAGAGGTATCGGCCTCCGTCAGTTCAGTCAATGGAGCTTATAGACGTTCTAAGTCCGAAACTCAATTTGATTTGAGATCTATCATCCCTCACAGCGTGGGGAAATAGCTTCGATAGGAGAGGGCTAGAGAGGCCCATACATCTATTCATATCACCAGTAGGGAGAGGAGGAGGTTCAGTGGCTAGTCCCCAGCTTCTGCACTCGTCAATTTTCCAGCTCGGGGCACTATCTGCGCCGACCATACAGATAGCATCCTGCTTACTGGGACCACTCATCATAGGAGGATAACTCCTGTTCGTAGAGAGTTGGTGGTGTCTCCACCACACCGCTCTACCCCCTGTCCACCATCGCTCGTTCATGTCGCAACATCTCCAGTTCCGCCGATGGGTATGAAGGCCACATCCGGGGAGAAGCATACCCCATTGGTGATCCGGCTACGACCGAGGGATCCTACTCCATCTACACCACCTACTATGGTGAGGCCGAGCTCTCCTACTCGACCTTCTACCCCAGTGGTGGTGTAGAATGAATGGTGACCCCGAAGCATAGTGGTCGTCCCTTCACCAACACCACCAGTTCAGCAGATATAGAGATGATTGCAGCTATTATAGTGGGAGTAGATGATAGCCTTGTTGCACCCATGATTGTAAAGCCTCCTAGGAGTGTCACACCTTTCAGAGTATGTGGCAGTCAGGAGTGTGTCTCTTCTAGCAAGTATAGTCCTCATAGGATTGATTCTCCAGTAGTAGGGGAGGTCCGGTGCCTCTCATTACATGATAGTGATCACACTGATCATCCAAAGATATTTGTACCTGTTCAGATTGGTCATTCTTTAGATGAGATAATGGCTTATTATTTCATAGAAAAGAAGGAAATCCTAGGATGCGATTGGTTTGATGAGGAGAAGATTAGCTTCAATCCCAATGAAGATGATTTGTTGGGAGACTCAGTCAGGGTTTGCATGATAGATACCAGGGGATCCCTCCTCAGAGAGCAGTAGGATATGGAAGGTGATGAGGCTGAATAGGAAGACACAGCCCAATGCACAACACCTCTATATCAATTAAAATAGAAAGATGAACAAATAGATAGGATGGCGAGGTAGCTAGAGGACTTGTTAGCAGCAGTCTCAGGACTTCAAAAATAAGCCCCAGCAGTTCATCCCATCACAGTTGAGATTAATCAACCAGAGTTAGGGCTTGTCTTGGACCCAGCCAAGTCCTCACCTCCCATTAAGAAAGGTAGCACTAACATGTATAAGAAGGTAGTGAAAAGTACCTCTATACAAGAGAAAGAAATCAAAGCTATGGTTGAGCAGCAGGTGAAGGAAGCGTTGGCTCAAGCTCGGGAAGGATCATCAGTTCCAAAGTGTAGATCCTACCCAGAAGAATTTGATGCAATCCAATATCCCAAGGGTTTCATGCCACTTTCCTTCAAGATTTTCGATGGCAGTGGAAACCCGAGGCAGCACATCACCCATTTCAGAGCCAGTTGTTACAACTCCGATGGCAGCGACGCTTTGCTTTTCTGCCTCTTCATTAATAGCCTAGACGGTATAGCATTTGACTGGTATGCTGAACTCCCCAATGGTTCAGTAAAGACATTTGCTGAGTTGGAGTAACTCTTTATCAAGAGGTTTGTTGGAGCTCAGCAAAGGATGGTTGTGGGCGATCTCATTGTAGCACAACAACACCTAGGTGAGTCCCTTATTGACTACATTCTTAGATGGCGAACACAGTATGAAATGTGAGTCTGTATCGAATAACATGCCATTGAGATTCTTTTAAAGAATATCCATGGCCCGGTCACCTTCATGCTTAAGGGCTTCACTATCAAAACTTTCAAGAAGCTAATAAACAAGGCGGCTAGTTTACAATGAGAGGCCAAACAGTTGCCTTTTCAAGATCATTTGCCTAAGCAGAAGCCGTAGAAGGTCTATGAGATGAAGGCTGGGATAGTGACAGTGGTAGATAAGGGAAAGCAACCAAGTAGAGATCAATCCAAGAGACCATGACCTCAGTAGCCTCCACCTTCTCTACCACCATCGAGGCAGCCCTACCGACTGCTGCAGTAGCCTCCACGGCCTGCACCACCTCCTACTCAGCCACATCATCAATAGCAGTGGTACACATACCCATCGCAGGGTAGCTATGATCCACCTACTCTTTTAGAAAAGCTTAACAAGCCTTATTCATTTAAGAGTGAGGTAATCAGGAAGATCTTTAAGAATCTCTTAAAGAAGCATGATTTTTAGCTACCCGAACCTAGGAATAAAGCATAATTTTTAGCTATCAAATCCAAGAAATTGAAGAATAAAGCTAGTTTGAATTACATATGTGTCACTTCTGATGGGTTGTCTACTTCTATTCCTAATGATAACTCTTCAAGTCAAAATAACTATAACAATTTTGATGTTCCTCTTTCTGATTCAGAGTTGGACTTTTCTACTCAATACTGCTGGTTCACATCTTGAGATAGACTTGGAATCATCCATCGAGGGTCCCATAAGAGAAGTTGTAGGTGAGCCTGGCGTGCAGGTAGAACCTTCCATTACCCTACCATAAGAGATCACCGTCAACCTCAGTGGCAAGGTTCTACCTCCTACACCTCAAGATAGAAAATAAGTCATTGGTATAGAGGATCAAGAAGCCCCTCCATAGGATGCTCCACCCTTGGATATGCTTGTGGAGGATCAGCCCAAGGTGGACTACAATGTCCTCTCTCATCTAAGAAAGTTACCATCTAAGCTAAGCATATATAATGCCCTTGTCTTATCGAAAGAGATGAGGGAATCATTAATCAAGGCCCTCCTTGATCCTGAGATATGCTTAGCTTAGCTGACCACTATAGGTGAAGAGGCACATTACATAAAAGAAGCTCAGAGGATCACCTTCACACATGAAGACCTTCTTCTGGGGGACTTGGAGCACAACTATCTCCTCTACATCATAGTTGACATGAGCAAATTCAGACTTGCCATAGTTCTCATCAATCCAGGTGCATCGGTGAATATTAAGAGTCTAAAGACCTTGCCTATTTAAGGATCGACATCTCCACACTCTGAGAAGATCCGATGATATTGAGAGGATTCAATGAACAAGGTGAGAGGGCTTTAAGTTCTATAATGTTGCCTTTGGAGATAGGTGATTGAAAGACTGAAGCCAAATTTTACATCATTAATTCAAATACCCCATTCACTGCTTTGCTTGGTAGGCTGTGGATACATCAGAACAAGATAATTCCATCCTCCCTCCATCAGTGCATCAAATTCAGAAAGGATGGGATTGAATACCATGTCAATGGAGATGAAAAGCCACTTTCAGTCAAAGAGGTTGAGATTTATGAAGATACGACCTACTATCTTCCTCAAGCCACACTTTCTCATGAACTTGGATAAAACTCAAAATCAAAAGAAAAAGAAAATGAAGAAAAAGAAAAGGCAAAAGAAAAAGAAAATAAAAATGAAAATCTAAGTGAACAAGAAAGGAAAATTGAAGAAGAAATAGATCCGCATATTACATTCCACCCACAGTTCATTGCATCATATGGACATGTGGGTAGGATGACTCAACCTCCACCAGGCAGAGGCAAAGGTAGAAACAGAGGCAGTTCCAAAGGTGGAAGACCCCCTGGTTGGCCTTTAGCTAATAGGGGATATATTTCAATTCATAAGAGTACCCCTACTATTTTTGACCTCCATATATGTGCCAAAGTCAAGTCAAGCCTACAAATCAAATTCGATGGACTTCGGAGGTGATAATGTGCAAATTGAGGCTCAAAATGCACTAGATGTCACTAAAAATGGCTGAAATGACCTCCAATCAATGAACGAACTTCATCGTTGTATTCAAATTATCAAAATCAATCAGAATATAAATATTATAAAATCTAATGAGCAATCGATTAAGCACTCAAGATATCAATGTATCGACACGGATATCAGAGTCGGGAAGCTATGATGATATCCGAATGACCTCCATTCATAAAATTAATCATGTCGTTAGCTTCGAAATATCAAAAACTATCAAATGAGATTGTTCGCGCTCAATTCGGATGAGTCTGTGCAAATGTCGAGTGATTTGAAGTGACAACACATAAATCGAGGTTAAAATGCATTGAACATCACCAAAATTAACTCAAATGACCTCTGATCGATGAATGGACTTTGCCTTCACATTCAAAATATCGAAATTATTCAGGATATAAATATTGCATGACATGATGAACAACCAATCAAGTGCTCGAGTCATCAATGCGCCTGTATGCATATCAAGATCAGGAGGCACCAACGAGGATCAAATAACTTTCGTTCATAAAATTGATCACACCGTTGGCTTTGAAATGTCGAAATATATCAAATAAGACTATTCACACTCAATTCGGATGAGTCTGCGTGAAAATCGAGCAGTCGAAAGTGGTGACGCGCATCTCGAACTGAAATTGACTCAATTTAGTATCGACTCGAACCAAGCGACCTCTAATCATGAAACGGATAACGCCATTGCCTTCAGAATAATGAAATTATCCTAAATTAATATATATATTACTATGTGTATTTACTGGTGTGAAATCAAAATTAAAACAATTTAAATTAATTTAAAATTAATTTAAAAATTCTCAAATTACCCCCATGCTCAACCATTCCCTCCTATTTTCAATTTTCTGAAAAAGGAAATTAAAAAAAATTTAAAAGATAACCACTCCCTCCCATTTTGGGCAGAAAACTTTCCACTCCCCCTCATTCTCTCCCGCTCTCTCTCATTTTTCCAATTCTTATTTCCTTCTCCTGATTTTCTCCCTCTCGGTCAGAAAAACAAAAAAAATACAAGGTAAAGAAAAATTTTCTCCCTATTTTCCTCTGTTCCGCGCATTTCCCCGCAACCGGCGACATCTGTGCACGCCACAAAATCAATTTCACTTGCTCTGACCGCGCTGCCGCCCCCGATCGTAGCCCGCTTCTGTCGTTCTACGTGATCCGCACTGCCGATCCCGCCGTGCCTCGCAACCCCAGTCCGTTGCCACTCCGCCTGGCCCGCACACATGCATCCTGTCCTCCGGCCTGGTAGGCCCGCTCCGTCGACCTGCACAAACCCGTTGAATCTTGGCGCCAACTGCTCCTCTTACCGCATGGATCACCTCCTACTCCCGCGCTGCCGGCGCACGCCCGTCCTTTGCAAAATCTCTCCGTCGACCCACACAAACCCATGGCCTGCTGCCACAAAATCGCGCCGCACGCCCCTTCCCGACCCACGTGCTAACCCGCCCGTGATCGCAACGAACCTGACCCATGGCCGCACCCGCGACCTGACCTACGCCTGTGCGACACGCGCATCGGCCCATCCACAGCCCACAACCCGCCGACTTTGCCCGCCGCCCACCTGCACTGTCCGACCCACGCTGCACCCACGTTGCCCGGCCTGCTGCCGCAAATCTGGCCAGACCCGTGAAACCGCCGACCCGCCTACGTTGTTCGACCCATTCTGACCCGCACAAAGACCCTCCAGTAGCCTTCCTACAGCCTTTCCTTGGCCCACCAGCCCACAAGCCCGCCCATACATCAAACTGACCCAAATCTGGCCTGTTTTGCGCAATCTATCCCGTTGTCCTGCAGCCCACAACCTTTTTTTTCGTCCCATTTTCACGAATCAAGAAAATTATTAGAGAATTCTTCCTTTGATTTTCTGATCACACTTACTTTACCGTCATTTTTTTGCCGCATAAATCGGGAAGAAAATCATCGTGAGCAATTATTCCTTCAATTTGGCATCGTTTCCCCACTTTTAGTCTGTTTCAAGACCGCATGGGAAGAACATCAAGTAGTGAATCCTTTTTTTGATTTTCTTGTCTCTTCCCTCGCTTAGCCATCGCTTCGGCCAGAAATCGGGGAAGAACATCATCAGTAGGTGAATTCTTCCTTTGATTTTTGACGTCGCACCCCTTACCTTACATTCCCAATTACATACCCAACCGAGTTTCTTTCGGAGCATACCAAAAAAATATGAGAATATGTGAATATATATATATATATATATATATATATATATATATATATATATATATATATACTCATATTTTTGTAGGTTTGAAGACCTTGTGCTCAAGAGGGAAAAATGAAAATAGGTTTAAGAAGCGCCATTCAGGGCATACCAGTAAGCCACCACTTATTGGGATGTCGCCTCCCCATCTAAATGTCGCCAAAATTTTGTCTAATTTCCACTTAGAAAAAAGGGGAATGAATATATATTGCATTGATGTCTTCTTTCAAAAGGCCTCACATGCAGTAAGAGAGATGAAAACCAGTTGAGGTGTCACAAGAGACCACTCGATGCTCGAGGCATACCGAAGCCAAAACACTCTGCACTACACGGGATGACACCTGAGGTCGCCAAAATTTTGTCAAAATCTTTTGACTTAGAAAAAAGGGGAGGGTAAAATGAGCTGACTTAAGAATGCTAAGTTGGGAAATCTGTAGCTAATTCTAAACTAAGAGCGTCAAACAAGAAAAAGGGAGGGGATCCTTTAAAGCAAATTTTGGAAAGAATAGAACACTCATTTAAAATTTAAGTGAAATTTGGGGGAAGCTAATACTAAACTCACAATTACAATTCTCTATGGCCTAAATTGAAGTGATAAAGTGAGTTCTCTTTTCTTGTAAATCCCTCAAAATTAAACAAGCTTTAATTTGAATTGAGGGGGGACTAATGCTAAACTCATAACAAACTTGTAATAAACTCAAAATCTAAAGATAAATCCAAATTGAGTTTAATAACTCATGTACGAGTGTGGAGGTGATTAATATGCTAGTTGATAAGCATGAGTAGGGCTAAAGCAACGAACACTGTAATCGGCATAACTTATCAAAATTGATATAAATTGAGCATAATCAAGCTGGGAAAATTACAAAAACTTAACAAGTAAATTAAGTGCTAGTAGTATTTTAAACTACGATCTAAATCAAAATTCCTTCTTCATCACATGATCTGTAACTCGTCGTACAAGCAGACAGAAGGCGATACTAAATCAAAATCTATAAACATCATAAAGCTTCCTTTAATCAAAAATTAAGAAATTTCATTCTAATTATGATTTTCAAAATCAATGGTTTCATTAATTAGATAAAAATAACTAAGCTATAAATACCTGCATGTGCTCGGACAAAGAGATTTCAAGTGCAAATTTTAAATGTCTAAAAAGGCTGCGCAGGTTAAATTGGAATAAAAAAAATGAAACTACAAAATCAATATCATAATTCAAACATAAAATTACCTAAAATTACTATGCATCCGCATGTGCCCCGACACTATGCTGAATGCTTAAATTCAAGTGATCATGATGTTGCTTCCCCGGTTTAGTCTTGGGTCAGTGTTAACAAAACCTAAAAACCTATAATAAAAGTTTTAAATTAGTGAAATATCTGAGAAACTAATTCTGTCAAATAACAGTAGATCTAATCCTCTATTAGCAGCTAAATAGAGTTGACATGATGTAAAGCTCTTAAACATATTTTAATTAATCAATATTTAAATAATAATCAAAACTACTTAAATGAAACTCTATCATTAAAAACTTAAACCAACTCAATCTATCCACCTTCCACAATTATTTGTTGGTGGTGAAAAATTAAGAAAACTCTAGCTCACAAAGGAGCCAATGTCAAATCAAGTGTTTTACTATGTTCACTCTCAATCAATCTCTTGCTAAGGATGTGTGTGTCCTCCGAGCTGGCGACAGGCTCCATAGATGAAGCAGTTATGATCAGAGTCCTCTGATCGGGTGGTTTGGCTAGTCCGACTCCATTATATTACGATCATGATCGTAGTATGCTCCCCGATGGCTTCGCCCTTTGAGTTGTGAATCATAGGGTATACTTGATAGGCAAACAACCCTCAGGGTAGACTTAAGCGTCTCCTTACAAACACCACCCCAGGTCTACAAGGATTTCTTGGATGACATAACCCATGTGTTGCTGATGAGGATCCTTCTGTCAGGTTCGATCGACTACCTCCTCTAACTAAGTAGACTAGGGACCGCGACTGCCCGGGATGATGGAACCATGGGATCTAGATCGGGCATGTCATCATTCTCCCAACCATCAAGTTTAAGCTAAAATGATAAATTTCATAATCTAAAATTTAAAACTCTATATGCTGCTACTATATGCTACACATTATGCAATCTAATGACTAGCCTTGATCGAAAGTTCTCTCTCACTTATTGAGAGGGGTAATTAACTATAGGAGATTGCGTCTATAGGAAACCTGGAACCAGATCTAAAGTCCTCACCAAATGAGGACAAAATCTCTGGGTTGTATCTTATCTACTATTCCATCTACCTTCTGAAAATTACACTGACACTTTAACATCACTCTTTTCATTGAAGAGGTCGGTGGTGAATTTTTGGAGCCCAAAACTATTCACATAGATTTGGAATCCAGCTCGAAGGATGAGTCCCATGTGATTAGTATACCAGCCGACCTCTCAATGGGTTCCATTGGAGGTGACTTTCAATCCAAACGATGATGAAGACCGGGCCTCCAGACAAAGGGAACCATTCAAATCAGATTTATGTTAAACTATCAGGCAACAACTGAGAACTCTAGCTCTAATCTCACTTTCATCTCAAAAAGTTGCAAGTTTAGTAGTTAAGGAAGCCCAAAGACTTCCAGTGATATGAAGCCGAAGAGATTCTTTTTGGGATCATCATCTTTAAGTCCTGAAGTTGATGTAGAACTTGAGGAGAATACATTTAAAGGATTAATGGAATTATCGTTTGACTTTTACTAGCCTTGTGTTCAAAATCTTGTACATAAAGGTTTAGTTCCTCATACATGGTCCAAACACAGGTCAAAGTATTTTGAAAAGCTATGGAACAATACAGTGGAAGCATAATCGAGGGGACTAAGATTGATGCAGGATCCATGATGATGACTACGCTGCTTATTACCAATCATTTGGAGTCTGATAGGTTCTTTTCATACAACAACAACTCTTATGAGAATGTGTGTTTAGAAATCTCAGATGATCCAGATGATCTCCAAATCAAGGATGCACTGCCAGAATTTGAAGAAGAGATCCATTCAACAATTGACAAGCTTAAATAAATCAACCTCAAGATAGAAAAAAATCTACGCCCGATGTACATCAGTTCATTGCTGAATGAAGAAGAAACCAATTACTTAGTTAGGCTATTGACTGAGTTTAAAGATTATTTCGCATGGAATTATGAAGGGATGCCCAGATTATCTCCTGACGCAGTAGTCCACAAGCTAGCAATAGATCCTAACGTTACCCTTATTAAGTAAGCTCCTAGATGCATGTGATTAGAAATCAAACAACATGTCATATCTGAAGTTAAGAAACTGATCGATGCTAGTTTCATCAGGGAAGAAAAAGATCTTACCTAGTTAGCTAATGTCGTGCCAGTTAAGAAGAAGAATGACCAAATTCACATATGCATCAATTTTAGAGACTTAAATAAGGCATGTCCTAAGGATGAGTTTCCTCTTCCTATACTAGAACTAATGGTGGACATCGCCTCATCTTATGCAATTTTCTCTTTTATGGATGGGTCATCTTGCTACAAGCAAATTAAGATATCTTCTGAAGATGAAAGAAACAATGCTTTCTGAATCCTGATCAGAATTTCCTGTTATAGGGTCATGCCTTTTGGCCTTAAAAATGCTGGTGCTACATACCAGCGGGTCATGACTCAGATCTTCAATGAACTCATCTATCATCAAGTTGAGTGCTATGTTGATGATCTATTAGTCAAGAGCATAGAAAAGAAAGACCATCTCTTTGACTTGAGAGTAGTTTTTGAACAGTTAAGATAATATAACGTCAAAATAAACCCCCTAAAGTGTGCATTAGGGGTAGCTTCAGAAAAATTCTATGGTTTTATTGTATTGGAGAATAGAGATAAATATTGAAAAGATTAAAGCTATCTTAGAAATGTCACTTCCTAAGAGTTTAACTCAACTCAGATCCTTCCAAGGATGACTGGCGTATCTAAGATGTTTTATCTCTAACCTATTAGGGAGATGTAAGCCATTTTTAATACTTGTCAAAAAGAATGCCAAGTTTAAGTGGGATGACAAGTGTCAACACGCCTTTGAAGACATCAAGCAGTATTTGGTAAAGTCGCCAGTTCTAGCATCCCCTATCTTGGGCATGTCACTCATTCTCTACACTGCTACATTGGATGACTCTCTTTGTGCTCTTTGGCCCAAGCCAATGACAAAGAAAGGAGGGCGCTCTCTACTACCTTAGCCATCATTTGATTCCTGCTGACGTGAACTACCCACCTATTGAGAAACATTACCTAGCTTTGATCTTTGTTTCCCAAAAGCTATGATATTATATGCTTTCTCATAAGATGAACTTGATCTCCAGAACAAATCCAATGCAATATCTCATGACACGACCAATTCTTTTCGGACATTTAGCTTGCTAGGTCCATGATACATTCCCAATTTGACATCATATTTGTACCCCTCCATGCAGTAAAAGGATAGGCACTAGCGAATTTCTTAGCAGCACACCCACTTCCTACTTATTCTCCACTTAGTGATGATCTCCCTGACGAACAAATTTTGAACTTAGGAAACATTGACAACCGTCGATGGGAGATGTATTTTGATGGTGCAGCTTCTTTCCATAAAGGGGAAGTACCACGATCTATTCTCCCAGCAAAGGTAGGGATAGGAATAGTTCTCCTAACTCCAGACCACGACGTGATGAGATTCTCATACTATCTTTCCAACCCTTGCACCAAGAACTAAGCCGAGTATGAGGCTTTGATTACCGGTCTAGAGTTAACCATCATAGTTTGTGTCAAGAGCATCAACATCTTTGGGGATTCTCAGTTGATCATCAATTAGATTATCGGGTCTACAAAGTTCTCAAGCCCAAGCTCCATCACTACAGAGTACACCATTAAGTTGTTGGCTCAGATCCCCGAGGTCACCATCTACAAGGTCCCCTGTGGAGAAAATGCGGTAGCAGATGCTTTAGCCAAACTTGCCAAAGAATTAGCATGTTCGAAAGATGAGTCCAAAATAGACAAGTCCTATCTCTTATTGATGCTGAACTCATTGACAAACTTTCTCTTGAAGGGGAGGTTGCTATTGCCAACAAGGATACGGAGCTGGATTGGAGGTAACCATTCATAAATTACCTAATTAAAGGAAAACTACCTCAAGAAAAGTCACAAGCCCATCAAGTGAAACAGAGAACTCTCTCCTATGCTCTTGTCGATGGTACCCTGCACCGCCGGTCCTTTGACCAAATGTGGTTATGCTGTTTAGAAAAACATGAAGCCTGTGTCATTATAACCAAGTATATGTGAAGCACATCAATTTGGTCGAAGATGAAGATGGAGATCAAGAGGCTAGGATATTACTGGCCTTCGATGATTACAGACTACATGGATGTAGCTAGGAGATGCATTCAGTGTCAAGTGCACGGTGTGGTCCTCCATCAACCACCCAATATTTTACACCCTACATTGGCCTCCTGACCATTTGAGTGTTGGGACTGACATTGTGGGTCCGATCAATCCTCCAAGGGGCATCAGTTCATCTTAGCTGCCACCGACTACCTTTCTAAGTGGGTGGAGGCAATCCCACTCATAGAGGTCACAATTCAGCATGTGGTTTAGTTTTTCAGAAACCATATCGTATATAGGTTCAGGGTGCCTCGATAAATTATATCTGATAATGGTATCGCATTTAAAAGCATAAAGATCAACAGCTTTGCCAGAAGACACGATATAGATTGAAGATACTCCACCATCTATTATCCCAGAGCAAATGGCTTAGCGGAAGCATTTAACAAAACTCTCATCCAAATATTGAAGAAGACTCTTGATGATAATAAGAGATAGTGGAACAAGCAGTTGGTTGAAGCCTTGTGGGCCTACCATACCACATACAAGACTCCAACTCAATCTACCTCATTCTCCTTAGTGTATGGGTCCGAAGCTGTTCTACCTTTAGAAGTTCAACTCTCATCACTAAGGATAGCATTGGTTAGCAATATCACTACAGACCAGAATGCCAAGTTGTGGATAGAAGAGCTCGAAGGTTTAGAGGAAAAGCACCTACGGGCGTCCCAAAACCTCAAGTTGTACAAGGATAAAATGATTCAAGCTCACAACAAGCTAGTCCGCCCTAAGTCTTTCTAAGTATGAGAGCTTGTGTTAGTCCTAAGGAGACCAATTGTTGCTCATCGAAAGATGGGAGGCAAGTTTGAACCCACTTGGGAAATCCCCTATGCTATAAAGAAGGCCTACCAAGGAGGATCATATCAGCTTATTGATTGTAAGGGGGAACACCCGATGCTTCTAATTAATGGGCTTTATTTAAAGAATTATTACCCATAAAAATCATGTTTTGAAAATAAATCTATCAATCAAAAGAAAAAAAATTGATTCCATTTCATTCAAATCTTCTCTTCTTCTGAAGTGTTGTGTGATTGTCTTGTGAATCCGCCATGACGTGTTTAAGCTAGGTGTAAGAGTCCCCTAGTGGCACCCTATCCCTCTTCCACAACACAAACACAATCTCCTGGCACTATTAGAATAGGTGTAAGAGAATCTGAGAGACATCTTATTTCATTTAGAACAATTAAGTTAGGTGTGAGAGAACCCAAGTGGCATCCTTTCTTGGTGAGAATTCCCGATTTCCATCCATGGCACCATTTCATAAAAATTCCCCAACGTGTTTAAGATGGGTGTAAGAGAACCCGACAGACGTCCTATTCCTTTATCACATGCACAAAAATAAACACAAATATTTTATCTCAGGATATTTTGATGTGGGAGCAAGCCCCTATGGCACTCACTCATTAGCTATTTTAGGTCGGGTCTACATGCTACTTCGCTAGTATGTCACCCTAGTGGTCATTTGTTTGGAAGATGTGAGTCCCCATGCTTTCTTCCTAACTTGACTATTGCAAATTGATGAGCGCCTTGTTAGTATGGTAGGATTCACTGCCCAATCAGTAAGCTACCTCATGTTGACTTTATTTAAAAAGATGTGAGTCCCTAAGCTTTCTTCTTGAACTAGCCATTATGCATTAACTAGGTTGAGTATATTTGAGGTTTAGGGTAAGTCCTCCAAAGGCTCCTTTCCTCTTGACTACATTCGAGTTGGTATAAGTCCCCCAGTGGCATTCACTAAGTAGTCTCCCTCGGTCGAATAACACTTGTCAGTCAAGACAGACTATCCACAATCACCCACTATAGAGGATGTGAGTCCTCGAGCTTTCTTCCCGTGTCGACATTGCAAACTGATGGGCACCTTAGGTTGGTTGATGTTCGCTATGCTGACAGTTACTCACCCGGTGAGTACACCACTCTTAGTAGATGTGAGTTCCCGAGCTTTCTCCTTGAGTTGGACATCGAATACCTATTGGATATATGACTAGCCATGCCATTTTCTCTAGGGTGTTGGATTAAGCCCTTAGCGGCCCCATCCCCTACGGGTACTCTATTTGGATCACGTCCTTTGCGACTCCATTTAAACACTACTTGGGTTACTTTGGATTGGACAATCCCCCTTTCTTAGTAGTCACTCCTGTGGTTGGAGAAATTGTTCAGCGGATGTGCAAATTCTCCCTTGGTTTAGTAAATATGAGATAGTCTAGGCTGATATAAGCTCATTCTCAGTTTGAACCCTCGCAAACTAACAGGGTCCATGATAAACAAACTAAACAAAATAAACAAATTATTTTGCTTGTGGATTAGAAATTCTAGCCTAAATGACCCTTTTCCCAAGCAGGCATCCTATCTTTAGGGCAGTGTCAACAAAACTCCCTATAGGAATTGTCTGATTACTTGAGTTGAGATAAATCCTCATATTGGTACTCACTCCATAGTCACCCCTAAGATAGGTTTTAATCTATTTTGTCACAAGCAGTTACCCCGGCAGTCATTCTGCTTTGGAAGATGTAAGACTATGATGCATTCTTTCTAGCATGGCTGTCGCAAACTGACTGATAGCCCTAAGTTGGGTACGATTTGTTGCCCAAAGCAATCGATCACCCTAGCGGTATTCTCTAGTGAAAGATGTGAGCCCCCGAGCTTTCTTCCCTTAAATTAATCATTGCAAACCGAAAGACACTCCTTTGGTCGGATAGTTCTCCCATCGATCGGGAAGCTACTCCCTTTGGTTCAGTAAATCTGAGATAAGTCTATGGTGATATAAGCTCTTTCTCAGTGTGATCTATCATAAACTAGTGGAATTCATCAAAATAATATAAAAATAAAATTAATTTTGACTATCCTTGAGTTGATTTAAGTCCCCCAGCAACATTCACTCAATAGTCGGCCCTAGGCCGAGTTGACATGTTATCTTGTTGGCATGTTACTCCAATGGTCTTTTATAGCGAAAGATGTGAGTTCCTATGCTTTCTTTCCTAAATTGATCATTGCAAACTGAAAGGAACTCCTTTGGTCAAATAGTCCTACTATATGGTTGGTGGACTACCCCTTTAGATTGGTAAATCTGAGCTAAATCAAGGCCACCATGGGCCCTACTCAATGTAGTCCATCGCAAACCAATTGGATCCATCTAAATCAAAATAAACAAAATTGAAGAAAATGAAATTAATCTTTGACTATCTTTGTGTTGATCTAAGTCCCCCAACGACATTCACTCAATAGTTAGCCCTAGGTTGGGTTCAATTTGTTGCCTTGCTAATAGATTACCCCAACAACTGGTCCCTACTTTGGAGGATGTAAGTCTACTATGCTTTCTTCCTAGTACAGCTGCTACATACCGAAAGGCATCCCTTCGGTTGGCTAGTCCTACTATGTTTGGTAGACTACCCCTTTGGATTGGTAAAGCTGAGTTAAGTCTAGGCCTCAATGGCTCCTACTCAGTGCAATTCATTGCAAACCAATAGGGCCCATCTAAATTCTAAAATAGATTCAAACAAACAAAAGCAATAAATCAATCTAAATAAAAATCCTTTGCTTCTCTTCAGTGAGATGCAAATCTTTTAGATTCCTTAGTGGATCTAGGATTCTAATCCCTCAGCGGATTTCACCTTTCTTCCCTTGTGGATGACTTGAACTTGCCTCCCTAGTGGAGAGTTCACTTCTCTATCCCTAGTGGGGTCAAAGACAAATGCAATTAAACAAATAACAAATTAAAACAAATTCAACCCTCTTCCCCAGCAGAACTTAATTAAACAAATCAAAATTTTCTCAGCTGGTGAGACTTAATTCAAAAATCAAACTTTTCATCCTTTTGTGGAGGACTTGAACTTGGTTCCATAGTGGAAGGTTCACTCACTCTATCCCTAGTGGATTCCTCCTTTTCTCTTATGTCTTTGACATAAGTAGAGTCACATTACACTAAGCTTTGGATTCCTTCTACAACTTGGGTTAGGAGTAGATCATCTCTGTTAGTTCTTGTGATTATTTGGTGTTGTTGATCATTTCAGTCAACACTAATATGTCTCGCACACCACACCTATTAACTCTGACCTCATTTTAGAATGAGTTCTCAACTCCATCTGAGACAGGATTCCTCTTAGACTTTAAAGATCCTTTCTCTTAGACTTTAAAGATCAGTCCTAAGACATATCTAGTGATTAGGTGGACACTCAACCTAGCCCTAGAAGACTTAGAAGGGTTAGCCATAGGAATAGGCCATGCCTCAAGGGTGTTAGCAAAGTTTGACTACCCTTAGCTTGAACCATACCTCAGCTTTCCTCTTTCAAGTCAAGCTCCAAATCAATCCTAATTGATTTTCTCAAACTCCAAATCAATCTTATTTGATTTTCTCCAAACTCAAATCAATATCACATGATTGAAATCCATTATTGAAACCCATGATTCAAATCCAAAGTTGAAATTCCAAATTCCAAATCTTGCCTAAGTCCTTTAATTTCCCTTCATGGACTTAGCCTAAATCAAATCTACATCAACTCCAAATTCATGAAATCTTCTCATAACTCATTTATATTCTCATTTATATTCACATATATAAATGAAATATAAATTCAAATCAATCAAACTAAATCCAACAATCAAATCCAAAATTCACAAATCTTTCCTAAGTCACTTTGGTTCCCTCTTAAGGACTTAGCCTAGATCATGATCAAATCACTCCAAATTTGTGAAATTTTCTCGTAACCTATTTATATTCTTATTTATATTCACATATATAAATGAAATATAAATTCAAACAACCAAAACCAACTCCAAAATTCAAGTTCAAATTCAATCAAAATCCAACCTAAACCTTTCAAGTCAAAATCTTGAACTTAGCCAAATCAATTTCAAATCAAGCCAAACTATTTATTTTCCTTCATGATTCAATCAATCCTTCAATCATGAATCCAAATATAAATACAAACTTCAACCATTTAACCAAAACCCAAATCAAAAATCAAACCCAAATCCATTCATGTTCTTCCTTTGAATATGAAATTGTCAAATGAACCAAAATCCATTTGACTTCAAACCACCTGTAAATGGATTTATATTTCAATCATGAGTCCATAAACAAGTCCAATCAAACTAAATCAAGCTTTGACCAAGCCATTTGACCCACTTAGGCTCGCTTGACCTAAAATGACCTAAAGTACCCCTATGAGCTAAATTCTAATTCTGACCAAATTGGATTGAACTAAACTCATCTAAACCTCTCATCATGATCAACAATCATCATGAGATGATCAATTACTCAAATAGGGTCAAACCAAGTCAAACCTAAGGGTTGACCAGTCAACACTTAGCCAAAATGAAACCCAACATAGCCAAAACCAACCAAAGGCCAAATTGATTGAAACCATTGATCAAGACCAATTCATGACCAATGTTTGAACTTGACCAAGTCAACATTTGAGCCTAACCTAGCCCAATTGACACTTGACCCAACTTTACCTAAAAAGTTAAAATGTGTCAAAACTTGATCTAAGACAAATTGATTGAAACCAATGGGTCAAATTCATTCCAATTCACTTGTTGAACTTGACCAAAGCCTGAATTAGCCAACTATTCCTAACCTAGCCCAATTGATCTTGAACCTAACTTGATCCAAAGGGTCATATTGAGCCAAATTCAAACTTAACTAAAATTGATTGGAAATAAAGATACCAATCCATTTCATATGACTAACCAAACCTAAACCTACCCATGACCTAGCTCAAATAGGTCAAATGGGTCAAATTGGTCAACTTGACCCATTTTGACCTAAATGAAGTCATATGAACCAAATTCAAACCTAAACCAAATTGAATCAAACCAAAGCCACCAAAAAATTTCAAATGGTCATATGAACTTGACTCAACCCTTGGTTTGACCCAATTTGACCAATTAGTCAACTTGACCCATGTTGACCCATTTTGACCTAAATGGGTCAACATGAGCCAAACCATACCAAATGAACTCCAAATCCAATGAAACCCGGCCAAACCTATTTTCTCAACATACCAAACATACCCAAATTCAAAAATCAGCCAAATGACCATTTTACCCCAAGGCCATAGAGTAAATTTTGGCCAATTCGAATTGGAATTTGGTCAAATCCTCTTCATACCTACTTGATACTCTCCTAGTGGATCAAGTGAACACTAGGGAGGGTGGTGCAGTTTTGGTTTGGTCAAAGCTGACCAATGCCGACCATGTACATGGAAATGGCCTCATGAGAATCTTATTTACACTCAAATGGAGCACATGGGGAGTTCATATTCCCACTCCTCTGGCCAAATCAAACTCAAGGACATTCCTAACAGCCTAACAACCCCTTTGAATCAGGGCAATTGATCCAAAATGGCAAGCTTATGCTCGGACATCTGATTACCAAAGGGGGAGATATACTCCCCTTAATTCATTTGAATCTTCACAGAGCCATAGTCGATTAAGTGAGAGGGAGTCATAGGAGCCATTTACAAGTGATCCTAAGCTTCCTAGAGGGAGATATTCGAGCATTAAACTCAATATGGTGTGGAGCTTTGTGAAAGAAATTTTAATCCCATGGAATTTTGACTGTTAGATGTGCTTTCCATTAGGTTTAGATGGTGTGGGCTGATTTTAAATCCAATCCGAGCTCGATCAAGCTCGAATCTTCTCTTTGAAAGTGGACGGCCCCCATTTTTCATAGGGAAGAATAGAGATGGATCTCTGGTCGTCCATCCACACATTTTGGATGGAGGGTTGAGATTAAAATGCATAATATCCATGATTTATCCCCTCTGATCCATGGCTTTAATCTCAATCGTCCAATCCTTGATCGGATGGCTAAGGAGAAAGCGTGTAGCGTCGCCGTCATGCGGTGCTATGATGTGATGTTTTAAATATCCAATCAAAGCGTGCCGCCTGTAAAGCGCATGTCGCATCAGCCGCATGCGTGGCACCCGTGGGATTAAGATTTTAATTAAGGATTTAAATAATTCTAATTAATCACCTAGGCTCCTAAAATTTATATCTCAACATAGGAAATTCATAAAAACATGAAATAAATTGTCACTAGAAGATAATTGAGTCTAGAATTTTATAAAATTCATTTTAATTAATTTTGAATAGTCATTCTCTCTGATTTTGGGCTTTATTGAAAATATTAATTTGCTAATTACCCTTTAGTTAATCCACTAATTAATCCTAAACTTCTTGAGTGCATTTAGGGGGATGATTTCTGCCTCCCCTAATTTTCTTGGGATTTATTGATGGCTTAATTGATGAAATTGTTAATTCATTTCTTAATTACTCCCTTAATGCAATTAAGGTTAATTGAGGGTTCGATTAGTGATTTAATCCTTTATTGAAGTTGATTGAGATTTATTTCAGTGAATGGGAGGTTTATAAAATAATTTTGGGCCATTTCCCCTAAGCTATTCTTTAAATCCCCTTTTCTTTCTTAATCCTCTCTTAATTAAGGGTTAACTCACTAATTATCCTCTTATTTGATTTCATAAAATTTTAAAACTCTCCATAGAATTAATTCTCCTTGGGTAGATGCTTAGGTGTTCAAAAGCCTAAGTCCATTAAGAAAATAAAAACCCAACTCACATGTGTGAGAGGGGTTATGAAAGTACTTAAGCTAAATCCCTTAGTTTAATTAACCATTAATCATGAGCCAAATAGCATTAGGCCTTTTCTTTCCTAAGTGCATTGCTGATTTAAATTTTTTGTGTGATTTTATGGCATCTCGTTGGCTCATAATTATTTGATTAACTATATTAAGGTGGTGTAGGTAAGGGGTAATTAACATGCTTAATTTATACCTTAACCTAATCAAAATATAAAATGAATCTAATCACCTAAAAATTAAACAAAAATATAAAACGTATGTGGGAATGGGTTAGGAACATCAAAATCACCTCACATTTTTTAAATTAAATCAAATTCAAAATCAAACAAAAAATCACATTAAACAACTTTGATTTGCTTTAAGCTTTCTTATTTCGTAATATTATCTTTAGGAGTTAATTAAGGTGAATGTGTTTACATGATTTCATTACTTTAGTTTTTTCTCAAGATCCTAAATGTGTGTGTCATATGATTTCATACATTCAATGCCTTTCAAAATCAAACTAAAAATAAAATGTTTCTTTCATGTCAAACTTGTATGTTTTGGCTTAAGTTAGAAATATGAATGACTATTATCACTACTAAATCCAAATTATTTTCAAAATATATGAATCAATTACCTAAAACTGAAAGTGTGCTACTTATACTTTATTTATTAGTTTGTATGTGAATATTAAAAATGTGTGTTATGTTTTCTTCCTTTATTTCCTCTTAACATGGATTTGGATAAGATGTGCAAAGTGTATAATTATTTTAAAAGAATGTAACACTTGGTTAAAATCTACTATTATCTTCTCCCATGTCAAAACTAAAAAGGATCCTTACATTTACACATGTATATTGCATAAGTAAATCCAAAAACATAAAATACAAACTTTTGCATTTCTTTTCCATTTATTTCTTTTGTACATATACTTGTATTTAAGAAAAATGGTATATTAGTCTCGACAACCCTGGGGTTGCGAGGCTTTAAGTAGCCCTAAGTAGGTCTTATACCTTACACCCCTGATACTAATAATGGCGCCGTACTCACTTATGCCTTTCATACATTCATGTGTGCATGTGAAAATTGGATAAGAAACCTCTTTTATACTTAATGAAAATCATGCATCATAAGCATTCAAATTTTCTTAAATAACTCACTTAGCATTCATCATAAAGTATGCTAAACACTTTCATTTGTATGTATAAATATACTTAAGATTCATTCATATGCATATTATATATGTTGGGAAAGAAATGAAGTGATGTATGTTTTATAAATTTAGCTCAATTTATTTAATCTTAAAATGCCTTTCTTTTTGAATAGGTTTATTTATAGTTGATCTAAACTTAGGATTAATTAAAACACATAATAGAACATTCACTAAACAAAACTAAATCATGAGTCTACTTTAGAAATTACTTAGGTGTTGACCTCCACATAAGTGCCATAAATTGAGTCAAGCCCACAAACCAAATTCGACGGACTTCGGAAGCGACAGTGCGTAAATCGGGGTTCAAAATGTACTGGACGTCACTGAAAATAGTTGACAAACAAACTACTTCGTTGCGTTCAGGATGTCAAAATTGATCAGAATATAGATATTATAAAATCTAACGATTAATCGATTAAGCCTTCGAGCTATTAATATATCGACACGTGTATCGGAGTCGAGAAATCGTGATGATATTTGAATGACCTTAGTTCATGAAATTGATTATACCGTTAGCTTCAAAATATTAAAATCTATCATAATGTTTGTCACTCAATTCGGATGAGTCTGTGCAAATATCAAATGATTTGAAGTGGTAGCGCAAATCGAGATTGAAATACACTAGACGTCACCAAAATTAATCCAAATGACCTCCAATTGATAAGCAGACTTCGTCATCGTGTTCAGAACATCAAAATTGGTTAGGATATAAATATTGCACAACTTAATGAGCAACCGATAAAGCGCTCGAGTCGTCAGCACGTCTGCACGCATATCGAGGTCAGGAGGCACTGACGTAAGTCAAATGACTTTCATTCATGAAATTGATCATGCCATTTGGCTTTAAAATGCCAAAATCTATCAAATAAGACTACTCACACTCAATTCAGATGAGTCTGTATGAAAATCAAGTAAGCAAAGCGGCGTCATTTATGAAATGGATATTATTTGGCACGAACCAAACGACCTCAGATCATGAAATGGATGAATTTGTGTTAATAATGGAATTATCTCAAATCGATATATATGTCAACTATGTGCATTTACCGATGAGAAATCCACATTTAAAATATTTAATAAATTCAAAATTTATTTAAAAATTCCCAAATTACCCCCATTTCCCCCCTATTTTCAGTTTTCTGCCAGAAAAATAAAAAAATAAAAAAATTACTCCCTAATCCCCATTTCTTTCCACTTCTTGTAACTTTCTCCTAATTCTCTCTCACATTTCTCTCTCTTGATTTCCCTTCTCTGCACACAAGGTAATCCTCCCCCCCTTTTTCAAGATTTTCTCTTAGTTTCGATTTTTTCTTTCGTTATACCTAAAATCACACCACCGGCGCCGCTGCTCCGGCAGAATTCTGGCATTCCGCGTCGAACCACACTGAAATCGCACGCTCTACCATTTTCCATCCAACCTGGTCCGTCCTTGTCATTCCGGCGACGATCGCATCCAAATGTCGGCAATCCGGACCGCCATCCCAATAACAGATGAACAAAGCCTCCACTCTCGTCGTCCTCATCTCTGGGTCCTAGCTGTCGCTCCCCCGGGTGTCTCACTGACCGACCTTCTCCCTGACCCGCGTCGTCCGTGATCCGACCCTTCGCACCGATCGAGCCCTTCCTGAAGCTTCGACCACTGCGCCAGCCAGCTAAGCCCCGCACTCGAATGCCTCCAGACCCGCACCCGCCTCTGTGTCACCGACCCACCGACCCATCGCTGTCGCGACCGCGTAACCGTCCTGACCGGCCCGTTCCATAAATCCTTCCATTAGCCCAGCAGCCCATTTTCGGGGCTTCAAACTCTCACGCCGTAGCCATCCCAAACCGGCCCGTTCTGCGCCAATCAACCACATTCCAGACCCTTTTTCGTCTGTTTTATTTATCGCGAAGAAAGTCGTCGGCAGCTAATTCTTCCTTCTTGACATCCCACTCCCGCTTTCTTCACGCTTTCAAAGCAAATCGGGAAGAAAATCATCAAGGTAATTCTTCCTTTTGATTTTTCACTCTCGCTTTAGCCTTCCGCTTTCATGCGCGAATCGGGAAGAAAATCGTCAGCAGACGAATTCTTCCTTCGATTTTCAGCGCTGCACTCCCTCACTCTAGTCATCCCTCTTTTACTGTATCACAAATCGAGGAAGAACATCGTCAGCAGACGAATTCTTCTTTTGATTTTCGGCGTCGCATCCCTTACCTTGCATTCCCAATTGCATACCCAACCCCGTTCCTTTGCCTAGCACTACAGCGTGCCTCAAAATATGTCAGAACATGTGGGGATTTGTGAATATGAATATATACATATATTTATGTTTCTTTGTAGGTTTGAAGACCTCGTTGTGCTCAGCAGGGTGCGACGAGATGAAAAAATAGGCTATGGTATCAAAGACACCGCTTCATTCCTTCGGCCAGGCGTCGAGTAAACCACCTTGTTAGATGTCGCTCCCCCTGAACAAAATGCTGCCAAAATTTTGTCTAATTTCCAGACTTAGAAAAAAAGGGGGGTGATTATATTGCATTATATGTATTCTTTACAAGTTTGAAGGCCTCATTGTGCTCAGCAGGGCACGACGAGATGAAAAAAATCGGCGTGGTGTCGCAAGACACCACTGTCATTATTCGGCGGACATAGAAAAAGCCAAAATACCCCGTCATTACACAGGGGATGGCCGGAAGTGTCAAAATTTTGTCAAATCTTTTGCTTAGAAAAATGGGAGAATGAAATGGGCTAATTTAGATGCGCTAAGTAGGAAAACCTGCAGCTAATTTTATAGCGTCAAATAAAAAAAGAGGGGGAGCCTTTAAAACAAATCTTGAAAAAAATAGAATATTCATTTAAAATCTAAATAAAATTTGGGAGAGGCTAATATTAAACTCACAAACCTAATATTCTCTATTTAAAGGGAAGTAATGAGTGAGTTCTATTTTCTGTAAATTCTCAAAAAAGCTTTAATTGGAATTTTTTTTCGGGAGGGGAGGACTACCAAACCCATATAAGAACTTGCAATAAACTCCAACTGAGATGAACCAAATCCAAATTGGCTTTAATAATTTTATGATGAATGCGAGGTGATTACCATGGTATACCGATAAGAAGTAGGGCTAAAAGCAACAAAATCTAAATCCAAGATAACTTATCAAAAATCGATGTAAATTGATACAAATCGTAAGAAATGTAAAACTCAGTAAACTAAGAGGTGTTAATCTAAACCAAATGATTTCTCCATCTGACTGCAACCTTGGTACAAGCAGATATATACACTAAATCAAAATCTACAAAATCATAAGGCCTCCTTTAATCAAAAATTAACGAATTTCATCCTAATTATGATTTTCAAGAGCGATAATTTTATTGATTAGATGAAATTTGTTGTTATAAATTCCTGCATGTCGGACATGAGATTTCAAAAATTTTAATGTTCAAAGGTTGCGCAGCTAAAATTGAATTAAATAAAAATACAAAATTAATTTCTAATTCAAAAAATAAAACTACATAAATTTTAAATACACCTCAAGACATGTCTTCCACACTATGTCAATGCCTAAATTTAAGTGTTCCAGATGCTGGTTGCTTCCTGCTTAGTCTTAGACTCTGTCCTGCTAACAACAAAAACCCAAACACCTATAAAAAAGAGTTTCAAATCAATGAAATATCCGAAAATAAATTTTGTCGCGATAAGAGATCTAATCTACTTAAAAACAGAAGTTAAAGATCTAAAGCTCTTAAACATATCCAAATTAATCAATTTCTCAAATCAAATCAATTTTCAAATATCAATCTAAAACTATTTAAATGAAACTCTATCACTAAAAACTTGAACCAAATTCAATCTATCCTCCTTCTGCAATAGTTTTTTGAGGTTGATAAACTAAAAAAACTCTAACTCAGAAAGGAGCCAATGTCAAATCATGTATTCTGCTATGTTCACTCTCAATCAATCTCTTGCCATTAAAGATGTGCTGATCCTCTCAATCAGCTGGTAGGCTCAGATGAAGCAATTATGATCCGATTTCCGACTGCTCCATTATATTACGATCATAATCTCAGATGCTCCCCAATGGCTCTACCTTTGAGTTGTAAATCATAGGGTATACTTGGGGCAACCCTCTTCACACAAGTGACTTAAGATTATCTCTGCAAACACCACCCGTGTCTACAAAGATTTTGAACGATATAACCATGTGTTGTCAGAGAATCCTTCTATACCTCCTCCTAATTAAGTAGATTAGTGGACCACAACCGCCCTGGATGATGGAACCATGGATCTAGACGGCACGCATCATTCCCCCAACCATCCGATTTAAGTATAATGATGAATTTCATATCTTAAATTCTAAACTACATGTCGCTACTATGCTACAGTGACCTAATGACTAGCCTTAATCGAAAGTTCTCTCTCACTTATTGAGAGGGGTAATTAACTATAGGGGCCTGCGCCTATAGAAAACCTGGAACCAAATCTAAAGTTCTCACCAAATGAGGATGAAATCTTTGGGTAGTGTCTTATCTACTATTCCATCTACCTTCTGAAATTTACACCGACACATTTAAACTACTCTTTTCATCGAAGAGATCGGCGACAAATTTTTGGAGCTCATAGATTTCTAGCAACTCCGTTGGGGACAGTATTCTCTTTCCATCTTTGGCTAGTCAAATAGTAGTAGTGGAGCATGATAAAATTGATATTTAAAATCAATAATCAATAAAATTAAATTTAAATCAATCATATTCTTATGACTAATCTGTTTGTTTTGTATATTGATGGATCTTCATAACATCGTTTAACATGCAGCTAGGTCACAGAGCCAATATCCATTTAGCTAATGCTATAATCAATATTGGGGATGTTGGAGCTACTATTCAATTTGATAGTATAGACTTTGCAGCCATCACCATTGTAAATAATCCTCCATTTGAGCATCTGCATATTGTACACAACAACCTGTGCAATGGATGAGGCCAAGTGGAACGACCACTACTGCTACTAAGGTTCCTCAAAAGAGAGCCTTTGTACTTAAAAGATTGATTCATTTTGATGCGTCAGTCATGAAGAGAATCTTCACTGGGCAGAAAGTTTCAGTCTTACCTATGAATGCGACAACCCTGCTAGTTGAACCTTTCGCACTAGGAAGATATGATACTGAAGCCTCCTATTCTAGAGGAAAATTGAGTAAAAGGCAAAGGAGAAGAAACACTAAACTACAAGCTTAGTAGTTGTTGTCTGAATCACAAGTCATACAACTAACCTTACAACTAGAAGCGAGTATTTCTACCCTACAATAAATTTGAAATTTTTGAGATGGGTGAAAAGGAATAGCTATTTTTGGGCTCAACAGCAGTTAGTTTCAACATTTTTGAAGAAATAACATGAAACTCTATCTACTCGAGCACATAGAGTTTTGAAAGTTATTAAGGAAAAATATCTTATGAAAAATAGGTATCAAATGTCAATTATCAAAGAAGTCAAAAATGCTCCACTACAAAAGCTACAATCAGTGGTAGTAAGAGCTCAAGATCCTAAGAAATTTTTACACGATGAACATCGGGGTGTGACACTTGGACCACGTGTCCAGAAATCCGCCACTGAAAGGTCCCGATAAAAAGAAAAACAAATATGAAGGCCAAAGTCTCGAGAAGAAGTAACAGCACAAAAGATTTTTCATCCGGAAGCAAGTTAACCCAGAGATAGCGGAGAAAGAGAAATGATGTGCTGCGTGCTCAACAGCCATTGTTCAAGTAAAAATTATACAACCAACTGTGGAACCAGAAGTGAGTGTTCCAACCCATAATAGGTTTGACAGCTTAAGATGAGTAAAGCGGAACATCTCTACTGATCAAATCAAACAATCATTGTGAACTAGATAACATCAGATTTTAGCTTATCTAGTGAAGAAACTTAAAATTGTATATGCAATAGTGCATCGAGTCCTTAAAGTTGCTAAGAAGAAATGACTGATAAAAAGAAAAGACGAAGGTCCTATCCTTAGGGAGACTAGAGTTGCTCCTCCGAAGAGACCTCCTCTCACAACCCCGACAAGATGTCTACTAATTCTAGTCCCGCACGGTGAGCATCGAGGTGTGACACTTGGACCATAGGTCTAAGAATCCACCGTCAAAAGGTCTCGACAAATAAGTGAGCAAAGTTGGATGCCAAAATCTCAAAGTGAAATTCCCTTAATAAGTAGACAATAGCGTGACATCTAGACTGTACTCCCATAAAATCCACTCCTTATGCTAAATTATTTGGAGACTGAAGTAGTCTTGCCACTTGAAGTTGAACTACCGTCACTCTGAGTAGACATTCAACATAATCTCACTCAAGATGAGAACGCCTGTCTACGGATGTGAGAATTTGATGGACTTGACAAGGTCAGACACCAAGCTCAACAAAATCTAAAACTTTAGTGAGCAAAGATGTCTAAAAGCTTCATCATTATATGTTATCTGACAAGATTACTCTCATCTCGAGGATCGATCCGCTGAAGTACTTGGTAAGATGGGCAATATTGCTTCTATAATTTGATATCACATATGTTCCACAGAAAGCAGTGAAAGGATAAGTCTTAGCATATTTTCTTGCTGCACATCTCATCCCTACGGACTCTTCTCTTAATGACGATTTGCCCGATGAGTAAATTATGCTCATCCATGAAAGAGAAAAATTACAAATTTAGAAAATGTACTTTAATGGAGCCTCATCGATCAAACAAGTCTAACATCCAAATTTCCCAAGAGCAAGAGCAGGAATCGACATCATCTTCATAACAATAGAAGGAGGGATAGTGAGATGATCATATGGATTGATCGAGCTAAGAACTAATAATGAAGCTGAATATGAAGCATTAGTGGCAGAACTGGAAGTAGCTATTTTCATAAGCATTCAAAACTTGTATATTTTTTGTGATTCTTAGCTTATTATAAATCAAGTACTTAGCATTTATAGAATTAACAAGCTTGAGTTAGCTTTCTATCACAAGCGAATTCTTGAGCTTATGAAGTAGATACTAAATATCACACTAACTCGAGTCTCTCGATCCAACAATATCAAAGCTGACTGCTTAGCAAAACTATCTAAGGAAATGATAAGTATGAATGGTGATTATATAATGATTGACATATTTACTCGATGAGTTCTAGAGCGATAAAGTATCAATCCCCGTAGGTAGAGGGGTTACTAAATCTGACCCAGTAAGATGCAACCCAGGTTGCTCCTCATACTCTCTAAAATCAACAAGAAGTTGTACCAAGAAGAGCTAAGAATGACATTGCCTCAAAAAAGTAGTGTGAAGCCTTTGTTGTAGAAGAGTCACATGATTGGAGGCAACCCTTCATCGACTACTTTAAAGAAGGCAAATTACCAAGTAATAAATCACTGGAAGCTCAAATCAAAAAGAGAATTCTACGATATGCTTTCGCCAATAACACTTTATATCGTAGATCCTTTGAACAAATGTGGATACGATGTCTAGATGTAGATGAAGCTGGCAAAGTGATGGTTAAAGTTCATGAAAGACTTTGTGGTGCACATCAGTCGTGTCCCAAGATGGCAGTAAAGATCAAAAGGATGGGCTGGCGCCTATGGTGAGAGATTGTATTAATCATGCTAAGTGTCAAGTGAGTGGGATGGGATCCATCCATCAACCTCCAAATCCATTACACCCAACAATAGCATCTTGGCCATTTGAATGTTGGGGTACAAATATAATTGGACCAATTAATCCACATCGTCAGCTAGACATGGCTTCATCCTAGCAACGACTGATTATTTCTCCAAGTGGACTGAGGCTACTTTAATTAAAGAAGTTACTGTTGACTGAGTGATCAGCTTCTTCACGCATAATGTGGTCTACAGATTTGGAGTGCCACGCCAAATAATTTCTGATAATGGCATAGCTTTCAAAAGTGCAAAGATTTATAGATTCATCGATCAACATAAAATTGATTGGCGGTATTCTTCAATATATAATCCAAGAGCAAATGGCTTGGCGGAGGCCTTCAACAAGACATTAGTCAAGCTTCTCAAGAAGATTCTTACTAAAAATAAGAGAGAATAACATACCAAGCTAGTAGAGGCTCTATGGGCATATCAAACTACCTACAAGACACTAATTAAGGCCACTCCCTATTCATTGGTATTTGGAATTGAAGCAGGTCTTCCACTTGCAGTTGAGTTGCCTTCACTTCGAGTAGCCATCCAGTACAATCTAACTGAAGATCAAAATGCTCGTCTGAGAATGGAGGAACTTGACGCGCTTGATGAAGTTAGATTGCAAGCTTATCAAACTCTGGAAGTTTATCGAGTAAAGATGTCCGGAGCTTTTGACCATACGGTGTGGCCTCGAACATTTCAAAAAGGAGAATTGGTCCTGATGTTGAGAAGACTAATTATTCCCAATCAAAAATTTGGTAAAAAATTTGAGCCTAACTGGGAAGGCCCCTTTGTCATTGAAAAAGTATACCAAGGAGGGGCATACCAACTCATCAACCTAAAGGGTGAAAGACCAATGCCGCCAATTAATGGGCGATACTTCAAAAAAGTATTATACTGATGACCACATTCTCGGTACAATAGAAATCAAAGACATGTATTTTTTTTAGTATATCTATTTAGGTTGACATCGTGCATCATGTCGAGAGCCCTAAATAAATATACTCTAGATGGAAAACATTTTCGTGAAAATTCTCCTATTAATATTTTAGATTTTATATCTGCATCAAATCAATGTTGTTTGTTAAAATCTCCTTTAGAGTACATCAATTCAAATATGGATGTATTTATATATTTTTATCTTGAAAATTCTCTTAAATGTACTTTAGAATTCCCCCTGCAAGATAGGGGGAATTATTTTTAGTATATCTATTTAGGTTGACATCGTGTTTCATGCCGAAATCCCTAAATAAACATACCCCAGACGAAAAACTTTTTCGTGAAAATTTTCCTGTTACACAGGGGGTATTTTTAGATTTTTATATATAGATGAAATCAATATTGTATATTAAAATATCTTTTAGGGTACATCAATTCAAATATTAATATATTTATGTACTTTCATCTTGAAAATTCTCCTAAATGTATACTTTAGAATTCCCCCTGCAAGATAAGGGTCATTTTTTTAATTTATATTAAGTTCATTTGAGTTGACATCATGCCATAAGACGAGATCCTCAAATATATTCTGATTCAGGTGTACATTGAGCTTTCTGCTGAAATCCTTGAATACATCCCTAATTATTATTATTAAAGTTGCAGAGTCTTACAGAAACAAAAAGAATATATTTTTACACATAAAAGGATAACCTAAATGTCAAGAAAATTATCTCTCAAATTCACCAAATTCTGGAGATCAAGTCAGAAGAACTCCCAATTTCAAAAGCTTTAATCAATTAGGCTGGAGAAACATCAACCTATATATCCTAAAGTCTAGGACACAGATGGGTTCTAAAGGTCGCAACAAGCCCATAAATGATCGAGTTGCTGACGCTCTCCTCACTCAATAGGCCACAAGAAAAGGCCGCAGTGAAAGAGCCTCGTTCAACAGTCTGACGATAAAACTACCAACCCAATATAGCTTAAGTCGAAGACTCGAGTAGGTTCTAAAGGTCAAACTCAACATGCCCAAATATGGCCGAGTTGTTGACGCTCTCCTCACTCAACAAGCCACAAGAAAAGGCCACAGTGAAAGAGCCCCTGCTCATCAGTCCAATGACGATAGTTATTCAATCTCAAACCAGAGACAGCTTAGTGATTAAAAGCAACCAAGATCCAAGAGATCTCTCTACTTGATCGATAGATCAAGGAAATCTGAGAAAATTCTCAATTCAAGGCTACCTCAAATCAATCTATATATTACCTGCAATGTGATATTTCAATCTATTCTTAAATGATCTGATCAAGCTCAAAGCACAGATCAAACCCTATCCTCATCAAGTCCGTTAAAGCAGAAAGCATAGGACCGAGGAAGCAATTCCATAGTTCATACAAAGCCGATGGCTGAACTAAAGGAATTTTATGGTTATTCAGTCTATTAAAGCACACGTTGCTAGACTAATAACTCAACATGGATCCTATATAAGCTGGAAGGCTGGGTCATCTATATGTATCCTTCAATGAATCTATCAAAGCAGCAAGCACAGGGTTCATGGCATATATACACTTCTTGACAAGTCAATGTTGACAAATCAGGTCAGTCCTTCATCAAGTTCGCCAAGCTCAAAGCTAGGACAGAAGGAATTTTAAATCCGATTAAGCATGGATAAACTGATTCCTTAGTGGAGTCCTTCATCAAAACAAGCAGACTAATTCCTCCATCAAACCCAACCAAGCATAAAACTATGGTTGGAAGAGACTCAAATCTGCAATGACATAAAAGAAAGATATCTTCAGTAAAGCCATTGAAGCAGATAGTAGATGGTGCAAGAACTCTTATCTATATGATAAATTGATTCTGACAAATCAGTCAAGCCTATTAGTTAGCAGGTCTAAATAGGCAACAAACTAATGACAAATCCTATCAAAAGCTCCCTAAGCTATTGCAATCGAAGCTAAAATGATTCAAGCTCTGTGGCCAGCCCAAATGGTCAATCAATTTTCAACAAATGTGACTTGATTCATGCGCAAATCACATTTGTTGACCTCCACATATGTGTCATAAGTCGAGTCAAGCCCATAAACCGAATTCGACGGACTTTAAAAGTGACAGTGTGCAAATCGGGGTTCAAAATCTACTGGACGTCACCAAAAATGATCAAAATGACCTCCAATCGACAAACGGACTTCTTCGTTACATTCAGGATATCGAAATTGATCAAAATATAGATATTGTAAAATCTAACGATTAATCAAGCCGAAGCTATCAATGTCGTCGCGCTATGAGTCGAAGCTACGATGGTCGAACAAGTTCATGAAATTAATTATACCGTTAGTTTCAAAATATTGAAATCTATCAAATGAGTCTACACTCAATTCGGACTAGTCTGTGCAATTTAAAGTGGAAGCACACAAATCAAGGCTGAAATACACTAGACGTCACCAAAATCAATCCAAATGACCTCCGATTGATAAACAGACTTTGTCATCACATTCAGAACATCGAAATTGATCAGGATATAAATATTCCATAACTTAATGAGCAACTGATCAAGCACTCGAGTCGTTAGTGCATGCACGCATATCGAGCTCAAGAGGCGTTGACATAAGTCAAATGACTTCCGTTCATGAAATTGATTATGCCATTGGCTTCAAAATATCAAAATCTATCAAATAAGACTATTTGTACTCAATTCGGAAAGTCTGCATGAAAATCAAGTGAGTGAAAGCAATGATGCACATTTTGAGCTGAAATGGACTCCATTTGGCGCCGACTCGAACCAAACGGTCTCCGATCACGAAATGGACAGAGCCATTACGTTTCAAAACAATGGAATTACCCCCAAATCCATATATATGTCAACTATGTGCATTTACTGGCGTGAATTTCATATTTAAAATATTTAATAAATTCAAAATTTATTTAAAAATTCCCAAATTACCCCAATTTCCCCCCTATTCTCAGTTTTATACTAGAAAATAATATAAAAAAAACTACTCCTCCTAATTCCACCCCTTTCTTTCAAGTTCGCAACTTCCTCCGGTTTCTCTCACATTTCTCTCCTGATTTTCCTTCTCGCACAAGGTAATCCTCCCCTTTTTCAAGATTTTCTCTTTCAATTTTTCTTCCGTTTGCATAAATATTAATGGTGCCACTGTGGAATTTGTCAGGTAACCCGCCGATAAGCCCAGACCCACACAAATCAAGGCTTATGCGCCAAGGTCTAACCCATCCTTTCCATCGTTGCTCTCCACGACGAGCCCCAGAACTCGCAATCCATGACTCATCGTAAAAGCCCACCTTCAGACTCAGATAAGGCCCCATGATCCCCACGCCCCGAATCCACCAGGTTGCCTCTATCACAGCATCGCTGGCGACCTTCTCCCTGACCCGGAGTTGACCGTTGCCGTGACTGAGCATTTAGCTCGTTTCAAGCTCGCGGACCCACGCTCAGATTTCCTTTGCTCATTGTTTGACCTGCCACAGAAACCCGCCTCAGACATCTCACTCCACTCGCCAAAATCATGTGGACTAAAGCAACCTCCCTAATCCTGCTCAGAATCCTTCAACCCCTAGCCCGGGTCCATTTTCTCAAGCTTCAAACCCCATGTCTAGCCTTCAACCGACCCAAACCGGCGTTTCGGTAATCCAAATTACTGCTCGCAGCTCAACCTTTTTCGTCTCTATTTCATCACAGAGAATCGGGAAGAAAATTGTCAGCAGGTGAATTCTTTCTTCGATTTTTGGCTCCGCACACCCTCGCTTTTGCCTTCCTGCTTTCGTTGTGCCGCGAATCGGGGAAGAAAATCATCAGCTAGCGAATTCTTCGATTTTCCACAGACTCCTCGCTTTTCCCTTTTACTTCCTCACGTGAATTGAAGAAAATCGCCAAGAAGGAATTCTTTCTTCGATTTTCTGTCGACTCATATTAGCCTTCCTGCTTTCTCTGCACATGAATCGGGGAAGAAAATCATCGGCAGGCGAATTCTTCCTACGATTTTCAGCGCTACACTCCCTCGCTCTTGTCATCCCTCTTCTGTTGTGTCTCAAATCGGGGAAGAACATCGTCAGCAGGTGAATTCTTCTTTTGATTTTTTGGCTTTGCACCCCTTACCTTGCATTCCCAATCGCATACCCAACCCTGTTTCTTTTCCTAGACCGCAAAGACGTAAAATATGTCAACATGTGGGATTTGTGAATGTGAATATATACATATACTTTTCAGGTTTGAAGACCTCATCATTTGCTGGGAATGACGAGATAAAAAATAGTGGTGTCGCAAGACACCGCCGTTCACGCAGGCATACCAGTACCCAGTTAGATGTCGCTCCCCCTAGACGAAATGATGCTGAAATTTTGTATAATTTCCAGACTTAGAAAAAAAAAGGGGGATGATTATATATTGTATTGTATGTATTCTTTACAATTTTGAAGGCCTCGTTGTGCTCAGCAGGGCATGACGAGATGAAAAAGACCGGTTGTGGTGTCGCAAGACACCACTCACGCCAGGGCATCGAGCAAGCCAAAACACCGATGCACCTACAGTGGATAACATCAAGATGCTGTCAAAATTTCATCAAATCTTTTGACTTAGAAAATGGGAGAATGATGGGGTAATTTAGGAGCGCTAAGTAGAAAAATATGCAGCTAATTTTATAGCATCAAATAAAAAAAGAGGGGGAGCTTTTAAAATAAATCTTGGAAAAAATAGAATATTTATTTAAAATCTAAGTAAAATTTGGGAGAGGCTAATATTAAACTCACAAACTCTAATAGTTATTCTCTATAGCTTAAATGGAAGTAATGAGTGAGTTCTCTTTTCTTGTAAATTTCTCAAAATTAGGCAAGCTTTAATTGGAATTTGGGGGTTGGGGAACCAATGCCAAACTCATAATAAACTTGCAATAAACTCAAAATCTGAGGATGAATCCAAATGAGTTTAATAATTCTTATATGAATGTGGAGGTGATTACTATGCTAGCTGATAAGCATGAGAACTAAAGCAACAAATACTGAAATCTGCATAACTTATCAAAATTAATGTAAATTGAGCATAATCAAATTGGGAGAAATGTAAAAACTCAACAAGTAAACTAAGTGCCAGTAGTGTGTTAAACTGCAATCTAAACCAAAATATTTTCTATGCCACCGACCAACCCTTGTACAAGCATGTAAGGATATAATAAATCAAAATCTACAAAAATCATAGGGCCTCCTTTAATAAAAAAAATTAATGAATTTCATCCTAATTATGATTTTCAAGAGCGATAATTTAATTAATTAGATGAAATTAGCTAAGCTATAAATTTCTGCATGTGCTCGGACATAGAGATTTCAAGTGCAAATTTTAATATCTGAAAAGGCTATGCAGGCTAAAATTGGAATTAAATAAAAATACAAAATCAATTTCATAATTCAAAAAAATAAAAACTATCTAAATTCTTAAATACACCTGCATGTGTCCCGACACTATGTTGAATGCCTAAATTCAAGTGTGTGAAGATGCTGCGTGGGTTGCTTCCCGGTTTAGTCTTAAGACTGGGTCCGGGTTAACAAAACCTAAAACCCTATAAAAAAATTTCAAATCAGGAAAATATCTGAAAAAAACTGATTCTGTCAGGTGACAGTAGATCTAATTCTCTGTTAATAGTTAAATAGAGTTGACAAGATCTAAAGCTCTTAAACATATCCAAATTAATCAATTTCTCAAATAAAATCAAATCAAATCAATTTTCAAATATCAATCTAAAATTGTTTAAATGAAACTCTATCACTAAAAACTTGAATCAAATTTAATCTATCCACCTTCCTCAATATTTTGTCGGGGTTGATAAATTAAGAAAACTCTAGCTCATAAAGGAGTCAATGTAAAATCAAGTATTCTGCTATGTTCACTCTTAATCAATCTCTGCCGAAGGACGCGTGGCGTGTCCTCAACTACATGGTTTGGTCGGAGTTCCACAAATGAAGCACGATCGAGTCCTCTGATTGGGTGGTTTGGCCAGTCCGGCTCCATTATATTATGATCACAACCGTAGCCTGTATGCTCCCCAATGGCTCTACCCTTTAAGTTGTGAATCATAGGGTATACTTGATAGATAAAATGACCCTCTATCAGCTAAGGTAGACTTAAGATTGTCTCCTTAGACAAACACCACCCCAGGTCTACAAGGATTTCTTGGACGACATAACCCATGTATTGTTGATGAGGATCCTTCTGTCAGGTTGGGTTGACTATCCTCTGACTAGGTAGACTAAGGACTGGGACTGCCCGGGATGACGGAACCATGGGATCTAGATCGGGCACGTCATCATTCCCCCAACCATTCGATAAGCTATAATGATGAATTTCATATCTTAAATTATGAAACTCTATATGCTGCTACTATACGCTACGCATTCAGCGACCTAATGATTAGCCTTAATCAAAAGTTCTCTCTCACTTATTGAGAGGGGTAATTAACTATAGGGGCTTGAGCCTATAGGAAACATGGAACCATATCTTAAGTTCTTACCAAATGAGGATGAAATCTCTAGGTAGTGTCTTATCTACTATTCCATATGCCTTCTGAAAATTACACTGACACATTTAAACTACTCTTTTCATCAAAGAGGTCGGTGGTGAATTTTTGGAGTCCACATCAGGTTAGGGAAGGAAAGAGAAGTTCTATTTTCTTTCCCTCTCTTTACAATTGGTAATTAATTGTAGGATTCATTTGAACCTAATCAAAACACAAAATAAAATCAACCCAAATTAGTAAGACAACTTAAATGAAACTCTCCTTTAAGTTGAACACCCTTCACACTTAGAAAACTTTAACTTAAAACCATAGCTATGCATACCACACAAATCTCTAAAGCATATACATTAGGCTAAGTCAACACTTCTAGCTTTAGGTTAGGATGCTGCATGGTTTGATGTTTGCTTTTATTTTGTGATGTATATCTTAGACTAGATGTTAGGGTGTATGTGCATAGAATGAATGGTATGACAGTTTAGTTTAACCATTATTTTCTGTAAGGGATTATGCTTAAGGGGCACTATCATAAATAAAAATATAAATACTTTTGCTATATAGATGCTTTCACCCCTAAGAATAATCCATTAGGCCAGGTGGACTTAGTCACACATGTGTGGGGTGTTAAGTCCAATATACATGCTTGGGATTTGTGTGATTTATTTTAGCTAGCCTTTATTTTGCAGGTGGTAGTTAGATTTCTATTCTTTTCCTCTTTCATGTAATTTTATAATTAGGATTTTGGAATGATTGTTATGGGGTATTAGGATGAGCATTGGTCATAAGATCTCATCTTATGTACCATGTGAAGCCTTTGGAGTATCCACCTCCCAACCATCCAAAAGAAAGAACCAAAGGAGAAAGAAAGAAAAGAAGAAAGAAGAAATGAAGCTTGAAGACCCACATAATGTGAATTTTCTTGTTTAATTGTAATTTTATTCATTTGCAATCCATGTTGTATAAAGGTAGAGCTCGGCTACCCAATTTATTTTTGGGTTTATGCGGTAGTGCCTGACCACAATGATATTTTATTCTTTTACGTTAGCTTTGTAAATTGATTGATGATTTATTTAGCTTGTGCATTAAGATGACATGTTTTCCTAATTTCTTTCTTACTTTATGTATGGCCTAGATGTGAATTAGGCTTTTAGGAAAAAATAAATCTTCTACTAAATTTAACAATTCAAAATTAAAAATAAAGAGCTCATAACCTCACCTAAAGCTTAGGCTAAAAATCAAGATAAAAGAATTAGCAACCCTTTTAGCTGGATGAGTATTTCTTTTATAACATCATGCACAAATGCATATTATTTTCACTCTTGATTAGAGGGCTTTCACCTTTGCCAAAGAAACTTGGCTTGGCCTTTGAGAGCCATGGTGGAAACACATCTCCTCCCTTCTCACTGATTTTGGCCAAAAATCTCATTTCACATGCATTAGGCATATGGATCCTATTATCCTAAGTCAAAATAATTATATAAAAATGACAATAACATGTAATATAATTTGCATTAGATTTAGGTCATTTGAAGTATGCCCTTTACATGATCTAGTCTCTTTAGGGAGTGAGTTTAAGGACTTAGTCTCTTTCTAAATAAATAACAACCTAGCTATCTTGCATAAAGCATATGACTTGCATACATGAATTTAAAATCGTAGGAGTTAGTTGGCGGCCACCCTCAGGCAGTTGTAAGTCCAAGCGGTCGGGTGGTTTGTCTTCTCTTATGGAGGCAAACCAAATACCCATTTTGGCCTTAGATTTAAGTTATGCTTTTGCCCCTCGCCAAAGCTCCCTAGATTTAGGTTCTGAGATTGCTTCTCCCCTTTGTGGGCCATAAGTATAAATCCTCGTCTCCTAGACATTTCCATAATCTTGTGTTGTGGAATTATAAGCCCTAAATTTCTAATGAAAAATTTAGCTCAAATAAACTAAATCAATTTCAAAAATGTAAAGTCTAATATTAGGATAGTTTGAGATGCTCGCTAAGTTTCCTAGCATCGTGAATATCTCCTACTTATCTTTCTTTGGCTTCTATAATAACTCTCTCTTTGATCGATCTCGTTTGATTTTCTAAACTAAACTAATCGATTGATAGTTCTAACCTATTGAAATCTTTGAAGACAGTGATCATTTACCTTAATCGAGAGTATTCCTAAGGGATTTCATTCTTTAGGATGTAATTAACTATGAGAGCTTACCTCTGTAGGGAACTTAACGAACCCAATTTAAAATAAACCCTACTTTAATTTTTCATATAAAGTAGGGGAACAATCTTTGGTACACATGCAGACCTATTATCCTTAGGAGTCCTTGCTGAGGTGATTAGGTCTATTATAGGGTGGTGACTTTTATCTTTCGAGATAGTACACCTCACCTCAATGTTGCACCCGATCACCCTCAATAAGAACATCTGCAGATCTACATGGTGTCAAAATTGCATAAAAAGAAGAGATGTATATTTCTATCTTCATTTTATTCCTCATAGAGTGAAGATGGAAGTATATATCTTTACTTCTTTAAAGAAAATATAAATAAAAAATTTCACCACACTTAATAGACTTAATAAAGCAAAAATTTCTTCAAAATTTGATTTAAAATCTCACTATTGGCAGATCCAAATTAAAAAAAAATTGATAGATACAAAACCGCATTCACAATGCCCTTTGGACATTACAAATGGAATGTTATGTCATTTGGTCTTAAAAATGCACCATCTAAATTCCAACATATCATGAATAATATATTTAAAAATATTTAAAATATATTATTATTTATATTGATGATGGCCTTATCTTTTTAAATTCTATCGATGGGCATTTTAATTATTTAAAAACCTTTAAATGGCTAATTCAAAATAACAGCCTAGTTATTTCAGCCCCAAAAATCAAATTATTTCAAACTGAAATATGATTTTTAAGGCATAATATATTCATTGCCTCTATTATTTTTATTAATAGGAGTATTGAATTTGCTGATAAATTTTTTGATATTATCCTTGTCAAAACACAACTATAAAGATTCTTAGGAGTTTTAAATTATGTAGTTGATTTTTATCAAAATTTGGCACAAGACGATGCCCCACTATTCGACCGACTAAAGAAATCTCCACCACCATGGGCAAATCTGTACACCATGGCTATTCAAAAAAATTAAACCAAGGGTGAAAAATCTCTCTTGCCTTAATTTCGCTGATCCAGATAGTTTCAAAATTATTAAAACTGATGCTTCGAATCTAGGTTTTGGGGGCATCTTAAAACAACAAAAAAATTCAGAAGAAGAATTAGTTCACTTCACCTCCGGCCGATGGACCCCCACTCAACAAAATTATTCCATTATTAAGAAAGAAATATTTTTTATTATCAGAAGCATTTCTAAATTTGAAGATGATCTTCTTAATCAACATTTTCTTTTAAGAATTAACTATTCCTCTATCAAATATATCATAGATAAAGATGTTAAAAATTTGGTATGTAAACAAATTTTTGCCTCATGGCAAGCTCAGCTTTCTATCTTTGATTTTGATATTGAATTCATTGAAGGTTCTAATAATTCACTTCCTGGTTTCTTAACCTACGAGTTTTTATAGGGACGAACAGGGGTGGATCACCCCTCACCATAGGATGACCCCCTCTAACCGAGATGGTCCCTCTTTTCGAGGCGACAGAGGTCGTGGCGACGGAAGGAATAATGAAAAAGATCTGGCCAACTCCACAGTTGGTATGATCGACCATAGAACATATCTTTATAGATCCTCTTCTTCAACTACGGTTGAAAAGGGTGAAACCTCTAAGTCTAAAGTAGCAGCACCATCCCTCAAAGATGTCGTTGCTCAAGAACCTATTTATTTCTTCAAAGAAATAAAACAAAATATTATTGAAATTAATTTCTCAGATTATTCTATTAATAATCCGTGGGCCCTATTTATATGGTACTTGGGAAAAAATCTTTTCCCATATGAAAGCAATCTCTCTCGAGAAAATTATGAGAAAATCCTAACACAATTAAAATGTGTTGAGATTTCTCATGTTCGTGATCAAACGAACCATATGATTTTGTACAGCAAATGTGTTGTACACAAAATTATACACCAAAGCGAGTGGAGTTTAACTCCATTCGAAGAAAAGACTATTTTTCTTTCAACTAATTTACAGCACAAGATTGGTGTAAATTATTGGTGTTATGTTCAGGCAATGATGAAAGTATTTTTTTTCTTATCAATGATAAGAAAAAATACTCATGGATATTCATTATGAACAAAGATATTTTTAATAAAGATCCTCCAACCTGGTTCTTCCGCTGGTGGAATTACTTTGGAGCAGAACTCAATATCCTTCCGGACATAATCAAAGAGGTCTTCAATGAATGGATGGAGGTCATACCTAAAATGCGAGCCATTAATCTAAGAAAGATGATTCAAGGGCAAGATCTTGCCTACTTCTTCACCGATTGCCAAATCTCTTTGATATAGTCATGGAACATTATGCTTGGAAAGGACCCTTTTAATCAATTAATTTTCCAAAGATAATTTATACTTAAATGGTGGAACCAGATCAGTATTGAAGATAAGCTCAAGTAGATCTAGTCCATAATCAAATCTCACTTGGAATTATCTATTCCTAAAAAAAATTCAAATTTTGAACTATCCGTTGAAGAAGTTATGGATAGTATCAAAAGAAGATACTCTCATGAAGACGAAATACAGTATAAGGATCATCTATGAAAAATCTACGAAGTCCAACTCGCAAAAGTATTTAAACATCCAATCTACATTTACAACAGAAGAGAATTTTCTGACGACATTGACGTAGAGTCCACTGGTGAAAATTAGTGGACTCAATTATTTTTGCACTACCACAACTATCTGCCACTAATTTCTAATAATACAGCTTTTATAAAGTAAAAGTTACTTTATGCGCTGTCCTCTATTATTCAGCATTATTGGTGTCACTTTACAGCCATAAAGTGAACCCTAATGTCATCTTTTTCAAAGGCTATTCAGTCTTTTTGTATTTTACCTTTGCTTAATTTGTAAGCAAAGCTATTGCTCTGCATGCCTGCCTCTTCTATATAAGGAGGCTTTGTCTAGTTTGTTAGTGTGTTTGTTTTCTCTTCTCTTCTCCTCTCTGGTGTACTTAACTTTCATTCCTCTTGTAAGCTTCTGCTGGTTCAACCGTGTAAGTTTTATTATCAACAAATTAGTGTTTTAATATTATACATAATCTTGGTATCAGAGCCATGATGGGGTGAACTCCCTGGGAGGGAGAAGTTATCAGATAGTTGCTTGATAAATAAATCAATTGTTTTGTTTTGTTGATACTTTGGCAAAGTGGAGTTTTGAGCTATCCAAACTCATATAAATCTTTGACTGATTAAATTATCATTATAATGAAACTGTTATGAATCCAATTCATCCAAGCGCCAAACTACATAATACAACATTAACAATTACCATAAACAACAAACTCGGTGTAGAAAAAGAAAGCAAACACAACCACCAAGTTCATCTGCTATATATATACAAAGGCGGCCGGTTACAACAGAGAGAAAACCCGAGAAGGGAATATTAATTACAGCCTCGAACAGAGAGGAATAAGAAAAGAAATAGAAATTTATTACAAAACAAGTTAATAATTTTTAGAGACAAAAATAGAGTAGTAGGATAAATAATTCCAACTAGAACAAAATATGCTCCCAAAGAACAGACAGAGAAAATACATGACCAGATACAGAAATTAGTTACAAGAGTCATAGAAGATAGCTATCTAAGAAGAACATCAGAAAACTATAAATAGAGGAAAGACGCAAAACAGAGGGGATGAATAATTTACAGAAAGAAATTTATCTCTTCAGTCTCCTTCTTCCTCTCTTCCTCCTGTGTATCTTCTTCTAGGTTTCCTTCGCCGGAAACCACCGCCTTCCATCGGAGAAACCCCGCTTTCTCTCGATCCTACCCTCCTGAGTGCTGACTGAATGACCAAAAGAAACAAACAAAGTAAAGGTTAAGGCAAACTCCCATCAGAAGCCTTCATCAAATGGCTAATTACAAAACACACTGCATCCAACGACTCAGAAAGCATCTGTGTTATTCCTTCCAAATTTCGAATCCCGGGTTCCAAGCAACTCGAGAGAATTCGTGAACAACCCAAACCAAGCCGGATCAGACCAATTCAAGGAATTAGGTTCGTATTATTGGTGCTCTTGTTGACTACAACACTCAGAAAATGGTAGAAGGAACAAGAAACACATCAAAAACCCTAGAAGAGTGTGTGACAAGGCTAAAACAAAACAGAAGAGTAAATGACCTCAGTCACTATGGTATTGACTGAAATATCAAGAAGATTGACTGCCATAGAAAATAGATTGGAAAAATAACCTCAAATCCAGGTATGTGATGCATCCCCTTCTAATCCTATTCTCCAAAGGACCACATACACACACATCCATGTCAATATCTGCCAAAATAGATATGCCCATTTAATGGAGAAAACCAGAGGTTGGCTCTTTAAAGAGCAATTCTTTCGCTTTTATAACACATCCGATGAGCAAAATTTTTAATATCCTCAATATACATGGATGGACTGCTTTGAGTTGGTATCAATGGATGCAATTAAATAAACAAATTGTATTCATGGCCATAATTTCAAGAACAAGTTATGCAAAGATTTGGCTCTTCCCTCTACAGAGATTTAAGAGGAGAATTAGCTAAGCTTCAACAGCAAACCACAGTGCAACACTTTTATAATGAGTTTGAAGACCTAGCTAACCAAATTTCAGACATTCCACCTGAATTCCTTCAAAGTTGTTTTGAATCAGGGCTTAGAAATGATATTAAGAGGGAAGTGAGAGCATTACAGCCCAAATCATTGCAGCAAGCATTTCAATTGGCCAAGCTAATGGAGGATAGGCTAGCTGATGACATTCACATGGCCAAAAACTACAAGATCAGTCAAGTTCCAAAGAAGAAAACAACATCAAATACAAAGAACCACCCATACTGCCTACTCCACCAAATGCCAATCAACACAGCAACATTCAAAGTAAACAGCCTTTAGCATTCAGAGGCTGACACCTACCCAAATGGAAGAAAGAAGAAATAAAGGATTGTGTTTTAATTGTGAGGAAAAAATATCACAAAGGGTATATATGTCAAGCCAAATTATTTGCCTTCATGATGGTCAATGAGGACCAAGAGTATCAACTACGAAGATACTCAACTAAATGCAGGATATAAGAAGATGCATTAAACAAGCTTCAAATATCACCATTCAATCCACTACAGGAACATGAGCATCTGAGGTAAACAAGTCTACAACAAGAGAGTTCTTATTAATAAACCAACAATCATTTGACAAAAGAATACTACTTCCAACAGACAATCAAATTGCTACTTTCATAGTCAGTGGGAGGGAAAGTATCAACAGGAGCTTCTGAGAAATGAATTGAAGAAACATAGAAGGCAGATGTTCAAATTTTGACCTTGAGGACAAGGTCAGTTTGAGGAAGGGAGTAATGTTATGAATCCAATTCATCCAAGCGCCAAAGTACATAATACAACATTAACAATTACCATAAACAACAAACTCGATATAGAAAAAGAAAGCAAACACAGCCACCAAGTTCATCTGCTATATATACAGAGGCGTGCCAGTTACAACAGAGAAGAAAACCTAATAAGAAGGAAGATTAATTACAGTCTCAGAACAGAGAGGAATAAAGAAAAGAAATAGAAATTTATTACAAAATAAGTTAACAGTTTTTAGAGATAAAAACAGAGCAGTAGGATAAATAATTCTAGCTAGAACAAAATAAGCTCCCAAAGAACCGACAGAGAAAATACACCGGATCTAAATTAGTTACAAGAGTCATAGAAGATAGCTATCTAAGAAGAACATCAGAAAACTATAAATAGAGGAAAGACGCAAAACAAAGGGGATAACAATTTACAGAAAGAAATTTATCTCTTCAGTCTCCTTCTTCCTCTCTTCCTCCTGCGTATCTTCTTCTAGGTTTCCTTCCCCGGAAACCACCGCCTTCCATCGGAGAAACCTCAGTTTCTCCTCCGATCCTAGTCACAGCCCTATTTCCTCTCTGGAGCATATCGACGGCAACATGACCAAATAAAAAAGTAAAGTGAATTAGATTTCTCTAAACCCCTCTCGATCGATCATCAACCGCCGACGCCATTTGATTCCACTCGGACTCATCAAGGATCACCGCAAAAGAGATCGCCGACAAGAGGAGAACACCTGTAATCCACTAACAAATCAGACGGAGGTAAGTTTAAGGACAAAGGCTCCGTCGAAACACAGATCCAAAGGTGGAGAAAGAACCCACAAATCTAACGGCTCAAGCTCAGCTCAATAGACATTCGATCCGAGGGCTCAGATCCAACGGCCCAATTCCAGAATTAAGATCGTATTAGAAACCGTTTGAGATTTATAATTAAAATATTTTCAAAATCTTTTGGTTCTATCCTAACGAAATTGTGGGCCTGCGGCTGGTCGTTTGTAGACTAGGTGGTTCTTGAAAGTTTAGAACACTGATTAATTAAGCTATTTAATTATTCTAAAATAATATCGAAATTTTAATATTTCGTGTGAATTTCATCCTCGGAAGCAATATATTACACATGGACTATCCAACAATTTCATTATAATCACGACGATACATTTATAGATTGTTTAGTTGCAGTTGCATTATAAGAAGATGATCATAAATAAGCAAATGAAAGAAGGGAGATTTATGTATTTATATATCTAATATTAAAATTTTGATATTTATAAACATAATATTTTTATATATATAAAAATGTATATTTCATTTTAAAAAATTAATGATAATATTTTACTTAATTAATAGTTAAAAATTGGGTAGCTATATATATATATAAAAGAATTATACGTTATATATGTCAATGCCGTATGAAGGAATTGAGTTGTGTTGGTGCAGGTTCTTTATTTATTTATTTATTTATTTATTTAGTTATACTGTTTTATGTTCTGCTTGATTTCTTAATAGTTAAAATTTTCTTAATCTAAATTTAATTAGTTATTATTAAATATTAGAATCTTTGCAACTATAGATTAAGAGATTAATATTTTAACTTAGCACTAAAATCTCACATATAAATAAACAAATAAATGAAAAGAGCATAAAAACTATCATAAATTACGTAAAATAAAAGAAGAGTGGATAATGGATTGTGCTGGCTGGACTACAGTGGGTTTTGGGTGCAAGTAAGAAAGAAGGCCCGTTGTCAGGTGAAGGGTGTATGGTCTGGGCTTGGGTATAAGATAAGATAACTAGTTGCATCTTTTAGACAAAGAGGAGTTTAAGGCTTTACATATTACATCAGAGAATATTGCATTTAATATCTATTCTTATTCATTTAAAATGAAAAGAAATATTTTTAGAATTTAAAAATCATTTGCATAACTTTACATATTACACCAACAGAGAATATTGCTTTTAATATCTATTCTTATTCCTTTTAAAAATCATATATATTTTTTTTTTGGAAAATGTTGAGGGCTAAGCCCAATGTATTCCAAAGTGTAAAGTAACAAATACAAGAGGAGTACCGGGACAAAAGGACGTTTAGAAATTAAAACAAACTGACTTATATATCTATGTATTAGAAAACAAAACAATGGACTCGAGATTAGGACCGAGCATAATTGAAGATCACATATGGGACGACCTTGGTTGACTCTTCATACGCCATCCTAGGGATCATGACCAGTATAAAGGGAAGAAATCCGATCGGTTCCAGGTCTGATCCCTCGAAGGTGTGCTCAGTAGCAATGTATAAGAACTTAATTCTCATCATAGTCCATTCCAAAATGCGTTTCCCATGTATAAACCCAATTAAAACAGACCTTTCTTGTCAAAAGCAGAATAACCTCCCTCACCCGCACTCCATCAAAAATAATAACACCAGTATTTCAATATAATCCATAGTAGAAGCATACTATCACCGAAGGGACGAGAACCCCACAAAATAGCAAACAACTTCCCCAAGTACCATGAATATCAAGAACACCCATGCCACATCAATAAGGTAAAAACAATACCGAAAAGAGATCAAAAAGTGATAGATTCTATCAAAAAGATAGTCAGCATATAAGATTTTTATTAAGGTGGCTTCAGTTTGCCCCACCGATTCATCAATTCTTGCAAGAGTGTTTCCCATGAATCATTATGTTTCCATCTTTTGATTTTTGCAACAACTCTATCTTGAATCAGAGAGCAACAGAGAAGAAGGAGGAGGCGGCGGAGGAGAAGAGGCGGTTATTCCGCTCTCTCCAAATGGAATAAACAGTTATAGCAGTAATCAAATAGTGTATTCTGGTAAAAAAATTTGTTAGTGAGGTCCTCCACATTCCCTGGACGTTGGAGGGTAGGCTGAGGAGGAAAAGCTGTCCATGAGGTAATACTGACTCTAATTAAACTCATAGAGAAAGGGCATTCAAAAAAAAAATGAGCATGTGTTTGGTAGAAGAATTACAAAAGAGTAGAAGTAGGTCCTGACCCCTCCTGCAAGGACATTAGATGTTTTAAGCCCAATATATGCTAACCAGGTAGAGTCTTTGGATTAATGGCGTATCCCTTAAACCAGATTTCTTTGCTCCAACCCGTATCAGGAAGATGTTCAAATATAGCTCTTTTAAAATCTTTATTAGAAGGTGTTTTCTATTTGCACCACAAAATATCATCATCTCCTCCCTTAATCAAAAGGGTGGAAATCTATTCGAAGAGTAGGATTACCATTTGTGAGATAAGAAGGAGATGCCGGTGCGGATTGGATTGATTCCAATTTAGATCCAACGGAGGAGCTAATAAGTATTTCCCTTGAGAGCTAACAAATGTTAGAGAGGCACCCTCAATCCGGTCATCAAAGAAAGAAGTTCTTACCATTGATAGGAAAGTTTATTTTTTTAATAGTAGTGGCCTTGATGGCTTTCCATAAGGAGAAGCTTTAAGAGAGGAATTCCATAAAGACCAGTATTTTGTCTTGCACCATTGTGCAAAAGATTGATTCTCCTTTGCAAATTTTCCATAAGATTTTCATCTTACTCATTAGATTAAGAGGGATCTGAGATAAGAGGCTATACCCTTATCTCGGGCTGCGTGTCCATGAGATAGTATGAAGCTTTTTGGGCTCTCCCGAGTGATAGAAAAATTTAGCAGTAAAGGAACATATCCTCTTTATAATTCCAAGATAATAGATCGAAACCAATAAGAGAGGTAATTGTTCGAAGATCGGGAGAAAGCCTTCCATAGATAAGAACTTACATTTCCATAACCATGATTGAAGTTTATCAAAAGAGGATTGAAGTAAGCTAATTTTAGAGGGCCCTAACTTAGAGGTAGTACTTAGAGGGAAAGATCCTCGATTAATACCTAAGTAATGGAACTAAATCCTCCGACTTTTTTTTAGAAAAGATAAGTAGATCTGGATTAATTTTTTTCAAGGTAAGCTTGAAGAGAGCCAAGGGAGGACTTAAGGGAACAAATGGTAGCAGAAGATGCTTCTCCAATAGTTAATAAGTCATCGGCAAATAGAAGATGTGAGATGTGACAATCACCATGAGAAAGTGGACTATCTGGATGCGGGTTAACCTCCACTCCATAATAATAGAAAGTGTCCATGATGGTGAGCAGGAATGGCGATAGAGCCGCAAGCCCATTTGATGAAGAAAAAAATCCTTTAATGTTGCCATTTAAAACAATAGAGAAGGGTACATCCATAATACAAGCTTCCACCCAATTTACAAACCTGTCATGAAAACCTTTGCTTCGAAGACGATGTAAAAGAGATTGCTTATTGATTTTATCAAAAGCCTTCCTTAAATCAAATTTTGCTAAAAAGAGATTGTTGCTCTTTGGGGAGGAGAACTCATTGCAAATTTCATATGCCAAGGACAAATTATTAGAAATGTCCCTACCATGAATAAAGGCTGATTGAGCATGGTTTATAAGATGAGGTAGGGTCTTCTTCAATCTAGATGCTAGTACCTTTGTTATGACCTTATATATTGTGTTACAAAGGGAAATAGGCCTATAATCCGCAATCAAATCAAATTATGAATGTTTGATCTTAGGAATAAAGGTGAGAAGAGAATGCTTGAACCGATTGGGAAGCTTGGAGGTTTTGAAGAAGTATTGGACATCATTGATAACTACTTTTCCAGTGCATTCCCAAGTGGCTATGAAAAATTTAGAATTAAAACCATCAGGCCCTGGGGACTTATTCTCACTGATGCTGAAAAGTGCATTCTTAATCTCCTGATACGATATGTCCATGACCAGGTCAGCCGCTTGGTCAGAAGAAAGGCGTTCACCAATTGGGAATTCCTGAGAAGGGATAATGAAAGGATAGCTTTGGTTGAATAGAGAAGAGTAGTACTCATTACATTTGTAATAGAATGATGCTTTCAATCCCATTCGTGTTTGAATTTCTCTGAGGTTAGCATTCTTCCTCTCTTTAATAGAGCAATATAGGAATTTTAAATCATCATCGATTGTAAGCCGGTGAGTCTTTGCCCTCTGCTTGATCCATAAGCTTTCTTTCAAAGAGAGCTCCATATATTTTTCTTTAATTTCTTTCGCATCCAAAAGTAGTGAGGAGTTGCTGGGGTCTTTGTCTAATAGATCCATAACTCTCTTTTGATCAACTAACACAGCTTCCAATTGCAACTTAATAGAATCAAGATTCCAAGTCCTACTTTTTAATGCAATTTTCACTTGCTTCAGCTTACAAGAAAGCACATAGAGGGGATCTCCCTGAAAATAACTTTCCCAAGCAGCAGTAACAGTTCCCAAAAAATTCGGCTCCACTGACCAAAAGTTTTTGAAAAGAAACCGATGTGGGGGGATATGGGAAAACTTGAGAAAAGTTACAATAGGTGAATGGTCTGAAGAAAGTGGGGGGAGGACTTTATAGAAGGAGGAAGGAAAGTGGTCCAATAAGTGTTGCATAGGACACAGCTTAGAAGAGATGGGATTATAAATTGATTGGACCAAGTGAAGAATAAGCTTGGGAGTTCCAAAAGCTCACGCGTTTAAACAATTTTGAAATCTAGAGAGTTATTAAGTGAGATGGGGTTTCCACCAGCTTTTTCTTGACTAATAAGAATACAGTTAAAATCACCCATAAGGATCCAAGGGGAGTTGGTAGAATTGGCAATATTCAGTGAATCCACGAAAAACTCTATTTGAGCATCATTATGCATAAATACAAGTCAGAAAAAAAGAAGGACTTCCAGGGACTTTTACCAAACCACGAATCAATTGATGGTTTTTGGAGATAGGATCAAAATGCATTCTGTCAGAATTCCACTTTACCCATATTCGACCACCCACCGAGCAATCGAAGTTGGAGACACTTGCTTCGGGTTGAAACAGGGTGAGGTTATGAAGAAGAGGGGAAGAGTACAACGACTCATTATGGAGCTTAGTCTCCAAGAGGCATAACAAGTCAAGATGGTAATTTTTTATGATTTGCAAACAGTCTAACTTCCTACCTGTCGTAGAAAGTCCTCGAACATTCCAACAACCGTGTGTTGGGAGGAAGAAGTGGCGGGCTTCCTGCCCTTTTTTTTGTTCCCTTTTTGTGTTGTTGGCGACTGATTGGATGAAGATTTGGAATGATCCCCTTCCATTAGATTTTTACTCGGTGTTTTAATACCTTTGTCTGTAGAAATGCTCGTAGTTCCACGATTGGGGGAAACTGCAGCAGATGTAATAACATGAGCAACAGATGCAATTTTTGCATGGGTTGGTTCAATATGCTCCACAGGGTCCAAGGTCTCTTCCTCTGTATCTATCGGGTCATCTATAGCTGGTGAAAGGATCGGAGATTGATTAAGGTCATTGATGGCAATCGAGGCAGATGGAGGTATAGTGTTGTTCTCCACAGGAATATCCTGGTTATTTGCCAGAGGCAGTTGATCATTGTTGGAGGGAAGTTGAGCACCCTCTTGATGTGTAGTGTTATCGACCAGAGAGCCTCTCTGCCATTAACTGAGTCACACGAACACCTGACTTCACACGATTATTAGTGGGAGGTGGGTTAAGAGAGCGTTAGGTCAGGTGTGAAAGATTTTGAACACACAAGGTTTCCAATCGTATATAACATCTTGAATAAACTCCTTCTCATTAAAATTGATGGGGATAGAATCAGGGAAAGAAGAAGAAGTATTCACTTGCACACAGATTCTCGCAAATGTAATACGTGCTTTTGAAGCGGTGAGGTTATCCACAGCAAGGGGGGTACCTACCCGACTGGCCACTTTCGAGAATCCGGTTTCATTCCACAGACAGAGAGGAAAGTTAGGTAGTTTAATCCAAATGGGCAGCTCGATAATTAGCTCCTTGGAGGGCCGGAATTCCCACGTCCACTTCTGAAACACAAAGGGACGCCCGTTGAGGAAGCAAGGACCCGAATCCCACACTAGATTAAAGTCCTCCGAGCATGTAAATTTGAATAAGAAGTAGTCCCCTTCAAGTGTAAGAAGATCAAGGCTCCCCCGAAACTTCCACTTCTTTCTAACCGCAGCGAGCAATGAGCCATAGTAAGGGCGTTTGCCTATAGCATGACCAATTAATGAAAGGTTCCACTCCTTTTGTCCCTCTAGTTCTTGGTAGAGAAGGAAATAATGAGAATCATGGAATAAAAGAAAGGCTGACGGCTTTGTCGCTTTTGAGCCAATAAGAGATCTTTCCAAACACTATTATGATTAACTTAATGGAAACCGGATGTGGGCGAAGAGAGATGGGATGTCGGAAGAGGGGGGAAATATGTATGCATATCCATCAAACCAAAAAGGGGGCTAACCCACGGCCGAAGCCGGAGGTCAGAGGGGGGAGGAGGGAGAGAGACAAACTAAGAAAAGGGAGAGGGTGGCAGGGACGATCGAATGGAGGGAGAAAAAAGGGAGAAACGAGGACTTACCGGTGAAAACCCTAGCCGCATCCTTCTCTTCTTCTATCTTCTGCCTTTACCAAAATAAATGAGGGTAAAAATCATATATTTGTTGTATTCCATGTAAAACACAATAATATCATCTGTACACTTTTTTTTTATCACAGAAGTTTTAAGAATATTATATGCTCTCTCTCTCTCTCTCTTTATATTTACACAGTCTCCTTTATTTAAATTATCTATGAGATATTTAAATAAATAACCTTGAACGGGTGAGATAATTTAGAAAAAAAAAAGTTTCTTAACATATTTTAAAATATTTAAATTAAATCAAATGGTCGTAGTCACATACTCACAGTAACTTCCAATTCAGAGGTTAGACATTATATAATAAGACGAGTGCCGGCTAACCATTATAGTTAATTAATAGTTTTCTCATTATTTTATTCATTAAACATTTACTTCTAACAGAAATGCTACATCCTATTCTTATAGATAGTGCTCTGGTATTTTAACATGACTGTTGGATTCAGTATTGTCAGTCAAGAGTACTAAGAACCTAATGTTTAGGTTTAGTGATTTTTTTTTTTTTTTTTGAAGGGTATTCACCCAACACTCCACCCATCTTGTAGGTGGGGATGTGTATTGTCACTAATCAGCGTCGCTGTAAGCGTCCCTTGATTCCCAGGCCTCCGCCGAGAGTGAATTGAGCGGTCCGGGGTTCTGCCTTCACCAAGCTAAGAGACAGTGGGTAGGTTTAGTGATTCAACGAAACATCATTTTGGTCAAAACTATAGAGCTGCGCTAATGCTCTTGCTCGAGCTTTTATTCTCTATTTATCGTTAAGAATCAATGTAGGTGTTACAAAAGCACTAAATCAACACATAACAATATTTATGAGCACGATATAACTAATCTTATAGTAGAAGGGCTTGGCTGATAGTTGTTTGATGAATTAGAACTGCTGAAGATGAGTACCTTTAATGAGTTTTGTTGGGAAGAACACTTAGTCGGCTTAGTGCTCGCTTTCGATGGGTCGCCGAATTCTAAGGGTGAAGTCCTATGTGCAGGTTTAATAGCTTAGTGCTAATGGCTGAATAGAGCTTGTCTCGTGAGCAATTTGAAGAGTCAGAATTAGATGCATGGTGGCTTCGAACGACTTCAAGCTTGCCAAATACTAAGTTGGACCATGGCTAGTGCTTTGTTGAACCCGATTTCAAATTATTATGATGCCTTGATCAACCCATGTCACATGAATATGAGTGTGCAATGATGGCTCTCATTGACAAGACCAAGAACAGGTACAAATATTATCATATATCATGATAAAATACAACTCACAATTCACAGAACCCTTATGTTAGCTGCATCAAAATTTGTGAGAACAAAATATCAAGTTGAAGAGAAGATAAAATGCAATATTCCAGATAGCAAATATTGCATCAAAAATAGACTGTTGATGCTGTGTCGGCCAAAGAAAAAAAAAAAAAAGGTTCCATTATTTCTTTGGTCTCGACGATTTCTTACCAAATGATCGCGACATATTAAATACTTTCTAAATAAATCTGTGACAAACATTGATAAACTGTTGCAACGAGTTGGCTCTATCAGTACCTCACTTACCGTCCAACAGCAAACTCGTCACCTAGCTCTCCTCTCAACCAGCCCAATTCAAGCTCTCTCTCATGAAAGACTTGATGACCAGAGCTCCATTATTCCTTCCTTTCGAGCAGAGACATATACTTCCTCCTCTATAACCTTTGTTAAATCCAAATAATCAAAAATCAAACCCACCAGCTCTGAGACTAAATAGTAAGAGAGTAAGAGAGAGAGAGAAGAGAATGAAAGTTAAAGAGAGAATTAAAGAATTATAGAGAGAGAGAAGATATGAGATTTTAATACTTTAATGAGTTTTTATGACGTACATCAATTTGTGTAATCTAGTATCAACTTTTGACCCACTATCATATATGTTTGGATTGATATCTCATTAAATCTTGTAGCTATTGACGTAGGTTGATATTATCGGCATTGCATATCAGAGAGTATTGGTCATCAAAAGCAGACAATTGTTTTGAGGAGTTCATGCAGGCGAACTAATGGACGAATGGAGGAGATCATATTGACTTTTAACTGGGTAAAGTCTTCATCCTTGGACTTAACTTGATCAATTCATCCATGTTACTTGATTGTTTCAAATCTAAATTGGACTATGGAATATTGTTATTTAAATGCCTGTTATGCATAATAGATTTGGTAAATTATTTATATTTTCTTGCTTTTGAATCCAAATGGGTAAACCCTAATAAGTTACCCACCGTTCTTACCTTGGTTGAAGGCCTGAACCCCGGACCGAAGTCAATCCTCCAGGTGACGCCTATACTTAGGTGAAAAAATCAAGTGACCACATATATGGGTGATGAATGGCTGCCAGCTCGTGATTAATACAATGACATCTCCACTCACAAGATGGGTGAGATATTGGGTAGATACCCATTCCAAAAAAAACCCTAATAAAGTTTAAAATAGTTATGACAGTAGGCATTCCATTGTCTACAACCTAAATGTGGTTCCCAAGGACAACCTAAGGATATATATTATAATAATATTTCTATAAGATCTGTTTTTTTGTTGGCATTTTTTTAAGAAACTATAGTATAAGTCTATAAGATGCGATTTTTAACTTATTCAATGAAGATAGAAGTATATTATAATTTTTAGAATTTGTGTTAATGATATTTTCTTTTGAAATTTTAATTTATCATTACATATTAAGATTATGATAAAAGAAAGTGATTTATTTTAAAACTGCGTAAGCATTCTAATAATTTCTAGGGCATATATATCCTATAAATTATATGTCTCTATATATCGTACCTTTTAGGACACTTTCTTACATCCTTAAAAAGCTTTTCTATTATAATCGGATTTTTATTTTATGCAATATATTTATATTATATCATAAATTAATTTATTTGTCCATATCCTAATTCATTTCCTTTTCATTGAATATAAAATGTAATAACATTAAAGTGATGAAATATGGCATAAATTAGCAACATTAATAAGCTTTTATCTCACTACTTGGGGGTTGGCTACATGAATCAAGTCTTCTAATAAAATAATGTCACTTTTTATAGTACATAATCAAGTCTTCTTAGTTCTATATTTATCTTTCTTTACATTGATCAAATATTATACATCTACTCTTCTAATCAGATCATCAGATAATAGATATTTTATGTGACCAAATCATCTATGAAGGCTCTCTCGAATTTTATCTACCACTGGAGCTACTCCAACCTTTTTTACATATATATATTTATTTCACATTTTGTCTCTAAGTGTAAAGCCATTCATCCATTTGAGCATCCTCATCTCTGTAATATTTAATTTAACGGTTATCTTTTATTGGCCAACATTCTACTCTATAAATCAGTGTAGGTCATAACACCATCTTATAAAATTTTTCTTAATCTTATCAATACTTTTCTATCTCACAATAGGCCAAATGCTTTCTTCCACTTCAACCATCGAACTGAAATTCTACTGATGATAACTTCCCCATTTTTTTCATCATCATTTTGAACAATGGGCCCAATATATCTAAAATGTTTACTCTTTTTAATCACTTGAACATCCAAATTCACAACCCCACCACTTGATTTTTTACAACTAAAATTATATTTCATATATTCAATTTTAAATATACTTAAACGAAATATGACATAAATTAAGATATCATAAAATTTATATAATTTTTTGGAAATATTACAAACAAATTTTTTAATAATTATAATGAATTCAATACCAAGAAATTTTTAATTTTACAATATGAGTTATAAAATTATTTATGATTTCATTCTATAGTACATCATCTTTTAAAGGGAAAATTTTTAAAATAGGCACATTCTTAACCTTAATTAACAATTTAGGCATCAAAATTTTTTTTTATGAAAATAGGCCGTGTCGTCCGTCAAACAGACGACTGACGCGAATTTTTTATTTTTATTTTTTGTTTTTTGCTTTTGGTAGCAGAGAGAGAGACAAAGAGAGAGAGAGAGAGTTGCACGGAGAGAAGAGAGAATATATAAATAAATAAATAATTAAATAATTAATTAATTAGGTATATATATGCATTAATAATTAAATAATCAAATAATTAAATAAATTTTAAATAAATAAAAAAATAAAAAAATAAAATTTTTTTTATTTGCATGTTTTTTATATGTATTAATAATTAAATAAATAAATAATTTTTAATAAATAATTAATTAAGTATGTATATATATATATAGTTTTTAATATATATATATATATAATAATTTTTAATGCATATATATTTCACGTGACTAAAGATGAATTATTATTTATTTTTTTATATATTTTTATATTTTTTGTTATTATTATTATTTTAGACTTATTTCTTTTTTTCTTTTTTTAATTTATAAATCTTCATAATTTTTAATAACTTTGATATTATAAATTAAGAAAATAATATATAAAAGTTATTAAAAATTATGAAGATTTATAAATTAAAAAGAAAGAAAAAAAGAAATAAGTAAAATAAATAATAATTCATCTTTAATCACGTGAAATATATATGCATTAAAAATATAAAATATAAAAAAATATTATATTTTTTGCATTAAAAATAATAATATAAAATATAAAAAATATAAAAATATAAAAAAAATATAAAATATAAAATAAAATATAAAAATATAAAATAAATAATAATAATAATAACAAAAAATATATAATATAAAAAATATAAAAAATATAAAATAATAAAATATTAATAATATAAAATAATATAAAAATATAAAATAATATAAAATAATATAAAATATAAAAGTATAAAAAATCTAAAATAATAATAATAACAAAAAATATAAAAAATATAAATATATAAAAAATAAATAATAATTCATCTTTAATCACGTGAAATATACCTGCATTAAAAATTATATATATATATATATATATATATATATATATATATATATATTAAAAAATACATATACATATATAGTTAATTATTTATTTATTAAAAATTATTTATTTATTTATTTATTTATTTATTAATGCATATAAAAATATGCAAATAAAAAAAATTTTATTTATTTATTAAAAAATTATTTATTTATTTAATTATTTCATTATTTAATTATTAATGTATATATATATATATATATATATATATATATATCTCTCTCTCTCTCTCTCTCTCTCTCTCTTTCTCTCTCCTCTCCGTGCAACTCTCTCTCTCTCTCTCTTTGCTACCGAACGCAAAAAAACAAAAAACCGCCGACGTGGCCTCCGCGTCAGTGCCAGTCGTCCGTCGTACGGACGACTATGCCTATTTTCATAAAAAAAAATTTTTGATACCTAATTTGTTAATTAAAGTTAAGAATGTGCCTATTTTAAAAATTTTGCCAGATAACAATTACATGAATTTCAAGATAAATGATTTGTATATAACAACTTATAGATAGAGTTGTAATCTATTTTTGCGGTCAAATATAAACCTATATGTGAATATGGTCCAACTTTATATAATCCTATCTATAAATAAATAAATAAGAGAGAGAAAAGACCTTCGAGTTTTCAAAAATAATTTGAACAAATTTTAACGAATATTAATCAATCTGAATTTAAATTATTCATCGAATAGTTCATTTACAGCCATACTAGTCTGCTAGTAGAGAAAAGTTCTAAAAATAATTATCATTTATAATTATTAGTTTGGATATGACACTGAAAATTTCTAAGACAATTGACGCCGAAAGTTGTTAATCGAAATCAAACCTAGATCAAGACTTAAAATATCATTGAAAACTTTGATCGTTAAATTTCTAAAAGCTCTCAAATATGGAGAATTTATAAATCGAGGCCTCGAATGCTTGCAACAAGCCAAAGATCTTACAATTCTGACTTTATTTGAGCATTCAAATACACAAAATACATCATATGATCAAGGGAATCATCATGAGTCGTCCAGATGGAGAGGAGTGATTTTGCACGTATTTATAGAGACGCCACTCCATCATAAATACTCTCATTTCATATGAGGAGAGAGAGAGAGAGAGAGCTCTAAAGATCCTCCAAGAATCGTGTCACCACTCGTCAACCACCGCCACGGGCCGCGCCATCGGCCGCCACGCCGATCGCCGCCGTCAATTATCATTGCCATTATCACCGACCACTATCGTGGCCATCGGCCAACATCGTGCCAACATGGCTCAACTTTGTCGCCAACTTTGCCAACATCATCGCCCATTTCATATACAATTGTAATCCGGATCGGAAGATCTTGTACTCAAAACATACATAAGAAAGCTTTTCTCTAGCGTGATTTTTCCCTTTTTTGAGATTTTTCACGTAAAAATTGAGTTTTATTGTTCGCTTTTAAATACCGTGTGTGTCTTTGGACTCAAAGAAGCGCGAACTTTACTCTACCGCGAATCGGTTTTCAAGACGCAACGCTTCACCGTCTGGAACATTATTATATCATCAGATGACGACCAAGTTTCCAACAAGATCAAAACCACCATCGAGGTGGAGCATTTCAAGCTTTTAAAGATGTTTAAAAAATGAAGATTCATCAAACTTTGTTCCTTGATTTTATCTAAACTGGGGCAACTCTTAATCTAAGATCGCCCATGTTAAGCATTTAATTGATCGTCCCCAAGAAACAAGTTAAAGTTGGAGGATATTTAAACATTGAGAAGAGATATAGCTTTGTAAATTATATTTTTCCACTCATACTCATGGAAAAAGGAGCGTTAAAGAGCAACCTACAACCACAAATGGATGTTTTAATTGACCTCTTCCATACAAGTTAACGCCATCGAGCAAAGACTCGACAAACAACCTGGGATGTCAAAAGGTCCTTGGTGGACTTCCTACGACCTCTTCCATGTTAACGCCATCGGTAACACCGACAAACAACCTGGATAGGTCAAAATCCTCGGATTCAATTGACCTCTTCCATACGCCATCAAGCAAAGACTCGACAAACAACCTCGGATAGTTAAAATCCCCGGATTCAATTCAACATCTTCCACACGTTAACGCCATCTGTAAAACTCGACAAACAACCTTGATAGGTCAAAATCCGCGATTCAATTCGACCTCTTCCATACAGGTTAACGTCATCGGGTAACACCTTGACAAACAACCTCGGATAGGTCAAAAATTCTCAGTGGATTCAATTCGACCTCTTCTATACAGGTTAACGTCATCGGATAAAACTCTGACAAACAACCTCGGATAGGTCAAAATCCTACGATTCAATTCGACCTCTTCCATGTGTTAACGCCATCGGGTAACACTCGACAAACAATCTGATAGTCAAAATCCTGATTCAATGACCTCTTCCATAGTTAACATCATCGGGTAAAACTCGACAAACAACCCGATAGGTCAAAAATTCTCAACGGATTCAATTCAACCTCTTCCACGTGTTAACGCCATCGAGCAAAGACTCGACAAACAACCTGATAGGTTAAAATCCTCGCCGATTCAATTCAACCTCTTCCACAGTTAACGCCATCAAAATACTCGACAAACAACATTGAATAGTCAAAAGCCGGATTCAATTCAACCTCTTCCATACAGGTTAACAACATCGGGTAACACTCGGACAAACAACCTCGGATGGGTCGAAATCCTCAGCGGATTCAATTCAACCTCTTCCACACAGGTTAACGTCATCGGGTAACACTCTGACAAACAACCTCGGATGGGTCAAAATCCTCAGCGGATTCAATTCAACCTCTTCCATACAGGTTAACATCATCGAGTAATACTCGGACAAACAACCTCGGATGAGTCGAAATCCTCAGCGGATTCAATTCAACCTCTTCCACACAGGTTAACGTCATCGGGTAACACTCTGACAAACAACCTCGGATGGGTCAAAATTCTCAGCGGATTCAATTCGACCTCTTCCATACAGTTAACGCCATCTAAAACTCGACAAACAACCCTGGATAGGTCTCAACGGATTCAATCCTCTTCCAAAGTTAACGCCATCGAGCAAAGACTCGACAAACAAGATAGGTTAAAATCCTCGGATTCAATTCAACCTCTTCCACACGTTAACGCCATGTAAATACTTTGACAAACAACCGGATAGGTCAAAATCCTCGGATTCAATTCAACCTCTTCCATACGTTAACATCATCGTAACACTCGGACAAACAACCTCGATGGGTGAAATCCTCGATTCAATTCAACCTCTTCCACACGTTAACGCCATCGTAACACTCGACAAACAACCTGGATGGGTCGAAATCTCGGATGATTAACCTCTTCCATACAAGCATCATCGAGTAACACTCAAAATAACCTGATATAAAATCGCCGATTCAATTCAACCTCTTCCATATAGCACGCCATCGAGTAACACTCGACAAACAACTCGATACAAAATTTAATGGATCATAACCTCTTCCATACAGTTAATGTCATCGAAGTCACACTCGCCAAACAACCTCGGATAGTCAAAATCACTATTGTTGTGCCGGTCATCCCCGCTGACTACACGCGCGCCGCCACTGCCATCACTGCCGCTAATCACCACGCTAACTACTGCCATCGCCATCGCATCAATTATCACCGGCATCTACTATCGATCCGCCATTGCCGACTCGTTTCTATCGTGTTGATTACACTTGCCGGCCGCTAACCACCACCGCCAGCCACCATCATCGCAATCTCCGCTACCACCATTGCCGGTTATCTCCCCCCACCGCTGCCGGCCATCATTGAGTATTGTTGCCAACCCCTCCGGTTATCGCTCCTTGATCGCTTCCAAACTTGGTCGGTCCGACAAGGATCCAACGCTTCTTCGAGGGAAAACCGGAGCTCGCCATATGAACTACGGGTCTTGATCGCTTCCAAACCCGGCCCGGTCAAGCGATAACGCTTCTTTCGAGGGAAAACTGAGCTCACCGATGAACTACGGGTATTGATGCCTCCAAACCCGGCCGGTCCAGGACAACGCTCTTTGAAAACGAGCTCGGATGAACTACGAGTCTTGATCACCTCCAAACCCGGTCGGTCCGACAGATCCAACGCCTCTTTCGAGGGAAAACCGAGCTTCACCAGATGAACTACGTCTTGATCGCCCAACCCCACCGACGAGGTCGCAACACCTCTTTCAAGGAAAAATGGAGCTCGTGAACGTCTTGTCTTCAACCCGGCCGGTCCGATGAGGTCGTTAACACCTCTTTCGCGGAAAACTGGAGCCTTGCTATGAACTACTTGATCTTGACGCCCGATCCCTCCGGTCCGACGAGGTTAACACCTCTTCGAGGGAAAATTTGAGCCTCATATGAACTGGATCTTGATCGCCCATCCTCCCGAATTAGTTAACACCTCTTTCGAGGGAAAGGCTGTATGAACTGTCTTGATTGCCTCCCATCTCTCCGACGAGTTAACACCTCTTTCATAAAAACCGAGCGCCAGATGAATTACGGTCTTGATCGCCTCAACGACCTTCTTTCAAGAAGAAAAGAAGGTGCTTCCTCGCCTCTGGGGGTTTAGACCCCTTCAGGCAAAAGGTAAAAATTGCCCAAAACCACTGAAACCGCCAAACCATCAAAACTATCATTCGCCGACGCGCCGCTGCTGCTCATGGCGCTAACCGCGGCCAACATTAATCGCCACCAGGCCGCGAACCGCCCAACGCATGGAAACCGCCGGCCATGGGCCACGTTCCACGCGTTTCAACCTGCCACACTCAGACGCCGGGGACTCCGCTTCCCCGCGTTTCAGACGACCCGCTTCGCTGACACTACACCGAATCGCAGAACCGACGACCCACGATCCGCTGTTTCGCCCGCTGATATCGCCTCGCCTCATTCTCATGGACGCGCCGAGCCCACGCTAATTCGCCGGCCAACTTTCGCCACTCGGACGGGTCCGTTACTCAAATTCACACCCACGATACCTATTTGATGCAGACGCCTTTGTAGTCATAATATGCTCACAAGATTTGTTCTTCAAAATGTGTAGAATGGATCCTCAAATTTTTTTTGAAGAATTTATTATTTTCAAGTATATATATTTTGGATGATTAAGATAATGTCATCCAAAAATAGGAGGCAACCGATATGACCGAAAATTTCTCTGGCAAGAATCTTGATGCCGAAAATTTTAATCGAAATTGAAACCGGTCGAGATCAAGCACTTAAAATATCATCGGAAACTTTGAGACATCAGTTAAATTTCTAAAAGCTCTCAAATATGGAGTGTTTATAGTCAAATCGAGCGTCTCGACGAGCCGGTTCCAACAAGCCAAAGATCTTACAATTTTGACTTTATTTGAGTATTCAAATACACAAAATACATCATATGATCAAGGGAATCATCATGAGCCATCCGACGGGAGTGGTTCTGATTTTGCATGTATTTATGAAAGCGCTCCTCCAATCTATAAATTGCCTCATTCCTCATATGAGGGAGGCCCAAGAGAGGAGAGAGCTCTAAAGATCCTCCAAGCACCGTTACCACTACGGCGGTCAACCACCGCTGCCGGCCGCCGCCATCGCTCACCGCCGATTCGCGCGCCGACCATTGTGATTATCATCATCGACTACTATCGTCGGCCATCACAACATCGTCCAACATCGGCGTAACTTTGTCAACGCGCCGAACTTTGCCAACATCATTGTCCATTTCATATATAATTGTAATCCCTATCGGAAGATCTCTCGAAATAGATACATAGAAAGCTTTTATCCGTAATTTTTCCCTCTTTTGAGGTTTTCCACATAAAAAATTCCTGAGTTTTATTGTTCATTTCTTTAAATACTGTGGACTCTAAAGAAGTTTTAAAGCGAACTTTACTCTACCGTAACTGATTTTCTAGCACGCAATAAGTTTTAAAATATATACATGCACGGCAGTCTTCGCCCTCTCCTCTTTCACTCTCGGGCATTTTCATTTGGCAGGTCACTTCTCCTGCTTTCGTGCTACAAAGGCATTCTCCATCACATCTTTGATGAGCTTAGCCGTCGATCTCCTTCTACCCTACATGAGCCCTCCGTAGCCAATTAGACAAACGACGAGTCCCAGCTTGCCATTACATAGTTTATCAACTCGTTTTAATAAGCTCCTCATTAGTACCAGCCTGTCCTAGTTCATTACTCGTTTTTAGCTTCTATTTGTTACCATCCCGTGCCTGTCTCAATCATTATTTTTAAAAACTTTTGCTGAACTTCTCTTTCTTGCAGAAATTTAATAGTCTATTTCCAACAGTGCCACTCGTCTTTAGCACCGTCAGAATTTATTCAAAAGAGCCATTTGCAATCGAACCAAATTGATCCGGATTTCAAAACCATTAAAATACTGTACTTTGTTTTGGGCTGCTCAAACGCATGCTATTATGTTCTTTAAAAAGCTGATGCTGGCATCCCAAAGTCCACATTGAACGACCAATGAAGGAAATTAATTAAACTTGTATTGATTAATTAGATATCATAGTCATGGATTCCACTCGCAAAGTCCCGCTCTTATCCTCCATAGTTCTCATCTGTCTCTTCTCCCAAGTCATAACTGTGGACGGGCGGCAAGGCCACTCTGAGGTGATTCAGAACGTTAAGAACTGTTACGTGCTAGAAAATCGTTGAGAGTGAAAGTTTATGCCTCTTGATGAAATCTAGCACATAATAGATATTTAAAAGTAACAAGAAAATTTTTAGAATTTTACAAAAATCTCAAAAGAGGGAAAACCACGAGACCTTTAAGAAAAAAAATCTTTCACTATGTATTTATTTTGGAGTACAAATTTTCCGACACGATTATTGTATATATAGAGAAGACAATATGAATCCCAAAATCGCAACAATGACCATATAGTAATGGTGAACTGGGATCAACGACGGCAGGATCGGGATCGACGATGACCAACGCGGTGGTTGACAACCAACGAGGTGGCCGTGGTGGTGCGACGATTATGCTTGGAGGATCTTCAAGCTTTAGAGCTCTCTCCTCTCTCTTACCTGGGCTCCCCACATATGAAGAATGAGGGCTATTTATAGACTGGAGAAGTGGCGTATCTGTAAATACATGCAAAATCCGAACCACTTCTCCATCGGACGGCTCAAAATGATTCATTTGATCATTTGATTTATTTTAAGCATTTGAATGCTCAAATGAAGTCAGAATTATGAGATCTTGGGCTTGTTAGATCTGGCTCATCGAGACGCTCGATTTGACTAAAAACACTCCATGCTTAAGAGTTATTTAGGGATTTAATTGATATTCCAAAGTTTTCAATGATATTTTAAGTGATTGATCTCAACCAGTTTTAACTTAGGATCAACTTGCTTTTGACATCAAGATTCGTACTTTGCCTAGTGATATTTTAAGTGTCATATCAGTTGCTCCCCTATTTTCGAATGAATTTATCTCAATCGTCTAAAAATATATATGTCGACTACTTAAAAATAGTAAATTCTTCAATAAAATTTGGAGTCCATTAACCATACATTTTGAGAGAACATATCTTCATGGGAGTACAAGATTATGATCACAAAATCGGATGCGGGTCAGTGGATGTGCATGCAAGATTTGGTTATGGACCCATATGGCGTTATGAGTGCCGGGCCACGGCCATGAAATCGCAGTCCGCTGTAGCTGCGATGGGGTTGCGGGTTGGTGCACGTGGATAGCATGCGGCCACGCAGCGAGGTTAGCGACGCAGTTAGCCACGGCAGCGCAAAACACCCGCTTTTTTCGATAATTTTCAGCGATTTTTGACCTTTTTGCCCAAATAGGAGGTCTATAAAAACCCCTTAGGACCAAGGGAGGAGGCACACTCCTCATATGCTCTAGTGTTCATCTTCTTCTTAAGAGTAGGTCATCGGAGGTGATCAAGGCCTGGAGTTCATACGGCGAGGCTCCGATTTTTCCTCGAAAGAGGAGTCAACTGCCCTTGTCGAATCGACCGGGTTTGGAGGTGTTCAAGACCCGTAGTTCATACAGCGAAGCTCTGGTTTTCCCTCGAAAGAGGTGTCAACTGCCCTTGTCGGACCGACCGTGTTTGGAGGTGATCAAGAGCAATAGTTCATACGGCGAGGCTCCAGTTTTTTCTCGAAAGAGGCGTCAACTGCCCTTATCAAACCGACCGGGTTTGGAGACGATCAAGGCCCATAGTTCCTACTTCTTCTTATAGGAAATTGGATTTTTTAAAACTTCAATAGATGATTCAACAGTTGATAACTGCCAAGATGGCGGGGAAGCGTTAATTAGGAACCATCATTCGAACAACTCGAAAAGTTTGGTAGGTATTTTCAGAACATTCTTAGAGAAGGATAACTTCCTCTCTTTTTTTTCATATGTATGTATATTCTTTCATCAGATCGTAGGCAAAAAATTTTATCCCAAGCTATCCGTGAGCCTGAGAGTCAAGAAAGGATACGCCCAAGTATTGAGGTGAGTGAGTTGCTTCACAAAATTCTCAGATTTTTGTCATTTCTCCCTCTTTATTTATTATGTATTTTCAGAGGGTGATGGCCGGAAGAAAACCCATAGCGTGACGACTACAAAAGATATACCATCCACTGTCACATCAGATAGTTTAATGGTGTTCCACAGAAAATTTCACTTCCCTAATGAGTTGGTGGTCATTGTTGTCAAAAAGTCTGATCGAGCCCGTTCACCTCCGCCAGGGTACTTTACTATTTCTGAGATGATTCTTAGGCGGATGCGATTCCCTTTAGCTCCTGAGTTGATTGAGATCTTCAAAATATGTGGTGTAACTTTTTCACAATTTTCATTTCGAGCTTTAGTGGTCATCGTTGGTTTGACTATCTTCTTTAGAGAGCGTGTTGTTACTTTGAATATCAAATACTTGTACCGAATGTGTAGATTCACATGTGATGCTCAGAGACGTGTTTCTTATTGGACTATAAAGAATTGGATAGAATTTTCAGTACGAGATCAATCTAAAAATTGGTCTAATGACTTCTTTTTTATGAAGAATGAGTGGGGTCTTCCTGAGAGATGGGAAAGATTGAATGACCTTCCAGATCCATTGCTGATTGAAGAGAATGAAATCTTGGCAACTCTTAATGTTCCTGATACAGGAAGCTTACAACATGAGTTACATCACATTAGCAAATATATAGTTTAAGATAGAATGTTCAAGGTTGGCCTTTCCATCCAGGCACGAAGATCCCATGCTTTACCACTAAAGATGTTAAGTAAAGGTGATGAAATATCTCCTCATGTTCATAGGGTTCTTTGAAGAAGCCCGTCACGAAATCACGGTGGTAGCAATATTTCTTCTCTAAAGAAAAAGAAGACATGTGTTGAAGTGACTGCGTCAAATATCTGCGGAGAAGATGTTCACCCCCAGTTGACCTCTGAGAGTTTAGCTATTTTAACTCATGATGGGGGAGTTTATTTCTCGAAGCCGCATATTCTTGAAAAGGTGTTAAATCACATATGCATTGAACGTCAATGAGCATATTCTTGATGTTGAAGTAAAGGACTTGGAGTACCAATGTTTAGAGGAGGGCTTCATCCGAGGGTTCCTAAAAGGAATCCGCTTAGTACATCGCAAAATTGGAGCTTGTATTGAGGATATATCTCCCAACTAACTATCTAAAGACCCTTCGCTAGATTCAGGAGATGAAGGAGTCGATAGTGAGTTCAAGGGAACATCTCCTAGTGGTGAGGAGGACGTTGATATCATGTAGTATCAGTTGTGGATGTTTTTTCTTTTTTTATCTATGTATTGTTATTATTGTGTATCAGAATGTTAACGCTATCAATTTTTTTTTAGATGATACGCTCTTACTTTGTTTTTACCTATCCGGGGTAATTGGTCGGAATATTATTCGACGATGCTAACATGTAGGGATGAGGCTGTAGGAAGTCCTCCAATGACCTTTTGGCCTATCCTAGGTATTAGTCAAGATATTATTTGACATTTTACTTGTATGGAAGAGGTCGTGGGATATCCACCAAGGATCTTTTGACCTATCCTAGGTATTAACCAAAGTGTTACTTTGACTTTTTACCTGTATGGAAAAGGTCCGATCAAGTCCCCATGGGATTGATCACGCCCTAACTGAGATACAACGTGAGTTGCGTATTTCTCAAGTGGGAGGATTAAATGAAGAAGATTGTTTATATGCAACAAGCTTGAAAGAAAAAGCTATAAGATCATTACTCTTATAAAATCGGTGATACAATCATTAGATGATTTTAATACAGATATGAGTTTGAAGAATAAGCAACAAATGAGATAAGATAAAAGTTACAATAATTATGCAGAAGGAATTACTGATAATATTTTCAGAGATTCTTAGTATTCCAAGTTCGAGGTAAAATTTTTCCTTCTAGATCTTTGAGCTTGAATGTTCCTGGCTTGACCATAGCTATAACTATATATGGGTCATTCCAAAGAGGTGAGAGTTTATTGCATTGAAGGTATTTGCCTACAGCTTCGAGACTTTGTAGGACCAAGTCACCGACAGATATGGGACAAAGTTTTACTCTTATGTTGAAGTGACGAGCTACCCTTTGGTGATAGGAAGTAGTCTGAAGTAGACCATGTCACGAGTTTCGGGGAGTAGGTCCAAGTGCTGTCGGAGTTTTTCTTCATTACCATCATGATCGAATAATTGAACTCTTAGACTTGGAACCCCGATATCTACTGGTATAATAACTTCTATGCTGAAACACAAGTTATATGGTGTTTCACCAGTCGAGGTTCGCGATGTAGTGCAGTAAGCCGAGAAGACATTAGAAAGCTCATCAACCCATTGCCCCCCAGCCTTCTCAAGATATGTTTTTAGTCCTTTGAGTATAGTCCTGTTGGTAGCTTTAGTCTGTGCATTAGTTTGAGGATGTGCTACAGCCGTATGCAGTAGCTGAATGTGAAGATCTTTGTAAAAGGACGTAAAGACTTTTCGAAAATTGGGTTTCATTATCGCTGATGATCTTTGCAGAAGACCGAATCGACATACTATATTTTTCCAAACAAATTGTTTAGCATTTACCTCCGTGATTTTAGTGAGTGGTTCAGCTTCCACCCATTTAGTGAAATAGTTGACGGCTAAAATGATAAACTTTCGTTGCCCTGATGCTATCGAAAAAGGTCTCATGATATCAATTCCCCACTGAGCAAAAGGCCACGGACTTTGAATAGATGAGAGATCTATATGAGGCATGTGAGGGAGGTTAGAGTGCAATTGACAACTTGCACATTTTTTTGTGAACTCTAAGGCATCTTATTTCATTGTAGGCCAATAGAACCCTTACCTTATAATTTTAAGGGCTAGCGTCCTTCCTCCTAGGTGTTCTCCACATATCCCCGAGTGAACCTTTCTTAATGCGTAATCGGCCTCTAAAGGTGAGAAGCATTTGAGGTACCCAGAGAAAGCTCGTTTGTATAGTTCACCTCCGATAATAATAAAGTTTGAAGCTTGTCTTCGGAGATGAGTTGTAGCAGTTGGGTCTTCAGGAAGGGTCCCTTCTTGTAGAAAAGACAGGATGGGGTCCATCCATGAGGGTTCCTTTATCTCATTAATTGCTTGTATTACACATGGCCCTTGGATACTAGGAAAATATATTTCTTCAACATGCCTTCTCTTAAATAGATCTCTAGTAGCAAATGTAGCAAGCTTAGCGAGAGCGTCAGCTCGAGTATTCTTCTATCGGAGTATGTGAATGATTTGATGTGTCTTGAAATGGGCAAGAAGTGACTTTACTAAGTTGAGGTATTACGCTAGCTGAGGATTATGAGTATTAAAGTTTCCCTCAACTTAGGAGGCGACAAGCTTAGAGTCGGTGTGGATCATTAAGTCTTGAGCTTCATAATCGATGGTGAGTCTCAACCCTGTGATGAGAGCCTCAAATTCAGCCATATTATTAATTGCAAGAAATTTTAAGCGAAGTTTATATTCTAAGGTATTCTATTGGGGGGAAATAAGTTAGATTCCTGCTATGACAGCAGTATTTTCTGAAGCTCCATCAACATAGAGGGTCCATTGAGGAGACGAAAGGCATGTAGTGGATAGCTCATTTGGAGTTGGGGCAGTGCATTCCACTATAAAGTCTACAAGTACTTGAGACTTTATATCAGGCCAAAGTAAGAAATGGATATCGAACTCTCCCAACACTACAGACCATTTAATTAACCTCCCAGATGCCTCTGGTTTCTGTAGAATGGCCCTTAATGGTAAATGAGTGTAAACACCGATAGTGTGAGCTTGAAAATATGAACGCAATTTTCGCGCTGAGAAAACTAAAGCTAGAGCTACCTTATCTATTAGTGGATAACTACTTTCTATATTAGAGAGAATTTTGCTGATATAATAAATTGATCGTTGTATCCCATTTTATTCTCGCACTAAAATTGAGCTTATTGCATGGGAAGAGACTGTGAGATATAAGTATAACATCTCTCCTTGAATAGGCTTGGATAGTAGGGTGGAGATGCTAAATACTCCCTTAGTTGCTCAAAAGTAGACTGACATTCATCAGTCCACTGAAATTTATTATTCTTAGTTCCCTTCAGTATTTTAAAGAATGATAAGTATTTATCCCCTAAACGAGCTAGGAAACGGGATAAGGCAGCAATTCGTCCATTCAAACATTGAACTTCTTTGAAATTCCTCGGAGAAGTCATATCTTTGAGAGCTTTGATTTTCTCGGGATTAGCCTCTATCCCACGGTGAGTTACCATAAACCCAAGAAATTTTCCCGATGTAACCCCAAAAGCACACTTGGTCGGGTTAAGTTGCATATTATAATATCAAAGAAGGTTAAATCATATTTCTAAGTTAGAAATATGCTGTGATTCTTCCAAGCTTTTTACTAACATATCATCCATATATACCTCCATTGTGCGGCCTAGTAGATCTTTAAAAACCTTATTCATAAGGCGTTGATAGGTAGCACCAGCATTTTTTAGCCCAAACGGCATAACTTGGTAACAATATAAACATTTATATATTTGAAATGCTGTGACTTCTTCATCCGTTGGATTCATTCTTATTTGGTTGTAATCAGAGTAAGCATCCAAAAAACTGAACATTTGATGTCCAGACGTGGCATCAACCAATTGATCGATTAGAGGAAGAGGAAAATTATATTTCAGGCAAGCTTTGTTAAGGACAGTGTAATCAATACACATTCTCCATGTTCCATTCGTCTTCTTAACCATGATAACATTTGCTAGCCATGTAGGGTAATGTACCTCTCGTATGAATCCCACTTCTAGGAGCTTGTTAACTTCTTGTTCAATAGCTTGAAGGTGATCAGGTGCAAAACTCTGCTTCTTTTGGATGATCGGTTTGAATGTTGGATCAATCTTGAGGGATTGCATGATCACATTGAGGTCGATTCCTGGCATATCTGTCGAACTCCAAGCGAAGATGTCTTGATTTTTACGTAAGAAGTCTATGTATTTTTCCCTTTGTTCATCTGAGAGCAGAGATCCAACTTGCACTGTTCGTAGCGGTTGGTCATCTGATAATGCAACAGAGAGCAAGTCTTCAACAGAGGAAGCTTTCCAGGGTACTACTTCATCTCAAAAATTAAAATCTTCGATGTTGAGGGTCATAGAAGGGCGTGGTTGAGCTTCTCTGAGGTAACATGATTGTGTTATTTGTTAATTTTTACAGACCACCCCAACCCCAACGAGGGTTGAAAATTTCATCTTAAGATGAGATATTGAAGTGAAGACACCAAAAATTGATTGGAGGGGCCTTTCGAAGATAGTGTTATATGCTGAATGTAATTTGACCACCATGAATTGAATTGAATGAGTCACTTATCGAGGGAACTCTCCGAGGACAACAGGAAGAGTGATTGTCCCCTCTACTTGCACAGGGCAATTATCAAACTTGTATAATGGTTCTGCAGTGGGTTGAAGTTTTTCCCTAACCAAGCCCATGCTAAGAAAGTTGGAGTAAAATAAGACATCAACAGAACTCCCATTATCAATCAAAATTCTCTTAACATTATAGCATGGGTCACCGATCTTTGCGCTGATGACAAGTGGATCTTGATGAAGAACATGGACTCCTTCTAAGTCTGAGTCATTAAAAGTGATGGAATGATCAATACGAGATTTCTTGAACTCTGGCTCTTCAGAGGTGGTAATGAGAACTCGATTAGCTAGTATTGGTCCTCCCACGATTGTTTCAATTTCCCCAACTGTTTGATGAATATTTTGTTGTTTCTGTGATGTTCCAGGTTGCCCCCCAATTGGAGTTATGTTTGATTGAGTCGATTGGTTCTTCACAAATCGACGTAGATATCGTTGTTGAATGAGCCTCTCAATTTCTTCTTTGAGTTATTTGCATGCCTTAGTAGTATGTCCACGACTTCGATGGAAGTGACAATATTGCTCCTGATTTCCTGAATTTGGTTTCAGTGGATGTGGCCTCTTGATATTTTCTTCATCTCGAATGGCCATCAGGATGTTAACACGAGATGTATTAAGTGATGTGTATGCTTTTTCTGGTCGTGGTTCACGCTGTTGATGTGAGGGTCGTGGAGGGAGATCACGACTGCTTTGTTGCTTATTTTGATGGAACTATCAATCCGGATTTCCTGGGGCGCTCTTACGTTATCCTGTAGATTATTCAAATTATTTGCAATGGGCATTAATAGTCTCATCAGCAGAAATTTGTGCTTCTACACGAAGAACCAAGTCGGCATATGAGCAGACCATATCTCACATTAGTGATGTGTAAAAAGGTCCTGGATGGAGCCCTCCAAGGAAAATTCCTCTTAGTAATTCAGGGTCTACCCTAGGTATTTGGCGAGCTTCTAAGGAGAACCTCTAGAAGTATTTCTTAATTGATTCACCATCATTTTGACGAATGCCGGAGAGATGGGAGGAATCCTTAATGATCCTCTGATTTGCAATGAACTATTCCACAAAGATCTTGGCGAGTTCGTCAAAGGTATGGATGGATCCCCTTAGAAGGGAGTAAAACTAAGTGCAAGCTTATCCCTTGAGAGTAACGGGAAAGACCTAACAAAGCAGTGTGTCAAGAACTCATTGGATATACATGATGGTCCTATAATAGTCGATGTGTTCATGTGGGTCAGTTGCCTCATCATAGGAATCAATGCTCGGAAGCTTGAAACCTACGGAATAGGATGTTGAAGAATAGCTAAAGGTGAAGACTCATCATAGCCGCGGTGAGGGGGAGGATGATTTCTGTCTCTAAGGTGAAATTCGTCTTTCATTAAGCGTCGTAACTCTACACGTATAACATGATGAGTGGGGTCAACAGGACGAGAATATGCCAAGCTACCAGCAATAGTTGATGGATTAGCAATCGGTTGAGCTGCACGTGATGGATGAGTAGAACTAGCAGTGTCAAGGAGATCAACATCACGGTCTGGAAGCGGAGGAACTTCATTTTCAAGGAGATTAGCATTTTGACCTCCCGCGGCTAATGATCGATCTTGGGGGAGATGTGTTTGTCGTGATAGTGGCGGCTGCGTTCCTCGTAAAAGTCAGATCATCTCATTTTGAGACTCTTCCATTCGAAGCATACGATCTTCTAAAGAGATTCCTGTTGCGCCTTCAGCGATAGGGTCATGCCTATTAGGAGGAAGTGAGGCAGAAGCTTGGCGTCCTTGGTTCAAGGATTAGTTTCGAGAGTGATGGGAGTTGGAGAGAGAGGCTCCATTGTTATGAGTATTGCGTTTATTGGCCATGATGCAGGTGTTCACGGAAATTGTGATTGAGGAGTTTTTATTCTCAAAAGCTTCAAAACCGCCAGGTGTAGTGATAGTTTATTGAATCCAACACACACATGTATTTAAATGAATGAACAAGAAAACTTTTCCGAAACCCATCGAAAGATACAGAAGGGAAAAATCCCAAAATCGAAGCAACAACAGACATATAGTAATGGTGACCGGGGATCAAATCAACGAATGTAAAGGGCCAATTGGTGGCCGAGCATAACCAATGAGGTGGTCGACGAGGGCCGAAGTAGCAAGACGATTATGCTTGGAGGATCTTCAAGCTTTAGAGCTCTCTCCACTCTCTTGCCTGGGCTCCTCTCATATGAAGAATGAGGAGCTATTTATAGATTGGATGAGTGGCGTCTCTGTAAATACATGCAAAATCCGAACCACTCCTCTCCATCGGACGGCTCAAAATGATTCTTTTGATCATTTGATTTATATTAAGCATTTGACTGCTCAGATGAAGTCAGAATTATGAGATCTTGGGCTTGTTAGATCCGGCTCGTCGAGACGCTCGATTTGACTATAAACATTTCATGCTTAAGAGCTATTTAGAGATTTAATTGATATCTCAAAGTTTCCAATGATATTTTAAGTGATTGATCTTAACCAGTTTCAACTTGCTTTTGACATCAAGATTCGTACTTCGATTAGTGATATTTTAAGTGTCATATCAAGAACGATAAAAATATTCAAGCGCTACGCAAATCCGCGGTGGACAGAGCCAACATGGCCGTATTTCATTACTACAAGCTCTATCTCATACCATATGATGAGACATTGTTATTGACATTTGTGGAGGTGTTCGAGGCGGAGCGCCAGCATACGAATGAAGGAAAGTTTATCGTCATCAAAATTAAGGCACTGCAAGGCAGAGGCATAGAGAGAAACCTCGTTGCATATTGGCAAATACTCCGTCGTTACAGAAAGTTGGCGAAGACTCGCTTCATTTAGCTGATCTTCAGAATTTGTGTCTGTCTATGCTCTTTCTAATAAATTTCCTCCTCTCCATGTATCACAGTATGTCTTTGTCTTTCCTTTCTGTGCTCTATCGTAATAAGCAACTGTGTCTTCGATTCCATGTTTTGTTGCTGTGCTCAGAAATTTCAAGGGAAAATCAGTCTTTGTGCCTGGTAATTTTGTTATTTTGAAATTAGATATCTAATTTGAGATGTTAAATATCTAAATGCATAAGAATTATGTATGTAAATCTTCTTTTTTTTATTAATTGCACCATTATTTTACTTTTATATACTCTTATATCTATTCTTATTCATTTAAAATGAAAAGAAATATTTTTATGATTTAAAATTCATTTGCATAACTTTTAAAGTCACACACTAATTCACTCCCTTCTTGGGTACACCTAATTAGTTTTGAAGCAAAGTTTTTTTACTTCAAATTTTTACTATTTAAAATAGATCCACATAATAAATCCTACTAATAGGAGCACCAAATTAAAAAGAAGTATATCTTTAACCAAATTATTATTTGACCCAACATGATAATCCATCACCCAATCGTTATTATTTGACCAAATTATTTTTATATTTTTAATTTCAAAAATCTATCCAAATATATTTATACTATTTACTTATTATTTTTTCTAAAACTTAATGAAAATAAGTCATTTACCTCCACATGAAATTAAAAAGAAGCGTAAAAAAAAAGATAAATTAAGTATAAAAGTAATTTTGATATTATTTATTTTGAATGCAATAAACTAGCACATAGTAAGTCGAAGTCGCCAGCTTCGAAGAATACAACTAAAGAAAAGATCAGTGTTTCCAAACAATTTAAAAAGATGATATAAAAAGCCTTTTTGAATTTATGATTCAATTACTAGTAAATTTGAGAAAGATGATAATAACTTAAGAGACTCAGGCTTCATTTGGGAGGGCTTTTTTAGTGTGTTTCGTTTAAAAGCAATTTTAATTTTGATACTTAATGTTTTGAATAGGTTTTATCTTAGAAAAGTTTCCATTTTAAATTTTTCAAAAGAAAAGACAAACCCCTTTTCAATAAATACTTTAAAATTTTAGGAATAAAAAAGTTTTAATCAAACAAAACCTCAAACACTGGGCAGATATATGAACTCCCTTATAGCAAATTAATGGTACATTGAACTAAAAATATATTATAAATTACAAGAAGAAACTATAGCATTGCATCGAATAAAACCCATGAAGTACTTATCACATCAGACGTAGTTGGTGGTGTTGGACCCCCACCTTTAGTTTGAACCATACACTTTAATATCTGGAGCAGCAAGTAATGGACAATTTTTTCTATATTTTATGGGTTTATATCCTAAATATTGAGATTTGTCTCTTCCTTGAAATTGTCTTGCTTGATCATTGCCTTTTAATACAGGTTTCTACACCATAGTGGAATCAGATCCAACAATGACAGAAGGAAACAATTTGTAAGTGCATGACGGTGATCACAGTTGTGATTACTTGTGCGAAGCTTAAGTCCGTCTCGAGTGAAAGGTTGATGACTTAACCACTGAATTCCAACTCTTCATTATGGAAGTGCGACGAGAACTCCAATCCATCAGAAATTGTGGAGATTTTTATCCCGCGACCACACTGGCTATCATGGCAAGCACCAGTGAGTAGAAACACTATAAAACAAATAGAAACCCTCACGTACTCAACCCAGCAACGAGGGTTGAAACAATAGATTTGGAGGAAGAAAGGCCTCATCATCGAAGGACGCACCTCTCGGACTCAGAATCAGAGGACGAGCCATTCCTCAATGAATCACCAAATAGATCACGACCTCCGAGCGATTGGATTTATAATGAATGCAAGGTTAAATAAACATTCCTTACTGTGATAGACATTTGCATATTGAAGAGTACCTAGATTAGGAACAAGCTATCAAATCATTCTTCAAGTATATGGATATTCCCACAGAGAAATAGGTGCAATACATGGCTTGCCAATTAAAGGGTGGAGCCGAAGCTTGGTACGTGGCAACAATGGGTTCAATTCCATAAACAAGAAGGGCTGAGGCTTATTAGAAGCTAAACGCAAATGAAACAGCCGTTGCAAAGTCACTTCTTACCCTCTGATTATGAGCAAACCATGCATGTTTAGTATCAGTGTTGCATATGCGGGGAGTTCTATCGCCTTAGTGCGAGAAATGATTTGAGCGAATCTAATCAACAAACTATTATTGTATGTGTATAATACTTAGAGTAATAATATATTAAAACTTCCATAATGAAAACTTTAAAATAATGAGATATCTTTCTTTTTTTTAAAAAATTTTTACCAAATGAAAATGGAGAAATCCTATAAAAGCAAAATCACTAAAAATAGAAGTAATGTTAACATACTTCTAGCAAAACAATTTTTTTCAACTAGCCCTCCTCATGAAAGTTGTCCTAAGATCTCCAACTATCCTCTTTCCCTTTCTTCCCTCACAACTTGGAATAAAGAATGGTTTAGAAAGAGAGGATTTGGATATGTATTAACATGTTTTTATAAAAATAAAATAAAAGGTTATTTCATAATTATATAAATTATTTAGTTTTATATATAATCATATATAAATCCTTTTTTATATTTAAACCTACAATTTCTATTAATCATAAAAAAATGTACTGAAATAGCATATCATGCTTAGAATTATCAAATAAACACTGTTTGCAAAGTATCAATTGGCTCCAAAAAATCTTCTTATACCAATATTGATTAATTCTTTAAAGTGTTTTGGTTGAAAAAGCAAACTCTTCTTTTTACATCTATAATGCTCATAAAATAAGAGAAAAGTTTATAAAATAAAGTTCATAATGCTTTATGATGCAGTGAAGACAATTTATGGATTTAATAAATCCTATAATAGGTTTTAAAAAAATTTATTTTTAAGTTATAGGTCAAAATTTATCTTATAGAAATTTAAGGGGTCATATCCCCATTTCTTTTTCAAACTTTTATAATATTATTCAAATACTAAATTAACTTGAAAATATATTTTAGTAGATATTTTTGAGCTCATATGAATTCAATATGTATTCATATAAATTTAATCAAAGTAATTAGACACTTGAGATTATTATGTTTATTTTTTGAAAGCAATTGTACTTGTAGATATTAAATAGAAGCATCCTTAAATATGAAAAATCAGGATCTCATGATTATCAAGTAACTTGTTGAAATAGAGAAATGAATCATGAGAATGATTTAAGGAGCTTTAGAGCAAGCTCCTCTAACAACTCAAAGTATGGAAATATAAAAGGTTCTAAGCATACCCTTAAGCACCAGAACATTGGCCTCCATACTTATCATGGTTGAGACGTACTACCTTAACAATGATGGAGAATCCACTCCCTTCCCTAGAAGAATTAAGAGAATGTACTCAACTAACAAATTCCTTTTGTAAAGATATCGTAAAAGGCAAGGTCAAGATACCATATCTAGAGTCATTTAAAGGAACAATTAATCCAATTGATCATGTGGTGTACTTAAAATCGACACACTTTGAGCATAAGTGATGCTTTGAAGTATTGCTTATTTTTTTCTATCTTCGAAGAGTTACCTTTTCAATAGCTCTCCTATTTCCTTATAGAAGTTATTATCACTTTTGGTGAATTAAATCCTAAGATTTTTATAGGAACTTCTAAAGATAAGATAAGAATTGAGTGAGTCCCTTAAAAACTACATTATAAGGTTTAGAAGAAAAATGCTAGAGGTCAAATATCTAAAAATTATAGTCACTTAAGTTACTCTTGCCCAGGGTTGGGTTGCAAGAAGAACCATTCAAGTAAACCCTTAGCTTGTAATAGCCAAAAATATTAGCAGAGTTATTGAAACTAATTAAGGCCTTATTTAGGGCAGCAGTGGTGGTACGATGCCGTCTGACTCGCACCGTAAAGTTGTTTGACAAGCTACATTACGGCCACATTTTGAAGAAGCTACAGTAAAAAAGTTATATTTTTCAACTTAACTTGGTAGAGTGCGGTGACTGTCAGAAAGCTATGAACAAACTTATTTAAAATAAAAAAAAATTGTAATACCCATTACACTTTCTTAAATAATTACTTTTTTTGTAGTAGCTCCACAACTACTTTTTCAAACAGCTACAGTTATCCTAAATAGACCATAATAATCATATTAATCCATTAGACTATAATAGTGTATTCAGACCTACCTTGAGTCCCCAAATAAATTCTATAATAAAATGAGATTTTCTTTGAGCTACAAGTAAACCCATTGAATTAAAAAATAGAGAGAAGGTATGTTGCACTTTTAGAAACACTAATGTTATCAAGGGAAGACACATCAGCATAAGAGAACACTTAGAATTACTAGCCTGTGTGGCATCAAAGATAAGGAGGCACAACCTTCTACTTCGTAGTATCATTAAAGAAAATGGCCCATCCATCAATATATGATGGTCATGAGTGTATAGGCTTGAGCTCAAGGAGGCTATACAAAATAAAGAAATGATCGACATTGATGAAAGTGGGAACTCACTCAAGGGCGCCACAAAATAATGTACATTTTATAAAAATCATGGACATGACATTGAGCTTTTCAGGCAATTAAGGAATCTAATGAAGGAACTAATCAAAGCAAGAAAGTTGATGGAGTTTTTTCTAGGAAAAGCTAGAAGAAGACCTAAAAAGGTGCTCATGAAGGAACATAGAAATGAACCAATCTTGGCCCAGTTGGTATGGTGACATTTAGTCTTACCTAACATACCAATAGGAAGTAGATTTAAGAGAGAGAGAGAGAGAGAGAGAGAGAGAGTTAACTTGTACCCTTCATTTCTGCTGAAGTAAATAGGCTAGAAAATGAAAACTCTTTCGATGACATTATAGTGGTCAAAATTTTGATCTCCAATTACAAAATAGGAAGCTCATGATCAACACTGAGAGCTCAATTGACATCATTTCCAAATGAGTAATTAAAATTATGATTCTATGAGCTACACACTTAACCTTAATAGTGTGATTTTCTTCAGATTTTTTAGAGAGAAAAGAGAAATTGAAGCCATTATCACATTACTAATCATATATATAGAAGGAGAATAGTAATACAGGACCTTAGTTGACTTGACCAATCTGGATGCACCTATGACCTATAATGTTATCTTTGAATTATCACTGTTGAACGCATTTAGGATGGTAGTCTCTACTTATCACAATGTGGTTATGTTATCAATTGAAGAGAAAAAGATAATAATGAGAGGAGATTAGATGAAGTTAAGAGCCTACTACTTCAAGGTTATAAAAAATGTGTCAAAGGAGGAGGTGTTAACTAATGTTTTGACAATCAGACCAAATTATGAGTCGAAAGAAAAAGAGGTTAATGTTCAATGGTTGAACGAGAGTTGAAATGGACGACATAATAAATAGTAAATATATTTTAATATGATTAAAATGATGCAATATTAATATAATAATAATATTTTTTTATCAATTTAAAATATAATATTCTAATTTAAGACTCTTTATTATTAAATATTTTGAATATAATCCAAAAATAAAATTCTAAGACATATTATTTTAATTATTTTATTTTTTTAATTTTTATCCATCCGATTAAAAAATATAAGACTAAAATTTGAATAATTTTAAAATTGGCTAGTTTTTTTTTTGAAAATATGTATGGTTCATCAGTTTAACCCTGGTTTGATCGGTTCTATGTAAGGGCAATTTTGGGCTTGAATCAAGTAGGTCAGATGATCGATTCACAGTCAAATCAGATGGTTTGATTTGATTTTTAAAATCATGGTTAGAAGTAGACATAAGTATGGGGTTATAAACTTTCAAGATTGTAGAAGTCTAAGCCATGAAAGAAGTCCCATAGTGCACTTTTCGAATTACTAGCTCCTTCAACTTTAAACATAGAGATTAGTTGGTCCAAGCTCTTTAAAATGATATTGACATATTTTTCAAGATAGTAATTAAGATGCAAGGCATTAATTTTAACATTGCATAGCATAAGGGAGCCTAAACTCAAAGCTACTCACGATCACCTTTTCGAGGATTTTAATTTCTTACTCTGCTCCCATAACCATCAAGAGATTCACCTTGTGCTAGCAAAAAATGTTTGCAAGTATTTATTGCTTGCTACAAAGTTCTTTTCCAAAAAAGTTAACATTTAAATATTCTAATCAACAATTTATATCACTTTGATTTTTCTTGTTTCTTAGGAGTAGTGTCAAGATACTCCTATTTTTTTTTCTACAAGATAATTGCATTATAACCCGTTATGTGTCACACTAACTTATGTTAACAGCTTAGCTTCCTTAGAGAATATTTTACTTCATGTTCACAAAATATTAATCCTTGAAGCATTTGCTTCAACCTTGGGAGGTCTTCACTCAACAAGACAAAATCTAAGGAGTTAAGACATGCATGTGAAACAAACATTGAACCAAAAGCCATTATAAGTTAGGCATTTTTTTATCAATAAATATGAATCATTATGAGGCTTTCATTAACAATCATTGTAGTCATATAATTGTAAATTGATTATTAATGCTCAGGGCTTAGAACCTCTAGTTTGGATTCCAGCATGCCCAAGAATACCAAAAATATGTTTAAACCTTCTAAAATCCAACTTGCAAATTATGAAAAAGATTTTATTTATTTATTTATTTATTTATTTTTTTGGTGTGGCTTTTCAACTATTGGAAACTTCATTTCTCTTGACTTATTATTTCTAGTTCACTTAAGATCTTTGTAGGAAGCTCTCTTTTGCAAAACTTTTGAAATCATAATAAAATTATGATTATTATATAGTCATAGTAAATGCAGGTTATCTTGATTAAATCGCTCTAAAATTTTATCTTTTTACCTTCTTCCATTTTAGTCTTGTTGATTCATAATTGTTTTTAGTAGAGTAACTCTAATTATAATACATTTCTCAAGCACTTGTAAATAAATCTAGCTCTTCTTCTTTGCCAATACCTTTTCAAAAAGGAATTAAATCTTATGGTCCACATCATAGTTTTATCCTTCTCTAGGCTTTCCCTATAAAAAATTATTATTTTTTCTAATATGTTGCTCTAAATTTATTTATATACATAATTTTTTATGTACTAGGATTTTAAACACTCTATTTATCATCATAAATACTCTAGAACACAACAATATTTTAAAATGTTATTAATTTTAAACATATAAATATAAGTATGAATATGCTTTAAAAATTAAATAACTATATGCACATTAATTTTTTAAAAAATAAATCTAAATCTTTAAATGTAAACATTTAATAAAAAGTAAGAAAAAATTTCCTTTATATGCATCATAATAACAAAAATATAAATAAATATACTTTATATTTTTCTTAAGAAATTATGCCCAAAAGCTTTTTTAAAAAATAAGTCCTACTTATATATTTAGATTGCTTATTAAAGCCTATTGCAAATCAATTTGATTGAATCTTTATTAAAAATTGGTTTGAACCTTTATTCGAACCTCATTTTATGCACATGTATTAGACTTTCTATGATTTTTCCTATAAGCATGTCACTTGTCCCATGATGCCTTCTCCATTGAGCTCTATTAGTGACCAAAGGAGAAACTAATCTTCTTCCTTGCAGGCCAGCAAACTTATTGAGGGGTATAGGAACAAATTTACTTAATTACCTAACCTTATAACAGAGGTATCAAATTTTAGGGTGGGCAACAATCTTGAATTATATATAGTTCACTGCTATCCATGACTATTTTATTCTCGCATATTGTCATTGTCAATTCTTTCCATTAGCGAGATTTTAGGGCGAACTTCTTTTCTCCTTCACATGATGTTATCTTATAATGTATTGTCAAAGAGCACATCATTAGTCCCACATTACCTTCTCCAGCATGTGATACCTTCTTTAGTGCTTCTTTTGGAGCTCGTCTTCACCTCACATGGTGCCGATCATTGAGGCCTATCCAGTGAGCTCTTACCATTAACTCCTTGTTGACCTTACTTCTGGAGTGAGTTCTAAATCTCCTCATCTTAGACTTAGAAGTCTTCTAGACACTAAGATCTCCCTAGTTATAAGACACTTCTAGCAATTAGGTGAACACTCAACCTAAGCCTAGAGACTTAGAAGGGTTAACCATAGGGTTAGGCCATACTTTAAGACTTAGGGAGATCCATCTACTCTATAGCCTAAACCTAATTCGTGCTCATCTTCTCAAAACAAACCTCAAATTCAATTCAAATACTAAATTCAAATACCAAATCCAAACTCCAAGCCAAATGATTGAAACTCATGATCAAATCAAAATTTAAAACCAACCCAAGCCCTATGATTTTATCTTATGGACTTAGTCTTAGCCAATATCAAATCAATCCAAACTCAAGTGATTTTTTGAAATATCAATTCAACCCTTCAATCAATCTATCAAACTTACAATCAAACCCAATTCCAAATCTAATTTGTCAAAATCTACAATTAAATCAAAATCCTCCCTACGCCACATGAATCAACATTCATGACTGTGGTGTTTATTTTTGATATGTATATGGGGGAGACCACACAGATCTGAGAGTGTACTTATTGAAGTGATTGGATATGACAATGAGGTGTGATGTGCTATCTCGAAAGATAGAGGAATCACTCTTTAATGGACCTAATCACCTAATAAGGACTCCTAAGGCATGATGGGTCTTCGAATATATCAGAGATTTTTTCCTACTTTACATGGATGAATAATGTATGGTTTATATTAAACCAGGTTCTAAAGTTTCGTATGGAGGCAAGTCCCCATAGTTAATCACATCCTATAAGGTGAGTTCCTCAGGAATACTCTCAATTAAAGTAAGCAATTATTATCTCCAAAGATTTCAAGGTTAAGACTATCAATAAATTGGTTATACTAGAAAATCAAGTGTGAAGGTCCAAATGGAGAGACTTATTTTGGAAATCAAAGGAGATGAGTAGGGAATGCTTATGATACTAGAAAATCTAGTGAGCATTCCAATCTATCATATAGTTGGGGTTTATAAATTTGAGATTAAGAAAAATTATTTATTTGAGCTGATATTTTATTAGATCATTAGGGCTTATAATCTAACAATACAAGAATATGAAAATGCCTAAGAGGTAAGGATTTATGCTTGTAGCCCAAAGAAAATAACTACCTCGGATCCTAAATCTATAGAGCTTTATCATAAGCCAAAGCATGACCTGAATCTAAGTGAAGATGGGTATATGGTTTACCTCCACAGAAGAGAACAAAATATCTGACTGTTGGATTTATAATCGTCTGGAGTGGTAGCCAGCTAACTCCTCCTACACTTTAAAATCATGTAGGCAAGTTATATGATTTTGCAAGATAGTTGAGTTGTTATTATTTAGAAAGAGACTAAAATCCTTAAACTCACACCCTAAGATACTAGATCATGATTGGTATGACTAATGACTTAGTCTAATGCAAATCTTTTCAAATTATATTTGTATTTGATACTTCATTTTGACAAAGGCTTTGGGATTTCTTATGCCTAAATGCATGTTGAAATGAGATTATGGGCTAAATTAGAGACAAATAGGCATTTTTTATCGCAGAGGAGACCCTCAAAGGTCAATTCATCCCCTATCGTGCAAGGATGGAAACCCTCTCTTTGTAAGAGTAAAGCAATATTAATGCATGATGTTAAACATACAACATTCAGCTAAGGGGTTGCTAAATCTTTTAATTATCTTGATTTAATGTCTGAGATTTATATGAGATTATAATTATTTAAAACTTTAGTTATGAGTTATAGTTGTGGTAAAAATATTAATTTCTCCCTAAGAGGCTAATCGGATCCAGACTAAAAAAACTAGAAAAAGGCATGTTATTTCTATTGCGCAATTTAAATAAAACATCAAGCATTTTATAAAGCTAATTGTTGACCTCCCTTTTGGAGTGAGTTCTCAACTTCCTCATCATAGATCTAGGACTATTGTAAACACTAAGAGCTCCTTAGTCTTAAAACACTTCTAATGATTAGGTTAACACTTAACCTAAGCATAGAGACTTAGAAGGGTTAGCCATAGGAGTAAGTTATGCCTTAGGAACTTAGGAAAACTTGCTTACCCTATAACATAAACCCAATCCATGCTTTATTCCCTAAACCAAACCTCAAATCCAACTCAAATACCAAATCGAAATCCAAATTCCAAACCAAATCATTGAAACTCACGATCAAATCCAAGATCAACATTCTTCCTAAGCCCTTTGATTTCATCCTATGGACTTAGCCTTACCAAATTCAAATCAATCCCGATTCAATTAATTTTCTCAAAGATCCCTTAATCATTTACCAAATCCAAATCCAAATCCCAATTCCAAATGATTCAATCCTCAAATCAAATCCAAGTCCAAAATTTCTTCTTAAGCCTTATGACCCACTCTCATAAGCTTAGCCAAATCCCTACCTAAATTATCCCAAACTTGATTGATTTCTTTATAAATCAATTATCACTTCATTTATATTCACAAATATAAATGAAATTCATAACCAAATGACCAAAATCAAATCAAGCCAAATTCCCTCTTAAGCCCTATGGACCTATCTCCATAAGCTTAATCAAACCTCATACAAATCAACCCAAAATTAATTGGTTTCTTTATAAACCAATTACTCTTTCATTTATATTAATAAATATAAATGAAACCCATCCTCAATTGACCAAAAATAAATTAAACTACATTAGTTCTCTACTTAAGCCCTTTTGACCTACATCCTTAAGCTTGGTCAAATTTACTTCCAAATCACTCTAAACTCAAGAGAGTTTCTCATGAATCATTTATACCTTCGTTTATATTCCTAAATATAAATGAAATATAAGTTCAAATAGCCAAAATAAGATCCAAAATTAAACTAAAACCTAATTCAAGCCTTTTAAGCCAATTTCTTGGACTTGGCCAAATCCTATCCAAATTAAGTCAAAACCAATAGATTTTCTCTTGAATAAATCATTCCTCCAATCATTGATCCAAATATAAACATAAACTAAAATTATAAAACCAAACTTAAGTCAACCCAAGTCAAGCCCAAATTAGCCTTTTTGACTTGAAAACTTCAAATGAGCCAAAATCCATTAGACTCCAAATTAATTGTAGTTGGATTTATATTTTAATCCTAGGCTCATATATGAGTTCAACTAAACTTGAATCAAGCCAAACCTTCATTTAGGTCCACTTGACCCAAAGTGACCTAAAGAACCCTTTTGAACCAAGTTCTAATCCAACCCAAATTGGATTGAACCAAGCCCATTCAAATCTCATATCATGATCAACAATCACCCTAAGATGATCAACCACCTTGAATTAAGCCAAACCAAGTCAACTTGATCCTTTGACCAAGTCAACATTTAGCTTAAATGAAACCTAAACAAGCCAAAATCCACCATACACCAAATTGATTGAAACCATTGATTCAAACTAACTCATGATCATTATTTCAACATGACTTCACCCAATTGAGTCAAACCAAGTCCAATTAGTCATATGACCTAAGTTGACCTAAATTAGCCTAAAAAGCTAAAATAGGTTAAATCATGATTTAACCCAAATTAATTGCAACTAATGGCTCACGTTCATTCCAAACTGATTATTGAACGTGATCAAAGCCACAATTGAGCCTAAATTTGACCAATTGGTCAACTTGACCCAACCTAGCCCAAATTAATCTAAAGGGTTAAGTTGGCCAAAATCTAAATTAAATCCAAATTGATTCAAACCAAAGCTTACAATCATTTTTAATTGACCTATTAAACATGAACCAACACGTAACCCAACCTAATTTAGTCAAATTGGTCAACTTAGTCCATTTGACCTATTTGAGCCAAAATCAAACCTAGGCCAAATTAATTGAAATCACTTGAACTAAAACTCTTAAAATTATCATTTGGATCTAACCCAAGCCTTAATTTGACTCAATTTGACCAATTGGCCAACCCAACCAACACGAACCCATCTGAACCCATTTGACCAAATGAAGCCAAAACCCATAAAACCTACCCATTAGACTTTGGTGGCTGACCAAACCCAACCCAAATTGACCATAGGTTAGCCCAAAGTCATCCCAAAAGAAACGTGGACCCCACCTAAGCCATAATCCATTGGTTAAACCTCTTTACATAGGCTTTTGCCCATAAATAGCAAAGTCCACTCTCCCATCACCTTGGTAGCCATCCAACTTCCAATGAGAGTGCACTTAACCCACCTAGGCCACTTAACCCAAGCTAGGTCGGCCATGGACCAAGGGGAGGTGAGTTGGCTCACCTCCCATGCAAGTCGAGCACCCCATGGATCCAAGCCAAGAGATTTCCCCACATCAGACCTTGAGTCACCTCCCATGGCTTCCTCCAACCCAATTGAGCCATGTGGACTCGATTGAGACACCTCTGACACTATGACCGTGGTTGGTCGACCAAAAAATGGGAGGCCATCCCGTCCATCCAACTCAGTAAAATCAAGGGGTATACTCCCCCAATTCAAATGAGAACTTCATCAATTCATTTCATGCGAGCTTCCAGAGACATTATTGAGCTTCCCTGTGAGTTCTAGAGCGATTCTAAGCATCCCACTCTCGGCATTCTCTCTTCCCATGAGGAATAAAAATAGGGGAGGCTAGCTTCGATCCCAACTTCACCAATACCCTACTTCAATCAAATTCTTCGTTCATATACCATCACTACACCTTGTCCCAGCCACCCAAATCATTTCCCAAGCTCCAAATCAACTCCAAGCTCAAGTTCGATCAAAGCCAAATTCCAAGGAGGAGGATCTTGGTCCCCATGGCAACTCATACCAAATCAAGGCTCGTGCTGATCAACAAGACTTTGTCTCAACTAGATGAAGCTTCCTCAAGCATGTGAACCAGCAGTCTTAGCTCCGGTGAGGTATTTCCATGCAAATCAATCTCTAACTTAAGTGTGCTTGGTACTTTTCAAAGAAAATTTTCATTGCATGCAATCTTGACCGTTGGATATGCTCGTCTCCTTCCCTTGATGGTGTGGGTTGATTTTGAAGTTCATACGAGCTCGAGTGAGCTCAGATCGAATGATCCATGGGGGATGGATGTTATCGTTCATCGTTCGTAGGAAGGAGGATCACTGGTCATCTGTTTCACATAATTGGAATGGGTGACCATGATCAAACCATGTTAGATCAAACGAGATTTCTCCCTTTATTCCTCAGGTTTGATCTACGCTGTCTAATCTGAGATTGGACGGCGGGGATCAATGTCGCGTCCACTACCAACTAACTTAGTGTGTGGATGTAACAACATAAATAACCAATCTCATGGCCCCATGTGAAAAGTGTGCCACATCAACGCGCCACATGGCATCGGCAGGATTTGGTTTAATTAAGGTTAATTAATGTGTTTTTTAGGCTGAATCTTTCATATTTCATAACTAATTGTAGAAAAATCCAAAAAAATACAAACAATGGCTCATTTTAAAGGTATTTTAGAGAAGATTTTAATGAAAATATTATTAATGGATTTTGAATAGTAAACAAAGCTTAATTAGGGTTTAATTAAAAGCCTAATTAGCTTAATTACTCTTTAATCTCTCAAGTGATTCATCCTAAAATTTATGAGAATATTTAAGAGGATGACTTTTACTTCTTTTAATTTTAAGGGAATTTATTACTTGTTAAATTAGGAGGATTGATTGATTAAGCCCTAATTACCCTCTTAACTTTATTAAGTAATGATTAAGCATATGAACAATGATTAATTAATTATTTGTACTCCCTAATCATTGTTGGACAGTAAGGATACTTAGAGAAGTTGATTGGAGCTTCCCTCCTAATCCTTTCTCCAATTTTCCCTCTCTTTTAACTAAAGTCCTAATTATTAATTAATTAATTAATTAGATACTTAATTAGCTAAATTGGATTTTAAATCATATTAAATCATGCTTAATCTAGTGGATGGCTTATGGAATTAGGTTGGGACCTCTTTCTCTACCTTTTCCCTTAAGCCCATATCATTTCAAGATAATTATTAACTTTGGTTAGTCCTTTTTTTAGGAGAGGTGAATTAATGGATTATTGGTTTAATTGACTTGAAAAAATCTAATTAAATTTGATTTTTCTCTTAATCTATCTTGGGTAGAGCTTTAGGTGTTCAAGAACCTAAAGAAGCTTAATAAAATTATGATTAGCTCACATGTGTGAAAAAAATCATAAAAGTAATTAAAATCATAAAAGCTTAATTATTAAATGATTATGAGCTAATTGCATTAGGCCCCTTTCATTTCATAGGAGCATTACTGCTTTCTTCTTAATTCATTTGCATACTACATTAGCTCATAACCATTTAATCAATTATCTTAAGGTAACATTGGTAAGGATTAAATAATTGATATAATCCATGCTTAACTTAATCAATCCATAAAAATCATCTAATTACTTCTTATTAAATCAAATTAATTCACACATATGGGTGATGGGATTAGGATTAGAACCTCTTTCTCACATCTCTCTTAAATCTAATTAAACATAAAATCAAAAGTGACTTTAAGGAACTTTGGTTTATTTTAAATAAGCTTATTTAATGTGATTGTCCTTAGGAATTAGTTGGATTGAATGAATTACATGCTTGTGTTTCTTTATTCCTTTCTAATCATATTAAAATGTTGTATGATATTGTAGTCATGCGTTCATTTCTCTCAAAAATCAATTAAAATAATTGGTTTCCTTATATGTCAAATTTGCATGTGTTGACTTAATTAAAAATATGTGCGGCTATTATCACTATTAAATAGAAAATTATTTATAAAATGGTATATAAATCAACTGTAACATGTGAGGTGATGATAATTATAAATATTTATGAGCTCACATGTGCTTACACTTTAGAACATGTGATATGAAGTTCTCTTTTCTTTAATCTTCATGAATTTACATAATGATATGAATATTAAAAAGTGTATATTTCATTTGAAAAGGATGCAACACTTGCTCGAGTTTATTCTTATGTATATCCATGTTAAAATTTAGATAGAATTTTAGCTCACATGTATAAATAAATCAAAATATAATTTTTGTATGATTTTCATTCATATAATTGTTTGCACAGTTATGAGTATTTAAGGATGGCAGGTATATCTAGTCTGGACACTTAGAGACATGTGGCTTTAAGTAGTCCCAAAGAGGTTTCTACCATGTTCCCCTGGTCAAATAATGGTGAAGTACTTGCTTATAACTTTTATGCACTTGTGTATGCATCTGGCTTATAAATGAAAATCTCACCTTATTCCATATGCATGATTCAAAATAAAAAAAATATAATTTTAAAATGATTTTGTATTCTTATAGTTGTTTATACATCCATATGTATTTAAGAATAGCAAATATATCTAGTCTAGACACCCGGGGATGCACAGCTATAAGTAACCCAAGGAGATTTCTACCTCGTTCTCCTGATAAAATAATGGCGAAGTACTTGCTTAGAACTTTCTTACATTTGAATGTGTATTTAGCTAATGAATGAGAATCCTCTTTTTCTATAAAACTCATTTATGCATTATGTATTTAAGTATTCCAAAAACATATTTCTATATTTAAGTTTGCCAAAAACATATTTCATGTATAGGTATGTTTAGGAATTAATCATATGCATGTTACATATGATGGGAAGAAATGAATAAACATGTGTTATGTGATAGTAATTAATTTTAATTAATCTTAAGATGCCTTTCTTATTGAATAAGTCTATTTAAAGTAAGCCTGAACCTAGGACTAATTAAAATGTGTAATTAGTCATTCACTAATTAGATGTGACTTGAGATATGGATAAAAGAGAGTGATCCTCTTTTTTCTTGTCTTTATAATACTTAGTTGTTAAGAGTAAGTCAAGTGGAACAAAAGAAAATGTTAAGTAAAAATTCCTAAATTAACTAAATCATTTAAAGTGAAACCATCCTTCAAATTAAATCCTTTATTACTTAGAAAATTATAGCAAATCCTAATTAAGGAATATCACACAAGCATTAATACAGACACCTTGGAATTAAGTCACCACTATCACCCTTATGTTAGGGTGATGCATGGTTTGATGTATATTTGGTTTTATGATGTATTATTATAGATTGGATGTTAGGCCGTGATTAGCTAATTATATTTTTTGCAGGAGATTATGCTAAAGGGGTGCTTAAAAATAAACATAAATGCTCTCTTTTATAGGTTGCTTAACCCCAAGTACACCAAAATTATGCAGTGACTATGGTGATCCTATGTGTGTGGTGCTTAATAAATTGAGGCTAAGGCATTATCCTAGGAAGCCCCCGTGATGCCTTTGGAGTAAGCAAATCCAAATGAAGAAATGGAGGAGATATAAAGAAAGAAGATAAGAAGACCCCCCATAGCATTTATTCATTTCTAAAAATTATAATTATTCTTTTATATACCAGGTTGTATAAGGGTAGAGCTCGGCTACCCATTTCTCTTTTTGGGTTGTACAATGGTACCAGACCACACTGGCCTGTTATTCTTTTATATTAAGTTTATAAATTGTTTAATGTTTGTTTATAATTATGTAATAGAAATAACATGCCTCTTCTTAGTTTCTTATTTATATGGTGATTTAATGTAAGGCCTAGATTTGATTAGGCTCTTAGAAAAAAATAAATTTTCTACCCCAATTATAACTCATAACTAAATTTTATAAATAACTCATAACCTTACATAAACCCTAGGCATTAAATTAAGATACTTAAAATATTTTAGCAATCCCATAGCTGAATGTTGTATGCTTAATATCATGCATAACATCTTGAATCACTCTTGTAAAATGAGGACCTCCATTCTTGCACATATGGGAACTACTTGACCTGTGAGAGCAACTCTTACTGATGGAGCTTCACCCTCTTCTCTCTTGATTTGACCCATAACTCATTTCAATGTGCATTTAGGCATATAATCAAAATGAAGAGTCCAAAATTAAATAGAAATTTAAAAGATTTGTATTAAACTAAGCCATTATTTATACCACTCATGCTCTAGTCTCTTAGGGAGTGGGTTTAAGGACCTTAGTTTTATTTTTAATAATAATAACCTAACCATCTTGCAAAATATATGACTTGACCACATGATTTTAAAGTGTAAGAGGAGTTAGCTGGCTGCCACTCCAGGTAGTTATATGTCCAGCAGTCGAGTGCTTTACCCTCTCTAGTGGAGATAAATCATATACCCATCTTCCCTTAGATTTAGGATGTGCTTTGGCCCTCACTAAAGCTCCCTAAATTTAGGATATGAGGTTGTTGTTTTCCCTCGAGCTACAAGAATAAGTCCTCACCTGTTAGACATTTCTATAATCTTGTATTGTGGGATTATAAGTCCTAGCCTTTTAATAAATTTTAACTCAAATACATAATTCTCTTCAATTTTAAATATATAAAGCCTAACCATAGGATAGATTAGAATACTTACTAGGTTTCCTAGTATCATGAACATTCCCTACTCATATCCCTTTAGCTTTGATAATAAGTCTCTCCTTTTCTATTTATCCCAATTAATTTTTCAAATATAGCCAACTTGTTGATAGTCCTATCTTTGAAATCTTTGGAGACAATAATTGCCTACTTTAATCGAAAGTATTCTTAAGGAACTCGCATTCCTTTTGATGTAATTAACTATAGGGGCTTGCCCACATAGGGGACTTTAGAACCCAGTTTAAATAAACCTCGCTTTATTCATCCATGTAAAGTAGAGAAAAAATCTCAGGTATATTCGAAGACCCGTCATGACTTAGGAGTCTTTATTAGGTGATTAGGTCCATTATAGGGTGGTGATTTCTATCTTTCAAGATAGTGCACCATTCCTTAATGTTGTACCCGATCACTTCAATAATTACATTCCTCATACTTATAATCGAAAACAAACACCACAAATTTTTTTGACGACTTCGCTGGGGATGGTTCCTCTTTCCATCTATAGTAGACGATTGTTGTCTCCAAGCATCAATAATGGACTTAAATTTTATGTGAGTCCAAGACTACCTCTCTTTCTGCTAGCACTTAGATTATTTCATTCTTAAGCAAAGCTAGCCAATATAATCTAGGTTTTAGGACCTCACTCCTTGTAGGTCTTAGAACCCCTATTGGATCCCCCAATTGGTGAAAGATAAAATTAACCAATGAAATGAGATGACAAAAAATTAGAACCTCCTTACCACTAGCTTGGTGAGGCAATGTTCATTTCAATATTTAAGAAAACAAACTCTTTTACAAAATGTCACTTTCCAAAAGCACTTTTTCAAAAGTCACATAATAAAAGATATTGCACAAGATTCATAAGAAAGTTTAAAAAGCAAAAAACTCATATAACTAAACCTCATATAACAACCCTTATGATTGTTACATAGAGGTTCTTTTCAAAATCAAAATCAAAATCATTTTTTGAAAGCATCTTTTTGAAAATAGTTATCACCATTCAACATACCCAAGTTTGTTGAATAAAGATCCTATCTTCAACTAAAATCATGACATAAAATTGAAACTCCACTTAACATATTTCACATATGCTAGAGTTGGAGTTTCTTTCTTTTTCAAAAGCACGCTTTTGAAAATAACCACCTTCATTCAACATGCTCAAATTTTTTGAATGAAGATTATATTTTCAAATAAAATCATGACATAAAATTGAAACTCCACTTAACATATTTCACATATGCTAGAGTTGGGGTTTCCCTCCTTTTCAAAAGCACACTTTTGAAAATGACAACCTTCATTCAACATGCTCAAATTTGTTGAATGAAGATTCTATTTTTAAATAAAATCATGACATAAAATTGAAATTCCACTTAACATATTTCACATATGCTAGAGTTAGAGTTTCCCTCTTTTTCAAAAGCCCGCTTTTGAAAAAGACCACCTTCATTCAACATGCTCAAATTTGTTGAATAAAGTTTCTATTTTCAAATAAAATCATGACATAAAATTTAAACTCCACTTAACATATTTCACATATGCTAGAGTTGAAGTTTCCCTCTTTTCAAAAGTAAGAAATCACACACATGACATCAAGACATATTTTGAACTCTATTTGACATGCCCAAATTTATCAAATAAGAGTTCCCCTTTCTTTTGGAAAATCAAAATAAGTTGAAATCAATTTAACAGACTTACATTTATTAAGTAGAACTCCTCTTTTCCAAAATCTTAAAAATCATAAACATACTTGACTCCTACTTAACATACCAAATTTGTTAAGTAAGAGTCTCATTTTCAAAAAAAAAAATCATAAATATGTTTGACTCCTACCTAATATACCAAATTTGTTAAGTAAGAGTACCACTTTCAAAAATCATAAACACATTTGGCTTCCACTTAACATAACAAATTTGTTAAGTGAGAGTCTCATTTTCCACATTTGACCCAACCCATTTTTAAATCATTTCAAATCTTCCCAAATCAAACTCATAATCAAATGACCATTTTGCTTTTAGGTCAAAGGGTATCTCATGGCTAAATTCACTTTGAATTTGGCCATTCCTTTCCCAAGGCCACTTGGTACCCATCTATTGGTCTACATTATCACCAAGGTGGGTGGTTAACTTGACCCAATGAGCTTGGGAAAAGGGAGGCCAAACTGACCTCCCCCAATCACCTGTAGACACTTGGCTCACCAAATTTACTTACCAATCAAATGGGCAGCCACTCTCCCTCACTCCTCCACCTAAAATGATCCATGTGGGATGTTTTTTAGCTCAAATCGATTAGCCTATCCAAGACATTGAATCAAAATGGCAAATCACCCATCCACCATTTGATCAAAGGAGGAGGAGATATATACTTCAACACCTCATTCTCACTCAAACAGAAGAGATTCATTCCTCAGAGCTTTAGGAGTCAAAGCCAAGCATCCTAGAGCTTTCCTCAGCCATTTTCGAGCACCCTTTCTTCCCTACTCTGAGTTTTACTCAAAGCTGAAACAGGGGAGGTGATTTCTGAATCCAATTCACTCAATTCTCAACCAAAGTGAAATTAATCTTGCACACACCATCCTTGGACCAAGGCAAGTCAAAATGAATCAAATCCCAAGCTTCCCCACGACCGGGGCTTGGAGTTCAATCAAGATCGATCACCATTGAAGGGGAGCTTGGTCAATCGAGCAAACCACTTCAAATTACGACTGAATTTCTTCAACAAGGCTTCGTCTCTACTAGACAAAGCTACCTCTATCATTAGAAGCACTTGTGATGGCCTCCGGTGAGGTATGCCATTGAAACTAACCTTAGAGGAAAATTTACTTGGTCCTTTGTAAAGGAAATTATTATGTCATGTGATCTCCATCGTTAGATGTGTTGCATATGCTTCCCCAAAGGCATGGGATGAATTTGAGCTCCATCCGGGAGCTCGACAAATTACCATCGCACGACGATCTCACCATTATTTAGACACGGATGAACCCACTCCAATGGATGTGATAACTTAAATAACCATGCTACGTCAGCCGACACGTGGCCCAATGAGATTAGGAGTTTAATTAAGCTTAATTAATCTAATTTTAATGATGAAACTTCCAAAATTTATAACTAATTATAGAAAAATCCAAAAAACATAAATAAATACTCATTTTAAAGGTAATTTAGAGGTGAATAATAGAAAATTAAAATGAATTATTTTTAAATAGTGATTTTGACTTAATTTGGGTTTTATTAGAAATGTGATTAAGCTAATTACTCCTTAATTATAATATCAATTAATTCCAAACTTTTTGAGATTGATTATTGGAATGACCTCTGCTTTCTATGATTTTCTTGGAATTTATTGCTTGGTTAATTAGGAGAATTGCTTGTTTCATTCTTAATCCATCTCTTAAGTAATTAAATGATTAATTAGCATGTTAAATAGTAACGAATTCATTAATTAAATTGGCTAATCATTATGAAATAGTGAATAGACATAAGGAATGAGATTATGACTTCTTCTCCAATCTTTTCCCCTATGTTTATTTCATTTGGATAACACTTAATCAATTTGCAACTAATTAATGGCTTAATCACTTCATTAAATAGTTTAATTAATCAAGCTAAAAACCAAATCATTTTAGAACTCAATCATTTAATTCTTGGGTAGATCCTTAGGTGTTCAATAACTTAAGAGAATTCTAAAGAAAATTATAATCAAACTACATGTATAGGAGGATTATAAAAGTACTTAATTAAACCCTTTAGCTTAATTAACCAATAATTATGAGCCAATTGCATTAGGCCCTTTCATTTCTTATGTGCATTGTTGATTTAATTTTCATGTGGTTGCATATCATATGTTGGCTCATAATTACTTCGATAATTACGTTAAAGTGGTATAGGTAAGGGATAATTAATGGATTTAATTCATACCTTATCCTAATCAAAATATAAAATCAACATAATTGTTCTAAAATTAAACCAAACCAATTCACACATGGGGGTAATGGGCTAGGACTAGCAAACCCTTCTCATATTTTCTAAGTAAAATCAAATTCAAAGATAAAAATCTCCTTAAAAAATTTTGATTCATTTTAAATGATCTTATTTTATATGATTGCCTTTAGAAATTAATTAGCGTGAATGAAGTCATGTGCTTACATCACTTTTTTTCTTTCTAATCATGTTAAATACTATTTGTCATATGAAATCATGCATTCATTTCTTTTAAAAATTAATTAAATAAAATATTTCCTTTTATATCAAATTGCATGTGTTGGCTAAAATTAAGAATATGAGTGGCTATTATCACTACAAAAACCAAAAATTATTTTCAAAACCTATAAATCAAAAATTATAAATGAAGTGATGCTAGTTATAAATATTTATAAGCTTCTGTGTGATTATAGCATAAGATGTGTATTATGAAGTTTTCTTTCCTTCTCTTAATATGGATTCATATAGGATTTGCAAGTGTATAGTTCATTTAAAAAGAATACAACACTTGCCTAAATCTATTCTTATACATCTCTACATTAAGACTTAGGAAGGATCTTCATATTACACATGTAAATCATATAACCAAATAAAACATAATCTTTACATGATTCTTTATCCATTTGGTTTTTTTACATCTACATGTATCTAAGAAAAGTGGTATATCAGTTTGGACATCCCGGGGCTACAAGGCTTTAAGTATCCCTAAGTAGGTCTTGTACCTTAAGCCCCTAGTATAGAAAATAATGATGTCGTACTCACTTAGAACTTTTATACATGCGGATGTGCATTTAGTTAATGGATGAAAAATCCCTTTTTTCTACATAACAAAGGCGTGCATTAATGATCCAATTAACAAGTGGAATACCCAAATTTTCAAATCACATCTCTTTGCATTCATCATCAAAGTGTGCTAAGATTTGCATTACATGTATAGGTACACTTAGGATTATTCATATGCATGGTATATATGATGGAAAGAAATGAATGGGTGTGTGTTATGTCATAGTAATCCACCCTAACTAATCTTAAGATGCCTTTCTTATTGAATATGACTATTTAAAGATAACCCAAACTTAGGACCAATTAAAACTCATAATAAACCATTCACTAAAGAAAATTCATTAATCAATCTACCTTAGAAATGCTTTAAGGTAGAGATGAAAGAGAGCTTTCTTGTCTTTTCTTCTCTTCATAACATTCAGTCACTAAGTATAAGGTTCATTCAAACCAAATAAAATCACCAATTAAAATTGACAAGTCAACTAAATCACTTAAAATGAAATCACCATCTAAATCAAATCTTTCACACTTGAAAAATTTCAACCTTAAAGCCTAGCTAAGATATGTCACATAAGCCTTAAATGGCACACACATTAGGCTAAGTCACCACTTCTAGCTCTATGTTAGGGCAGTGCATGGTTTGATGCTTGATTTTATTTTATTGTGTAATATTTTAGACTAGATGTTAGGGTGTATGTGCATAGTCTGGATGTTAGGCCGATATTAGCCTAATCATGCTTTCTGCAAGGGATTCTGCTGAAGGGGACATTGAAATAAAAATAAAAAGAATATAAATATTTTTGTTGTGCAGGTTGCTTATCCCCTAAGCATAGTCCAAATTAGGACATGTGGACTTGGTTACCTATGTGTGGAGTGCTAAGTCCAAGTTATTCATATAATTGCTTGAGTTGTGTGGTAAGTTTAGCTAACCTTTATTTTGCAAGTTTAGTTAGATTTACCTTTCCCATTTTGATGTAAATTTTGCATTAGGATTAGGACTAAATGTTATGGGGATTAAGGCGAATATTGGTTATAAGACCATGTATTATATACCATGTGAGGCCTTGGAGTAAACTACATCCCAAGTTAAACCCAAAAGAAAGAAAGAAATAGAGCAAACCAAGATAAAGGAATGAAGGACAAGGATTGAATAATGGAGGATGAAGAATGAAGACCCTCATAACACTCATCATTTCATAATTATAATTATTCATTTGTAATCTGGGTTGTATAAAGGTAGAGCTCGGCTACCCATTTTTCTTTTTCGGGTTGTGCCGTAGAACTCGACCACATTGGCCTCTTATTCTTTTACGCTAATTTTATAAATTGATTGATTTTATGTTTATGATTGTGCAATTAGGATGACATGATTTTCTTAGTTTCTTAATTGTCTGATGATTTTTAAATGGCCTGGATGTGATTAGGCTCTTAGAGAAAAATAAATTTTCTATCTAATTAATCAATTCAAAATTAAACTAAATAATTTACAACCTCACCTAGAGCCTAGAAATTAAATCAATATAATAAAAAATTTAGCAACCCCTTTGCTGGATGTTGTATGTCTCATATCATGCATAAATCATGTTGTCTCACTCTTGCCAATGGAGGGCTTCCACCTTTGCCAGAGAAAATGGCTTTACCTTTGAGAGCCATGGTGGAAACACACCTCCTTCTTTTTGTATTTGGCCCATAACTGATTTTCTCATGCATTAGGCATTTCAAATCACATAGCTTGTATCAAATTCAAATGTCCAAAAATCAAGATAAAATTTTATAAAATTTGCATTAGATTTAGGTCATTATTCATGCCCTTTATAATCTAGTCTATTAGGGAGTTAGTTTAAGGACTTAGTTTCTCTTCTAAGTAAATAACAGCCTAACCATCTTACAAAGTATATGACTTGCCTACATGTATTTAAAATCATAGAAGGTGTTAATTAGCGGCCACCCTGAGTGGTTATAAGTCCAATAGTCAGGTAGTGTTCTCTCTTGTGGAGGTAAACCATACACCCATTTTCCCCTTAGATTTAGTTCATGTTTTGGCCCTCATCAAAGCTCCCTAGATTTAGGATCAGAGATTATTGTTTCCCTTTGCGGGCTACAAGCATAAATCATCACCTCTTAGGCATTTTTATAATATTATATTATGGAATTATAAGCCCTTGATTTTTAATAAAAATTCAACTCAATCATATAATTCTCCTCAATTTCAAAAATATAAAGCCCAACCATAGGATAGTTTGAGATGCTCACTAGGTTTCCTAGTATCATGAGCATCCCCTACTCGTCTCCCTTTGGTTTCGATTATAACTCTCTCATTTTGATCAATCCCACTTGATTTTCTAAAAATAATCAATTGATTGATAATCCTATCATTGAAATCTTTGGAGATAACGATCATTTATCTTAATCGAGAGTATTCCTAAGGAACCTCTTTTCTTAGGATGTAATTAACTATGGAGGCTTACCTCCATAGGAAACTTAATGAACCCGATTTAAATAAACCTTGCTTTACTTTTCCATGTAAAGTGAAACAGTTAGAGTCCTCAGATGATTATAGAATAGTGACTTCTATCTCTCAAAATAGTACACTATTCCTTAATGTAATACCCGATCACCCTAATGAGTACATCTGCGGATCTGCGTGGTGTCCCCTCACATAAATATACATGAAAACACAAATCAATCATAACATAAAACACCACAGTAGCTACAAGTCAGGTGATGTAGTTATCCCCAAGAAATAGGCCTTAGAACAATCTTCCAGTTCTATTAGGGTAATTATTGGGGAAACCTACGATCCTCTTAAGACATAAGAAGGTTGGGATATTTTCTTATCTCGAACCTCTAAAAAAAATATTTTCTAAAATCAAGAAACTCTCTTTACAGGTACTTGAGGCAACTCAAACCTCCAGCACCAAGGAAGGTTTGCAAGTTTCCAAAGATAACTTGAAGAAGGTGATAGCCTAGCAGTAGCAGCAGCAATCCACCTTACTTGCCCGAAATAGTTCAGTAGTGCAACCACCATCCGAGCCCAACACTCCATCCATAGTTGCAGCTACTACTTCTTCCTCCACTAGCTCCTCTTCCGCCAGCAGGAGCATTGTATCAATGGACAAAAGCATTAAATCTTTTACTCCGCTTACTTTATTAGATTTCTATCATGTACCTCCACCTAAAAAGAAATTAATGAAGAAAACTTTCACTTACATCTTATCTACTTCTGACACTCTAGATTTTATTCCTCTTGAAAACTCTCCAAGTCTAGAAAATAATAATGATAGATCTAGTCATTTTGATCGCTCTCTTCTGATTCAGAATTAGGCTTTCCCTTTTTGAATCAATCTGGTTCACCTCTTGAGATTGACTTGGAGTCAACTGACTTTGAGGATCCCATAGGAGAAGTTGTAGGTATACCTAATGAGAAGGTAGAAATTCCCATAAGTTTATTATTCCATGAAGTCATTGAAATCAACCGATGCAGTGGCAAAATTCTACCTCCTAAGGTAGCACCTTAGGATAATGTTAAACAAGTCATTGATTCTAGTGAGCAGATAACCCCTCCACAAGACGCTTCGCCTATAGATATGCTTGTAGAGGTCTAAGTCAGAGTTGATTATAATGTCGTAACACATCTTAGAAAGTTTCCAGCTAAGTTAAGCATTTATGATGCCCTTGTCTTATCCAAAGAGATGAGGGAATATCAAGTCAAGGCTCTTCATGATCTAGAGATATGCTTAGCTCAGCTGACTACTACTAAAGAGGAGGCACATAGCTCAAAGGACATCTTAGGAGTTACATTCAGTGATGAAGACTTGCTTTTAGGAATGACCAAGCATAACCGCCCTCTTTACATTACATTAGATGTTGGTAGATATAGGTTATCAAGAGTTCTGGTTAACCAAGGTGCATCAGACAACATTATGAGTTTAAAAACATTGCCTACTTGAGGATCGATATCTCTAAACTCAAAAAGAAGAGGTTGATGTTGAGAGGATTTAATGAACAAGATGAGAGGGCCTTAGGCTCCATAGTGTTGCTATTAGAGATAGATGATTGGAAGACTAAAGCTATGTTTCATATCATAGACTCAGATACATCTTTCAATGGTTTGATTGGAAGATCATAGATACATGAGAATAACACAGTTCCATCCTCTTTACATCAGTGCATGAAGTTCATAAGAGGTGGAATTGAGTATTGCATCAAAGGAGATCTCAAACCCTTCACAGTTCATGAGGACTGGATATATGAAGATGTAGCTTATTTCCTTCCCCAAAACCAACAAGTCCATTCTCTGAATCTAGTCAAGATCCCCAAGAGGGACAAAAAGAAAGAAAAGAAAAAAAAGAATTAGAAAAATAAAAGAAAAAGGGAAAATAAAAAGAAAATAAAAGAGAGCGAGACATGGACTCAGGGGAAGATATAGAGCCTGACATTAATTCCGCCCACAATTCGTTACTCTATTCGAACATATCGGTAGGATGACCTGACCTCTAACAGGCAGAGGTAGAGGATAGCTCAGAGGTAGCCCCTGAGGTGGAAAACCTCCCTATTGGCCACCCAATAGAAGGTATGTCCCAGCCACCAAGAGTACACATGTTATCCATATAGACTTAGAATCTAGTTCAGATGATGAGTCTTATGTGCTTAGCACACTAGCCAACTCTTCTCAGTAGCAGATCCCATTCGAGGTGACGTTCAAGCACGACAGTGATGAAGACCAAGCTCCAAAGCAAAGCATAAATGTATTCAAGTTTACATATGAGATAGTCAGGAGTCAGTTGAAAACCTTAGCTCTAATCCCACTTTATCCTCGAAAAGGTAAGGGTTTGGTAGTTAAGGAAGCCCCTAAGTCATCCATAGTTGAGAAAACTCAGAGAATCTTTTTGGGAGCATTATCCTCAAGTCAGGAAGTTAATGTAAAACTTGAGGATGATTCATATAAAGATTTAATATAATTACCTTTTGATTGGTATTCTCCTTGTGTTCTTAATTTAGAAAAGAAAGGATTAATCCCACATACTTGGTCTAAATACTGGTCAGACTACTTCGAAAGGTTATGGGACAACCAAAGTAGACATCTTTAATCAAGATCAGGACTGGGATTCAGCATAGTGGATCCAGTCGATGATGATAATCATTGCTTAGTCATCATCAATCATTTGGAATCAGATAGATTCTTTTAAAAGCATGCTAACTCATATAAGGAGGTGAGTTTAGAAACTTCAAATGATCTAAATGACCTTGAAGTCAAGAATGCACTGCCAGAGTTCAAAGAAGAGATCAAGTCAACCATTGATGAGCTCAAAGAAATCAACTTAAAAACTGAAGATAATCCAAATCTGACATACATCAGTTCTTTGTTGAATGATGCTGAAAATAATGACTTAGTTAGGCTGTTGACTGAGTTTAAGGATTATTTCTCATGGAGTTACGAAGAGATGCCTAGTTTATCTCCTAACATAGCAGTCCACAAACTAGCAATAGAGCCTAGTGCTAACCCTATCAAGCAAGCTTCTAGATGCATGCGATTAGACATTGAACAGTAGATTATTTTTGAAATCAAGAAATTGATTGATATTGGCTTTATCCGGGAATAAAAATATCCTACCTGGTTGGCCAATGTTGTCCTAGTTAAAAAAAAAGAATGGTCAAATTCACAAATGTGTTAATTTTCGGGATCTAAATAAGACATGTCTAAAAGATGAATTTTCACCACCAATCCCAGAACTGATGGTAGACATTGCCTCATCTCATGCAGTCTTCTCTTTCATTGATAGCTCATTTGGTATAACCAAATAAAGATGGCCTCTGAAGATGAAAGAAACACTGCATTTCTAACTCTAAGCATAATCTTTTGCTATACAGTCATGCCTTTCGACCTTAAAAATACCGGTGCTACATACCAGCGGGCCAAGACTCAGATCTTTAACAAACTCATTCATCATCAAGTTGAATGCTCTGTCAATGATCTTGCAGTCAAAAGTAAATAAAAGGAAGACAATCTCTTTGACTTGAGAGTAATTTTTTAATGGTTAAGGAAATTTAACGTTATGATGAATCCCCTGAAGTGTGCATTCGAAGTAGCTTCAGGGAAATTCTTTGTGTTTGTTATCCTACACCAGGGAATAGAAATTGATCCAGAGAAGATCAAGGCGATATTAAAAATGCCACCCCCTAAGAGTCTTACTCAAGTTAGATCATTTCAAGGGCGGTTAGCATATTTAAGATGCTTCATCTCCAACTTGTCTAAAAAGATGCCAAGTTCAAGTGGGATGATAAGTGTCAACATGCCTTCAAAGACATCAAGCATCAACCCAACCCTATCCCAAGCCATTGATGATATATACTACTGCATTAGATGACTCCCTTGGCACTTTGTTGGCCCAAACCAATAATGAAAGGAAAGAAAATGTACTCTGATATCTTAGTCATCATCTGATCCCTACTAAGGCAAATTATCCACCTATTAAAAAGCATTTCCTAGCTTTAATCTTTGCATCCCAAAAGCTACGGCACTACATGCTTTCTTATAAGGTGAACTTAATCTCTAAGATCAATCCACTGCAATATCTCATGACACGGCCGATGTTATCTAGATAGTTGGCACATTGGTCCATGATTCTATCGTAGTTTCACATCACTTTTGTACCCCTCTATGCAGTAAAAGGATAGGCACTAGCAAATTTCTTAGCAGCACACTCACTTCGTGCTAATTCCTCGCTTAGTGAGGACCTCCTCAATGAACAAATTATAAACTTAGGGGACACTAACATTCATTATTGGGAGATGTATTTTGATGGTGCGTATTCCCTTAAGAAGGGAGAAGACCCACAATCTACTCTTCTAAGTAAGGCAGGGATAGGAATAGTTCTCTTAAGTCTGGACCGCGATATGATGAGATTCTCATATCATCTATCCAATCCATGTACCAACAATAAAGCTAAATATGAGGCTCTGATGGCCAGTCTGGAGTTAGCCATTATAATATACATCCAGAGCATCAACATCTTCGGGGATTCTCAATTAGTTATCAACCAAATTATTGGGTCTTACAAAGTTCTAAAGCCTAAGTACCATCACTACCACAAGTACACCATGGAGTTATTGACCCAAATCCTAGAGATTACTATTTATAAGATTCCTTGATGAGAGAACATAGTTGTAGATGCATTAGCCAAGCTTGCCAAAGAGTTGGCATGTCCGGAAGATGAGTCCATAACAATAAGGGTCCAAAATATACAAGTATTATCCCTTGTTGGCACCAAACTTATCGAGAGACTCTCTCTTGAAGGGGAGGTTATCGTTGCCAAAAATGATGTGCAGTTGCATTAGAGGCAACCATTCATGGATTATCTAAATATAGGCAAATTATCTCAAGAGAAGTCACTAGCACATCAGGTGAAGCAGAGATCCCTTTTCCTATGCTCTCGTAGATGGCACCTTGTACCGGCAGTCATTTAATCATATGTGGTTACATTGTTTGGACAAACATGAATCACATAGGATCGTCACTGAGGTACACTCAGGTTTATGCATAGCACATCAATTCAGTCCTAAGATGAAAGCCAAGATCAAGAGACTAGGATACTACTGGACTTCGATGATCACAGACTTCATGGACGTAGCTAGGAGATGCCACCATTATCAAGTGCACGGTGTGGTCTTACACCAACCACCCAATATTTTACATCCTACATTGGCCTCATGGCCATTTGAGTGTTGGGGTACCGATATAGTGAGTTTGATCGATCCTCCTTCTTCTAAGAGTCACTGTTTCATTCTAGCTGCAACCGATTACTTTTCAAAAAGGGCAGAGGCAATCCCACTTAGATAAGTCACAACTCAGCATGTGCTCCAGTTTTTCAAGAACCATATTGTATATAGGTTCGGGGTGCCTCGATGAATTATATCTGATAATGGTACTACATTCAAGAGAACCAAAATCAACAGCTTTGTCTGGAGACACATCATAGATTAGAGATATTCTACCATTTACTACCCAATGGCAAATGGCTTAGCAGAAGCCTTCAATAAAATTCTCATCCAAAGAAGACACTCAGCGATAATAAGAGATTGTGGCATGAGCAGTTAGTTGAAGCCTTGTGGGCTTACCACACCACATATAGAACTCCAACTCAATCTACCCCATTCTTCTTAGTGTATGGATCTGAAGTAGTCCTACCATTAGAAGTCCAACTCCCATCATTATGGATAGTTATGGGTAGTAAGATCATAAGGGAGCAGAACACAAGTTGCCGTTAGAAGAGCTCGAAGGTTTGGAGGAGAGATGCCTCGAAGCATGCCAGAACATTGAGTTATACAAAGCCAAAATGATTCAAGCTCATAACAAATTGGTCTGTCCTAGAGCTTTTCAAGTAGGAGAGCTTATTTTAGTTTTAAAGAGACTAATTTTTGCCCATCGAAAGATGGGAGGCAAGTTTGAACCCACTTGGGAATCCCCTTTTGCCATAGAGAAGGCCTACCAAGGAGGATCTTATCAGCTTATAAAATGTAAGGGAGAGTGCCCAATGCTTCCAATCAAGGGGCTCTACCTAAAAAAATATTATCCATAAATCTTGTTTCAAATCAATTATCAATAAAATTTCTTTCATCTCTTCGTATTGGAGAGAAACATCTTTGCTTGTGAATCTGCCATGAAGTGTTTAGAGTAGGCGTAAGGAACCCAAGCGGCATCCTATCCTTTAGTAACACAACACCAACACAAACTACTCACAATCACATAAAATAAACACATATCTTTTATCTCGGGCTATTTCGATGAGGGATAAAGCCCCTGTGACACTCACTCATTAGTTGCTCTAGGTCAGGCTGACATGCTACCTTGCTAGTGTGTCACACTAGTGGTTACTTATCTAGAGGATGTAAGTCTACAAGCTTTCTTCCTAACTTGGAGAATCCATCTTGTAGATATGCAAATTCTCCCTTGGCCTAGTAAGTCTGAGATAGGACTAGGCTAATATAAGCCCGTTCTCACTGTGGTCCTTCGCACACCAGTAGGGTCCACACAAACATATAAACAAAATATATATTTTTACTTGTGGATTAGGAGGAAGCTCCCAACGGTACCCTTTCCCAAGCAAGCATCCTATCTTTAGGGCGGTGTCAACAAAACTCCTTATAGGAATCGCCTGACTACTTTTGAGTTGAGATAAGTCCCTGGGTTGGCACTCTCTCAGTAGTCGCCCTTAAGTCGAGTTCAACTTGTTGTGTCACCAACAGGTCACCCCGACGGTCATCCTTTCTTTGGAAGATGTAAGTCTATCATTCATTCTCTCCAGCACGACCGTTGCACACAGACAGCCAACCTTAGTTCAGTTCAATTTATTGTGTTTCCAATCGATCACCCTAGGGGTTGCTTTTCTCTTTAAAAGATGTGTAAGTCTACACGCTTTCTTCCTAGCACAATTATTGCACACCAAAATGCACCCTTTATGTTGGTTAGCTCTACCCCATGGCCAGTAGACTATCCCTTTGGATTTGTAAATCTAAGATAGGCCTAGGATGATATTAGCCCCTTCATAGTGGATCCATCGCGCACCGATAGGGTCCATTTAAAATGAAACTAATTTTGACTATTTTTGAGTTGATATGAGTCCACAGTGGCATTTTCTCAATAGTTGCCTTATGTAGGGTTTGATTTATTGCATTTCTAACATATTACCTTAGTGGTTGCTTCCGCTTTAGAATATGTAAGTCTACACGCTTTCTTCCTAGCACGGCCGTTGCACACCTAAAGGCACCCCTTAGGTTGGTTAGCTCTACCCCACGGTCGGTAGACTATTGATTTGTAAATCTAAGATAGGCCTAGGCTGGTATTAGCCCCTTCTTAGTAGATCCATCACACACCAACAAGGTCCATTTAAAATGAAATTAATTTTGACTATTTTTGAGTCGATATGAGTCCATAACAGCATTTGCTCAATAATCGCCCTAGGTCGGGCTCAATTTGTTGTGCTACCAACATATCACCCTAGTAGTTCCTTGTTTAGGAGGATGTAAGTCTATAAGCTTTCTTCCTGACTTGACCATTGCACACTGAAAGGTAGCCCTTAGGTTGGATAGTTCTACCTGATGGCTGGTAGACTATCCCTTTGGATTTGTAAATCTAAGATAGGACTAGGCCGATATAGCCCCTTCTTAGTGGATCCATCACACACCGACATGGTCCATTATATTAAATCAACCATCCTTCATCGATGGAGTTTAAATTAACTCCATCCACTCTTTTCCCTAACAAATACTTCCCCAAAGAAATCCATATATTAAATCCACCTTATCCCTAGCGGATCCGAGCTCTTATCTCTAGTGAATATGCCCTCAAGAATCAAATCAAATTTCTCCCTAATGAGGCGTGAATCATATCCTCTCCCTAGTGGAGCCTCAAAAAATCAAACCAAATCAAATTCCTATCCCTAGCGGATAATATGAACCTGCTTCCCTAGTGGAAGGTTCACATACTTGATCCCTCAGTGGATCCGTTATTCCTCTCTTATGCTCTTGGCATAAGTTGAGTTGCATTGCACTAAGATCTTGAATTCATCTACATCTTGGATTTAAGGGTATATCGTCTATGTTAGCGCTTGCGATCCTTCGAATGTTGTTGATCGTCTCGGTCAACGTCAATACGTACGGTGTACCTTGTCATTTTTACCATACCTATTAGAGGTCCTTTTGTTGACCTCACTTTTGGAGTGAGTTCTAGATTCCCTCATCAAAGATCTAGGACTCTTGTAAACACTAAGAGCTCCTTAGTCTTAAGACACTTCTAGTGATTAGGTAAACACTTAACCTAAGCCTAGAGATTTAGAAGGGTTAGCCATAGGAATAAGTTATGCCTTAGGGACTTACGAAAACTTGCTTACCCTATAGCCTAAACTCAATCCATGCTTTCTTCCCAAAACCAAACATCAAATCCAACTCAAATTCCAAATCTAAATCCAAATTCCAAACCAAATCATTGAAACCCATAATCAAATCCAAGATCAAAATTCTTCCTAAGCCATTTGATTTCATCCTATGGACTTAGCCTTAACCAAATTCAAATTAATCATGATTCAATTGATTTTCTCGAAGATCAATTCAATCCCTCAATCATTTACCAAATACAAATCCCAATTTCAAATGATTCAATCTTCAAATCAAATCCAAGTCCAAAATTCCTTCTTAAGCCTTATGACCCACTCTCATAAACTTAGCCAAATCTCCACCTAAATTATCCCAAACTTGATTGATTTCTTTATAAATCAATTATTACTTTATTTATATTCACAAATATAAATGAAATCCATACCCAAATGACCTAAACCAAATCAAACCAAGCCAAATCCCCTCTTAAGCCGTATGGACCTATCTCTATATGCTTAATCAAACCTCATACAAAGCAACCTAAATTCAATTGGTTTCTTTATAAACCAATTACTCCTTCATTTATATTCATAAATATAAATGAAACCCACCTTCCAATGACCAAAAATAAATCAAACTAAATAAGTTCTCTACTTAAGCCCTTTTGACCTGCATCCTTAAGCTTGGTCAAATTTGCTTCCAAATCACTCCAAAATCAAGTGGTTTTCTCATGAATCATTTATATTCCTAGATATAAATTAACTATAAATTTAAATAATCAAAACCAAATCCAAAATTAAACCAAAATCTAATTCAAGCCTTTTAAGCCAATTTCTTGGGCTTGTCCAAATCCTATCCAAATCAAGCCAAAATTAATAGATTCTCCCTTGAATCAATCATCCCTTCAATCATTGATCCAAATATAAACATAAACTACAATTATCAAACCAAACTCAAGTCAACCCAAGTCAACCCCAAGTTAGCCTTTCTGACTTGAAAACTTCAAATGAGCCAAAATCTATTAGACTTTAAATTGATTATAGTTGGATTTATATTTCAATCCTAGGCTCATATATGAGTTCAACTAAACTTGAATCAAGCCAAAACCAAACCAATTGATCCATTTAGGTCCACTTGACCCAAAATGAGCTAAAGAACCCTTTTGAACTAAGTTCTAATCCAACCCAAATTGGATTGAACCAAGCCCATCCATATCTCATATCATGATCAATAATCACCCTAGGATGATCAACCACCTTGAATTGGGTCAAACCAAGTCAACTTGGTCCTTTGACCAAGTCAACCTTTAGCCCAAATGAAACTTAAACTAGCCAAAATATATCATACACCAAATTGATTGAAACCATTGATTCAAACTAACTCATGATCAATGTTTGAACATGACTTGACCCCCAATTGAGCCAAACTAAGTCTAATTGGCCATTCACCTAAGTTGACTCAAATTGGCCTAAAAAGTTAAAATGGGTCAAATCATGATTTAACCCAAATTGATTGTAACCAATAGCTCAAGTTCATTCTAAATTGATTATTGAACTTGACTAAAGCTACAATTGAGCCCAATTTGACCAATTGGTCAACTTGACCCAACCTACCCCAAATTGACCTAAAGGGTTAAGATGGCCAAAATTCAAATTAAATCCAAATTGATTTAAACCAAAGCCCACAATCATTTTTAATTGACCTATTGAACGTGAATCAATACCTAACACAACCCAATTTGGTAAAATTGGTAAAATTGGTCAACTTAGCCCATTTGACCTATTTGAACCCAAGTTAGCCAAAATCAAACCTAGGCCAAATTAATTGAAACTAGTTGAACTAAAACTCTTCAAATCATCATTGGGATCTAACCCAAGCCTTGGTTTGACCCAATTTGACCAACAGGTCAACCCAACCCAACATGAGCCCATATGAATCCATTTGACCAAATAAAGCCAAAAACCATAAAACCAACCCATGGGACTTTGGTGGTTGACCAAACCCGACCAAAATTTACTTTAGATTAGCCTAAAGTCATCTCAAAATAAAGTGGACCTCACCCAAGCCATAATCGATTGGTTAAGCCCTATTTACATAAGATTCCACCAATAAATAGCAAAGTCCACTCTCCTATCACCTTAGTAGCCATCCAACTTTCAGATGAGGGTGCACCTAACCCACCTAGGCCACCTAACCCAAGCTAGGTCAGCCATGGACCAAGGGGAGGTGAGTTTACTCACCTCCCATACAGGCCGAGCACCACATGGATGCAAGCTAAGAGATCTCCCCACACAATACCTTGAGCCACCTTTCGTGGCTTCCTCCAACCCAATCGAGCCACATGGGCTCGATTGAGACACCTCCAACACTTTGATGGTGACTCACCATCCAAAAAATGGGAGGCCATCCTGTCCTTCCAACTCAACAAAATTAGAGGGTATACTCCCCCAATTCGAATGAGAACTTCACTAATTCACTTCGTGCAAGCTTTAAGAGACATTTCCAAGCTTCCCTATGAGTTCTAGAGTGATTCCAAGCATCACACTCTTGGCATTCTCTCTTCCTATGAGAAATCAAAATAGGGGAGGCTAGCTTCAATCCTAACTTCACCAATACCTCACTTCAATCAAATTCTTCGTTCCTACACCATCACTACACCTCATCAATTCCACCCAAATCATATCCCGAGCTCCAAATTAACTCTAAGCTTGAGTTTTATCAATGCCAAATTCCAAGGAGAATGATCTTGCTCTCCAAGGCACTCATACCAAATCAAGGCTTGTGCTGATCAACAGGGCTTCATCTCAACTAGACGAAGCTTCCTCAAGCGTGCAAACCACAGGTCTTAGCTCCAGTGATGTATTTCCATGAAAACTAATCTCTTGCTTAAGTGTGGTTGTTCCTTTTAAAAGAAAATTTTCATTGCATGTAATCTTGACCATTGGATGTGCTCGCCTCCTTCCCTTGATGGTGTGGGTTGATTTTGAAGTTCATCCGAGCTCGGATGAGCTCGGATCGAACGATCCATGGAGGATATACATTATCTTTCATCATTCGCGGCAAGGAAGATCATAAGCCATTCGTTTCGCATGATTGGAAAGGATAGCCGTGATCAAACCATATTAGATGAAACAAGATTTCTCCTTTTACGCCTTAGGTTTGATCCGTGTCGTCTGATCTGAGATCAGACAGCGGGATCAATGCCTCGTCCGCCGCCAGCTGACTCAGTGTGCAGATATGATAACTTAAATAATCAATCCTGTGTCACCCCATGGAAAGTGCGCCGCATCAGCGCGCCATGTGGTGCCAACAAGATTTGGTTTAATTAAGGTTAATTAATGTATTTTTAGGCTAAATCTTCCATAATTTATAACTAATTATAGAAAAATCTAAAAAAATACAAATAATGGCTCATTTTAAAAGTATTTCAAAGAAGAATGTAATGAAAATATTTTCAATGGATTTTGAATAGTAAATAGGGCTTAATTAGGGTTTCATTAAAAACTTAATTAGCTTAATTACTCTCTAATCTCTCAAGTGATTGATCCCAGATTTTTTTAAAATGTTTGAGAGGATGACTTCTACCTCCTTTAATTTATTTGGGATTTATTAATTGTTAAATTAGGAGGATTGATTGATTAAGCCCTAATTACTCTCTTAACTTCATTAAGGGGTGATTAAGCATATGAATAGTGGTTAATTAATTATTTGGACTCCTTAATCACTGTTAGATAGTAAGGAGACTTAGGGAAGTGGATTGGAGCCTCCCTCCCAATCCTTTCCCTAATTTTCCCCTCTTTTCAACAAAAGTCCTAATTATTAATTAATTAACTAATTAGAAACTTAATTAGCTAAATTGGATTTTAAATCATATTAAATCATGCTTAATATAGTGGATGACTTATGGAATTAGGTTGGGACCTCTTTCCTTACCTTTTCCCTTAAGCCCATCTCATTTCAAGATAATTATTAACTTTGGTTAGTCCTTTTTTTAGGAGAGGTGAATTAATAGATTATTGGTTTAATTGATTTTAAAATATATAATTAAATTTGATTTTTCTCTTAATCCATCTTAGGTAGAGCTTTAGGTGTTCAAGAACCTAAAGAAGCTTAATAAAATTATGATTAGCTCACATGTGTGAGAAAATCATGAAAGTAATTAAAATGGTTCCTTAAGCTTAATTATTAAATGATTATGAGCTACTCCTTTCATTTCATAGGAGCATTGATATTTTCTTTTCAATTCGATTGCATACTACATTAGCTCATAATCATTTAATCAATTATCTTAAGGAAACATAGGTAAGGGTTTATTAATTGATCTAATCCATGCTTAACTTAATCAATCCACAAAAATCATTTAATTGCTTCTTATTAAATCAAATTAATTCCCACATATGGGTGATGGGATTAGGATTAGAACCTCTTTCTCACATCTCTCTTAAATCAAATTAAACATAAAATCAAAAGTGACTTTAAGAAATTTTGGTTTATTTTAAATAAGCTTATTTAATGTGATTGTCCTTAGAAATTAGTTGGATTGAATGAAATTACATGCTTGTGTTTCTTTATTCCTTTTTAATCATATTAAGATGTTATGTGCCACTTGTAGTCATGCATTCATTTCTTTTAAAAATCAATTAAAATAAATGGTTTCCTTTATGTCAAATTTGCATGTGTTGATTTAATTAAAAATATGTGTGGCTATTATAACTATTAAATAGAAAATTATTTATAAAAAGGTATATAAATAAACTATAACATGTGACGTGATGATAATTATAAATAGTTATGAGCTTGCATGAGCTTACACTTTAGAACATGTGATATGAAGTTCTCTTTTCTTTAATCTTCATGAATTTACATAAGGATATGAATATTAACAAGTGTATAGTTCATTTGAAAAAGACACAACACTTGCTTGGGTTTATTCTTATGTATATCTATGTTAGAATTTAGATAGAATTTTAGCTCACATGTATAAATAAATCAAAATACATGTATGATTTCCATTCTTTTAGTTATTTGTACACTCATGAGTATTTAAGGATGGTGGGTATATATAGTCTGGACACCTGGGGACGCACAGCTTTAGTATCCCCAAGGAGGTTTTTACCTCATTCACCTAGTCAAACAATGGCAAAGTACTTGCTTATAACTATTATACACTTGTGTGTGCATTTGGCTAATGAATGAAAATCTCACCTTATTCCATATGCATAATTCAAAATAAAAAAATATAATTTTTGTATGATTTTCTATTCTTATAGTTATTTATACATCCATATGTATTTAAGAATAGCGGGTATATCTAGTGTGGACGCCCAAGGACACACGGCTTTAAGTAGTCCCAAGGAGGTTTCTACCTCATTCTCCTAGTCAAACAATAATGAAGTACTTGCTTAGAACTTTCATACATTTGAATGTGTATATAGCTAATGAATGAGAATCCACTTTTTCTATAAAACCCATTTATGCATCCTACATTTAAGTGTGCAAAAAATATATTACATGTATAGGTATGTTTATGACTTAATAATATGCATGTTACATATTACGGGAAAAAATCAATAAACATGTGTTATGTGATAATAATTAATTTCAATTAATCTTATGATGCTTTTATTATTGAATAATTCTATTTAAAGTGAACCTAAACCTAGGACTAATTAAAATGTTTAATTAGCCATTCACTAAAGAGAAATTATTTAATTAAGGGGTGTATGCTTCGTAGATTGGATGTAGGGTGTCTGCTTCGTAGACTGGATGTTAGGCCTCGATTAGCCTGATTATATTTTTTGCAGGAGATTATGCTTAAGGGGTGCTTAAAAATAAATATAAATGCTCTCTTTTGTAGGTTTCTTAACCCCTAAGTACAATCTAATTTGGGACATGTGAACTTGGTGACCCATGTGTAGGGCTCTAAATCCAAATTATTCATATAATTGCTTAGGTTATATGGTGTGTTTAGCTAACACTTATTTTGTTGGTGTAGTTAGATTTACTTTTCCTAATTTTAATGTAATTTTGCGTTAGGAATTAGGGTTCATGTTATGGGGGGTACTTGGATGAGCGGAGGCTAGAAGGCTTTATCTTGGGAGGCCCCCGTGATGCCGTTGGAGCAAGCAAACCCAAATGAAGAAATGGAGGAGATATGAAGAAAGAAGATAGGAAGACCCCTCATAGCATTTATTCATTTCTAAAAATTATAATTATTCTTTCATATGCCAAGTTGTATAAGGGTAGAGCTCAGCTACCCATTTCTCTTTTTGGGTTGTACGGTGGTACTCGACCGCACCAGCCTGTTATTCTTTTATATTGGGTTTATAAATTATTTGATATTTTATTTATAATTGTGTAATAGAAATAAGATGCCTCTTTTTAGTTTTTATTTATATGGTGATTTAATGTGTGATATGGATCTGATTAGACTCTTAGAAAAAATAAATTCTACTCTTAGAAAAAATAAATTCTACCCTAACTACAACTCATAACAAAATTTTATAAATAACTCATAACTTTACATAAAGCTTAGGCATTAAATCAAGATAACTAAAAGATTTTAGCAACCCCTTAGCTAAATGTTATATTCTTAATATCATGCATATCATTTTGAATTACTCTTATAAAATGAGGGCCTCCATTCTTGCACATATGGGAACTGCTTCACCTGTGAGAGCAACTCTTATTGACGGAGCTACACCCTCTTCTCTCTTGATTTGACTCATAACTTATTTCAACACACATTTAGGCATATAAAATCCTACAGCCTTCATCAAAATGAAGAGTTCAAAATTAACTAGAAATTAAAATATTTTTATTAGAGTAAGTCATTGTTCATACCACTCATGCTCTAGTCTCTTAGGGAGTGGGTTTAAGGACCTTAGTTTTCTTTCTAATAATAACAACCTAACCATCTTGCAAAATATATGACTTGACCACATAATTTTAAAGTGTATGAGGAGTTAGCTAGCTGCCACTCCAGGTAATTATAAGTCCAGCAGTCGAGTGATTTACCCTCTCTTGTGGAGATAAACCATATATCTATCTTGGCTTAGATTTAGGACGTACGTTGGCCCTCGCTAAAGTTCTCTAGATTTAAGATCTAAGTTTGTTATTTCTCCTTGAGCTACAAGCATAATTCCTCACCTCTTAGGCATTTCCACAATCTTGTATTATGGAATTATAAGTTCTAGCCTTCTAATAAATTTCAACTCAAATATATAATTCTCTTCAATTTCAAACATATAAAGCCCAACCATAGGATAGATTGGAATGCTTACTAGGTTTCCTAGTATCATGAGCATTTCTTACTCATATCCCTTTGGCTTCGATAATAAGACTCTCCTTTTAATCTATCCCGATTGATTTTCTAAATATAATCAATTTGTTGATGGCCCTATCTTTGAAATCTTTTGAGGCAATAGTTACTTACTTTAATCAAGAGTATTCCTAAGGAACTCACCTTCATTAAGATGTAATTAACTATGGGGGCTTGCCCCTATAGAGAACTTTAGAACCAAATTTAAATAAACTTTGCTTTATTCATCCATGTAAAGTAGGGGCAAAATATCTGGTATATTTGAAGACCCATCATGCCTTAGGAGTCCTTATTAGGTAATTAGGTTCATTATAGGTTGGTAATTTTTATCTTTCGAGATAGTACATCATTCTTTGATGTCGTACTCGATCACATCAATAAGTACACCCTCAAATCAACATGCTGTCCCCCATACTTATAATTAAAAATAAACACCACACTAACGTAAAAGAATAAAAGGTCGGTGTGGTCGGCTACCGTCGTACAACCCGAAAAGAGAAAATGGGTAGCCGAGCTCTACCCTTATACAACCCGAGATATGAAAGAATAATTATAATTTATCAATGAATAAATACTATGGGGGTCTTCTAATCTTCAAGTCTTCATATCTCCTTCATTTCTTCATTTGATTTGACTTGCTCTACTTCAAAAGGCAACACAGGGCCTCCCAGGATAAAGCCTTTTAGCCACTGCTCATCCTAATCCCCCATAGCACTAATCCTAATTTTTTATGCAAAATTACATTAAAAATAGAAAGAGTAAATCTAACTACACCTATAAAATAAGTGTTAACTAAATACACTATATAACCCAAGCAGTTATATGAATAATTTGGACTTAACACCCTGCACATGGGTAACCAAGCCCACCTATCCTAATTTGGATTAAACTTGGGGGTTTAAGCAACCTATAAAGAGAGCATTTAGATTTATTTTAATTACCCATTAAGCATAATCCTCTGCATAAAATATGATTAGGCTAATCATAGCCTAACATCCAATCTACACACTCTAACATCCAGTCTAAAATAATACATCACAAAATAGAACATACATCATACCATGCACCATCCTAACATAAAGTTAGAAGTTGTGACTTAGTCTATTGTGTATGCATTGAGGCTTGTGTGGTATGTCCTAACTAGGCATTAAGATTATAATTTTCTAAATGTGAAAGGAATTCAATTTAAAGGGTGGTTTCACTTCAAGTCCTTTAATTGATTTGCAAGTTTTAATTTGTGTTTTTTTTTCATGTGACTTACACTTAGCAACTAAGTGTTACAAAGAGAGGAAAGAGAAATGCTCTCTTTCATCCCTACCCTAAGCCACTTTTTAAAGCATGTTAATTAATAAGTTATCTTTAGTGAATGGCTTATTATGCATTTTAAATTAATCCTAAGTTTAGGTTCACTTTAAGTAACCTCATTCAATAAGAGAGGCATCTTAAGATTGATTGGAATGAATTACTATCACATGATACATATGTAGTCATTTCCTTCCATCATATGTACATGTATATGATTAAATTCTAAGTATGCCTACACATACAATGTGTCTTAGCACACTTAAATGACGGATGTAAGCATATGCATTTGGAATTTGGATGTTTCATTTGATAGAATTATTTTATCATATTGATTTAAAACTCTATCTAAATTCTTATATAAAAATACATAAAAATGAAATTAAATAGGTACGTGCCAGTGTTAACCAGGGAAGTGAGGTAATAAAATAACCTCATTGGGGATAGCTTAAGCCTCGTGTTCCAGGGATGCCCAAAATATATACCCATTATATTCAAACATATGTAAGTTTATACACATGAACATAAAAAATAAGACTTTAAACCATGTGATCAATCAACTCAATCACTTGAACAAATATGAATGCATGTCTTTCTTAATAGAATAGGGGATTTCCATTCATTAGCTAAATGCACATATAAGTGCATAAAAGTTTTAAGCGAATTCACCATTGCTAAACCAGGGGAGTGGGTAAAGACCTCTTTGGGGCTACTTAAAGTCTTGCGTCTCCAGAATGTCCAGACTAGATATACCCACTACTCTTAAATACACATGAATGTACAAATAACTACAATGATGGAAAAATAATGCAAAAGTTGTATTTGATTTAATTGAATGAAGATTTTTATTCATTAGCTAAATGCACATATAAGTGTATAAAAGTTTTAAGTAGATACTTCGTCATTGTTAAACCAGGTGAGTGGGAAAAGACCTCCTTGGGGCTACTTAAAGCCTTGCGTCCCTGGAATGTCCAGAGTAGATATACCCCCTACTCTTAAATACACATGAATGTACAAATAACTACAAGAATGGAAAAATGATGCAAATGTTGCATTTAATTTAATTGAATTAATTATACATGTGAGCTAAAGTTCTATCTAAATTCTAACATAGAGATACATAGGAATGAATCCAAACAAAGGTTGTGTCCTTTTCAAAAGAATTATACACTTGTTAACATTCAAACTTTATGTAAATCCATAAAGATTAAAGAAAGAGAACTCCATATCCCATGTTCTAAGTTATAGGCACATGCAAGCTTATGAATATTTATAATTGTCATCACTCAATATATTATAATTTATTTATATTCTTTTGAAAATAATTTTTTAATTTAATATTGATAATAGCCAAACATATTTTTATTCGAATCAACACATGCAAGCTTAACATAAAAGAAATCATTTCATTTAATTGATTTTTGAAAAAGATGTATGCATGACTATAAGTGAGATACAACATATAATATGATTGGAAAGAAATAAATGAGCATAAGCACATGATTTCATTCGATCCAATCAATTCCTAAGGACAATCATACTAAATAAACTCATTTAAAATAAACTAAAGCTTCTTAATGTCATTTTTAATTTCATGTTTGATTTTATTTAAGAAATATGAGAAGAGATTTGCTAATCCTAATCTCATTCCCCATGTGTGAGTTAATTTTATTTAATGAAAAGTAATTAGATTGATTTTATAAATTAATTATGTTAAAGTATGAATTAAATCAATTATTTAAACCCTTCCCTATGTTATCTTAAGATAATTAATCAAATTATTATGAGCTAATGTAATATGCAAATGAATTAAAAAGTAAATACCAATAATCTTATGAAATGAAAGGGGCCTAATGCAATTAGCTCATAATCATTAATTAATTAAGCTTAAGGAACTTAATTACTTTTATGATTTTCTCACACAAGTGGGCTAACCATAATTTCATTAAACCTCTTTAGGATATTGAACACCTAAAGGCCTACCCCTGAATTAATTAAGTAAAATCAAATCCATTTTAAGCATAAATTAAGCTAATTAATTGGTTAATTAAATTCTAATTAATCTCTCTTAAAAAGTAAAGGAAATTTAGGGAGAAGATTAGGAAAATTTTCCCAATCATATTCCCTAAACCTCCCTACTGTTAATCAATGCCAAATGAGTCCAATTAATTAGTAATTTACCGTTCCCATGCTTAATTAATTATTAATTAAGTTAAGAAGGTAATTAGGGCTTAATCAATCGATTTCTCCAATTAATCAGCCAATAAATTCCAAGAAAAATGGGAGAGGCAGAGGTCATCCCTCTAAGCAACCTCAAAAAATTTGAAATCAATTGGATGAATAATTAAGGATTAATTAGGTCAATTAAGTTTTCAATCAAACTCTAATTAAGCCAAAATTACTCTTCAAAATTAATTAAAGTTAATTTTAATGGATTCCCCTCTAAATATCTTTAAAATGAGCCCTCGTTTATGTTTTTAGATTTTTTAAAAATCACTTATGAATTATAGAAATTTTAGCCATAAAAATAAATTAATTAACCTAATTAAGCCTTAATCCCATCAGCGCAACATGGCGTGCTGACGTGATGCACTTTCCACATGGTATCACGGGATTGATTATTTAAGTTATCACATCTATAATTGACTTGAAAGACGGTGAGATGCACTTTCCCGTAGGCCATTCGATCAAAGATCGGATGGGCACGATCGAACCCACAGCTAAGGAGGGATCAAACAAAGGATCTATCATGATTTTATCAGAGCTATTTGTTGCAATCACATGGAACGGATGGCCCGTGATCTCTCTTCCTATGAGTGACGAATGACAGAGTTCATCTACCATGGATCTCTCCAAACGAGCTCGAATTGACTCCAAAAGTAACCCACACCTTCACGCAAGGGATCCACATAGATCCAAAGGCTAGGATGGGCTCACATGTGAATTTTTTTGAAAAAGCTCCACAAAATTTTTTTTATTTCTGTGATTTCAATGGATTTACCTCACTGGAGCTAAGGTTGATGGTTCATATGCTTGAGGAAGCTTCATCTAGTTGAGATGAAGCCCTGTTGAATAGTAATTGGATTGGTTCCAAGTGGATCATCCGATTGGCCGAGAATAATTCTTTGAATCTTCGGCTTTGATTGAAGTCCATTATTTAATCAATTTGAAGCTTGGGAAATGGCTTGAGTAGCTTTGACGAGGTATGTGGAAGGTGTGTGTAAGAGGAATTGAAGTTTGGTTGAGAGAAGAAGGAGTTTGGATCGGGATTGAGCTCCCCTATTTTGGCTGTGCACGGGAAGAGAAAATTCAAAGTGGGGAGGCCTTGGGGAAGCTCTGAGGAGTGCTAAGGCATTTCATTTCACTCTTGGGAGCTCAAATGAATCGAATGCATGTGAAATCCAGTTTGAATTGAGGAGGTATATCCCTCAATTTTTTGAGGTGGACGGACAGGATTGTCTACCATTTTTCGGTCGGCCAGTGGCCGCCAGGGCACCAGAGTGGTTGCCATTATGTCCACGTGGCTTGATTGGTTGGAGGAGTGCTTTGGAGGTGGCTCAAGGCTTGATATGGGTTGATCTCCTTGCTTGGATCCAAAAGGTGCTCGATTTGTAAGAGAGGTGAGTTAACTCACCTCCCTTTGGTCCATGGCAAGTCCTAGCCCTCTTAGAGTGGGCTAAAATGTTAGGTCAGACCCCAAATCGGGTGAGTGAGGGCTGCCAAGTGATGGGAGAGTAGACTTCGCCATATATGGGTGGAATCCTATGTAAAGACGGCTTGACCAATGGACAATGGCTTGTATTGGATTCACTTGGCTTTTGGGTTGAATTTAGGCTAACCCAAGTTCAGGTTTGATCAGCCTCCAATGGGTTATGGATTGGTTTCATGGGTTTTGGCTCAATTTGGTCATATGGGTTCAATTTGGGTCATGTTGGGTTAGGTTGGCCAATAGGTCAAATTAGGTCGAACTAAGGCTTGGGTTTGGTTCAAATGATGATTTGAAGTATTTTGGTTCAAGTAGTTTTAATCAATTTGGCCTAAGTTTGATTTTGGCTCATTTGGATTCATATAGGTCAATGAGCTAAGTTGACCAATTTGACCAAATTGGCCAAATTGGCTTGAGTTCGGTGTTGGCTCAAGTTCAATTAATTAATTAAAAATGATTGTAGGTTTTGGTGTAAATCAATTTGGATTAAATCTAGATTTTAGCCAATTTGACCTTTTAGGTCAATTTGGGCTAGGTTGGATTCAATATACCAAATTGAAGCGTTTGTCAAGTTCAATAATGAATTTGGAATGAACTTGTGCTATTATTTGTTATCAATTTGGGTTATATCATGATTTGACCCATTTTGGCCTTTTAGGTCAATTTGAGTAAACTTGGGAGAGATGATCAATTAGGTTTGGTTTAGCTCAATTGATGGTCAAGTCATGTTCAAATAATGATTATGGGTTGATTTGAATCAATGGTTTCAATCAATTTAGTGTAATATGAGTTTTGGCTATTTTGGGTTTCATATGGGCTAAGGGTTGACTTGGTCAAATGACCAAGTTAACTTGGTTAGACCCAATTCAAGGTAATTGATCATCCTAAGGTGACCGTTGATCATGATATGAGGCTTGGATGGGCTTGGTTCACTCCAAATTAGGTTGGATTAGAACTTGGCTCAAAAAGGTCCTTTAGGCCACTTTGGGTCGAGTGAACCTAAATGGGTCAATTGGCTTGGTTTTGGCTTTATTCAAGTTTAGTTGAACCTATATATAAGCCTATGATTGAAATATAAATTCAACTGCAATTAATTTGGAGTCGAATGGACTTTGGCCCATTTAAAGTTTTCAAGTTAAAAATGCTAACTTATGCCTGACTTGGGTTGACTTGAGTTTGGTTTGATGATTATAGGTTTTATTTATATTTGGATAGATGATTGATGGAATCATTTATTCAAGAGAAAAACCTTTGGTTTTGGCTTGATTTAAGTGAGTTTTGGTCATGTTCAAAAAATTGGCTTAAAGGACTTGAATTGGGTTTGATTTTGGCTATTTGAATTTATATTTCATTTATATTTGGGAATCTAAATAAAGATATAAATGATTCATGAGAAAATCACTTGAGTTTGGTGCGATTTGGAAGCAAATTTGACTAAGCTTATAGAGGTAGGTCAAAAGGGATTAAGTAAGAAATTGATTGAGTTTGATTTAATTTTGATCATTAGAATGTGTGTTTCATTTATATTTTTGAATATAAATGAATATATAAGTGATTTATAAAGAAACCAATTAATTTTGGGTTGATTTGAATGGGATTTAGCCAAGCTTAAGGAGGTAGGTCCATATGGCTTAAGAAGGGTCTTGGTTGGATTTGGATTTAGTATGGTTTAGTTTTGGTCATTTGGGTTTATATTTCATTTATATGTGTGAATATAAATAAAGATATAAATGATTCATAAAGGGTCAATCAAATTTGGGTTGAATTGGGTGGAGATTTGGCTAAGTCTATCAAATTCAATCATAAGGTTTATGAATAATTTTGGACTTGAATTTGATCATGGGATTAAATAATTTGAAGTTGGATTTGAATTGGAATTTGATATATTGATTGAAGGATTGAATTGATATTTGAGAAAATCGAATGAATTGGGATTGATTTGAATTTGGCTAAGGCTAAGTCCATAAGATGAAATTAAAGGGCTTAGGAAGGGTTTTAAATTTGAGTTTGATCATAAATTTCAATCAAATGTTTTAGAATTTAGATTTGGATTTGGAATTTGAATTGGGATTTGAGGTTTGATTTGAGATTTGAATTTATATTAGATTTGAGAAGTTGTACATTGATTAGGTTTAAGCAATAAGGTGGACGATTCCCTTAAGTCTTAAGGCATGGCCTAATCCTATGATTAACCCTTTTAAGTCTCTAGGCTTAGGTTAAGTGTCCACCTAATCACTAAAAGTATCTTAGGACTAAGGAACTCTTAGTGTCTATAAGAGTCCTAGATCTAAGATGAGGGGATTGAGGACTCACTATAAAAGTGAGGTCAATAATGTGCCTAGCCAAATCTTAACCCAAATCACTTCCAATTCAATTGATTTTTCTCGTGAATCAATCATATATTTAATCATCTTCACAAATATAAACAAAATATACATTTAAATCATCATTACTAAATCAAAATTGAAATCTAAATGCTTTAAGCCAACTTCATGGATGTGGTGAAAAATAATATATATTATTGCCTTCATCTATCCCTTTGGAAAGGATATATGAAAACAAAAATATATATATTACACCTTGTTGGGACACTACGTAGATCTGTAGATCTTCTTATTAGGGTTATGAGGTACGACATTGAGGAAAATTGTACTATCTTGAAAGATAGAAGTCACCACCCTACAATAGACATAATCACCTGAATAAGGACTCCTAAGGACTATGGGTCTTCGTATGTACTAGAGATTCTTCTCCTACTTTAAACATAAGAAAGTAAAGCAGGGTTTATTTTAAATCGGGTTCATTAAGTTTCTCACGGAGGCAAGCTCCAATAGTTAATTACATCCTAAGGAACAAGATTCCTTAGAAAAACTCTAGATTAAGGTAAATGATCGTTGTCTCCAAAGATGTCAAAGATAGGACTATCAATCAATTGGTTTATTTCTAGAAGATCAAGTGGGATTGATCAAGAGGAGGGAGTTATTATCGAAGCCAAAGGAAGATAAGTAGATGATTCTTATATTATTAGAAAGCCTAGTAAGCATCCCAAACTATCCTATGGCTAGGCTTTATATTTTTGCAATTAAAGTGATTTATTCATTTGAGTTGAATTTTTATTAGAAATTTAGGGCTTACAATTCCATGACACAAGATCGTGAAAAAAATCCTAAGAGATGAGGATTTATGTTCGTAGCCTACAAAGGGAAGTAGCAACTTCTGAACCTAAATCTATGGAGCTTTGGTGAGGACCAAAAGCATGACCTAAATCTAAGGCAAAATGGGTATTTAATTTACCTCCACAAGAGAGGATAAACTATCCGACTGTTGAACTTACAACCACCTGGGAGTAGCCGCTAACTAACTCCTCCTATTATTTTAAAACATGTAGGCAAGTGAAATGCTTTTGCAAGATAGCTAAGTTATTGTTTATTTAGAAAGAGACTAAGTCCTTAATGACACTCCCTAAGAGACTAGATCATGTAGGGCATGATTTAATGATTTAAACCTAATGCAAATTTTATTACATTTTATTTTAATTTTGGACAATCAATTTGACACAAGCATTAGGATTCATATGCCTAATGCATGAGAAATAAGATTATGGGCCAAAATCAGCAAGATAAGGAGGTGTGTTTCCACCATGGCTCTCAAAGGTCAAGCCAGGTTCTCTAGCAAAGGTGGAAGCCCTCCAATCAAGAGTGAAATAATATACTTTTTTTATGCATGATGTGAGAAAGAAAATACAACATCCAACTACAGGGTTGTTAATTATTTTATCTTATTTTATAACCCAGACTTTAGGGGAGGTTGTGAGTTATTTTATTTTTAGTTTGAATTGATTAGTTGGATAGAAAATTTATTTTTCCTAAGAGTCTAATTGCCATCCAGGCCATACATCAAAGCAAGAAAGAAACTAAGAAAAGATGTCATCTTAATGCACAAGCTAAACAAACATCAATCAATTTATAAAGCTAGTGGAAAAGAATAAGTGGCCAAGTGTGGTCAGGCTCCACCGCACAAATCTAAAAATAAATTGGGTAGCCGAGCTCTACCTTTATACAACTTGGATTATAAAAGAATTAATTACAAAAAAATGTATTCATATTATGGGGGTCTTCATTCTTTATTCTTCTTTTCTTCATTTGGTTCTTTCTTCCTTTTGACTTGGTTGGAATGTGGCTTGCTCCAAAGGCTTCATATGGTATATAAGATATAGTCTTATGACCAATGTTAATCCTAATCCCCCATAACAATCATTCCAAATTCTAATTCACAAAATTACATGGAAAAAGGAAAGGAAATCTAACTAAAATCTGTAAAATAGATCTTAGCTAAACAAATCATACATCCTAAACATGTATTGGACTTAGCACTCCACACATGGGTAACCAAGTCCACCTAGCCTATTTTGGATTATGCTTAGGGGTATAAGCACCTACACAGCCAAAGCATTTTTTATATTTTTATTACAGCGCCCCCTAAGCACCATCCCCTGCAAAAGATAATAGTTAGATTAAGATCGCCCTACCATTCAGTCTACATACATGCACCCTAACATTCAGACTAAAATATTACATCATAAAATAAAAGTGAACATCAAATTATGCACCGCCTTAACCTAAAGCTAGAAGTGGTGACTTAGCCTAATGTGTATGGTATTTAAGATTTGTGTGGTATGCTTAGTTAGGCTTTAAGGTAGAAGTTTTCTCTAAGTATGAAAATGTTCAACTTAGAGGGTAATTTCATTTAAGTGATTTAGTTAATTTGATTGATTTTATTTTGTAATTTTATTAGGTTTGAATGAACCTACAATTAATTACTAAGTGTTGTAAAGAGAGGAAAAGAGAAGAGAACTTCTCTTTCCTCCCTACCTTAAGTAATTTCTAAGGTAGATTCATATTTAAATTTTTAATGAATATTTTATTATGTGTTTTGATTAATCCTAAGTTTATATTTTTCCCTGAACAAACCTATTCAAAAAGAAAGACATTTTAAGATTAAGTAAAGTGAAATAATATCACAAAACACACAACACTTCATTTCTTTCCCAACATGTATAGCATGCATATGGATGAATCCTAAGCATATCTATATATGCAAATGGAAGTGTTTAGCACACCTTAATGATGAATGCTAAGAGTGTTTGTTTAAGAAATTTGAATGTATTTGTGATGCATGATTTTGTTAAGTAGACAAGAGGGATTATTTTATCCATTTTTCATATGCACATTTACATGTATGAAAGGCATAAGTGAGTACTGTGCCATTGTTTATAGCAGGGGTATGAGGTACAAGGCCTACTTGGGACTACTTAAATCCTCGCAACCCTGAGGTGTCCGGACTAATATACCACTTTTCTTAAATACAAGTACATGTACAAAAAAAAAAATTAATGGAAAAAGAGTCATGCAAAAAGTTTGTGTTTGTTTGTTTGATTTGTTTATGCAATTTACATATGCAACTGTGAATATCCTTCTTAAGTGATAACATAGGAATGAATAGGAATGGATTTAAGTAAGTGTTGTGTTCTTTTCAAATGAACTATACACTTTGCAAAATCCTATTTAAAACTATGCTAAAAGAGAAGAGAAGGATAGTCACATAATGCACACTGTATATTATATTCACATGCAAGCCTATAAATAATTATAAGTAGCATACTTTTCATTTGTAATGTTTGATTTATAAGTTTTGAAAATAATTTTGGATTTAGTAGTCATAATAGCCATTCATATTCTTATTTCTAACCAAAACATGCAATTTGGCATAAATGAAATATTTCATTTTAAATTTTATTTTTAAAAGGCATGAATGCATTATTTTCATATGGCATACACATTTATCACACTAGGAAAGAAATAAAGTGATGAAAGCATGTAAATTCATTCACCCTAATTAATTCCTAAAGACAAGCTTATGAAATAAGATTATTTAAAGTGAATCAAAGTTATTTTAAAGAGATTTTTGTTTTATTTTGAGTTTGATTTGATTTTAGAAAATGTGAAAAGGTTTGCTAATTCTTACCCATTTCTCATATGTGTATATTATTTTAGTTTAATTTTTAGAACTATTAGATTAGTTTTATGTTTTGCTTAGGTTAAGGTGTACATTAAGTCCATTAATTATCCCTTACCTACACCACTTTAACATATTTAACCAAATAATTATGAGCCAAAGTATGACATAAAATAACAAAGAATTTAAATCAGCAATGCATCTAAGAAAGAAAGGGGACCTAATGCATTTGGCTCACAATTAATGATTAATTAAGCTAAAAGATTTAATTTAAGTACTTTCATAACTCTTCCCACACATATGGGTTAGATTTGATTTTCTTAAGCTACTTAGGTTATTGAACACCTAAGCATCTACCCAAGAAGCAAATGATTGAGTTTAGATTGATTTGATTTTAAAATTTTGATAAGTCATTTAATTAAGTGATTAAACTATTTAATTAATTTGCACCTTAATTAGATTTTTATCCAAACGAAATAAACTTAGGGAAAAATATTTGGGAGAGGACTCCTAATCTCATTCCCTAAGTCCATTCACTGTTTTAAGGTAATTAGCAAACTTAATTAATCAATTCATCATTATTAAATAGGTTAATTAATCACTTAATTGATTAAGAGAGTGATTAGGAGTGGATCAAGCAATTACCCTAATTAAACTATTAATAAATTCCAAAAAAATCATTGGAGGCAGAGGTCATCCCATTAATCAACCCTAGAAAGTTTAGAATTAATCAGTGGAATAATTAGAGAGTAATTAACATAATTACATTCCCAATAAAACTCAAATTTCATAAAATATGCTATTAAAAATCCATCAAACTTATTTTTAGATTATTCCCTTTTGAATTATCTTCATAATACATTTTATTTTATATTTATTTTATTTTTTTTACATTTAGTTATGTATTTTTGAGGATTCTGTGATTAAAACTTAATTAAATAGCCTAATTATATAATTAATCCCATCGGCGCCACGTGGACTGCTGACATGGAGCGCATTTTCCATGTGGTACGATGAGATTCCCTATTTAAGTAGTCACATCCTATGTCGCGTCAGCCGGCGGCGCTATGCACTTTCTCCTGACCGTTCGATCAAAGATCGGACAGTCAGGATAAAGCCCGCGATTCTTAAAGGATAAATCTATGGATCCTACACGGATTAATCAGGATTGTCTATCCAAAATATGCGGGATGGACAGTCCATGATCCATCACTGAGCTCGCCCGTGGGAGAGGGTAATCGTCCACTCCTTAGGGCTTGATCTGAGCTCAATTGAACTCAGATTGAGCTCAAATTTAACCCACACCATCATCATTGAAAGGGATGAAGATCTAACGGTCAATTTCACTTAGGGTGAAACTTTCCTTCGAAAAGGACCAAGAAAAATTCAATGCAAGCTCGACTTTTATCCATACCTCATCGAAGGCTATTACCGGCACTCCCAACCGTCGATGTAGCTTTGTCTAGTATAGACAAAGCCCTGTTAACGATTTCAAGCTTTGGGATGAAGTGGATTGCTCAATTGACCAAACTCCTCCTCCTAAGCTTGCGGCATTGGCCTAGACACCTCTTCCGTGGCTTGAGAACTTGGATGAAGGTTTGAGTGAGCTTAATTAGGTCCCCTCAAGGTGCTTGAAGGAGGAATTGAGCTAAATTTGAGTATTGGATGAATTGGAAAATCTGGTTGCCTCCCATGTTTTTAGTTTTGAAGAAACTAAGAATGGAGAAATTGAATTGGTTTGAGGGAGCTTGGAGAGACTTGGGAATGCTTCCTCTGGCTTCATATCACTCAATCGAATGCAAGAGAGTGAAAATCAAATGAAATTAGGGGGAGTATATCTCCCCCTAGGAGGATCGGACGGCCGAGCATGTAGATGCCATTTTGATCAAATTGATCTTATGGGTTGAGTTGGTTAGGCCGTTTTGGACAGCATGTGGTTCGATTTGTCCAGAGGGAGGTAGTGGAGAAGTTCCCATGTGTTAAAGAGAGTGGAGGAGGGATTCCCATGTGCTCATTTTGAGTGGGGTGGTCAATTTTGACCTTGGGTTGGGTTTGGCTGACCCAAACCTATTGGGTCATGTGCACCACACCCACTACTGTCCACGTGGTCCACTAAGAGGGTGCCAAGTGGCCATGAAAAGGATATGACCAAATTCCTAGTGGAATTGGCCACAGGTTACCCCATGACCTAGGGTAAAATGGTTATTTAGCTATGATTTCACTTTGGGCAGATTTAGAATAGTTTGAAATTAGGTTGGTCCAAATTTCAAGGATTTTGGAGTTGATTTGATGTTATTTGGCTCATATTGACCCATTTAGGTTAAAATGGGTCAACTTGGGTCAAATTGACCAATTGCTCAAATTGGGTCAAACCAAGGGCTAGGTCAAGTTCATATGGCTATTTGAAATGTGTTGGCATCATTGGTTTGGTTCAATTTGATTTATATTTAGCTTTGGTTCATTTGATTTCATTTAGGTCAAATGGGTCAAGTTGACCAATTTGACCCATTTGACTTCTTTGGGTTAGGTCATGGGTTGGTTTAGGTTTAGTTAGTCATTTGAAATATTTTGGTAGCTTTTATTTCAATTAATTTTGTTTTAATTTGATTTTAGCTCAACTTGACCTTTTAGGTCAAGTTGGGTTCATGGTCAATTGGGCTAGGTTGGGTCTAGGTGGCCAATTGAGGCTTTGGTCAAGTTCAATAAGTGGTTTAGAATGAATTTGACCCATTGGTTGTAATCAATTTGGCTTAGATCAAGATTTGACACATTTTAACTTTTTAGGTCAACTTGGGTCAACTTGGGTCAAGAATTGGGCCACTAAGGCTTAAATGATGACTTGGTCAAGTTCAAACATTGATCATGAATTGGTTTTGATCAATGGTTTCAATCAATTTGGCTTATGATAGATTTTGGCTACTTTAGAATTCACTTTGGCTAAGTGTTGACTTGGTCAACCCTTAGGTTTGACTTGGTTTGACCTAATTGGAGTGATTGATCATCTCATGATGATTATTGCTTACAATGTGAGGCTTAGGTGGGCTTAGTTCAATCCAATTTTGGTGGGATTAGAATTTGGCTCATAAGGGGTACTTTAGGTCACTTTGGGTCAAGTGAGCCTAAGTGGGTCAATTGGCTTGATCAAGGCTTGATTCAAGTTTGGTTGAACTCACATATGGACTTATAATTGAAATATAAATCCTTTTGGAAGTGATTTGGAGTCAAATGGGTTTTGATTCACTTGATAATTTCAAGTTTAAAGGGTAAACATGAGTTTGACTTGGGTTTGAATTTTGAATTTAGTTTTGGTTTGATGATTGAAGTTTGTCTTTATATTTGGATTCATGATTGAAGGATTGATTAAATTATGAAGAAAAATCCAAGGTTTAGCTTGATTTGAATTTGATTTGGCTAAGTTCAAGAATTTGACTTGAAAGGCTTGGGTTGAATTTTGGTTGAATTTGGATTTAAGTTTTGAATTGATTTTGGATATTTGAATTTATATTTCATTTATATTTGTGAATATAAATGAGAATATAAATGGGTTGTGAGAAAATTTCTTGAATTTGAATTGATTTGAATTTGATTTAGGCTAAGTCCATAAGATGGAATTAAAGTGACTTAGGAAAGATTTTTAGGATTTCGAATTCAATCATTTAAAATTGATTCATGATTTGAAAAATCCATTAGAATTGACTTAAGATTTGAGAATCAATTAAGCTGGAATTGATTTGATTTGGAGTTAGACTTGAAAGGAGGAGGTGAGGATTGGTTCAAGCTATGGGGCAGGCAAGTTTTCCTATAACCCCTAAGGCATGGCATATTCCTATGACTAACTCTTCTAAGTCTCTAGGGTTAGGTTAAATGTTCACCTAATCACTAGAAGTGTCTTAAGACTAAGGAAACTCTTAGTGTCTAAGAGGAGTCATATGTCTAAGATGGAGGGGTTAAGAGCTCATTCTAAAAATGAGGTCAACAATGGACTTAGCCAAATTCCATTCAAATTCAAACCAAATTCAATTGATTTTCTCATAAATCAAGTATACCTTCAATCACCATCCCCAATATAAATAAAATTTACAATCATCAAGCCAAATTAAAATCAACCCAAGTCAAACCCAACTTAGCCCATTATATTTGAAATATTCAAATGAACCAAAACTCATTTGAACCCAAACCAATTGCAATTGAATTTATATATCAAACCTATATAAACTCAACTAAATCAAACTTAACCCAAAATCAAGCCAACTAAACCCAATTGGCTCACTTGACCCAAAGTGATCAATTTGACCTATTTGAACCAAAATCTAATTCAAGCCAAACCAAAGTGAATTAAGCCAATCCAAACTTCATGACATAATTATTGATTATCCTATGTTGATCAATTATCATAAATTTTGTCAAACCAAGTCAAGCTAGACCTTTGACCAAGTAAACCTTCTTTACCCATATGAACCTAAACTAGTCAAATTATAATCCAAGCTAAATTAATTGAAATCAATGATTCATACCTACTCAGAATCAATGGTTGAATATGACTTGACCTTCAATTGAGCCAAACCTAACCCAATTGGCCCTCTTGACCCAAGTTGACACAATTTGACCTAAATGGCCAAAATGGATCAAATCTAAATCTAAATCAAATTGATTGTAACCAATGGCTCAAGATCATTCCAAATTGATTGTTAAACTTGAACAAAGCCTCAATTGAGCCCAATTAACCCACTAGACCCAAATGACTTATTAAACCTAACTCGACCTAAAGGGTCAAACCAACCTAAAACCCAATCAAATCTAAATTGAACTCAACCAAAGCCCACAACATGTTCTAAATGATCAACCAAACCTAAGCCAAGCCATGACCCAAGCTAATTTGGTTAATTGGGTCAAATTGGTCAACTTGGCCCATTTGACCCAAATGAACTCAAATGAACCAAAATCAAATCTAAATTAAATTGAACCAGACCAATGAAACCAATACACTATAAATGATCATATGAACTTGACCCAACCCTTGGTTTGACCCAAATTTGACCAATTGGTCAACCTAACTTGATTTGATCTAATTTGACCTAAATGGATCAAATTGAGCCAAATTGAACCTAATGAACTCCAAATGACATGAAATTTGGCACATCCCACTTTTGACTCATTTTAAATTTGCCCAAATCAAATTTAATGTCAAATGACTATTCTACCATTGGGTTAAGAGTATGATATGAGGCAAATCAATCATGTAAGTGGTCATTTTCATTCCTTGATCACTCGTCACTCTCCCATTAGTCCACTTATGCTCCTAGGACACTGCCCAACTTGACCCAAAGGTGGTTGGGTTCACCATGACCCATGGGGGGATGAAATCACCTCACCACCCCCATTGGAGCATTTGAAACCACCAAGGACATCCACTACCTTCCTTGGCAGCCACCTCCACACCCTCACCCAACAAAACTGAACCACCTCATCCACTCAAGGACCTCCATAACCCTCTGGCCTGTCCATCCGATCCAAGGGAAGGAGGGCGGGGGGGGTGTATACACCCCTTCATTTCCACTTAAGCTCACACACTTGCATCCCTCAGAGCCTTAGCTATCCAAGATGACCCGCCAGAGACCTTCCCTAAGCTCCCAAGCTTATTCCACAATCTCCACTCCTGATTTCCTTCAAGTTGAAACATGGCACTCTTCCATTGATCTCTATTTGCTCAAGGCTCAACCACAGTGCAATTAACTTTGCACACACCATCCTTGGAGGTAGTCAAGTAAGAATGAATCACCTCCCAAGCCCTCTGACCACCGAACAACTGACTTCAATCAACACCGACTATCTACGTTCGGGTGTTGGCCTTCCGAGCTATCCACCTCAAATTAGTGCTTGTGCTAATTAACAGGGCCTTGTCTCTACTAGACGAAGCTTCCTCAATTAGATTTGGCATCGGTCTTGAGCTCCGGTGAGGTATGCCATTAAAATTGATCCTTGTATGAAAATGCGTTGGAGCTTTTAGAAGAAAACTTTTACCCCGTGCAATCTTAGCCGTTGGATCCCCTTGGATCCTTCGCACGAAGGTCCGGGTTTTATTTTGAGTCGATCCAAGCTTCGGTGAGCTCAGATCACGCAGCAATGTTGGACGGTCTCTGTCCCCTCGCTTGCGTGATGATAGATCACACGCCGACCGCTCCACGTGATCAGAATGGACAGTCATGATTAGATCCATTAGAATTATCTATTTTAATCCTTTAGTGTCGCAAGATTAATCATGGTCATCCGATCTTAGATGGACGACACACCACGCACATGCGCAAGCATTAATTAGGATTAAGTTTAAGTAACTAATCCTGTGGCACCATGTGGAAAGCGAGTCGCGTTAGCACGTCATGTGGCACCGACAGGATTAAGGTTTAATTAGGCCTAATTAATGTATTTTAATGGTTGAAACTTATAAAAATCATCACTAATTATAGTAAAATTAGAAAAAATACAAATAAATACTCATTTTAAAGGTATTTTAGAGGAAAATTTATTTAAAATATTTTTTATTAATTTTAAACATTAATTAGATCTTAATTAAGGTTTAATTGAGAGATTAATTAGCTTAATTACTCTTTAATTACTTAAGTAATTAATCCCAAATTTTGTGAATTAATTCAATAGGATGACCTTTGCCTCCCATAATTTTTTTGAGATTTATTGCTTAATTAGTTGAGAAAATTGACTAGCTATGCTTTAATTATCCTCCTAAGTTAATTAATCATTAATTAATCACATGAATAGTAAAATGTCAGTTAATTAAGTGGTTAATCACCATCCAACAGGGAATGGACTAATGGAATGGGATTGATGCCTTCTCCCTAATCTATTTCCCTAAGTTCATTTCATTAATCAAACTAATCAATGCTTAATTAACTAATTAAATTACTTAATTAATTAAATTAAAATCATAATCATATTAGAACTTGGTTAATTAAAACTTGGGAAGACCTTAGGTGTTCAACAACCTAAGGAAATCCTAAGAAAATTATAATTAACCCATATATGTGGGGGAGTTATAAGAGTACTTAATTAACCATTAATTATGAGCCAATTGTATTAGGCCTCTTTCATTTATTAGGATCATTGTTGATTTGATTCTCAATGTATGTACATACCATGTTGGCTCGTAACATAGGGAAGGGTTAATTAATGGATGTTATGCATATTATAACTTAATTAACCCATAAAATTAACTTAATTATTTTTCATTAAACTAAATCAATCAACAAACATGGGAATGGGTTAGGATCAACAAAACTTTTCTTACATTCTTAAATCAATTCAAAACATAAAATTAAAAAAAATGATATTAGAGAAGCTTTGGTTTACCTTAAATGATTTTTTATTTTGATATGATTGTCCTTAGAAATTAATTTGATTGAATGAAATCATATGCTTATGTTTGTTTATTCCTTTCCAATCATGTTAAATATTGTATGTCATTTGAAATCATGCATTCATCTTTTCAAAGTTAACTGAATCAAATGATTTTCCTTTTATGTAAGCTTGCATGTGTTGGATTAATTTATAATATGTATGACTATTATCACTCGTAAATTCAAATTAGTTTTCCAAAGTTTATGAATCAATTACATTGATTAGAGCGATAGTAGTTATGAACATATATATAGGTTTGCACGTGCTTATAGCTTAGACATGTGAAGTAAAACTTTACTTTCCTTAATTCATATGTAGGTTTACATGTATTTGAATGTTAATAAGTATATAATCCGGACATCCCGGGAACACGAGGCTTTAGTTAACCACAAGGAGTTCATTTGATTACATCACTTCACTGGTTAATAGCGACACATACTTAGTTGATTTCATTTACATGTGTTCCTACATTAGAATTTAGATAGAACTTTACTCCATATGCATAAATATTTCAATCAAATAAAAATACAACCTTTGCACAATTTTTCTTCATTTATTTATGTATACATCCATATGTATGAGAAAAGCAAGTGTTTAGTCTGGACATCTCAAGAAAATGAGAATTTAAGTAGCCCTAAGGAGGTCATTTGATTACCTCACTTTCCTGGTTAACAATGGCATGTACTAGCTTATGTCTCTTATACATGTGTGTGTATTTAATTATGAAATTATAACCCATTTTCTTTTATTAAGGATACATGCATTCATAATTGACTAAGTGATTGAATTAGTTAGTCATGTGATTTGGAGCTTTCTTTCTTACATTCATGCATACAAATTTACATATGTTTGAATGCAAATTGGTATATAGTTTGGACATCCTAGGAATACGAGGCTTTAGTTAGTCCTAAGGAGGTCATTTGATTACCTCACTTCCCTGGTTAATAATGACACGTACCTATTTAATTTCATCCCTATGTATTTTTGTATAAGAATTTAAATAGAGCTTTAAACTAATATGATTAAATAATTTAATCACACAAGATGATATAAACTTCACATACATATACATTCATCATTTAAGTACGTTAAAATATGTTGCATGTATAGATACACTTAAGATTAAATCATATGCATATTACATATGATGGAAAGGAATGATTTAACATGTGTAGTGTGATAGTAATTCAATTAGATTAATCTTAAGATGCCTTTCACATTGAATAGAATTATTTAAAGTGAACATAAACTTAAGATTAATTTAAAATGTGTAGTAAGCTATTCACTAATGAGAACTAAATCAAACTAATGTGCTTTAGAAAGTCGCTTAAAGTAGATATGAAAGAAGGTAATCATCTTCCTTCTCTTTATAACACTTAGTTGCTAAGTGTAATCAAATGAAACAAAAGAAAAGTACAAATTAAAATTCTCAAATCAATTAAACAACTTAAAGTGAAACAAATCTCTCATGTTCAATTAAATCTTCTTACACTTTAAAAAATATAATACTAACGCTTAGTTGAGACATATCACACAAGCCTTAACACACATTAGAATTAAGTCACAACTTCTAGTCCTAAGTTAGGACGATGTATGTATAGTGTATATTTTTATTTTGTGATGTAATATTTTAGACTGTATATTATAGTGTATACTTCATAGATTGGATGGTAGGCCGACATTAGCCTAATCATATTTTATGTAGGGGATTATGCTTAAAGGATGCTAAAAATAAATATCAATGCTCTCTTTGTAGATTGCTTAAACCCCTAAGCATAATTGAAGTTAGGACATGTGGGCTTGGTTACCCATGCGCAGGGTGCTAAGTCCAAATTATATATATAACTACTTAGGATTGTATGTGTGTTTAGATAACCTCTATTTTATAGGTGTAGTTCGATTTACTTTTCTATTTTTAATGTACTTTTTTGCATTAAGAACAAAGATTAGTGTTATGAGGGATAAGGATGAGTATTTTCTAAAAGGTTTTATCCTGGGAGGCCATGTGATGCCTTTGAAGTAAAGCAAATCAAAATAAACAGAGACATGAAGATGAAAGTATGAAGAATAAGGAAATGAAGACCCTCATATCATTTATTTATTTGTAAATTATAATTACTCTTCAATATTCTGGATTATATAAGGGTAGAGCTCGTCTACCCATCTTTCCTTTTTGGGTTGTACGGCATTACCCGACCGCACCGACCTATTATTCTTTTGTGGTAGCTATAAAAATGTTTGATAATTTGTTTAGTTTGGGCATTAGAAACAATATGCTTTTCATAGTTTCTTATGATTGATGCTTTCATGTGTGGCTTGGATGCGATTAGGCTCTTAGAATAAAATTAAATATTTTATTCAACTACAACTCATAACTAAAATTTTAAATACTTCATAACCTCACCATAAAGCCTAAGCATTAAATAAGATAATCAAAAGATTTAGCAACCCCTTAGTTGAATGATTGAATGTTTCACAATATGCATATCATGTTATTTCACTCTTGAAAATAAGAGATTTTCATCCTTGCACGATAGGGGAATGCTTGACCTATGAGGGTATCTCTTGTGGTGGAAAATACTCCTTTCTCGTTGATTTAGCCAACAATTTTATTTTATCATGCATATAGGCATCAACATCCTAAAGCCTTTGTCAAAATGAAGTGTTAAAAGTTAAATAAAATTTGAAAATATTTTGCATTAAATTAAGTCATTATTCATACCACTCATGCTCTAGACTCTTAAGGTGTGAGTTTAAGGACTTTAGTCTTTTTTTTTTAAATAAATAACATCACAACTATCTTGCAAATTCATATGACCGGACTATATGATTTTAAAATCATAGGAGGAGTTAGCTGGTGGCCACCCTAGGCAGCTGTAAGCCCAACAGTCGAACAGTTTATCCTCTCTTGTTGAAGTAAACCTTATGCCCACCTTAGCTTAGATTTAGGTCATGCTTTAGCTTATGCTAAAGCTCTCTGGATTTAGGATCCGAGATTGATGTTTCCTTTAAGCTACAAGTATAGATCCTCACCTCTTAGGTATTTTCACAACCTCGTGTTGTTGGATTATAAGCACTAGCAATCTAATAAAATTAACTCAAATAAAATAATTCTCTTTTCTTTCAAACATATAAAGCCTAATCATATGATAGATTGAAATGCTCATTATGTCTCCTAGTATCATGAGCATTTCCTTACTCATCCCTTTGGCTTTCAAAAGAAGTCTTCTCCTTGAACTTTCCTATTTGATTTTTCAAATATAACCAATACTTTGATAGTCTAGCCTTGAAATCTTTGGAGATCTTAATTGTCTAGTTTAATCGAGAGTATTTTTAAGAAATTTTATTTCCTAAGATGTAATTAACTATTGAAGCTTGTCTTTATAGAGCATTTTAGAACTCAGTTTAATATAAATCATACTTTATTCATCCATATAAAGCAGGAGAAAAATCTTTTGTATATTCGAAGACCTATCATACCTCAGGAGTCATTATTAGGTGATTAGGTCTATTGAAGGAAGATGCATCTATCTTTCGAGATAGTATATCATACCTCAATGTCATATCCGATCACTTTAATAAGTGCTCACTATGATCTGCATGGTGTCTCCCCTCTCATACATCCAAAAATAAATACCATACTCCTCTTCTACTTCATGTTTCTCACAATGAACATTTAAACCTTTTGTTCAAAGTAATATGTAAACTTATTCGAAATAGATTCAAATCATGTTCAAACTAAATTTAAATCATATTTGAAAAAAAAATCTCAATATTGAACTAGTTAAAATAAATTGTATTTATGACTGAATTCAATATAAAAGAGATTATTTCTCCTCTAAGGTAATTTGGTATGAAATAAAATTTTGGATGTATTTTTTCTAAGAAAATAAACATTAATTATTTTTCTCTGTTTTTCATTATCACGAGTCATACGAAGTCTAATTTCTCAAAAGAAATATATTTTCCTTTATTTTAAACTTTAAGTTTATTATTAATAATTAACCTATTGACACAAATATTAATATTTAGCAAATCGCTTAGGGCCTGTTTGATTGTTTATCTGAAAAAAAAAATATAATGTAAAATGAATACAATATAAAAGTAATGCAATAATTATTTGTAAAAATAAATATAATATAAAGTATTTTAAAAATAAATGTGAATATAGGCGATAACGGCTGGCGACAATAATTCTGCCATAACGGTAGGTGAAGAAAGCGGTGAGCGAGCGGCGGCGGTTGTGGGTGGTGGCGGTGGCCAACGGCGAGTGTAGTGGTGGCGCGGCGATGACGCTACGGCTGCCACCGGCGATGGCGGCGATGTGCGGTGCCGACAGCAAAGCTGCGATGGTGGCCGATTAGTGGCGTGGACTGATAGATGGAGGTCATTATACTTTATATTAGCTAATGTATTGGAGCGAATTGCAAATATATCATAAATGATATTTGTAATGTATTCTAAATATATTATATTATTTTAAAATTTTTATTTTATATCATACTAAATATAAAAAAAGATTAAAACTCCTGCATTAATTTTATTTTACACCTAAAATTTAGACAACCAAACACGCTCTTATTCTTCTATGGATTAATAACTTATTCTCCCGCAAAATAAAATGCCAAAAAGGCCCAAAACCATTCTTTTCTTCCACAAGCCGCCTTCTTCCACCTCTCTCTCTCTCTCTCTCTCTCTCTCTCTCTCCCCCCTCTGAGATCTCCTGCCCATCGCTCTTCTTTAATTCCGTCAGCGGCTTTTCTTGTTTGGATCTACCAGGAGTCCTTGAACACTTTCCCGACAACCTTGTCTAAACCGTCGTCTCTCTTCTGATCCAAGCTTCGTTCCTCCCAGCACATGGCATTCGGTGACGATAATACCCCCTTCGTGCCCCTCAACGAGGACAAGGATCCCTCCCCCAGTTCATCAAACCCAACGCGATCCTCACATGCAGCAGCGGACAGCGTAGCTTCCATCGAAACCATCGCTCACAGAATCCAAGAATCTCTCTCCGTGAGCAAGCGACACCGCTTCTGGGAGACCCAACCAGTTGGCCAATTCAAAGATCTCGGCGACGCCTCGCTTCCCGAAGGCCCGATCGAGCCGCCGACCCCCTTATCGGATGTAAAGCCTGATCCCTACACCCTCCCCGCCCTTTACGAGTGGACCACCTGCGACATCGACGATGACGCCACCGCCACCGAGGTCTACACGCTCCTCGCTAACAACTACGTTGAGGACGACGACAACATGTTCCGCTTCAACTATTCCAAGGAATTCCTCCGCTGGGCTCTTCGTCCTCCGGCCTACTTCAAGGCTTGGCACATTGGTGTTCGTGTCAAGACCAACAAAAAGCTCGTAGCTTTTATTACCGGCGTTCCTGCTAGGATTCGTGTAGGCAGCGAGGTGGTGCAAATGGCAGAGGTAAACTTTCTCTGCGTCCACAAGAAGTTGAGGTCCAAGCGGCTCGCCCCTGTTCTCATCAAGGAGGTCACCCGCCGTGTCCATCGCGAGGATATGTGGCAGGCAGCGTATACTGCCGGCGTTATTCTCCCGACACCAATAGCTACTTGCCAATATTGGCATCGTTCCCTGAACCCAAAGAAGCTCATTGATGTGGGGTTCTCCCGTCTTGGCGCGAGGATGACGATGAGCCGTACCATCAGGCTCTACAAGCTTCCTCCTTTGCCAGCCACCCCTGGGTTTCGGAAGATGGAGTTCCGTGATGTGCCGGCGGTAACAAGACTACTTAGGGAGTACTTGTCCAGGTTTATGGTTGCGCCAGATTTGGATGAGAAGGATGTAGAACATTGGTTACTTCCGAGGGAGGATGTGGTGGATAGTTTCTTGGTTGAAAGCCCTGATAGTCACGAAATCACTGATTTTTGCAGTTTTTATACTCTTCCGTCTTTGATACTCAATAATGCAACTTACTCAAACTTGAAGGCAGCATATTCTTTCTACAACGTGGCCACAAAGACACCTCTTTTGCAGCTCATGAATGATGCACTCATTGTTGCGAAGCAGAAGGATTATGATGTCTTTAATGCATTGGATGTTATGGAGAATGAGTCCTTCCTTAAGGAGCTGAAGTTTGGCCCAGGAGATGGGATGCTGCACTATTATGTGTACAATTACCGTCTCAAACATGCTTTGAAGCCTTCTGAACTTGGACTAGTTCTCTTGTAGACTCTGCCTTGCAACTTAGTTTTTGTTGGTAAGTTATCACTTCAATTTTTTTTATTGCCTTGTTTTGTTTTCAATGAACACTGCATTTGTGCTATCATTCTGTCCTGTTCTTGGTATGTGAAGATAGCTTTCTATGAAATTATGAATCTTAACTATTTTTAGCTATATTTGATTTTAATTTATAGGGTTAAGTGCTTCAGGTTGTAAATAATTTTTTGTATCCGCCAATTATGCTCATATATTGCCATTAATATCTAATTTTTAATTTTTAATTGATTGTCTATGCCTTTACATACGATCAGGGGCTGTTTGGCTAAGAGCCGGATTGAGTATAATCATATAATTTTAGATTTAGTAAATTGTAAGGGTGTTAAATCTTGATAATTGTTTGGCATGATAGCTATTAAATATAACTAAATCATAGTGAACAGTTTGAGTATTTGTTTTGGAATTTAGGATTTAATCGAATATTAAATGTCAAGTTAAAAAATGGCAGAAATTGATAGTAATGGACAGTAAACAATATTTAATTATCATATTAAGTAGAATGAAATCCATTAAATTAATGTATTAATAGTTTGTTAATTTATAATTTTCATTATTTATTAAGATATTAATTAACTGTATGTATATCCGTTGAAGTCATGGAACATGGGAGAAAATTTTGTAGGGTAGGAGATGTGTCTTTGAGGCTGAGATGGTGGTAAGATTCAAGTCAGGAGAGATGCCTGAGGGTGAGTTGGATTTCATTCATTGGCTATTTATCATAAGGCTTTAAGTGAAGGTTCATCGATATAGAAGTGTTGATCATGAATGAGAAGGAAGTTGGTAGCGAGGCCATCATGGAGAGTTGTTTATGCGCGAGAGAGAGAGAGAGAGAGAGAGAGAGAGAGAGAGAGGTCATTAAATGGCAATTATGAGAGGGAGGTTGTGCATGGGAGATAATGAGGTGTAAGAGAGCCATGGTTGAGCAAGAGTGAGGTAGATAAGTGTGAGCTTACATTCAATCCTAGTTGGGCAAGGATTCATTAAATCCCATTAATCCCGAATAGGAATTAAAATGAGATTTAACTTACATCGAGCAAGATTGAAGTGTCCAAAAAAGCTATTTGGTATGATTCAACTCAAATCGTGGCTAGATTTTGCTTAAATCTTTTTATCAAATGACCCCTTAATGATTTTTCTTAATGATTCTCAAGAACCTGAATGGAATTGATAATTACTTTTAACTATTTTTGTAAAACTAAAATCAAATGATGCTTGACCAAGTTCAAATTGTTATAGGTAGGTATTTTGATGTAGTAACTTGTTAAATGGATTATCTCTTGGTTCTCCTTTTGTGATGGTTGATATCATAGCTTTGATATTGACCTAGGTTTTTTCAAATTCTTCATCTTGATAAAATGATATTGTTGATGTCCAGACATATATGTGAATAGCATCAAATGACGCATGACATGGTGTAGTGCAGTCTCGGTGTCATTTGCCTGGCATAATGCGGTGGGCTAAACTAGCGCGTTTTACTTGTGCATTTCATGGGCAATGACATATAATGCATCGCCTCTATCGTACATGGTGTATGATTAAAGCTTAAAATCAAATTTAATTTTATGCATAAATTATCATCTAATTTAATTTATAAGTTAGGGTATAGGGTTTAATTTTATTTTTCTAATTTACTTGTAAACTCATATGAATTTTTTTTCTTATTTCTTTTTTTGTTTGTAAAATATTCGCTATGGGATTTGATATTATTTTATTTAAACTTGGATCAAGTACTACATAAATTATTAGGTATAAAATTTTCTTTTGATTTCAGGTGTTAAATGATAGAAAAATAAATAATGCTATTTAGTAACGAACATGTGCTTATCAAAATTTCTACTGATATTGAAATGTGACTTCCAAAAATTTGCTAAACTTTTACTTATGTCATCAATTTCATCTATTAGTCGAGGCATTGAACATTTAAACTTGCGCATTATTTTAGTTATTGTCATTATTATGATGATTTATCTTTCAGTCTAATAGCCTTTATATTTAACTATATTTTTATTTTTATTTTTCTAATATTTTCTCATATGTGCTATGCATTATGGTTTTATGAAGATCTTTGTGCTATAGTGTGCTATTTTCCATTGACAAGTATATGTCCAAATTTGGTTTGGAGAAATTAATATGATAGATTTATAAAGGAGATTAGAAAACCTAGGTGATCAAGAAGGTGTGAGATAAAGAAAAGGAGCTCTTATAGGAGAGGTAGAATAGAATTTTATTAAGCTTGGAGTTACATAGCTTGAATGGTGGTACCTGCATACTCAAATATGTGATCAAGCTCTTTATCCCTTTTATTTTGCTTGTGATGGTTTCCTTCATAGGTGAGATCTCTTCTATGTATTAGCATACCTAGTCAAACTTTAAAAAGATGGTGGTTGAGGCATTTTGCCCAAGGCAAAGCATAATACTTGAGGTGGATCGAGGTGTAAGACTTAAAATAAAGAATAAAAAGCTCATAAAATTAAGAATAAATCATAAATTATCATATTATAATTAAAAAATGTTCTTTTAAAGGAAAGCAAACGTGCGGATTTTTAAACAACAACTAAGTGGGGTTGGCTACATGAATCATTCGTCTATTGTGTCTTATTATGTGTCAAATTCTCATTTAATTCAAGTATACTAAGGTCATTTTTATATATCTTAACCAAGTCTTTTTAGGTCTACCTCTGCTTTTCTTAACATAAGGTAAATCTAATGCATCTACTCTCTTAACTGGGTCATCTGACGACGCTTTATGTGGCCATCTAAGGCACTCTCTAATCTTATCGCCAGCTACTCCAACTTTTCCATACTCATTTGCATTTTATCTCTAAGAGTAAAGCCACTCATCCACCTAAGCATCATCTCTATAACACTTAACTTAGTCTTATGCTTCTCTTTTATTGGCCAACATTCGCACTGAGTCATTGCAGTCTTACCACCATCTTATGAATTTTCCTTAAGTTTAAGTGGAACTTTCCTATCACACAATAGGCCGGATGCATTCCTCCACTTCAACCATCCAATTCTTCTACTAATCTCCATCTATTTCACCATTATTTTGAACAATGAGCCTAAATATCAGATATCACTCTTATTAATGACTTGTTCACCTAATGTCCACTAACTAGAAACTACTAAATTACACTCCATATATTCGCGTTTAGATCTACTTAAACAAAACCTTTAGACTCTAAAGTTGACCTCCATAATTCAGTTCTCTTGGACTCCTCTCTAGTCTTATCAACAAGAAGAATGTCATCAGCAAAAAGCATACACCAAGGTACATCTTCTTGTAAATGCCTAGTAAGAACATCCATAACTAAAATAAATATTTTGTCAATCCTCCTTGTGTTTGGACACAAGTAACAGCTCTAGTATACATATCCTTAATGACTTGAATATAATCAATATTAACTCCTTTCTATTCTAGAACTCTCCTAAGAACATCTCTTGAAACTTTATCATAAGCTTTCTCTAAATCAATAAATATCATATGTAGATCCTCTTTACTTTCTTCTCCACCAAACCTCTTAACAAATGTATAACATCCATAGTAGATCTACATGAAACCAAACTGATTGTGAGAAACTTTTGTATCACATCGTGCTTTTTACTCTCTCTCTCTAATTTTAATGTATGACACATTAACTTAATTCCTCTATAATTTCTTGTGCATCACCTTTATTCTTAAATATAGGAACCAACAAACTCTTTCTCTCATCCGACATTTTTTAGTCTTTAAAATAACATTAAAAGATTTGTAAGCCAAGAAATTCCTTGATCTCCTAAACATTTCCGCTTCTATTAAAATATTATCGGTCTCTTGTTTTCCACATTTCATTTTCTTTCTGACTTCTCAGATTTATTAATCTGACGATAAAATGAAATTTTTTATTTTTGTTTAGGATATTAAGGTGCTAAAATTAATCGTCTTTCATCCCTTGAAAAGTTTATCAAAATACCTCATCCACTTATTTTCAATATCCTTTTCTAAGAAAATCACTTTATTATTTTCATCCTTGAGCACCTCACTTGACTATGTCTTTCTTATCTCTTTGGTTGGCTAATTTATACATACATCTTTCACTTCTTTGGTCTCTGTCTGTTGTATAAATCACTAAAACTAAATTTTTTTATCATATATTACTTTCTTAGAATCTCGTCATTTTATATCTTTCCCAATTCTAAATTTTACAACTAAACTAAGTTTTATAACAATCTTCTTATTTTTATCTTTTCTTCGCATTTACTCCACCAACTATTCTTATTAAAGAAGCTTTTCCTTTTGATTCTCCAAGCACATCTTTAGCAACTTGTTTAATTTCACTTGCTAGTGCAGATTTTTAAACAAACTAATTAAATTATCATTTAATAAAATTTTGACATAATAATAACAAATAATAGAACCTAAGACAAGGTTGAATATTTGCCAGGGTATTGCTCTCGTTCTCCCTCTATCTCTCTTCTATTATGGAGCCCACTCACTCTGATCGTAGTAAAGATCTTAAAGCACATAGATTAAGGTCTTATATTGTTGGATTAATTTTTTATGGTCATTGAATTGCAATCTATGTACTTCCCTATGGGGTCGTCGACCTTTTCTTATTTTTCTCCCGTTTTTCAATTTATTACTATTTTGTAATGCCTCCTGGAGATGTATATATCACTTCTCTTCTATATATTTTATTATAATTTCCATTTTAATAGTTTTGAAAGCTTTAGCTATTTCAATCTTGATTGCAATGAGTTTTAGTTATAATTATGTTTTTTAAGCTGAATAAGCTTTTGGTTTAGAAACTCTCATATAAATTAGTCGGAGAAGTTTATTTACACAACATCAAAAAGGACATTTGGTGATTATAAACATGTATCAAATGTTATATGTCAAAAGCAGGAATTGTAATTCTCACTCGGATGGTATTGATTTCATGGATTTCTCAGGAAAGCAATTATTTGGAGATGAAGAACTAAAGCAAAGGCATTAATCAAGTCCTAAGTTTATTTTCAAAATTAAAGGTGAAGATTTTATGCGAGTGAAATTGCAAGTAGATTTTTAATAGTAGTATAGATTAAAAGTAGTTTACAGTAATCACAAAATTCTTAATGTTATTTGGATTGCATTTAGGATTATCATTAAGTCTATACTTTTGGTTTTGGCTGTGGAGATGTTTATAAAAATTATATTCAACATGGGATATTTTAGTGCATATATTTTTTTAAAATGTTATAGTTATAATAATTGAGACATGTGATGGAAGTTAAATGCTAGAATAGTTAAATAAATGTTTAAAACATAAAGTCTTAGTTATATCAAAGCAAAAAATAAGTAAATATCTAATTTTAATTGGTATTTTATTAATATTATCAACTAATATTAATAGATAAACTGATAAAGTACACCTAAGTGCATCGAATAACACACTCGAATAATTATAGGTAATGATGGATTCTTGTCACACTATATTCAATGCATTCTTTAATATTGTAGATGAATAACCACCTCAAGTAGTTACAAATAGGACGATGGATTCAAAATACATTAGATTCATTGTATTCTTGAAAATTGCGAGCAGTTGGCTCTTTCTTTCTTTTTTTTTTATTTGGCCTGAGTAGTATACAATGTAATATATGTTTGATTGATCTCACCATAATAATTATTATTGTCTTTTGTCGAGCATTTATTTCAAATCGTTGTATATTTATAATGAATCTATTATATGAAATAAAGTAACATATTTGAGGATATAATTTTTGGAGTTAAGAATGCTATTAAAATATAGAAGAGCCTTAGAAGCATAATATGATAAAAGAATATCCTAGGGATTTAAAGTAAAATTTATAAAATTGTCATTTAGCTGGTTATGTTGTATAGATCTGAGTGTTATGGATAAATTAGGTAAAAGATATAACTCTTGAGCCTTTATGTATGAGAGAATGAATTTTTTTTACTCATAAGGTTGATTGAATTTTAATTGAACGAAATTTTATTGTATGACTTTGGGTTAATGTTTATTTGTATCAGAGGTTAAGATTTCCTATGGTTATATTCTCCACTATTAATTACTTTTGTTGATTAAAAGAATATTCTTGATTTAGAAAGTCACTTGGTTCTAATTTTTAGAAGACTTGATGGCTATGGCTATGCAAGTTTTGAAAAATAGGCTTATGAAAGGAGTAATTGACTTTGACAAAGTCTGTCAGTTTCATCGTGTAAGGTTCACCCAGTTCAGTCTCTGGTTATAAAGATGCCTTGATAATGGTGTAAAAATGTTCTTGCTAGCAATCATTGGTTATCTCATTTTGTGGATTTTTTCATTTATTGATCTAAAAATTTAGATATCATTGAGCCTTTTCTCATTTTGATAATCAAGAACACAATTGTAGTAGCTTGTGTTTCAGGCTTTAAGTAGGTTAAATGAGATTTAGTCCTAAATCATGAAAAGTATTTGTTCTTAGATTTTTAGAGCAAAGCATTCGTAAACTTGTAATTTTAACAATATTGAGCCTTTTCTCTATATGGTTGAATTAGATTTTCATTTAATTTGTTGTGCGTGTGGGCTTATTCAAAAGAATAAAATCCTTTTTGAATACTTTAGTTTCATATCTAAAGAGGGTTTTTAAGAAATTGCTTGAATTTTAGTAGAATATGTTTTATGAGTTTATGTTTTTTGATTAAAAGGCTATTATAGATTCACAATAGGCTTGTGAGGATTGAAACATGATTTCTTAATACATCATATGCCAACTTTAAAGATTTATGTTTGTTTTCAAAGCCTTTACATTGATTTAAGGAATTATGCTATAATTTTACAGGATTGGACTATCATTAATCGTTATTAGAGAGCAGCTCAGGTGTCCAGGTTTGAGCAATCCTTAGATTTAAGCCAAAACCATTGTTTGAATAAAGTTCAAGATGTTGGATTTTATTGCGAAGTGGCAAAGAATTCATCAAATTCAAGATACTACCAATAACACAACTACAAAAAGAAAAGATTCAGCTTACAAAGAATGAAGAGGAAAAGGAATTTATAGAGAGATGGGAGTAGCGAGAATTGCAAAGAAGTTCTTGTTGATCTACCTGATGGCATATTCATAAAGGAGTCCTTAGATTGTGTAAGAATCTAAAAAGTTATGAATATATTCTAAAGTGGATTACATAGTGTGTACCCAGGAGGTTGACCAAATACTCAATGATGGAGGTGGGTGACTTTTTTGGTGAGATTGAAAGCACTAAAGGGCCATGAATATTTTGCTTAATATTTAAAGATGGATTTTGGAGCTTTTGGTGGGATGTTGAGGGGTTATGATACTATAATGATGGGAATACTTAAATTAGTTTAGTTTGAGCTAATTTGGGCCAATTTAAAATATTACTTTAAGGAATGAGTTTTAAGCTAGGTAGATGGTTGAAAACACTCAGTTGGTTAGCTTATGATATGTATTTATGACCTTGATTGGATGGTTATGATTGATAGAGTTTAAGGGTTAATTAGGCATAAATATCAAAACTAGGTCGTATTTAGCAAAGGAGAAGTATTATTGAATGGAGAGAAGGTGTAGGCATACAGAGGAGAGTTGAAGCTTAATGTTATTAAGTAGCAAAATGATTAAAACTAGTTACCTAAAGTAATGGAGGCGAGAAAAAGAGAAAGTTGTTGGATAACTAAAACTTCCACTAAGGATTGTCGAGGTTTGGCCACCAAGCTCTCAAACCACAAGAATAATTCAAATAATTTTTAATTGTGAAAATATGTTCTTTTATGCAGGAAAGTGGGATATTTGTTGTCATTACAAGCATCTTTTAAAAAAAAATTAATGTATGGAGAGAAAAGTGGTGATAGCTTTAATTTGAGGATTAAGTTACCTTTTTTTTTATTATCCATCCATTTCACTTGCTACTATTTTATTTAGATTCAACCACTTCACATACCATACATAAATATTTTGAATTTCAAATTTATAGTTCTTGGAGGAATTTAAAAACTATATGATGAAATGATAAAATAGACCTTGGTGGGGTAGTGGGCAAAACATCCTTCTTTTTTGAATTATTTTGGGCTTTAACTTGAGATCTAGTAAATAATTTTCTTGGGCCTTCTTGTTACTCTCTTTGATCTACTCTAATATTTTCTTAAGCTTCTTTTATATATGGCTCAAATAGATCTTCATGATCTGTTGCACATCACTCAATGTGCCAAACATGATACTAGAATAGGTTGATGTGTTAAAATGAATCAATTTACTTTCTTGAAGTTGATTTGCAAGAGGAGAAAAAGGATTATTGTTTTTATACTAGTCACTTTGTGTGGGTAGTAAATTAGTTTTAATATTATTCTAAAATTTGTGATCATCCATCATATATCGGGCTTATAAGAAGATTAGACATATGTAGATGGATTCTGCCAAAGAAAGTATGTAAATAGATTCTACCACTCAAGCGATTATCATTGGGATAGTTACACCAAATGGACAAGTTATATAACTTGCTAAAAATATTTTCTTCTAATACATTCACGACCAGCATCATTAGTTAAGTGTTGATATTATTTTATCATTGTTATTATTTCATATTTGATTTCTTCTGAAGAGATAAGTTGCATAAAAGGCGAGCCCTGATCTAGCATGGTCTTCATTCTTATTTAAGCCAAATTAGGGTTGGAATAATTTCAAGATGATTCATATATTTACAAAATGATAAGAATTCAAGTTCAAACCAAGGTAAGGTTTATTCGACCATATCTTGGATGAGGATTTATTTAGAATAATTTGACTGCATTTAATTTGACTATTTATTATATTATAAATTTTTATTTTGGTACAATTAGATTAACTTTTGGTAATTAGCCTAGGTTTTTGTCATCAATTTAAATTTTATCTTTAGTATGTTTAAATTTGAATTTGTCTACTATATTTCTAAAAAAGGCTTTTGGGTTATTTTTTTAAGCTTGATTCAAAAGAATATTAGCCTTCCCTTAATTCTTTCTTCATACAACAACAACAACAACAATAACAACAAGCCTTTATCCCACTATGTGGGGTCGGCTATATGAATCCTTCGTCTCCATTGTGTCCTATTATGTATCAAATTCTCATTTAATTCAAGTATAATAAGGTCATTTTTTACACATCTTAACCAAGTCTTTTTAGGTCTACCTCTTCCCTTAATTCTTTCTTCATATTGAATATTAATTGAAAACAGCATTTGTATTTTTGATTTTTGCACAATTTGTAGCTTTATAACCAATTACATAACACTTTGATTTTTGGGTTAATCTCTTCTTTTTTTTCTTCTAATCAATGTGCACTTATGAATGGCAATTGAAAATCTTCAAATCTGAGACATTGCATACTTTATCCAAGCTTCTTCAAGAATCCCAAAAATTAAGAGTTACAGATGATTTTAGATTGATGAGGTATGATGATTTGTTTTTCAACATTATTTCAGAATGCCTTTAGCAATCCCCTATGTAGTCTCACGCATTTGGCACTTTTATTTAGAGTCCTATACATTCTTTTAACGACTTCATTTTGTTACGGGATTCCTGAACTGTTCTTTCCATAGAATTCCATTTATATCACAGTAGATTCTAAACTTCATCCCATTATACTTGCTTTTATTATTAGATCATGGTGATCTTGTCAATCTCATTTGCAATTAAATTTTTTCATCCTATGAAGATAGTAAATAATCTTTTTTTTTTTTTGATAAAATAAACTGACCTATACCTTCTTATTATTATCATTTATGAAGGTGACATATTACAGTCAGGCTCCATTGGATGTGAAAATGGACAATATCTTATATTTTTGTGAACCAATTACAACCTCTTGATTCTAAGGTCCCTACTAAATTTTGAGAAACTACCATCCTTTGTTTTCTTAGAATACAATATTCACTAAAGATTGGATTTAACAAAATTTAAATATGATAACTTATCTTGAGAGTGGATGATCTCTAGGCTTATTTTGCTCATGTGGTCTCATCTTTGATGCCAAATGTCTTTGTTTTTGAATGTTTGTTACTCTTACTTTTCGTGGTGTTTTATAGTGCAATAAGCTTGTTTTCGCTCCTTTTGATTACCTTTCAGGTGTCAACATTGAATGTGATATTATATCATTTTATAGCAAACTATCATATAGAAATGATGTTTCTCTTTAGCAAGGATTGTGTTTGACCTTCTGTAGCTACTATTTGAATTTTCACTTTTAAAATTTGAAGTATCACACCACTAATTTTACCAATAATATTTAAACACTCATCTTTGATAAAAAATATTTTATCATAATTGCATGTGTGGTAATTCTTTATTAGTTCTTTGTGAGAAGAATAATTGAAAGATGCACTTCAGTTTAAAAGCTATGCATTTAGTGGACGATCAATATTGAGGATCAATACATATTGAATATCTTTTCTATCAATATTTATAGTTATTGTTATACTTTTTCGTTTAACCTTTCTTGTGACAATCTTGCATTTTATATTTTAGCTTTCCACAATATCAGCATCCACATTGTCGATGTTAGGCTTTGCTTATTTTATTGCATGTATTGGCTCTTGTTTTGTGATTTTGATTTCTTTCTTAATGGTTGCTTTTATTGTAAGGCACTCACGTTATCAACATTTAGAGCAAAAGATAAAGGAATTTCACCCATTTAGCATGTTGAATATCATTGTTCTAAAGAAGGTTTTTTGACATCATTAAGCTTTACTTGTGCTTTTGACGGTCATTACTATATACCCAAATGTACGCACACTCAGTGACTAGTAGCAAGGCCAAGGGAAGAGCTCACTCGCCTGCTATTCAGAAGAACTTGCCTCATGCATGCAATCACATCAGATGACTTGCCACTATGATTCGTCACTCGCCATACAACACTCGTCTGACTTCTACATCATGGGTGAGTTCCAAGGAACAATTACACATAGATAGTTGTCGTAATTCTTATATTATAATCAATATATTTTGTAATTGATCCTCATATTCTATAAAAGGGGAACTCTCGAGGGACTAGGGATCTTTTTTTGGCTTTTTTCTTATTCTTAAGAGGGAGTAAGCTGATTTTAAAACTCTGATATCCTACTTGTACTCATATTCTGATATAGTTGAAACTCTTATATTTTTATATTCTTTTTACCTACTATTTGATCTCGCCCTACTCTCCACATGCCTAAGTAAGATGTTGTATCACTCAACAAATAAATTTGGATCCAACATCCACTTTAGTGTGGTAAGTGTGGATGATGTCGAGGACAAGAAGCCAAGCACTTAAGACAACTCATCCTCTACGAGGCTGAACGCGCAATAATTTGCCACTTTCTAAGGCGTCAAAGAAATGAAAAATCCCATCACTTGCCTAGTCTAGGAGACCATGGAAAAAGTGCGGAGTGAGATACCTGAAATTAGAGGAACTAGAGGGTTCTTAGGATTAGCTAATCGTTACGAGCAATTGTTAGCAACAACATTAAGCCATGATGATGACTCATATTATATTAATAAGGATGAAGTCACTGGAAGGCAAGTAGCAAACATCACTTCTATCAATGTATTTTCTAGGGACATCATCGAAGCTCATCATCCGCCAAAGTTTAAAATTTTGCACTTAAAATCTTATAAAGGATTGGATCGATCTCGCTGATCATGTGGCATACATCGAGTTCACTAAATCTCTATTGGATTTGAATGACGCCTTGAAATACCAACTCTTATTTGCTACCTTCAAAGAGTCGGCTCTAATATGATTCTTTTGCCTCCTGCTAGGAATCACCAGTCATCACATTCTTTGTCGAGTGCAAAAGGATGTTTACTACTCAACTCACCAGTTCCCAAAAACCTTTGAAAAGTTCTCAGGCTTTGCTTTAAATGAGACAAAAATCCGGTGAGTTATCAAGAAAATTCATAACTCGTTTTCAGAAAGAGGTATTGGAAGTCAAAGACTTAAAGCCTGTAATATTGCAAACCATACTCGCCCAAAACCTGCATGAAGGTTCACTCAAGTAAGCTTTGGCCTTCAACAACCAAAAACATTAGCAAAATTGCTAGAACTTGCCTAAATACCAAGGAATACAACAAAGTTGTTCATTCCTCTACGACAACAACCAATAGTAAAGTCGTCATTTAAGCGATACTCTCCCGATGGACAATGAATAAGAAGACCTAACAAAAGTGCAAGAAGGCAGCAATAACATCAAACGATAATCTAAAGGCATGAATATGATCTGAAGTCACTCGCTTGCCTTGTTGCATATCAAGTTCACTTTGATAGAGATAATTACTTGGATGAACACTCACCAGCGACATCTTTGCTAATATCACTTGCAAAGCTAATGGAAACCATTTAGAATAAGGAGTACTTTAAACAACCAGCACTTCTAAAGAATATGCCAAGAGACGCGTCAAAGTATTGCGCTTATTATACAGACCATGATCACAACATTGAAGAATGCCGACACCTCAAGAGCCAAGTCGAGGAACTCATCAAAGTAGAAAAGCTCAGCAAATTCATGAGAAGGCCTGGAAAAGGGATAGTTCTTGAGCAAAGCAATAAACTAATACCGGCTTGTATGGTCTACATCACTAGAGTACTACCCCAAGGGAATTCCCATTTTTTATGCTCAATTTCGTTACTTTATTCTCATGAGAATTATATTCTCACCTATGAAATTACCAGCCTTGAAATTCTCATTATAATTAAAATATACTCGTCAGCTTTTTTATTATATTTGCCATAAAATATGCTTTCTATAAAAAGATTTTTGCTTACTTGCTCATGCAATGAACACACTTTTCTCAACTCAATAAAGCTTAGGGAGCTCGTCGATTGAACATAATAAAAGTGAGCTTTTAAATTTCAAATGAAAAATCACTAACTCGCAAAGTTGATCAAGTTCAGCTCGAGTACAAAGTGATGGGACTATTTCCTTGTAGGAGAGCTATGGCCCCAAGGAGAGGAAAATTTGCATAAACTAAAATCATTCAAATCTACTTGCCTGAGTTCATTTGAATATCTTTAATCGTCACATGTCATTTACTAAAGTTGAGTTACCCTTAGGGAGCTCACCAAAGAAAAATCAAATAAAATGGTATTTGCACAATTCAAGGAAAATACCTGCGAACTAAAAGCTATTGAGTTGTAGGAGGCCATTTACTTGACACAATGACTAAGTTTAGCTTAAGAACAAAGTGATGAGACTACTCTCTGCAGGAGAGCTATGACCCCTAGGAGAATTGCGCGTTAAACTCGCTAATAATCTTGTAGCCACCACATGCATCACCTTCCATATTTCTAAGTGTGTAGGAAGCGAGTAAACAAATAAAACCTACCAAACACCTAAGAGTGTGCAAGACAAAATGAGGGAAGCACTTTGAATGCCTCGAGAGTGCACATTAGGCGACTAGTTAGGTAGGACCTTTGGTGCACCCTGGAGGATATAAGGTGTTCATTTGGCAACTGCAAACATAAGACCAACACGGAGTTGTTGCCAACTTAATGCCGTAATTTCAACACTCCGTCTGATTGGCAACTACAAAGATCAACAGTCTGTCTGGTTGGCGACCACGAAGACCAACACTCCATATAATTAGCACTTCAATGCAGTCATATCACGATATTATTCAGATATATTTAATGAGGTTTTGAAGTCCAGCTTAGAATTAATCCATAAATAAAAAGTCTGTTTTTCTTGGTGTATGCAAAATTTTGAAGCTTTAGAGTCTATGCTAGAGCCTTTTACTGAAAGTCTGTTTAAAAGTCTTTCTTCAGCGATGAAATTTTAAGAGCTTTCTTTACTTTCTACATTTCATTTTTCTTTTTCCTTTTTAATTGTTCTTTCTTTCCATTAAGATCCCGAGCAACTTTGGTTTTGAGGATCTTATTGGAAAGAAAGAATAATTAAAAGAAATTCGAGGTAGAAAGTATGAAAAGCTCATACAGTTTTATTACAGAATAAAACTTGATAATATATATGATTGCGTTTCCGTGGTTACTGTGGACTAACTTATTATTACGTTGAAAATATATTGAATTGAATGATCGATAAGTTGTGTTTGTATTTGAGAAATCGAGATGAGTAGAGTAAGGTTTTCACTATCAATAGGGAACTATCAAGCACCAAGGCACTTCTGAATAGAGAGGTCTCCAAGTAGAAAGTAAGAAATAGTTCCCACCTTGCTTCATTCATTATAAAAATAACTGTTATCATTTAATATCAAGTCAAATTTTTTTTATTAGAATAGCTTTCGCCTTCACTACCTAAAGGATCAACTTAATGGAAACTTCGCTTCTGGTACATGAATCGATTTTCTTGAGGCACAAACTTGACATTTATGGTAAAAAACTTCAACTTAAATGACTTATTTTACAGTGGACTAAAATTCTTGTCTTGGCAGATGAAAGCAAGCCTGTAGAGCAGCAGAGCTCCCAGTAGAAGAAGCACGGCATGCCATTGATGCAGGCAAGCACCAGTCAGATAGAATTGAGGCTCATTTCTTTCTCTTGTTCCACTCTCGTTGGTAAAAATTTTAAATTTTCCAAACTGTATTGAGTTTAGAATCTTAAAACCAGTAAATTCTGACAAATTTTTTCTAGAATATTATTTATCCAGTATTCCCTTTGCAAAGAAGTATGATTAAAAAAAGATTTTCGCTTCATTGTCTGAAAATTTTGACTGAATTGATATTTGAAATGCGTGAAATTATTCTTGCTACTGACTACTCAGCAGTGTGTGTCAGTTTTTATTATTTTCATATATTTGTGTTTAATTTTTGCCAAAATGTTTAGCTAATGTTTCTCAAAATTAATATTGTTTTTAAACGAGTCAGCTCGCAAACATGAGTCGAGTCAATGGCAGCTCAAGCTCACCTCATTTGCTTATTAAGGTGAGTTAACTTGACTCAACTACACCTCGCGAGTTCAGAATGAAAGTCTTTTGTAGTGACCATTTCATTTGCCCTTCAATTGCATAGACTTAAAGTATGTGCTAAATTTGTTATGTGGTTTTGCACATTTAGTGTCTCTTATAAATTAATTTATAATATTAGCATGACAACTTTGAATGCTTCTTGATGGAAATTCATGATTTTTTTTCTTTAATTTCAAAAGAATGAGTCTTATAGGCGATTAAGTTTTGGGCATAAGACTTAAAAAAAATCAAAAATTATTCTTGGTGTGATAGTGATTGAATGTTTTGCTTGAAGTGATGTTTTTTAAGGTCATTTTGATAAATAAAAAATTATTGAAACTTAGGCTAATGTAGTATGTTTTTAAGTTATTTTTTTATATTTATAGTCTAACCATACATAGTAGAATAAAAAAATATCCTGAAGTTATTAAGGATGAGCTCTTCTGTGGGTTTAACTCTCTTTGGTTGGTTTGAATTATATTGCTTTAAAGATTTTTTTTATTCCACACCCATAAAATTTAAGTATTTTCAGCGCATGAGTTTGAGTTCATACGGTACGTAATTTATTAAAAAGAGCTTGATATATGAGAAGATGATAAGCTAATATTATTATTTTATATAATATCTAATTTGGAAATTGTATTGAAATTTTATTGATTTAGATGTACAATAGAAGATAGGCCTGTTGTGTGTGTGATAGAAAATTATCATTTAGATTTTATAAGATGGTGATAAGATTTTCAATGATTAAGTGTTGATCGAAGCATAAAATTAAGTGTTATAGAGATTGAGAATGTTCATGTGAATGGGTGGCTTTACATTTAGAGATAAAATGCGAAATGATTATAGACGTAGAAAGGTTGGAGTAGTTCTACTGATATATAAGTTTTGAGAGAGTCGTCTTAAATGATTTGGTCACATAAAATATCGATCATTTGATGATTCAATAAGAAGAGTAGATGTATTAGATTTGACCTATATGAAGAAAGAGAGATAGATCTTAGAAGATTTGATTAGGCAGCATAAAAAATGATCTTATTTAAGTATCTTGAGTGTTTTTGTTCGTCTCGTCGCTCTCTCTATTACTCTATCTTAAGTTCGCTCCATCTCATCGAAACAACTCTCCACCATACATAGACTTGAGCACTAGCTCTAGTTTTTTTACATCAAATATTTTCACCATCCTAAAACTCCATCTCACCTCCAATTATTTTACTACCAAGAAAAAAATCTATTAGAATATTTTAATAAATTTTATATCATATTAATGATATTTTTTTTATATATAATATTGATTTCATGTATCACATATTGATCAATACAACTTAATTATTAGACATTTGTTAGTATGATTATGATAAAAATAGTGAATATATTTTAAAAATTAGTTTTATGTGTTTCAAATTTAATTTTATTGTCTAATAATTTTGATACATTGAGGAATACTAAGTAATATGCAAAATCAAGAATGTATAATAAAATTAGGGTGATTATGGTGTTATGTGCCTTCCCTTCTTCAAATTAATTTTAGATGTAAATTATAAGCACATGAATATTGCCCCCACCTAAAATTATCCTAATTGATAAGAGTAACGTTATGCCCATAAATAAAATATAATTTCATTAGAAAGTCATTTTTATGTGAGAGATTATTAGGTGCATAATCTAATTTCTCTCATTCACTTTAATCTCAAAAGTCTTGGATAATATTTTGCTTTAATTATTTTAAGATTGGTGGATATCTAATTTACTCATAATCATATTTATCAATACAATTTACTCTATAAAATGAGAATAAACTAATTTTGCAATGTATTTATTCATTCTTCTCCTTCATTCAATAATTCATAGAGGTAGAGATCAAACAAGTAACCACAGAGTGATCAAAGCTTAGTAGTTATATTAATTTGTGTTTATATATATAATTAAATATGTAAATAGTAAAATAAATAAAAAATCAATTTCATTGAATAACCAAAACTTATAGAACAATTTTATATGTTAAAAGAAAAAAAATGAACAAATTTAATCCTTGAGGTTATTTGATAATATCTGCTCAATTAAAATTAATTTGTGATTAATTTTATTGTGTGTTTTTTTGCTTTTATTTTTATATTTTTTAAAAATATATTTATTTAATGTGTCTTTTAAATATATTTTTTATTCTTAAAATAAATAACATTATTTTAAAATACTCAAAATAGCTTTAGATATTTTGAGTATTTCAAAAATACTTATTACCATTAAATATATTTTATTTTGAAATAAAACATTAAAGAGACAAGACAAAGATAAAACAAAAAATAAAAAACAAAAATGATCCCAAATGGGTGGCCCTTTAGGGGTTATTTGGGATCACCTTTATTTTTTATTTATTGTTTTATCTTTTTATCTTGTTTTTTTTATATTTTGTTTCAAAATAAAATATATTTGATGATAATTATTGTTTTTAAAATGCTTAATAAATCTAAAAACTATTTTGAACATTTTTAAAATTAATGTTATTTATTTTTTAAAATAAAAGATAAAACATATTTTAAAACATTTTAAGACATAACATAAAAAATAAAATTGATTCCAAATAACCCCCTAAATTTATAAATTTTCAATATGAAATCGAACCTTCTCTTAAGCTATTGCTATAGATTTAGAAAATATGCAAAGCTTTATTTTGTAGTATAATATTTTTCACGTTTAACCTTAGTGTTTATGGGTTTATTATAAAAAAATTTGTTTTGCATGTAAAATATTACTCTTTAATGATAATATTAATAATTTTATGTTACATATAGTTTTTTTATTCCCCACATAATGAGACCTAGCTTTTAATAATACCTTGAGAGTGAGAAAATTGAAGGTTAGTTGACTAAATAAAATTATTTCAATATATTTTTATATGTTTTGCACTTATAAGACAATTTTTTTTTGTCAAGAGTTTTAAATATTAGATTGAATTGAAATAAAGAGAAACTCATGATTTAACTGTTCAAGTGTAATTTAATCGGGGATTGAATTTGATGATTTTAATATTTTTTATATAATGCTTAAATATTTAATATCAAATAAAAATATTATTATCACTAAAATTTTAAGTGTATATACCTTTTCATCAATAAAAATTTTTCTATATGTAAATATGAAATTTAAGGTGTTGAATATATAAATACATAAGAATTATATGATATGCATATAAAATTTCTTTTTTTTTTTTAATTCATGATCAATCTTTTTGTTTATAATTATTTAATCAAAATCAAAATGTTAAAAATTTATAAATATTATAATCGTATGACTCTTCAAAATTTGAATTTTAGATCTGAGTCGAATCGATCGACAAATTGATTCATAGTTTGAAGATGGTTATTGATTTGATATAGTATTTAAAATTATAAATTTTATTATATGTATTCAAATAAACTTGTTTAAGGATATCTTGCTCTAATTTATGGTCAACATAAGTCTTGAGTTCTTTGAATTCATTTTGAATTGAATGCAATACAAACTATTTATGAATTGTAATTATCTCAAAGTAGATCCAAAGTCTTCAAAGTCTATTCTTATTAAATTTTTGGTAATTTTTTCTATATATCATCAAATTTATAGATTATACATTATCCCTTAATATAATTAATAATTCTTTATATGTATATTTTAAATTTAATTATATTATGTAATAACTTAACTATATTTTAAAATAATCTATAATATTTTTTTTTTGAAAATTGAATTTTAATGACAATTAAATTAGAGATTAATAATTAATATTGTTTTAAATTGAATATGAAGTATAATATATAATAAAATAAAAAAATATCTAACACCTAAATTTATATATATATTTATATATCTATTATTTTAAATTTTCTATTTATATATATATAATAATTTCTTAAAAATAAAAATGTGTAATTTAGTTTAAAAAAATTACTGACAATGAGATTTTTATATGAGATTAAAAAAATTATGTTAAATATTTAAATATAAGTTTTAAATATATAAATGTATACAAATTTTGTATTTTTTATTTAAACTATCCTTTTTAGCAAATTTATATATATGCTATATAATTCTTATGTATTTATATATTAAAATTTAAAATTATAAATATTATGTATAAAAATATATATTTTATTTTTAATATGATATTAATTATTTAAGTATTTAGTTTTATGAATTGTGTGTTATGTATGTAAATTTTTTTAAATATAAATATTAAAATTTTAGAGTTAGATGCCCAAATAACTAAAAATTGCGTGGCCTGTCTGTTGCCCGGTAGCCGAGCGGCGGATTTTGGAGAGAGAAGTTCTGCAACAAAAGCCCAGCTCAAAGATTTGCCCGCTCGCTTACGGCAGACGTTCTCTTCTTTACCGTCGTCTCTTCTCCCTCCCTCTCACCTCCTCAGGCATTCCATGCGAGTCAAATCCTAGTCCGAAAATTAGGGCAAGCGACTCCTCCCTTCCGTAAATCTCGGATTTTTCGATTTCTCATATTTTCATGTTGTTCATCGGCTAATCGATCGATCGAGTAATCTCTCTTCCTCGTTGGACGATTTATGGAGACGAGGATTGGGGGCCTGAATCCTGTTTTGCGTACCTTAGGTTTCTCGCTTTCCTATCAGAAACGAGAGGGCTAGAGGTTATTCGTCGTGTTTGGGGTTTCAGTGTTGACTTAAGGGCTTTGATTTGAAGGTGAGGATTTGTGTTTCTGATGGAGCCTCGCGTAGCCAACAAGTTCCGGCTCGGTCGCAAGATCGGAAGCGGCTCTTTTGGGGAGATCTATTTAGGTATTTCTAATTGTCTTCGTTGACGTTCTGTTCGATGATGTTTGAGAATTTATGTTTTTTATCTGGGATCTTACTTGATTGTGCGTTTTACTTTCTCGTAGGTACTAATGTGCAGACGAATGAAGAGGTTGCTATTAAGCTGGTGGGTTGATTGGTCCGAAATGACAATCATTTTGCTTACAGAGTTTGTATTAATGTCAGGCTTAGTCTTATACACATCGACGTGGACTGTAGAATGGTGTTAAGCATGGAGAGTTATTTTCGTTTGTATTGTCTTTAATTTATGCATGCCCTAGCCTGTGAAGCTTTATGCAGCTTTTGTTATATAATATGTATGAGAAAGCTGCAGCTGCTAGGCATAGATGGGCAATAGGCATGCAAATGCTGATAATTTCGTTGATCTTCTTGGAGCTGTAGTCCATTTCTGTTGATAAGAACTGTCTTATCCTGTATATGGGGCTGTTTTTCCTTTAATGAGTTTTGTGAGGTTGTCAAGAACTAGAATTTCATTACTTTAAATCTTAAACACACTGCTAGGCTCTGTTAGCTGCCTTGATTCTTTAAGCTTTATTGCTCCTTTTCATTTATGTACTTATTTGCTGCGAAAAGCACTAGCTGCTTAGCTGATGTTCTCCAAGCATTCAGGCCACTTCTTCCTTATATATTTTCCATGATTATAATACTTCTATAAAAAATTTTATGGGTGGCAGAATCTTGCTAGAAATTATTTAAATTCTAGAGGTTTGGAACCTTGGTTTGATGGCTCAGTGAGAAATTCTTTGGTGGTCAGTTTCTTTATTATATTCCCTGGGCCATTGTTTCAAATTATTTTATCAGTTTGGTTGGAAGAGAATGAATAACTTGGTTTTCTACCATTTTCTTTTTATGACATTGTGGACACTGCTTCACAATTCTTTTATTTTTAAGTCCATAGTCTTTTTGTGATTAGCATAATTTGCACATAGGAGAATCAAAATACACTTATGTCTTGAACCAGCTTGACTAATTGGAGTAAGATGCTAGGAATTTAGAGCTGTGATATTACTAATATTACTGAAAGACATTGCTGCCAGATTTTTGCTCTATTGGGAATCAACTTGGCTTCTTCTTCTTCTAGTATTGGAAGCTTATCATTCGTTCTACCAATAATTAATAAATAACCATCGTGAATAGTTTTTCTCACTGGGTATGGTTCTTAGTGAGTTTAGCTTATGGTCAAGATAATTGGTTTTTACATCTTTTTGTTTCAGGAAAATGTTAAGACCAAGCATCCCCAACTGTTGTATGAGTCAAAACTGTACAGGATTTTGCAAGGAGGAAGTAAGTGTTTAGTTTTCTCTGTCTTTGTGATGACCCGAGTCCTCTATTGTTGAACTTTTCTTCTAATTTTGGTAGCGGGGATTCCAAATGTAAGATGGTTTGGTGTAGAAGGTGACTACAATGTGCTTGTGATGGATTTATTGGGGCCGAGCCTTGAAGATCTTTTTAACTTCTGCAGCAGAAAGCTTTCTTTGAAAACTGTTCTTATGCTTGCTGATCAGATGGTATTTGTTCACCATGTGCTTACTATGCTTTTATTTCTTTGATGGCCTTGTTAGATGGCTTATTGTAATAGTACTCGTTGACATTGTGTTAGATCAATAGAGTGGAATATGTACATGGAAAATCCTTTCTGCATCGAGACATCAAACCAGATAATTTTCTAATGGGTTTGGGTAGACGTGCAAATCAGGTACCCAGGAAGTTGGCTTTCTACATTTCTGTAATTTAGTAGTTTTCATCTATCTTACTCATTTCTTTCTTAACTGCATTTAATTTAGGTTTACATTATTGATTTTGGTCTTGCCAAAAAGTACAAGGATTCGACTCATCAGCACATTCCATACAGGTAAGCAGTGCAATTTATTTAAGCACGTTGTGCAACTGTCTCTTATGCATATATCTATTAAGAGGTGTGATTTACATTTTTTCATATGCTGTTTCTTTTTAAATGAAACTTGCAAATACCCATCTTAACACCAAAGCTTTGCATTCATTGAATACATAGTACTATTAATTGTTGCCCAGCTTGCATACTTTTATTTCATTCCATATAGAGAGATTTTAGGTAGAATTCTACTTGATATTTGTTTTTGTTGAACATAAAGGTGTGATTTTGTTATGTTGAATGGCATAAATGATTTAAATGATTTGATTTTTTTATTTTTTTATAAATGTGTTTGTTTTTGATTCCTCTCAAGTTTGCATCTGAATTTACTTATTTGGTTCTTGGTTACGCAAGAATTGCACTTGTCACTAGTTAAAGTTATAACTAGGTGAAATATAGAAGCTCCTTGGTTGTGGCTCCAAGTAGTTTCAAACTACCTATAGCTACAATATTTGCATTTTTAAGAATTTGACACTATGCCTCACTTTTGGATGGTAAGGTGTTATTTTTCTGAACATTTGTTAATTTGATGATAGCAACTACTTTAGGATGAATTTGAGTTTCAATAGTGTGCCATGATACTGTGTGTGTTTTGAACTGAATAGGGTAAAGTATAGCAGCTGGTTACAAGTAGTTTCAAACCACCTATAGCTACAGTATTTGCATTTTTAGGAACATGGCACTATGCTCCGCTCTGGATTGTAAGGTGTTACTTTTCTGAACATTTGTTTATTTGATGATAGCAGCTATATTAGGAGGAATTTGAGTTTCAAAAGTGTGCCATGATGCTGTGTGTGCTTTGAACTGAGTACAACTTCTAAAGAATCCTTAATAGATTAGAGAAAAGCTACCAACTGAATACAACTTATATAAGGATGAAAGCTAAAACTTGAGAAAACGTTGAGCCTTCTTTGTATAATGTTGTGAAATGCATCAACATGCTGCTACACAAAGGTTTTGGGAATGCTTTGAGAAGTTCTGTAGATTAATGCAGAAATTGTTTAACAAATAAATGCTATAGTTATGACTTTTTTTCATTTTTTGATGAATTTTTAGTGGAATATTTTGAGAATCTGACAACTTGCACAGTCAATGTTCTCCTGGTAGGTTAAATCTGCTGTTCAGTCGAAGCTGCCATCTTGATTGGCCAACATCCAAAAAATCACCTAAATTTTTTGTTGCCAGATTGAATTTTACTCATGTCTACTATTTAGCAGTGCAGCATATGTTTTCATCCTATATGCTTAGGCAATTAATTGTTAGTTCGTTTTATTCTTTGAGCTCATGAAAAAGCTTTAGCTTGAGCTCTGCAAATAATGAATGATAATGCATTAAACTTTAGTAATTTTGATTTAGGTTTTTTTTAGGGAAACCAAATTCTACAGTAGAATTCTCTTCATTAATTACACCTGCTGATGATATTCCTTTAATAATACTGGCTAATGATATGATTTTATGTTTTGTTACTAGTTTATCTATTCTTCCTCTTAATCGCATATTACAAGAACTCATTTTCTTGCCTTTCACATTCCTTTTTTCTTACATGATACAGAGAGAACAAGAACTTAACGGGGACGGCTAGATATGCAAGCATGAATACTCATCTCGGCATTGGTATGTCTTTTCACAAAATGCTTCTAGAATTATTTGCTCAACGGTTCTAGTTTGAGTGCTATCCAATTAGCAGAACTTGCATTAAATTGAGTTATAGGGAAATAAAATTTTCTTTTCAAATGTTCTATTTGATACATATCTTTTTATAAGCTTCTAATTGCCGTGCTCTTTTGATGACATAAAGAGCAAAGTAGGAGGGATGATCTGGAATCACTAGGATTTGTGCTGATGTATTTTTTAAGGGGAAGGTGCCATTTTATTTCTTTGCAATTGAAGATAATAGACTGATTATCTTTTACATTTCTTTTTTATAATATTATTTTTGTTCATTTCCATGTAGTCTTCCATGGCAGGGCCTAAAAGCTGGAACTAAAAAACAGAAGTATGAGAAAATTAGCGAAAAAAAAGTCTCCACATCCATTGAGGTAATATTTTATGAATATGATGAATTTGACCATGCTATCCTATGTTTTATAGTTTGGTTAAACAATGGCAACTACTATTTTGTAGGCCTTATGCCGGGGTTATCCTACGGAATTTGCATCCTACTTTCACTATTGCCGTTCACTAAGATTTGATGATAAGCCTGACTATGCTTATCTTAAGAGACTATTTCGTGATCTTTTTATTCGTGAAGGTTGTACCCCTCTGCATTAATGGCTTTTTAAATTACATTCTGAAATCATCTGGAGTTTTGTTTTCCAGATACTCTTGTTAGGTTAGAATTCTTAGGATGATTAACATTTGCATGCTTTCTCTTTTTATAGGATTCCAGTTTGATTATGTGTTTGATTGGACCATCTTGAAGTACCAGCAGTCCCATACTGCAAATGCTCCACCTCGTGCTCTTGTAAGTTTGGACTGAACTGTTGCTTTATGAAGTATCAGTTCTTCTAATGTTTTTCTATTTTTTAGGGTTCTGGTGCTGGACCTAGCAATGGCGTGGCTTCTGCAGTTCCTGAGAAGCCCTCAGGTGATTGTTTGCATTTTTTTTCCAACTATTTATTGCATTGGAATGAAGGAAAAGCAACAAGGTCTAGCTTGCCAATTATGTAATTCTCCTTATGGATATCTGCTTTTTTGAAGATGCACATGATTTCCTTAAAGATCTGATAGAGAATATGATAATGTGTAACTGTAGTGTTTCATGAACAAGTCAGCTATAATCATTGCATGAAATGATAGTGTAAGTTTGACAAAAAAAATTATAGAGTAGGTTGCGTCTTTCTGCCACTTCATGTTGGTTCATACATTTTGTAAGTCTTTCACGTAGGTCCCAGTACCAGTAGGTATATGATGGCTAAAATAGCTAAGCTTCTTCCTTGCAACTTATAACGTTAGTCTATGCATGAGCAATCTTAAGAATTATTGATCAGTTATTCATTGATAGCAGAGCCACTTTATAACCTGTTTGAAAAATAAATTATTAAGTGCATGTTAATTACTGCTCTAGGTGAGGAAGGGCGGACGAGTGGATGGTCTGCAGCTGATCCCTCTCGCCGGCGGTCAACAGTGCCTGCTGTATCTGCTGGTAGCTTGACCAAGCAGAGGGCTTCAGGGGTAAATGATATACCTGCTTCAAAAGATGCAGTAAGTTTTCTTTGTTGATTATGACAACTGCTTTGTTGTTTTTTGGTTTCAGCTTTCTGAATTTCTTGTGAATTATGATACACTGTTGCATTTTGGTGCAATGTTCTTTATATCCATTGAAATTATGCAGGCAAAACTATGTCCTAGCTTGTCTTCTATTATTATTTAAACAAAGTAAAAATCATGTAGTAAAATTCTAACATTCTTTTCATTGACTGGTCTTGAAGCTGGTGCTTTGAAAGATATTTTCTTTTCAAAAGTTTGAATCTGTTTTTGTTCTATAATTGCATTTTTTAAGTATATATGGGAGAAGTAGCAATTTTTTTGTTAGATAATTGTTTAATTTACCGAGCATCAAAATCATGCACTATACCTATCTTTGTTTTGTTTACATTGAAATTTAATGTTTTTTGATGAACTCTTTCACATTATTTAATAAAGCTGAATTGGTCAGACAGATAGTTTGTCCATGACTGCAGTCCAGTTGGGGATCCAGCACTAAATCCTTGCACAATTATAAATATCTAAGTAATCGGTTTAATTAACTATAGAATCTGATAGCTAGTCTAATTATTACCTCTCAATAAGTCATTTTATAATTGATGCTCATACTTTCTCCTTTGTCCTTGTTACCTGATGTTAGAAGAGCTGAGAAAATGCGAATTTTACCCTGTTGGCATGTTCCTCCCTCTCCATTTCCCAAGTCTGCCATCTATAGAAGGTAATAATTTGATGGCAATTGATGACAAGCCTTTGCTAGTGATCACCTTATTTGATTTTTCCCTTTTTCTCCTCCTAAAATTTTCTTTCGAGTGCTAGATTCTTTCTTTTGAATTTAATTCTTGATGTAGGGCAAATTCAGTTGGAATTGTGCAGAGAGAAACAAAAGAAAGAGTAGGAGAGATCGTCGAACGGTAATTCATGAGAATGTGTTGTACTATTACTTTTGAATTTGTGCATGGGTGGAAGAGCCAACAATTGATTGCTCAGGAAAAGAGTTTGTAAAGAGGGATTTTTGATTATGGAGTTTTTAAAAATTTGAAGAAACAGGAAAGCTAGAGAATATCATTAGGAGAGGATAAAAAGGTGAGAAAATAGTAGGGAGGAAATTTCAAATTTCTTTTAAAATTAATTAATAAATTAACATTCATGTAACTCTTATCATAGAATTATACTACACAAATTTTATTTCTTATTTAAATTTGGGTTAGTCCTAAAGAAATCTGTTTTGCTAATTCAAAATAAAGATAATCCTAGTATTTAAATGCAATAAGGTGTAAATAAAATCTGACAAATAATCTAAAACTACTAATTGGAAATTCATAAAGATGCTTTGATACATGTCTTGGGAATGATAGTATTCTTCAGTCATGCAATTGCCTTTCTTGGAAGTTTGATTTTCATGGTGAAGGAGATGGTGGAATTGGTTCACATGAATCTTTTGCATCATTAGCATGTGTTAATGAACATATGATAATTGGAGGATTTGGATCTACATATTGACGTGCATCTAACATCTTTGTTTGACTGGGCATTGTATAGGATTTCATAGTCCCATGTTAGTGATAACATGAGCTTTATTTATATTTCTTGAAACTAAGCATATAATAGTTTTGACTTTTGAAACATATAAATCATGTATATCAATCTGCATATGTGTAGAAGAATTTTGCAAAAATATCAAAATTTGTCGATCTATCTATTCATCTCAATACTAGTAGTTCATGTTCCATTATAGAGGCACCAATTTATCCACCTTTGTCTTTAATTGCCAAATTATCGAACTCCCATTATTATGCATTTGCCTTTGCTTCTTAACTCATCCTGTCCATGAGAGTTTGCAAGAGCATTCATAGTGTGCCTTCACATTTGTCTCCTGATTGATCTTCTGAATACTAAATAGCCTGTCTTGTCTATGTGCTTTTAGCCTCATTCTCCTTTGCCTTCTTGAATTGTCACATTTAGGAGCGAGCAGTTGGCGAGTCCTAATTGGGAGTCTGGTTTGTTAGCAACCCTGTTAGCAAGAGCAACCAACAATGACTACATGGAAGCGCTTTTTCAAATGAGATTTTTTTTTGTTTATTTACAATGTTTTGCAACTGATTTATGCTTTATTATTAATTTGATGGAACATATGAAATATTTTTAAAGGCAAATCTTCTTTAAATTCAAATAAGCAGGATCCAATGTAGAAATATGCTTTTTTTTTTTCTTGATGAGAAGAATATGAATGATTTGAGATGTATATTTTGTGGCAAGTTAATGAATGACAGAATAAAAACACATAAGCAACATCTTGATTGGGGGTATATAATGCCAAAATATAACATTATCACTAACTCTTTGAAATTATAATTCAAGGAGTGTTTGAACATGAAAAAACTAAAAGGGAAAATCAATCAATTATCACATTTGGTTGATTATGATTAGTTAGGAGATGTGGATGAAAGGTTCAAAGGCAAACGATCATATCACTCTCTTTTTCTTGAAGGATGCTGAAGAAATGCATTTAACAAATGCAAAAGGATGTGGAATCTGCAAGGTAAAAAATGTGCGAGAGAGCAATTCTAGGTTTTAAAAATGGTTATTTGATATTGGGATTTATTTTAATGCAATATGGTACAATAAGCTTTCTGACAATGTTGGAAGCATTGAGATACTTTTGTCCTTGAATGGAACCTTTGAGTTATTATGTGGTTCTTTTTTTTTTGTTGTGAAAAGTTATGAAACACACATAAATTATTGTAGTTTGATATAAAATAATGTGCTAAGTATTTGTGCTTTTATGATTAATGGTTGGCAATCTCAATCTAAAAAAAATTGTGAACATGTTAGCTAATTAATCTATAGGAATCATATTTTTAAAATCAACAGATATTAGGTTCAAAAGAATCCCATAAATATGTTTGGGCGATTGATATAATACGTCGATCAACTAGGTGACATATTAGCAATGTTTCATGATTGTTTTAACTGATTAGAGTTCAAAATTAGTATTTATTATTATTTAATTTAAATTAAAAAATTTTATATTGTAAATGCTTATGATTTAATCTATTGTTATTCATAAGTCTCAACTAAATACATCACATGCAACTACCTAATGGGGGATGCATTCATGCGCATTCAGACCCCTATGTGTTGCACTACTTAGATTATTGATTATGGATGACATCTTTAAGATTTAGAAGTTAAGGCTATAGCTTCTTCATGCATGGTTGAGGTTGATTGATTTTGCATGCACCAATTAGAGGTCGCTAATAAACCCATCTAAAAGTTTATTTACTATTTTGCTTTCTTGACATTGGAGAGATTTCATATGTTGAAAAGGATGCTCGCTTATGAAGAGTTTGTTTTGAGCCCTTATGTATGGAAAACAAAAGCCAAGTGAGCATCTTAAATCATGCAACTAAAGTTGAAAGTGAGTTGGTCTTTACTAAAGTTATTTGCTTAGTACATATTAAGAAAAAGACTCCTATGGGTTTCATTTGTGAGATAATGGATATAACAAGAAAGCAATAATTGCTTTTTTTATTGCATGGAAGAAAAGTATCTATAGGTGTTTCAAATCATTGATAGAGGCATGATTTTAAAAGCCGGACAAGATTGGTTGGTTGACAGTTTAAATGTGAACTAATTTATCAATCACTTCGGTGTCGGCCCAAAATGACTTTCACACAGAACCAACTAGAGTTGGTGGTTGAATTGGTGAATCGAATCGATTTTTGATGAACTACCAAACTTTAATTTTGATCAATTTTTTATTAAGTGATTAGAATTGAAAGATTTAAATTAAAATAGAAAAAATTATTTAAACTATCATATCCCATAAGTTTTATTTAGAATCATATTTAAAATATCCAAGTTTGAAGAATTTTAAATTAGAATACTACATATTGAATTGGTTAAATGTCATCATCACATTATTATTATATTATTTAAATTACATTAAAATAAATTTAATATTTATTACATTATAGGAGAAATATAAATTAAGTGATGAATTAAGTGTTTATAAGAGGGATGAAGGCGTCTTTAGTAGTTCCATGATTTTGAGAGAGAAAGGCCACTTGAGCACCGATAAATTAAAATTCTTAAGTAATTTTTACATTCTTAACCATATGGGTGAGAATGTAGTGTTTTTGATTTGGAATCGTGCATTCCAAATGCATCTAACATTTCAAGCGTTTGATGAGTAAAGTAAAATTCAGGTGTAATGTAATGATTTCAAATACACTAAAATTATTAGCAGAGAATTCGCGATTTGGGCGAATTCCAAATACACCGGCCAATGAAGTGATATGGGCGGCCCGCTCCGTCAGCCGCCGCCGCCGGCCACCGGCCGCCATTAGCGATCGAAGGCCACACCTCTTGTCGATGTCAAAACCTTCAGTTTATTTTACATTACATTTTGTCAACCAAACAAAAAAAAAGAAAGTCGATTTTGTAAAGTCTCAACCAAAACAACTATAAAGTAATCCTTTACATCAATTTTACACTGCATTCCAAATGCAGACAACCAAATAGTCCCGTAATTGGAGTGTATTTGAACTTACCATTTCTAATCTTAAATAATTACTTAGGTTATTTTAAAATGGACTATTTTTTATTTTACTTAAGGAGGTTTGAATTTCTAATAAAATGATCTTTATAAACTTTGTTGCAACTCCATAGAAAAAGTAGAATCAAGTTAAGAGTATAATCACACCAATAATTTGGTGTTCATGAAATATAATAGGGCTTTGCCATGATGCTATAGCTGTTATGATGCTATTGTCTTGATTTTCTCTAGATGATTTTAGTGATGCCAATAAATGGTTGATTATGAATTAGATGATGGGGCTCTTGAAGATGATGAGTTAGTGTTTTTGAAGATTTAACTTGTTGGATATGGCTTGGGCTAGGGTGCATTTGAAAGGAGAGGTAAATTCTTTGAAGAGAAAAATGTAAAAAGGGAAAGAAAAGAAATGTTTGCTTAGGCCTAGGACATTTTTTGATGAAGACAATGTACTTGAAGAGAACTATTATCCTATAGAGTATGAAGGTGGAGACATTAAAGTTCATTTTGTTTAAGCTTATATCTTTATGAATTCGCAACTCAGCATTTTATATTTTGGATGAACTGCATTTTTCAAATGAACTAATTATAAAATTTACACTCTTTAACTCTTGAGTTATTAATTATATATTTCATTGTATATGATTTTGATATTTTTTAAATGCATGATGCATCGTACCCTATGACTCTATGAAGCCCTTGCAACATGATATCCCATCTTCTATCAATCTGCCATATCTAAAAAATATTCAGAATAATTTTCCAAACTAAGTTTTGCTTATGAGTTGGATGAAAAGAGCCCATACATTTGTTTTGCCAAATCTGAAGGAAAATTTATATGTTTGTGATGTATTTTCCAGTCATAGATTTATGTTTCACATCAATTTTATTTTGTTTAAAGATGTCATTGTAATTGGTGTAGGAATTTATATGGGTTATGGTTAAGTTTTTTTTTTCTTTTTTTTAATTTGAATTTAGTGAGGATGTGTGACTTGTAATGGAAAGAGAAGGATATAAATGGCTGGAATTTAGATACATTTATCAATAAAAAATTTGATGGCTTAGAAGGGAATACTTTGATCCTAATTTGATGGTTGTGTGATCACCTTGATATTTTCATCTTCTCATGAACTGGCATTTGAATTGTCAGATTTGAATTCAATCCTTAATGGATAGAGAAGTCAAATGAAATTATGGGGAAAAGAAAGAGAATGGAAGATTAATCACCCAATGGAAGTCTCAAGAATGTGCTATACTGTTGTTGCTTTAGGAATTGTGTTTGGGTAGCGACATCATGAGAGTAATGCTTGTATGATAAGATTGAGAGAGGGTGCCATGGAAGAGGGGCTTCCAATCATTGATTGTTTTGGAAATTGAAGAATTGGAATTGAATTAAGAGAGACTGGAGAGAGAATGGTGGGGAGAATTTTTAAATTTTTGTTTTTGTTCTTATGTATTTATATATCTAACACCCACATCTTTATATAAGGAACTTGTGTCTAAATCACACCAAAATATATGATAAAAGTTGTATTTCACTTTAGATAGGTTATTGTTAGTGATGGTGTGATTTAGCTATTAGAGTATTATATAAGTAAATAAAAATAAGAATTTAATGGTATGTATGTAAATCCTTTTAAATTTGAAATCAACTCTAGATTAAAAATTTATCATCTGATTACAAATAAAAGAGTAATAATTAGGCAAAAAAATAAAAAATTATAAAACATAATATTAAAAGCTAGAAGATTTTAGAAAATGCTATAATAATTTTGATTTATGTCTTGTATTGCATTACTATTGGACTTACCCTCCAATCACTAGGGATTAGGTCAGTGGAGAACTCTTCTTTTACTTGCTGCTTGCTATTTAATAGAGGGAGACATAATTAAAGATGGGTGAATGTGATTAAAAACTCGTTTGTTGGGGATGAAGATGGAGTTTCTCTTTCTGTCGTGTTAAAAATCTTGCTTTGTGCTTAGGGGGTGTGTTGATGGGGTAATGGAGCTGTCTTTTTGGGTTGGTAGCATTTGGAAAAGATCACTCTCTCACACTCTTTTTCCGATACACTTATATGAACAATTATATGATAATTAAGATGAATTACAATCTTGAATACAACAACAACAACAACAACAACAACAACAACAACAAGCCTTAATCCCACTAGGTGGGGTCGGCTACATGAATCCTTCATCTCCATTGTGTCCTATTATGTGTTAAATTCTCATTTAATTCAAGTATACTAAGATCATTTTTTATACATCTTAACCAAGTCTTTTTTAGGTCTACCTCTACCTTTCTTAACATAAGGCAAATCTAATGCATCTACTCTCCTAATCGGGTCATCGGACGGCCGACGCTTTATGTGGCCAAACTATCTAAGGCGACTCTCCTTAATCTTATCTACCACTGGAGCTACTCCAACTTTTCCCAAACATACTCATTTTGCATTCTATCTCTAAGAGTAAAGCCACTCATCCACCTGAGGATGGGGTTGAATTACAATCTTGAATAAGAAAAATAAATTATAAGAGACAAAGAGGATGGGGTTGAATCCACCCCACCTAACACTTTGTTGTTAGAGTAGATTGAAGTTGATTTATTCAAACTTTCCTTAACATGCAATTGGTTTAACTTCTAACCTTGCTTCCATGCTTTGTGTGTGGGCTGCCTTTTATTTGGAGAAATGACACTTTATCTTCTTTCCCACTTTTTAGATATACGGAATTTAACATTATAGTATTGCATTTTACTATTTTTAGCCCTTGAATAATCAATTAGTTAATAAGTAGTGTCCATTTTGTATGAATGGTTACTATGAATGTATAAAAAAAAGGGAAATTTATGTGCATATCAGCTATGTAACAAATTACTATTGTTTTAAAAGGATTGTCTGATAACAAAAACCTTTAGTTTTATTGTATACTATAGTTTTAAATGAAATTGAAATTACATGTATATTTTTCAAGCGATAACTTTAACAGTCTTGTTTGGTATATTATGTGATTTTGTAGGTGTAATTGGAATATTATTGGGTAACGATTTTGCTATTTAACTTTATATGCCTCTTAGTACCTGTATTTGGACATATATGCTCGATGTGACCGAAATTTTAATTTGGACATAAATTCCTTTGTTATTGAAAATTAACTCATAGCTCTTAACATTTGTAGCCATGCAAATGTTCAAACGGAAAAACTGTTTAAAGTTTAGCTCACACTTCTCTAATCCAAGCACCTTCTTTGTCTTTAGTGGTCTTAAAGCTCGTGCGATCGGTTTATTGTAATGCTCTATTGCAACGTTCTCTTTCTTAAAATTATTTTCTATTTCAGGGTTGTGATGATATACTTTTGGTTATTTAGATTTGAATGAAATCCTAGGTTATAATAGAAAAGAGATGAAAGGAGAACTCTAGGCTGAAAGACAAACAAGGTTTGAATATTATATTTAATGTTTGACCTTATTTGAAGTTTGAATATTTATTTCATACATAAGGTTCAAACATTAGATGCAAAATTAAGTTCAAAGAAGATATGGACTTGTAGTAGGAGTTTTGGATATTATTTGAATCTTGTTCTGAAATTACATTTTAACATCACTAGCCTTACACATAGTTTGAGCTGACATCGATTAAGTTTCAAAACCCATTATATATTTAGGGTTTGAATAAGTTTTGCCCTTTGTTTGAAGGTTAAGTCCTGCCCTAATAAGGTTCAAATTTTCTTCAAACCATATTTGAATGATGTTTTATCCCCTTTTTATTTTCCCATTTTTATTTGATTTATTTGAATTATTTTGTTATGTATGCTGATGTATTAAATAATCATATGTGTTGAGAGGTCACTTATTGAGTTGGGGCATGATGTGCCTTTTAATCTTCCCCCTTTACGCTACTTTCAATGCTTCTTAGTTGCAATTATCTGGGATCTTAATTAATCAACTTTTGTTGAGGATGGTTGATTATGACAAGGATGATCAATACTTTATTGTGTTTAACATTAGAGGTAAGAACACTGGATTTGGAATTGCAAATTTTACTGTTATTATCAGGTTGGAGTTTGGTGAATTTCACTTGGAGATCACAATAAGTAATAGGTTGATTGATATCTAAATGGTGACATCAGCTTGAATGTTAAATTCAAGAATATATTTATGAAGTGCATTGAGAGAGAAGATATATGAAAATTAAGGTTATGTTCTTTTGTTGATGGAGTTTTACTCAACCATGAGAACCATTGTGTTATTTTTACAAAAAGGCTTGCTGTGGTTGAAGATAAATACTAGTAGGGAAGGCTGTTATGGGAGAGGTTGTTGAAATGGTTGGATAATTATATGTTGTGCTTTGAGAGAGACGTTTTGAAAAAGAAAACACAATACTAGATATGCAATATCATTGTTATTCTATTTTTATGAAGCCATCTGAAAATTGGAGAAGACTTGTGCAGAGAACTTTGAAGAGAGAGTTCTCAAGATTTTAAGCAGGCTCATAAGCTATAAGATATTTTGTCATGTGAATACCGATGTAAGTTATATGCTAGTTATTATTTTTAAATGTTAGTTTAGGTTAATTGTTTGTGTGAGTTAACTTCCAAGTTTGCATTGAATTGTTGTTTGTAGGTGATTGTTAGTCATACATAAGTGTACATGGTTTATGAAGAGGACTTTTATAAATGAAATACACATACTCATGAGTTTCACCTAGTTAGGATTGTGAAGAATAAGGGGACCATCTTACATTTTGTAGGTGGGTATGCTAGTCACTCTAAGAAAAGAGCAGGGAATAGGTGTTAGAAGACAATATAAATGAGCCTATGCCCTCCTCTAGTTAGTCAATGCCCTCTTTCAATCAATTGAATGAGCTGAAGAGCAATCTCTTGAGAGTAGAGAATATTCAAGCGAGGTTGGAACTGAAATTGGATCTTTAAGTAATTTTGTCCATAGATTTGTCCAAGGGAGAGTAAGGGGAATAAAATTTCCTATTGTAGCACACAAATAAGTCAGCAGGAGGAGGATAGTGAGGGAGTCCTTGTTACTAATTTAACCATTTAAGATGGGATTGGAGGTGAGGTGTTGTAGTAAGAGAATAATGTGAAGATCCTTGTTAATGATTCTATTATTCATATGAGGACTAAAGATGATGTGTTGAAGTAGAAAACTAAATAGCGGATCCTTGCAACTCATTATATCATTTATATGAAAACTAAAGATGATAGAATGAAGATGGCTAAAGATGTTAACCCATTTTTTTAGATTGTATGTAAAGATGTTAAGTTAATAGATAATTAATGGAGGAAGATAAAGAATAAAAAGTATTTTATTGGTGATTTTAGGGATTCATTAAGCAAAAGGCATAAGCCAACAGATCTATGCATCATTGATCCCCTCTACTTGATAAATGAAGAGCAACTATATTTCTGTAAGGCTTGGATGGTAGAATTGAATGATACCTTTAAAGAAATTGAGATTAGAGCAGGTAGTGAAAGTGTAACATGGTTTTAATAGTTGCATGGCAATTATTCTATTAGTCTATTGATGTGATGATAACTTTTTAATTAGATGCATTTATTTGTTTTACACAAAACTATTGCATTTTGCTAGCTTCAAATTATTTTAAACCCGATTTGAATTTTATTCAAACTTTGTTTAAACTATATTTGAAACCGTGGCATAAAAAAATGGTTGTATTCAGGAACCTCCCAAGTGTGAGCAAGGTTTGTACTAGGTTTGGGCATACTTGATTATAGTTTGAACCTCCTTTGAACAATGTTGATTGTTGTTGTGTATTCTATTGCATTTAGACTATTTTCTCGAGATTCGAACCTCATTTGAACGTCATTGATTGCTATTGTGTATTTGGTTGCGTTCAAACAAGGCTTGATTAATGTTTGAACCAAGTTTGAACAAGATTCAAATTTGGTTAGAACATTTTGATTATGGTTCGAACTTTGTTTGAATTTTATTCAAACTTGGATTAAATCTCTTGTGTTGCAATCTTGTATTAAGAGTTGGGATTTTTTGGAGTTTAACACAAACAACATACCAATAACAAGTATTATAACATTGAGTAGAATCAATCAATGACATTACTGTAACAATTAATGCAACACTTACTTACATTACCATTGAAATTAATAGCACTCAATGGCATTATTTTTTGAATTACATTAAATAAAACTACTCATTAACATTATATTAGACAATGCTTTTGGACAGATTACCGTAAATTGAAGGCACAAGCTTCTTACATCAAATACAATTACACTAGTGTAGCTGCCACAAAGTTAGAGTTGTATGAAGGCAAGGAAATTGAAGTAAAAGCTGTCACGAATTGCACAAACTTTTGACTCTTGTGGTTAAATAACATTTTTGACCCGACATTTGGTTGTCTTTTGGCTAGCTTTTTTGAGTTTTGTGATGGCATGGATTTTTACTCATTATTGGACAATTGTTTGACCTAATATGAGATATAACATGTTAGTTTCATATTAAAAGGAGAGTTTTTGTTTCTTCAGCCAAGCAAATTAAACTCACACCATAGATGACTAGCAAAAGCAAAGAAGAAGCGCAAGCTAGGTTCATAAATTCTCCTGAAAGGGTGGCATTTGAAGAAAACAAGATCTTAATGTCATTATCAAAGAGAAAACTTCATTAGTACAATGTTGGGTATAGATAGATCCAATAGATGATAAGATCAAATTTTTTTTCCAACAAATAAAGAATGACAATAAGAGATTAATCAGCAAAATGTTGATGACGTAAAGGCTTTTGTAGAAGGTATAAATTTTCGAAACACAACTAGGGACAAATGGACAAGGAAATTAGGTCAATGGATTGTTTATGCGGAGCTGAAATTACATTATGAGGATTTGCACTATTAGAATTTAAATGTTCTATTACTTTTAGCTTCACTAGAATTAGCTCAAAATCCATATGAGTTGATCAAGGAAAATAGACATTATTATAAACTTCGGTGGATGGAAGAGCATGATTATTATTTAAAGAGATTGCACACAAATGCTATGTTGACTAACAAGGACAATGGTGGTGATTTTCTAACATGCATTAGTTGGATGTTAATGCACAAGAGATACATTGTAAGGACACACCATTTGGACTACATAATATTTAGATGGGATTTCATTTTTATAGGCCCTTATAAGAGAAGGAAACAACTATAAAAATTGGACCATTATTATATTGTAATGTAATACCATATTGTTGACCTATATATGCATTCCATAAATTAAATTGAGCGTATATAGTGAAACCTATAAATATCAGTTGCTGCATCACACAAATTGATGCTAAAACCTCTCATTCATGAGTGAAATCGAAATACTTTTGATTTGAAAAATACATTGTGTCGATGCAACAAAAACATAAAAAATGATTAAATGAAATTTATCACATTGATTAATGATCACTCGATTAAACAAAATCAACTCTAAGCATGATTGCACTCATATTTGAGTCGGAAGGCTTCGATGGCATCCAGACGACATTTGTTCGTGAAATTAACTTTGATGTGCCAAGATGTCGAAATCTATCTAACGAGATCCTTCCATGATCAATTAAGCTCAAAGTCGTTTTGATCGTTGCCAATGCCACCCAAATAATCTCCGATTGAAAAACGGACAATGCCACCACATTTGAAACATCAAAATTACTTCCAATTGACTCTAGTGTTGCTTATACTTTTTTGCATGATGAAATTTATCAAAATTTGCACAAATTTTGATGTAATGACACACATATTGAGTTGACAATATGAAATTTGGTGTGCGAGTGACAACATTTTGTGATGGGATCGGCATTCCGTTAAGGATTTGATCCAAACATTGAGATAAAAAAATTGGGATTTAGATTGAGTTAAGATAATTAAATATTTCATACATGATTTAAGTTAATCAAACTATATTATTTTCTAATTCATTAATTAGACTAAAATCATTACTGTTATTAAGAAAAGTGGAGGACGTAAAGGCTAAAAATCTCCCTCCAATTCCTGTGTTGCCACCCAACTAAGACTTGTCTTGCACCCCACCTTGCTGCCCAAGTTCCAAATCCTTGCAGTCATCTATAGCGTGCTATTAACACCACCCATTCAACCAATAAAAAAGGGGAAATGAAACCTATTTTACATAGCAAGCTAACCATTGCATTCATCTTGAGTCCCTGAATTCACACCCACTTCCCTCATTCGACTTTCACTCTCTTGCCCCCAGTGCTCGTCTTAGTAGACAACTTATCGAACTCCTCAAAATTATTGCTCCCCTCACACCTTCCGAGTCGCTCAGATCCTTTCTTTCACACTCCTATTCTTGCCTCTCTCCCTCGATCCTAGGTCACCGAATCGACCAACAAATCACCACAAAGCCTAGCTTCTCCTTGTCATTCTTGGTTTCCATCCGCACGACACCCCCATGTGGCATAGCTTGGCCCAGCCCTATCCTCGTTACCAACAGCTCCCATCCCAATGTTGTCTTGCACGCCCACGCCAGACTGACCCTCACTACAATCCCACTCGCTCCTCCCTGTAGACACGAGAGAACCACCTAGTATCCCCTCCTTTCCAAACCAAGCACTACACACCTCCCAAATCATCTCATGTGATTTCCCTCTTGCTTCTCTCTACCTACATAGTATCCAAACCATCCCCATTTTGTCTCTCCTCGACCTTGCTCTACCCCAGGTTGAAATTTTCTTCCCTTTAAGACCATTATCTTCACTATTAACCTTAATTCAACTGCCCCATCATCTCCTTGTTTTCAGCTTTTTCCCTTTAGTTTATTTGGGTAGCATTGAAAAAAAAAGGAGATGCAAACTCTTGTTGATTAGTTAAGTTGGAGTCTATGTACATCCTGCTACTAAACTACCAACATTTTAGATGACGTAGCCTTGAGATTTTGTAGGATTCTATTGTTATCATTTTGGTTGTTTGCTAGAATTTAAGTTAAGGCTATCTCAAATCATACTCAAATTTCTGTTATCAAACCTAATACAAATTTCTAATTACTCATTCATGTGCTGAAGTCAAATTACAAGAAAAATACATAAAAAATAAGTATCTATGCATGTTGTTCTAATGTGATTGAGAAAATGTGTGAAAATTTTGTACTTGGATTTTCTTGGTATTTTTGAAGGCTTATGCATGCATTTCTTAGTGTGGTGGGTGTAATGAACTTTCAACTATGGCGTCCTATGACACCAACCATGCGCATTTTTCTTAGCGTTGTGGGAAAACTTTGCTCTCTCTAAGCAGCCTTTTATGCGAGGATGATGCCGGGAGATTGTCGAATTTCAAACTAACATAGGACTTAAAAATAAAAGCATGAATTAACTGTAAAAATGGAAGACCCTAAATTGAAATTAAAGTTGAAAAAAAATCAACTAAACTTATAAGTGACTATTTAAGATCAAAATTTCACTCAAAATATAAAGAGAATCTGCCAATACTTTGAACTTGCAAGAGTGCACAAAATTTCGTCAACCCTCATGCTTCTCCTCACTCATATCATTCAACATCGCTTTTGCTATTTCTATCAAAGTCGTTGGAGTCGATATCAATCCACACTTATTGCTACTTGCAAAGCCAAACATGATTCCTTCCTCATTGTATAATAGGCAACATGTTTTAGAAGACGTAATAAAGCTTCTTATCAGTCTCTTTTTCTAATGAATTTCACTATCTCTTTATCTAATCTTTTATTATATTGTTTATCATAGCGATATGCTCTTATTTCTAATTCGCCCCCTATATTGAAGTTAGGTTTGTAATAGTGTTAGATTTGCAAATATAAAAAAAAATTTGTGCTTTGTATGTAGATCACCCATTTTTTTATAGGTGTTGTGTTTACTCCTTTGAATTTGGACCACCATCGATTATACTTCTCTGTATATCTTATTTTATCTTAATATTCAAAGAAAAAAAAGGAAGATCCTTCTTCAAATATGCTCATCAAGGTATGAGGTGTGAACAATCTCATAAGAATTGTTGGCTGCCATTGGATCTATCCATAAGTGCAGGCTCAAGGTTCTAACTCCATTGAAGTTGATACAGACTCAACTAACTAATGATTAGATTAAATTCTTAGCAAATATACCGTCCATCATCTTGAGATTTTTATCATTAGAAATATTATGTCTACTCATGATAAATTCTCATACAAAATTTGATAGAGTTTTCATTACTCCAATTATGGCTTCTCATGTAGTATTTTAAATGAACATTCTTTGGTAAGTGATATATATATAACTCCTAATGCCTTCTTATTTATGACATTTCAAAATGTAGATGGCCTTTCTTTTGATTCATATGGCCTTTGATTTACATTTTATGAAACACCAATATAATTTTTGGCAATTGTGATCTAAAATCATCTAGATTTTCGTTCTCATTCTTGCTTTCACTGCCACCTCATTGATCCATGAAAACTCTATTGCCTACTTAGCAATCAATAGATTATTGTAATTATTATACAATTATTATTCTATCAACTTATTAATTCATGTACTATTGTGATTATTTTGTAATTATTGTTCTCTGATTTTATATATTTCTTATAAGAGCTCCTTAGATTGTACAACCACTACACATGTCGGACGAAATGCTCGGTCAAATCTCTCCAACTCTTGTCATGTTATCAGAGCTCTGATTTTTTTCTCATATTTTTTATTTCAAAATCCTTTATTTATGCATCATCACAAATCTATGGCCCTCATTGTTGCACCTTTTTTCCCTATTTATTTATAACTATAGTCTTCATTATTGTATTGCTGCAAACAAATATTTTCCATTGTTGTAGCCTTTGTCATTGTATTGCTTCAAATTAGTCTCATTATTGCAGCCTTCTTTGCTACTTTGTCGCACAACTATTTTAATTTTTCTCCGAACAAAATATTGATTGAATTAAAAGAGCTATGTAAGGTGGCTATGATTGGTTTGCAAGTTCTTAAAGAGAACAATGCACCATTCACAAGGTTGAATACCTCAAAAATTATGTATAACGGATACTTGTATTTTAGCATTCTCATATATTATCTTCTTTTCTCATGCTTTAAAGTCTTAAAGATGCTTATTTGCAGTTCTTGGACTATTGATTTAAGAGCTACAAATCATATATTAACTCTCTTAGGTTTATTTCATATACTTCTAAGTAAGAAGAAAATAATCATGATTGATGAGTCATTGACTACTATGGACGGTTAAATAAATATTCTTATAAACATAAATCTTATGCTCCCGAATATCCTTTATATACCTAATATATACAAATATGGTATTAATTAAAAATTTTATTTTAAGATTCTGAGTGCAATGTTATTTCTATCATTCATATTGTGTCTTTCAAAATTAGGGCATATGAAGGATGATTGTGCTTGCTAAAGAAAGGGATGGTCTTGTTGGATCTTGGATTTTTCCTGAGTGACACTGAACATTACAATGCTAGCTTTGTGAGATTGAGAAAGTGAGAGAAAGGGTATAATGTACATAAGCGAGTAGTGAGGAAGAGAGATAATCTAGAGAGTGTTTTTATTAATGTCCCAAAGAAGTGAGCGAGATCAAACACAAAGAATATTGAAAATTTAATAAAAGGTCCCAATAAAAGTCCCAAAATATGTCTTTTGACCCTCAATTTGTTGGATTGGAGAGTTACAAGAATGATTACATCATAATAAATAGTAAGAAAGGTAGATATAGTCACAGTGGACTACTTTAATACATACAAGTGTAATAGTGGTCTGGTATGGTTGTGAATGCGACCCTCTGCTGACATGGTCTCTCAAGTGGTATGACTCACTAGATTCAGAGTAGGGGGTGAGTTCATTGAATGAGTCCTTACTAAGTTGTACTTTTGGTAGTTCCCTAGATGAGTACCTCTAGTGGGCAGTTCAGGTGAATTCTCTTGTTGAGTTGTGGTGAGCCTTTCTGGTGAGGTGCAAATTTCTTCTAAAAGTTGCACTTGGTCTTACTTAGTTGCCAAGTTGCGATTTGGTTGGGGTTGAGTTTGGTGATGGGTTGTGTCATGCTAGTGTTCCTTGGGTATACAAGTCTCTAGCACTTTGAGGATTACAACAATCAAGAAAAGTCCATACAATCTTCAATATTACCTATTCTCTTAGAAATCTTAAGTCTATGGTATATATATATAGCTTCAATATCTACGTCTTGGCAGCCAAGTTAAACACAAGCGCCCCATTTTTCTAGTTAGTTAGATAAGCACTTATTCCTTTCTCATTCATAATGAGATCTTAAGGCTATTCTCTACACCTAACATCTTTGGAGTTTGGCATTTTTTTTAATCGATGATTGCTCATCATGATTTTTTTTACTAAAAGTCAAAAGTGAAATACAATTATACATACCATCTTTTCTGTTTTTTTCAATATGATTAAAAACTTAATGGTGTTAAACTTAAATAATTAAATTCATTAATGCCTAAAGACTAGTTTAATCATGCTCTCTTCTCACCCTTTCATAAAAGGAATAATACATGAGTTCTCTTGTGTGTATACACTAACAAAATAAAGTGGTTGAACAAAGACTGGTCACCTACTTACCACTGTAAAGACTTATTCTTAAGCAAAAATATTTCAAAATAATGTTGGGGAAGCAATTTCAATAATTTCCTACATCATAAATCAGATTACCTATAAAGGTCCTTGGGTTTTAGAGACATGTATAATTTCTAAACAAATTTTATTCTCATTTCAATATTTCAAATCGCTTTGTTCCTAAATAAAGGTCCTTGGGTTTTAGAGACATGTATAATTTCTAAACAAATTTTATTCCCATTTCAATATTTAAAATCACTTTGTTCCTAAAATATTTGGAAGTGTTGCTTTTGTTCATGCACTTTTAAAATAAAGAAAAACTTGATCTTCGAGCAATTAAATGTGTTTTCATTTGCCATTTTCCCACACAAAAGGGTACAAATGCCACCATTTCTCTGAGAAAAAGGTGTATGTGCTTATTAATGCCACTTTCAAGGAAAAGGACCACTACTTTGTTACTATTTACTGCTAGGAAGAAATATTATCTAAATAAATAATTCTATTTTAAAACCAGCCATTTCTACCGACATTGATCTTATATTAAAATCAGTTCTTATTTAGTATTATAATATCACTTGAGAAGAAAGACACTCAACATATATATATATATATATATATATATATATATATAATGTTCAATCAATCAAATCAGACCTCATGTAATTGAATCTCAGACCTGTGTAATTGAATCTGTTGAGGAAACAATTGTGTCTACAAATGAAGGGATAAAAACTTCTAGGAAACATTTCCTTTTAGCCTGCATACTATTATCATCTCAAAAATAGTTTTTGAGGTTTTAAATAATGTGAATTGGAATAATGCTATGGGGGAAGAAATGAAAGTCTTCAAAAAAAAAAAACCTTAGATATTTGTTAAGTTACAAAAAAATAGTGGGTTGTAGTTGATTTTTTTGTCGTGAAATACAAATTCAATAGTTCATTAGGAAGTTATAAAGTTAGATATAGACAAATAATAAATTTTTTTTCAACTAAGTTTAATGACTAAATTGGCCAAATGCTACAATTAATTGTGTGTGATTAATTATCTTCAAACTTTTATTTCAGTTGCTAACATGAGATTGCAAGATACAATAATTCTATGTGAAGAATACCTTTTAATATTGGTGATTTAAAGGGCGAAGCATATATAAAGGGCCCGTTATTTTGCTCTAAAATATAATGTAAGATATGTAAACTAAAAATAGGCATTGTATAGGTTCTAGCAATATCCAAGGGTGTGGTTCTGAAGGTTCACCAAGATAATGTTCAATCTAGGATACAATTAAAGGTAATGTATATGTGCTCGCTAATGCCACTTTCAATAGGCTCAATTTGATAAGGCTCATTTATACTTCCTCACAAGTTGCTCATTTAAAGTTAGTTGATCACACAATGATCTAAGCTTTGATTTGAGCACAAACCAAGTTTGATCAAACATTATTTAAATGAATCGAGCTTAAGTGTTATCACAAAAGCTTTAATCATGTTCGAGTTGAACTTGAATGTTTGTGTGTGTTTTTTTGTTGAATAGCTACCGGCTTGACTCGGGTTTAGTTCATTTGCAACCTAGTATTCATTCACTTAAAGGTGAGTGTACAACACTTCATAATTTTTTCCACTTGGGACTCACACTCACTAAGATTTTTGTCCTTTTCTTCTTTTGTTGCCATCTAATTGATCCATGAGACCTCTATTACCTACTCATCAATCCATGTACCATTGTAATTATTATACCCTTATATTATATTTTTTTTATTAGAAGCTCTCTTAGGATCTCCGATTCAAAATATTTTTCATCTATCAATAACTCTTTTAAATCAAGAATCTTGGGCATTTAATGTATGGCTTGAATCTTGAAAAAATGTGCTAGAGATCTGTGTTAAATAAAGTTCTCACATTATGGATGGATGCGCAAAGAAGTTAGTCCATGAAACTAGAATTAGGTTAGATCTTGGAATATAAGTACTCTGGTAAATTAATAGAATTAATATATATTATGTATTCAAGAAACTGGGTTGGTGAGAGCAAAGAGATTGATAGTTTAGGTTTTAAACTTTGGTATTGATATAAAATCGAACTAGAAATGGTGTAGGCGTGATTATAGATAAAAGTTTGAAGGATAATGTTATAAGTTAATGGGAGATAGAATTATACTTTAAAGATTATTGTTGATCTAAAACGTTATAAGTGTCATGCTCCTCAGTTTGGAGGAGTGAAGAAAATTTTTGGAATGAATTAGAGGGATTAATACAAAAGATAATCTTGAAGAAAAATATTTATTGGGAGAGATTTAAATGGACATGTAGAGTGGTAGAAGATTTTAAAGTATTCACGGTTGGATTTGATTTACTAAAGAACTAACTATATTATTCTAAATACGATTTCAGAATAGTAATACTTTATTTAAGAGATGACATATTATTACTTATAAAAATGGATCTAGTAAAACACATTGATTATTTTGATAAGAAAAATAGATCGCTAGATCAGAATCGATTGTAGGTCATTCCAAGTGAAAATCTAAGATCAACATCACCATTCTTTTAGATTTTAAGATGAAAGGTTATAAAAAATAAACTAAATTATTATCCAGATTAGATGGACACTTAAAACATAAATAAAAATATTTTAAGAAAGCTACAAGAAATTTGGGAATTGGATGTCATGTAGAACGTTTTTAAAAAAATATCAAGTGAAATTAAATTCAAAAGATATGGGAGAATCAAAAAAAAGTTTCTTTAATAAGAATAATTGGAGTCGAGTGTGTAAGAAAATATAAGAAATAAAGAAGATTGTTATAAAACTTGGTTTAGATGTAAAAAACTCTGAGAAGGGAAAAGATATAAAGTAGTCAGAGATTAAGAAAGTTAATAAAATATTTTTTGAATAAATGATTAGATAGGTGAAGAGATGATAAGTAAAAGTTAAACCAAAGAGATAGGAGAAGAAAGATATAGTGTGAGGATTAAGGATGAAAATAATAAAGTCTTTTCTTAGAAAAGATATGAAAATAGATGATGAGGTATTTTAATAAACTTTCAAGGATGACGAAAATTGATTTTAAAACCTTAATACTGAAAAAAATAGAATTTCATTTTTATGTCAGAAAGAACTAAGTAAAAGCTTTAAAGAAAAAAGAAAGAGGACCGGATAATATTCCAATAGTGGAAATGTTTAGGAGATGGATTTCTTGGCTTACAAATCTTTTAATATTATTTTAAAGACTAAAAGATGAGAGGAGAAAGAGTTTGTTTATTTGCTTATTTAAGATGCACAAGAGTGCAAATTATAGGAATTAAGTTAATGTGCCATATATTAAAATTATGCGAGTAATGAAAGCAGTTACGATGAAATACGTAAGTTTCACAATCATTTGGTTTCATGCCGTAGATTTACTATGGATGCTATACATTTGTTAAGAGGTTTGATGGAGAAGCAGAGAAAGTAAGAAGGATCTACATATGATATTTATTGATTTAGAAAGTTTTATGATAAAGTCTCAAGATGTTCTTATTCTGTAACGAAAGGAGTTAATATTTGTTATATTCAAGTCATTAAGGATATGTATACTAGAGTGTTACTTGTGTCCAAACACAGGATTGACAAAATATTTTCCTATTTCGGTTGGATTATATCAAGGATCAACATTAAGCCCTTATCTTTTACTTTAGTTATGGATGTTCTTACAGGCATTTACAAGAAGATGTACCTTGGTGTATGCTTTTCGATGACATTCTTCTTGAAAGACTAGAGAGGAGTCCAACGTAAACTTGAATTATGGAGGTCAACTTTAGAGTCTAAAGGTTTTCGTTTAAGTAGATCTAAAACTAATATATGGAGTGTAATTTATAGAAGTTTTAGTGATAGTGACTTTAGTGATCGTCAATAAGATAAATTTATCTGATATTTAGGCTCTATTGTTCAAAATGATGGTGAAATAGATGGAGATGTTATTAGTAGAATTCAAGTTGGATGGTTGAAGTGGGAATGCATCCGCCTATTATGTGATAGAAAAGTTCCACTTAAACTTAAGGAAAATTTTATAAGATGGTGGTAAGACGCAATGACTTATATGCGAATGCCAAAAAAGAGAAGCATAAGACTAAGTTAAGTGTTACGAGATGAGGATGCTCGTGGATGAGTGGCTTTACTCTTAGAGATAGAATGCAAAATGAGTATTTAAAATGGAGTAGCTCAGTGGTAGATAAGTGAGAGTCGCCTGATGGTTTGGCCACATAAAGCGTCGTCCAGATGATACAGAGAGTAGATCATTAGATTTTTATGTTAAGAAGGTAGAGTGACCCAAAAAAAGACTTGGTTAAGATGTAAAACATGATCTTAGTATACTGAATTAAATGAGAATTATAATGACACAATGGAGACATATGAAAATTTAATCTCACCTAGTGGGATTAAGGTTGTTGTTGTTGTTGTTGTTATTGTATTAACTCTTTATCATCATTACGCTTATTCTTATCAGAGAGGATAATTCGTTAATATTTAACAAAGAAATCTTTAATTTTGAATTTAACTCTTATTTTATTATCCAAAATTTAGGCTTAATCAAAGTAGCATGCTCCCAGTACTTCGGGATTTGGTGAGGATTTATGCATACAATCTTTTACCATCACAAGGATATTGAAACTGTGATTCTAACTTGTGCTATCGGTTACTATGAAGACTCAACCATCGTTTCTCGAAGAAATATATAGAGGGAACCTAAAGCATTGGGTGAGTATGAGAAGTAATAGAATGATAATCAGAAATAGAGAGCGAACTCTAAACCCCAAGACGTCTGTAGGTCTTGTTGAGGCTACGAAGCAAGTGGCTTTGTCACATATTTTTGGCAAAACTGGGAATCTTTTTGAAATGATCCTGATTGCACTGTAACGACTGGTAAAGAAAAAGGTATCTTGTTGATGCAAAGGGCTTTTAATGGTTCAGTTTAAACGATGAATCTGTCTGTGACCTTCACCCAAAATGTCATAATCAATTCTGTAACCGAGCCTCATGTTTTTTTTCCTGCTTTATTCATCATTATTCTGTTACCAACTCAGCTATCTATATGGCATTATTTCACCTAATACTAAATTTTATTGTCTTCTCTGACTCATATTCCATCATTTCTTTGCCATTTTGATTCCATCACGCATCATTTTCAGAATAAGCAGACCAAACTTATAAGTGACGTTGCAATATCCATATTTGTCTTTTATCAGGCAATTCCTGACCGTGAATGCATGTCCAATGTAGTTACCCAGTTCAGCTTTCTTGGGACGCTCAAACGGTTCTTTAAGACGACCTGCTGTTTCTAACAGTCAAGAGTTGGCGGCGGCTTCCAATGATCACACCTCCGACCGCCCTTCCCACAGAGTTCCCAGTAACCAGATCTATTCTCCTCCGGCCATCTCCTCCGAAGCTAACAAGCACGCACCGTCTGGAAGGAATGCATCTGCCATTAAGAACTATGAATCCACCCTCAGAGGCTTAGAGAGGCTCAATTTTGACGGCGATAAAATTGTCTAGTAATGGGATGCAATGTTTAATCAGCTCCTTCCATTGTAAATTATGTGTTGGGAGTGCATGAAAAAGTTCAGTTAACGCTGCTTTTTCAGCTGAAAGTGTGATTATTTGTGATTTGATTTTTATGCATATCATGAGAATGGTGCTAAATGAGAGAACGATGGGCATGAGAGAATAAATTAAGCCCGAGGCCTATGGGAGGAGGAAGTTTTATTTTGTATCTATGTGATGGATGCTTCTGTTGCTCTGTAACCAGTTAATTGAATATTTTTTTTTTTTTTGAGGAATTTTATTTCATGTTTCCACGATACTTTGTAATTTACCTTTTTTTTAAAAAAAGACCTTTGAACATGTAACCTATTTGGATCAATTTGGTATTCTCTTGAGAAATGTCCGGCTCTATTTTGATGATTTCTTGTGAAAATGGCTATGGAATATATTATTATTATTATTATTCCTTTTGGTAAGTGTTTGTTTTCTCACACCATACATTTGCAGCATGCTCTACTTTGATATTTGTGTAGGTGAAAAATTGTTGTAATGCCTTGAACTAAAGTTTTAATGAGGTTAACACAACTAACAGATAAATCCATATTTTTTATTTGCTTTGTTGATTTTGTTATCAAAATTTTGGTGGAAATTATGCTAAGATTTAGGGACTGTTTGGGCACCCGCAGCTGCTTGCTTCGAAATTTCTATAAAATAAGTTGGTGGCAGAAAATTTCTCCGTTTGGAATATTCAATAGAGTATTTGTTGCACTGCAATTATTTCTGTATAAAATATTAAAATGTTTTTATATGTAGAATATTATGAAATAGAATTAAAAGAAATAAATTTTGTGATATTCATTGATAATCATAAGTTCATTAATTTATATTAAGAATTTATGTATCATAAAGTATTGAATAACTTTAATATTAAAATTATAAGTGTAACAATGAATACAATTGATATTCATTTAGTTCAAGTCTTTAAATAACTTTTTTTCTTCAATGTTATCTTTCAAATATGGTCATTATTTGAAATGTTTTCTTTATAATCATCAACCCACGAAAAAATTACAATCATCTCATCATTTTTAGGACACTTTCGTAGTTTCCTTTTCGATTGGAAGTGAACACAGCATTATAAATTATAATTGTAATAAATATTTGTAGATGCAGGATTTGTGAATTCACAGTTAAACTAAGAATATTAACATACTTGTGAAGTAAGTAATACTAATGTATTCATTTTTCTCCAACAACTAAAAATAATTATAGGTTTAAAACAACAATTTTAGATATCAACATGAAGAGTTTAAAATAATTTGAAATACCAAAAAAATGATAGTCAATTATAAATACGAATGATTCGTTTGATATGCACAGTTAAAAGCATAACTTGGTGGTTAATATTTTTGATATACAAAAGATTAGCCCGGATTTGAATCTCTTCTACATATTTTTCAGATTATTACATTTGATGAATTGTTATTTAATAATTGAAACACCTAACAGAAATTTGAAATATTTCAACACGGGTAATACTTAACAAAATAATTTTTCAAACGAGTCGAATATGAACAAGAGTTCGACTCATTTAAACTCCTAAATCAGAGTCTACTTTATAAACATTATTATTTTGAATATGATCATTAAAACAATTGATTTTATCATCCAACGTCTAAACGAGGGTATTGGTTTATTTTCTACTCATGTTAACTTGTTAATTAGTCATCACCTCTTGCTTTTGGGTGAGTAATTAAATATACTATTCTAGTATTTGCATTCATAGTGGAAATAATTAAAATTATTATCATAATAGTTATCGTCAGTTACATTTATAAATATTTAAATTTATTGTTGATTTTGATTAAACAAATTTGTTTGTAATCATGAGCTAATCAATTATAGGGCATGAATGATTTTGGCAGGTGAATAAAACATGAACAATAATGCATGGATTCAGTGTTGGGAATAAAGAATTCAGTTTAACTGGTTGTACCCAGGGAGCCTTTTAAGGGCACATATCTAATATTATTTCACGAAAAAAGGCTTAGATCGTAAAAATAGTAAAAGATGTACCATAAAAGCAACAATTAAAAGCAATATGAAATTATTATTAGAATTTTGAAAAGATATATATATATATATATATATATATATATATATATATATATATATATATATATATATATAATATTAACTAAAAAAAATTGTTACTGAAGAACTATTGAAAAGATAAACAATAGAATTATGCCTTTATAGTCACTGATGGTTTTACATATTTAAATTGTGCTATTATCTTCGTCTTCATCTTCGGACCGGATTGATGAGCTCCACATAAACCTGAGTGTACCTCAATTATAATGCCATGGGCTTCATTTTTGTCTAAATAACATAACCATATTTGGTCAAAGAACCGGTGATACAGGGTGCCATCTATGAGAGCATAGGAGAAAGTTCTCTATTTCACCTGATGGACTTATAATTTCTCTTGAGGTAGTTTGCCAGTGTTCTAATAATCAATGAAGGGTTGCCTCCAATCCAGCTCCTTATCTATTTTGGCAATGACAACCTCCCTTTCAAGAGAAAGTCTCTCGATGAGTTCAGCATCAATAAGGATTAGATGCATCACCCTATTTCTTCTGCTTCGATAATCTCTCCTCCATGCTTCACACGCTTACTACTGACCTACCCTTGAGGAAACCTATCTTCGTTTTAAATGCCGACCCTAATCTCCTTAATAGAACGCTAATGGCTAATAAATGACAATGATTTTGATAATTTATGTTAATACAAATCTAATAAAGATAAATATTTTGAAAACAAGTGAAAACCCTCAGCTTTGAGGATGTTACATAAATATACTGAAACAAATCCATCTGCTTCCAAATTAAGAGCAGATTATTATGGAAAACACGGTTCACAATACTTAACATATATGGTCTCTTCACAACAAACACAACAGAGAAGGAATATATATATATATATATATATATATACTTCCACTCATGATTTTTAAGAAGGTTAAATTATTTTAGTTCTGACAATCACTTAGAAGGTCATATTAATGCATTCTTCTCTGATTTCCTCAAATAATTCTGTGCTTAGATATCTTTCCCCAGCACTAGCGAAGACAGTTACTATCATCTTCCCTTCGTTTTCTTCCCTCCTGCCAACCTGAAAAATTAACAAACAAAAATATGTATCAAAGCAAGAAGTTTTACTTTAATTTAATTTGATTAATTACATTTTTTTATTTATTTTATTATGGTTACGCAAAGGGCAGAATGGGGAAGGGAGAAGAAACCTTTAAGGAAGCAGCTAAGCATGCTCCAGAGGAAATACCCATAACCAGTCCTTCCTCAAGTGCAAGCCTTCTGGCATGGGTCATTGCATCTGCTGTGGCCACTGTGATGATCTCATCTATAAGTGAAGTGTCCAAGATTTCTGGAACAAATCCTGGACCAAGACCCTGAATGTTGTGCGGCCCAGGTTGACCACCTGTAGCTACATTGTTCAGATTGACAGGCTAGGGAGAACATAAAGGTTATGATCAAATGAAAAAAAAACTAGATTATGAAGATTTTTTTTCTTTATATAATCTTCAAACTGAAGATCACATCATCAATTGAGTGATCTATAACATTAGAGTCATGCTTGGAATGTGTTCCATTAATTTTTGTGATGATTTAATCCTTCATTAAAGGAGATGTTTGGGATTATTTTATTTTGTGTTTTTTTTAAAGTTATTTTTAAAAATATGTTTATTTAATGTGTTCTTTAAGTGCTTTTCTTTTTTTTCTTTGCTGGCAGCAAAAATATATCATGAAGTCCCCCCATACAATTCCTACTGAGGTTGTTAGTATTCCTGGCAGCATAAGCTAAAAGCCTAGGAATCATCAAGGTTATAAAAATAGAACTAAACATTAAATTGAAAAGAGAGATTCAAGCTTCAATGGTTCAATAGTTAAACTAAAGGCTAAACTAGATGACATAATAAATATTAAAATTTATTTCAATATGATTTAAATGATATAATAATAATAAAGTAATAATAGTTTCATCAAATTAATATATAATATTCTAATTCAAGACATTTCACTATTAAAATTGAATATTCTAACAAAAAACAGATATATTTATCAACAAAGGAAAAAAAACTGAATATCACCTGAAATGACTGCACTCTCTGCAGGTTCAACACAAATGATCTTTATAGCTGGATTTTTTATTTTGAAAAATCTTGCAGCGCCAGTAATAGTACCTCCAGACCCAGAACCACATACAAAAATATCGATTTTTCCAGCCGTATCCTTCCATATTTCCGGTCCTGAAAGAGAATATGTAGTCACCATGTAGAACATAGCAGAAATATGACTTGAACATGCCCAAAAAAAAAGACAATAATAATTGGCTTGCTAATGTTTTTATGAACAGCAAAAATAACTAACATAAATTCCAGAGAAGAATTTAATTCAGTCCTTTATTTATTTTTCTTTTCAGTGTAAGGAGCGCTGGATGGGAACTCTTTTAGAGATAGTCTTAGAAATTAAAATTATATAAACAATAGATGCATCTTTTAGAAAGCGCTATAGTCAATGAAAACAAAAATGTTAGAATTTGTACCAGTGGTGAGGAAGTGTGCCTCAGGATTCGCTGGATTAGTTGTTTGATCTAGAACAAATATATTAGGATCCTTCTCTTTCAGTTGACCCACAATAGTATATATTCCCTGGATCCCTAGTTTAGGATCTGTACAAAACTCAAGCAACAAATGTAAAGTGAATAAACTTGTAGAGAATGAAAAATAGTTTCAGGTGTATGGTTGGAATATTTCATGAAAGAATGAATTCTTCATTGCAAAAGAAATTAATTAATTAGTCCCAACCAGGTTCATATAATGTTTGTGCTAGCTCTTCATCTAAAGGTTGTTAACGGTGAAACCTATGATGTAAGTTGAATGCTGAAGTACAGATTTCTTGTAGAAATGATTCAATCTCAAGACCTTACAGCATCTTCCTAATGTCTTTACCAACTTAGATGGCTTGCATTCACTTAAAATAGAATTTTCATAATAGTTATCAACTCATGTCATTATTACAATTTTTGCTATCCAGTCTTCTCCTGAACAAGGGCATGGAGTAGCATGAACAACAAATTCATGCTCCATGATAAAAACATAAAAGTAAAACCAGTAATATTGCCAATTAACAGCGTTTCCTTTCTTTCTTACCAGTTAGTAACACTTGGGCTCCCAAATGTCTTAATAGCATACGTCTCTCAACTGAGTAATTTGCTGGCATAACAGCAAGGAACTTGTAGCCTTTCCTAATGGCTATAAATGCAAAAGAAATGCCGAGATTTCCACTTGTTGGTCCTACCAATGTATTGATGCCTGGTGTAATGAGGCCTTTCTCTTCAGCATCTTCTATCATTCTGCAAGAGCAAAAAGAATGAACATTGGCCAAAACAATGCACATTCCACGTTAATGAAACAACTATTTTACAATGGTTTGGTTTGACTGTTGAAACATAGTCAATAATAGATAATTTAAAGAGGCAGAATGAGAATGAGATGATGTGATGAAACTTGAAAAGACAAAAAGAGAAACAATTATATCAAAGAGTAACACCAATTAAAGATAGGCGGGTTGAGAAATAGATGGAAGTGGTCCAAACATTTATAGTATAGGGCATAAGACGAGCCAATCAAGTAAATTGATAGGATAAATATAAGAAAAAAACTAGAAAGAAAAGAAGGTACATCAAAGGTGACAAGATTACAACTAGTGCAAAGAAGTCCAAAAGAAGTTAACTTTAATGTTGATGAGCGCTTAAAAAAAGTGAATAATGAAAAGAGTGTCAAAATTAAACCCTCAGAATCAAGAGAGTGATTTATGTCCATAATTTTAAAAGATGGAAAGTAGAGCAAGACACTACCCAGATTTCATCCTCATAGGAACTTAGATCTAGTTTTATAAAGCACTATAGTAATTATTCCCAATAAGTGAGAGAACTGACAAGTATCATTAGATCGCTTAATCAATATAAGAAAGAATAGTTTAAAATTTGGATTTAGAATTTAATGAAATTCATCATTTTTATTTTTAAAGCGGATAATCGGGAATGATGACGCTCGATCTAGATCATGATTTCATCAAATGTAGGTCCATAGTCTACTTAATGTGGAATTATGAGGACCGGGCGATCCTTATCATCAATATTATTAAGAACACCCAAGAATTCAGATATGCTTTGTAGAGTGAATTTAAGTACCTTGTGACAGATTTTGTCTATCAGTTGATTCTAGATTCACAACAAAAGCGCAGAAATTATAGTATCATCACGAATCGTAATATAATGAATCTATTAAACCGTATCAAAGGATCTGAATCGATCATATGTTCATTAATGTAGTTGACACTACCACGCCCTTACCGGGCTAGATTGATTGTATAACATTATAACACTTGATTGATATATTTCTGAGCTAAGTTTTTTAATTATTACCTTCAACAAATTGTTGTGGATTGAATAAAGTTTTTTAAAGATTAAATTTCATTTGAAAGCATTTAAATTGATGCTTAATTTGAGTTATTTGATTTGAGATAATCATATTTGGGAAGTATCCTCCATTGAAATCTTTATTCAACACAACCATCATCAGAAGTATATAAGTTTTGATCTTTTAGTTTATTTGATATCATTGACTTATTGGTTAATAATCAATCGATCTACCATACGATAATTAGCTTTTAGTTTCACAAGTTAAAATTTTATAATAATTGAATTTTAGATTAACGCCGGAAGACCAAAGAAGAGATCTCACAACATTTTCGACACTCAATGTATATCTGAAGTGGGGCCATGGTGTTAAATGAATTATTTAATCTCCTCTAAATTCATCTCGTATTCATCTTGAAAATCATTTCAATTATAAATCACGAGCTAAAGAATTTATTTGAAATTGATTAATTATGAACCCCGTAAATTCATATTTAGAATTCAATCTTTATTTATGAGTGGTCTTCAAATATACTTCAAATTATATATTTTCATTCTCTAAGCTTTCAAATTCATTTATGAGGACATTAATCTTTTGAGACTCGCTTTAGAATCTAATTCAAATTCTTTCATATTTGAGAGTTTATCTTCCAATTAGCTTAAAGAAAATTCTTAATAGCTCTCCTCCAATCATACCTGCACCTAACTTAGGAATCAATATGGAATAAAGCGGCAATATGTTTTACACATGTCATACCACTTAAGATTTTATAAATTGAATATGAACCTTTCAAAGGATTTACTCTCCTCTTATAAGTTGAAAAGATTTAGGAGAGTTTTTCTTCCACATTTCGTTTAATTCTTCAAGTCATAAATTATCTTTTGAGCATTGGTAAAGGAAGTGGAGAAATTATTTAATATTGCTTGTGAGTTTTTAAATTTAAAGAAGAGACTTTATAAGTAATCCCCCCTTTTTTTGCTCATATTTATATTTATTTTGCATATTTACTTGACTTGTTTTCAATTTTAATTCCATACTGTTTCATTATTTGCTATTTCTTTTTTTTTTTTTAATGAATTTTGATTCTTTTCCTTTTTTTGTAAGTTCAAAATTGAATGAAATTTGACACTCAACAAGATTCGTCATCCTCCAGAAGACATCATGGCTACCCGTCACGCCGATGAGATGACGGGGCAGAAACACTGACCGATTTCAATCTCGTTACCACGAGATAATATAATCAATCACGCAAGAAACCAATAGCGACAATATATTCAAGTCATAATTCAGTCCAAATTTCAGCAATATTTCGATATAGAGGTGATCTATGCATACTCAAGACTGATGAAGTATTGGCATCTCATGACACACATTTTGAACCGCTACCTATGCATTACGGGTCTGAAACTCAGAGAATCACAAGCATACATATTTCTACACATTCACATTTCTACACACCCACAAATTGCATTCTAAAATTTTTTTTCTGTTTTGGAAGAGAGAAAGAGAAGATAGTATGGTTGTGTGGTGAACTGTGTAAGATTGTGTGATTCGACCTGTGCAAACAAGAGAAAGTGAGCTCGGGTGGAAGACTAAATCGTTGCAAGAACCAAATGAATGGACAGAAATATTGCTGGCGACTTTGACAATAAAATAAGGTGAATCGCAGTTTTCAATTTTGTAAAGGACAGTAGATAGATCAATGGATCAGGATGCATAGATATCCGGTAGAAATGATCTTTGTAGCCGGAATGCCGTATGGAAATACTCTCAGAGAGGTAGGAGAATCATCCCGGGTAATACCATATCTAAGAGGAATTGGAGCATTTGTGCAAGCTAAGGCCGGCATCTCCTCCCAATAGCATAATTAAAGAAATAAGGAAGAGAAATAGGGTGGAGGGAGTGTTCTGGCTCGGTTGGACAGCAGCTGCGTACGGTGGGTAATGGAAAACCGAAAGAGAGGGAGGAAAGGGGATGAGGAAAATACCGGAGAAGGAATCGAACGGGATGAAGGAATTCAATTCCTGAGAAATGAAAACGAAATTAAGAAGGGGGCTTCGGTTGGCTCGCACGAACAAAACCAGGGAGACGGGCGGAAGGTCCTTTCGTTCGGCCAAGACCGTGCGGATGGGACGGACGGAAGAGTTTGCTCGGCTCGATTGTTCGGCTAGGGAGGAAGAAACGGATGGGAAGAGGGAAAATGCCAAGGGAGAAGAGAGGGAGCTAGAGGAGGAGATGCATACGGCTTAAGGGAAAACGAGAGAGCGGACGACCGAAGGAAGGTGAATGCAGCTTCCTTGCGGTTTTTTTTTAAGAGGATGTGCATGCAGTTGAGCGAATGAGAGTAGCAGCGGGAACGGCTGAGAAGAATTGAACGAGGAAGGGAGGCTTGCGGTGTGCGTGTGCAGTTAAAGGAGACGAAACCGAGAGCGGGAGCAGTTTTCTTGCGGGAGACGGAGCCCAGCGTCAACAAAGGGTTAGTTAGTCCACTCCTCAAACAGTTGTTACAAGGCAAATGATAATGATATTGATCCTCTTGTTCTAAATTTTGTAAAGTATTTCCTAGAAATCACTAACTCACTATAGAAATGAAAGAGGCAAAAATTAAAATGATCCTTTGACTATTTATAGAGGACCATTTTAGTCACATTTATCTAATATTTTCGATTTAGCTCGTTTTCAAATACTTTGAATTAATTTTAATTTTTGATCTTAATCTTTTTTTGAACATGTTTTAATTATTCAAATTCTTTCGCTTTAGCTTTTCAACAAAGATAAAATTTGAATATTTTAAGCGTTTGTCACAAACTTTTATTCTTGGTTTACTTTTAAAAAAAGTTTTATTTGTCTTTTGCTTTTTTAAAAAAGCTAAAAAGGATTTGGTGAGTAAAAAGAATTATTCAAATTGGTATCAAAATTAAAATTCAAGCAAAACAAAATGACTTAAAAAGTCCCAAACGAAGCCTTAGTCTCTTCACTCCATGAATATAATCTAAAAAATCTCTTGATTCCTCAAATATGATAGAGGGATTATTTTGAATCATATTTGAGAGTCAAGAGAGTAAATTGAATGTATAAAATGATTGGGAATAAAATGGTCCCATATAAATAACCCAAAGATTATTTTAACCATCTTTAAAAAAAATAAAATAACTAAATTTCACTTTGAGGTAAACAATATTGTACATGTATGCCTACCTGAGTGCTCCACGGTCCTTAACTGAGCAAAGAGGTTGATATGACTCAAGTTTGGCAACCAACCGGATATGCAATCCATCCTTTTCTACAATCCTTTTAAGTTCTATCAGTGGTGTCCATCCTATAAGCTGCAAAAATATTCACATACATAAATCTTTCCATACATTTGAACAAAAATAAAATATAAGGGTTTCTCATAAAATCATGCTACAATAATTTGCAATCGAGTAATTAAGGTATTAAGCAATATAATCAGATCAATTCTCTACTAGTATTTGTTTTGTCGCAAAACTCTTATACTTTGAAAAATCGAGTCAGGTTAACTACTGCTTAAATCATCATTCAACTGTAGATTAGATAGAGTCACCTTAGATTATTTAATCACATAAAACATTGGCCGTCCGATCACCCAGTTAGGAGAGTAGATGTTTTAGATTTGACTTATATTAAAAAAAGGTAGAGGTAGACTTAAAAAGACTTGATTATGGACCGTGGAGCACTCAGGTATGCAAAAAATGATCTTATTTTATGAAAATTTGACACTTACTAGGATACAACGGAGAAGAAGGATTCACATAGTGGGATAAAGACTTCTTGTTGTTATTGTGATAGTATCCAAACGAATGTTAGCAAATTCACAAAAGAGAAGCAACATATAGAAGCTATATATGGATCATTCTAGCCACAACAAGTGTCTGTCTAATTTAGAAAAAAAAGCATGAAAAGCTGATGTAAATGTAGTGAGTGCAACATTCAATGAAGATTATATAATAATCACCCCATATTGGGCTAGGGATCAAATGGGCATTAAACCCCACTACTCCCCCCTAGCAAACGGCTTTAAGACCAATTATAATCCTTGGAAGGCTTCGTTTGGGAGGGCTTTTTTAGTGAGTTTTGCTTTTGAGAGCATGAATTTTTAATTTTGATACGCTTGAATGCTTAAACCTGCTTTTACCCATCTCACTGAAAGTTTTGCTTTTAAATTCTTTCAAAAGAAAAGATAAATTTTTGAAAATACTTTAAACCAGCCTTTTCGAACCCAAAAGTTTACCAAACGCTAAATAATAGATTATTGTTGATCCCTTTAAGCCTAATCCAATACTCCCAATATGAAATTTACAGGAAAACTTTGCCATAAAACATATTTTTGGTTTGGTTTATCTGTATTCCTTTTTTCTTTAATATAATATGTGGAGTGGATAATGGAGTGTGATTACTTATATATCAACAATCAGTAGACTATAAATAACAACCAATAATAATGAAGTCATGATTGTCTCCACTAAACAAGTGCTGATAGAGGATACTTAATCATGATTATCACTAATATAACTTAATTAATTAAACATAATCCGTGGTTTACTATTCATACAAGTCTCTAATACCAGGTAATGAAATATACTTAGAAAATAAATAATAGAAATATTAACCGAATAATCCTCTTAAGCATCTGATTGGTTGCATTTAATGGTCATTTATTAAAAAAAATTACCCTATGCATATTGAAAGAGAATTTCTTTATTAAGTCAATATGCTTTAATTAAAGTGCTGTTGGAAATATAGGAGAATCACAAATCTACTATCATTACACACATAGCTTTCTTTTAGGTGTTGTTTGAGTACAAGCAAAGTTTAATTCCAGCACGAATTAACAAATCTTGTAAATCCAGATTTTGTAAAAACCAGATGCATTAAATCCTAAAAACTATTTGACATAATCGATGCTAAATTTAGTTAAACCCTTGTAATTAGTAAATTGATTGATTTTTTTTTTTTTCATGATCAAGAATTTAAATGAATCAGAGGAAAATGCACAATGAAGAAAAGTGTAAATCTCTAAAATTCTATTTTCTCCGGAATTAGCTAAATCCACAAGTTAAAGTGAGAAAAATCTGGTAAGCAACTAAGCAAGTAAAATTGAAGCAAGCCAAGAATGTAAGGTAAGAAAGAAGGGGGAGGAAAAATACCAGAGAGCTGTTTTAGCTATACCTGAATGATGTCAGAGGCGATGTTTTCCCTCTCTTCTTCTTCATGAGAAGATATAAACGAAGGCAGGCCTCTTCTCTGCTCCATGTTTGCTTCCTTTGGTTACTGATGAGGCCTCGGCGCCATTTGAGCGAGGGGTTAATAAAGCCCTTCAATCTTTTATCGGAAAGTTGATTAATATCCGGTCAACTGTTCATCTGATGAAGATAGCTTTTTTTTTTTTTTTTCAAACCTTGAATGATGTAATATTCCAATAGCCGGCCGGCGCACAAAAAAAAAAAAAATCCTACACATAATTTACCACACATATGGCATATAGATGAGGCACAAAATTTTAAATTGCAGTAGAAATTACAATTTCCTATAGATAAAAACAATTTCACTCGCACGATTTATTGGTTATAATCATTATTTTTAGTAATTATATGATATTACAAAGTCAAAGTTAAGGACGTCTGAGGCTATCTCAGTAACAATAGTAAGTGATAGCATTAGCGACAAATAATAAATGACACATTGATGATCACGGGGTAATAAATTTTAGCATCGGCCACCAAAAAGCATTAGGTGTTTAGTGTAAGTGTCGAGCGATGGGTGATATTGATTATTAGCATTGATCGATGACGAGTGTTAAATAATGTGTGAAGGTTTATCATTTTTTAAGATGTGTGATGGCAATCGACATGTTTCATCTTCTTGTTAATATAGAAGATTATATGACTGATCTTCTTCACAAATTTATTAACATTATAATATCTATTATAATATGATATTAAATAATTATGATATTATTGCGCTGAAAATCAGAAAAGTTTTACGTCTGTCATTTTCAAATCCAAAGACACATATATGATTTAAAGAAATAACAAGAAAACTCAATCTTTACTAAAAACCTCAAAAGAGGAAACCACTGCCTAAAAGCTTCAACTATATATTGTTTTGAGTAAAGTTTTTCGATAACGAGATTACATAATTGATAATGAGAATGCAATAATCCCAAAATCAAATAACAATACCATATACCACGCTCGTCAGAATCTAGGTAAATGATGACAACAAAGAAAGAACACATCAATGAAGGTCGCCATGATGGAGACCATAGAGATTGATGGCGACGGCGGCGGGAATCAACTGCGGCCACCAATGAGCATTATATGCCTAAGATTTTCGCTTTAGAGCTCTCCTCTCCTCGTTGGCCTCTCATACGAGTAATGAGAGCTATTTAAATGGAAGAGAGGATCTCAGAATATACGCAAAATCAATCATTCCACTTCATTGACGGCTCGAATAATTCCTTTGATCATTTGATGTATTTTAAGTATTTGAATGCTCAAACAAAATCATAATTATGATATTGGCTTGTAGATTCGTCACAAGACGCCGATTTGACTATAAACACTCCATGCTTAAGAGCTATTTATGGATTTAACTGACATCCCAAAGTTTCAAATGATATTTTAAGTGCTTGATCTCGACTAGTTTCAATTGAGGATCAACTTGCTTTTGACATCAAGATTCGTGCTTCGACTAGTAGAATTTTCACTGTCATATCAGATATCATATTATGTTATTAGTTTATTATATTATATTTTACTTTTATGAAAGTGAGGTCTTATAGTATTGTAATGTAATTCATGAAAGAATGATATATTTTATCATTTATGCAAAGCTCGTCATTCAAACTACATGTTAAAAATGGCTCCAATATGATTCCAACTTCTCTAAACTTGCTTCCAATGTTTAAGAGTCGAGTTTACATGTATGGAGAAAATGAAAAGTCAAGTTTATATTCATAAAAATTTCATGTAAATTTTTATATTAAAAAATACATTTATGGAAGGTTCTTGTAAATGCATTAAGAAAAAATAAATAGCTAGTCATTCAAAATGCAAGCATCAATATTATGCTCATCTCTCCTTGAAAAAGATGATTCATTCCCTTATCAATGTTCCTTAATTACTTTTTATGTTAAGCATATAAAAAGTACTATAATTAGGGATGGAAATGAATATTATAAGCATCTTAAGCCATTAATATACATTTTGAGAAGTTCACTTCTAATAAATTTAGACTAATGATTTTATTCTTTGATATTGATTTAGTGATAAGATCAAGCCAAGTCATTTTGTTGAGGATTGATTTATCTTTATTCATAATCTTGTTATTATCCAATCACATATATATAACTTCTATCAATACTTTGTCAATTAGTATAGTTAAATACTACATAAAGCTAAATTCTTACAAAATAAGAAAATATTTGTAAAAGCATATTCAATTGATAAGATTAATAAGAAAATTCTAGATATTATCACTGAATTGTTCTTAAGTTCCTATATACCTTCATTATCATTGTGTTTATTGAATTTTAAGATTTTTCATATTCAAAATCAAATATTTTTCTTAGATTGAAAATTGCTTTGGATAAAATGAAAAATGTTTATTGTGTACTAGTTTTTATTTTTCGATGCCAAAACAAATCATCTAGAAATTTTATTAAAAGCCACATTCGAACCTTCCCTCGAAGACAAAAAAAAAAACTCTATCTTAGAATCAGAAACTAATATCATTTAAACTTAATGAAAGATAAGAAACAATGAAAATAATCATGTGTTAAAATGGATAACATCATTTGCAAATTTTCTTTAATATTTTTAATATTAAATATAAAATAATATTATTATGGTACAATATTTCATTATTAAATTTTGATTTAATGTTTTAATATGAAGAGGAGGTTTAATAAAAGTTATATGCAATTCAAAAGTAAGATGCACTAGTGTCTATCATTCATGAAAAATGGCCATGCAAGTTCAATGCAAATCAATAAGTTAAAAGCGAGGATATATTAATGCAATATGGAAAATGAGATATTAATAAAAAATAAGAAAGAGTAAAGATAATGATGTGGTTAAATGGATGATCTCATCTACAAGTTTATTAATATTTTAATATCTATTATAATATCATATATTATTATTAATTTGTAATATTTCATTTTATTATTATGAAAAATAAGAGCAATAATAGTACAATGAAATTCAGAAGTATGATGTAGCAATGATAGTTTTTATTTTTGTTGATCTCCATATATGTGCCATAAGTCGATGAAAAAGCCCAACAAGTCGATGACTTATTTTAAACACAAATTGAAGTCGAATACATTGCGCCAAAATCAGTTGAAATGATCTCTGATCAACGAACGGACTTTGCCATCGTGTTTAGAACATTGAAATTGTCAAAAATATAAATATTGCATAATCTAAAGATCAACCGATCGCGATTTATCAATGTCGAAGTATATCTAAGGGACGATATTCAAACGACCTTCATTCATAAAATTGATTGTGTTGTTAGCTTCAAAACATCAAAAACTTTCAAATGAGACTTTACGCCAATTCTGACGAAGTTGAAAATATCGGATCTAAGTGACAACGCGCAAATCGAGGCTGAAATACACTAAACGTCGCCAAAATTAATCAAAATGACCTCCGATTAATGAATGGACTTCTCCATCGCATTCAAAACATCAAAAAATGGTCAGAATATAAATATTGCATAACCTGATGATCAACCAATCAAGCGATCAAGTCGTCAACGCTCACGCATATGAAGGTTAGGAGGCGCCGACTTAAACCAAACGACATCCGTTCATGAAATTGATCATGCCGTTAGCTTCAAAATATCAAAAAATATCAAATGAGACTATCCACGCTCAATTCGGACGAGTATGTGCAAATATCGAAGGATCGACGCGTAATCGCTCAAATACTTGACGTCTCCAAAATCACCAAATGACCTCCGATTGATGAACGATATCGCTCGTAATGTTGAAACTAGTCGAATATAAATATTGCACAACCTCGATGATCAACCGATTGCAAGTCGTTAATGCCTACACATATATCGAGCGTCGAGATCGACATAAACCAAATAACCTCCGCTCATGAAATTGACAAGTAGTTTTGAAATGTCGAAATCTATCAAATACTATTCACACTCAATTTGAAGTTTATGTGAAAATCGAAAGGTCAAAAATAAATTTTGATTAAATTGACCAATTTGACGCCGAAACTAAACGCTTCGACAGTAAAATGGATCCATCGTTTCGAATATCGAAATAATCAATCAACATATATATCAACCCTATATTAAGGTTGGAATAAAATTTATATTAAAGTTAATTAAATATTTAGAAAATCAATTTAAAAAGCCTATTTTACTGATTCACGCAAACCGACCCAATTTCTCTTCGACCCGACCCGTGATCTTCCTCCCTCACACACAGAGGACCCAACCTAAGCCCTCCCTCTTCATGCACAGGATCACACGCAAGCTCAGCTCTCCCTCACACGATCGACCTCCCGCTCGATCTCCTTCACGCACAAGCTTCCCTCTCTTCTTCTGCTTCTCAACCGCAAGCCACGAAAATGGTTCCCCCTCCTTCAACCATTCCCACACAAGACGCTCGGATCCTCCCTCAAAATCATAGAAAATCGTGAGGGGATTTTGAGTTCTCTCTCGTTTTGCACTTCCCTCACCCAAACTGAACATTCCTCCCACTTCGATTTTCTGCTCTCCGTTGTCCAAACCATGAGCAACTTCCCTTCCTCTCCTCTCCAAACCGCAAGCAAGGGTAGGTTCTTGTTCTTCCTCTTCTCTCTTCTCTCTTCTTCTTTTCCTCATCTTCTTCGATTTTCCATTTCCTCCTAAACTGAAACTTCCATTTTTCCTTATTTCTTCCCAAAATCGAATTTCCCTTTGCCGAACTTTACAATCCCCTTTTGTCGAATCCACTTTAGCTTATCTCCTTTCTTTTCACAAGTGAGGGTAACCGAGGTAACGCATTAGAGGTTTCTTGTGATACCTTTTCGCTTCCTCCTCTAATCAAGCATTAATCATCGAATTCTTCTAGATCCAACATTTTTCCTTGACCTTTTTATCATTGTGAATATCATCATTAAAGTGGCTTTCTGTACCTAATCTCCATCTCTTTATTTCTGATCATGCAAGTAAAAATAACAATACGTATGATAAATATGTGAATGATATATATGCTTGCCTTTCTAGATGCTCTACGCCATTAAGACACGAGATGAAAATTACATATGTAGATACATTCGCTATTTATTAAGATACCGAAGAAAGTTCAACATTTATTGATGTCACGCCTAAAAAAGCCAGAAGTTTCACAAATTTTTTTGACTTAGAAAAAAAATGGGAGAATAAAAATAACCGGCTCAAGAATGATAAGCAAAGAAACCTAATGCTAAATTCAAATTAAAAGCATCAAACAAGAAGAAAAAGAGGGAAGGGAAAAAACATATAATGAATACAAAAGTAAAACATTAAATCAAAGAAAAAAAAGAGGTGAAAAATACTTACAAAATTTATCTAAGCGGAATTGAAAGCTCACTAAAAAAATGAACCTTTCTATTTCAAACACTCTAACTTCTCAAACAAATGAAATGAAATGTAGGACCCCCTCTTAGCCTTATTTATAGACATTGGAGGGAATAATGAAGGACCCCCTCTCACAAAAAGAAATCAAGTAAGTGAGTCCATGTTCTTGCAAATTTCTCAAACAAAAAAAGAGGGAGAATTAGACAAGTTTTAACTGAGATGGGGGGAGTTAAATGTTAAATTCATAAATGAATTATAACAAAACTTGAAGTATAGTTGTTCTTTAAATATGTAACCTAATGTGGAGTTAGAGATATTAGAATTGATGCTTGTTAATGTGAATATAGCCTTTTATTGAATACTCAAAGTATTAAATTCACAAGCTAGTGATGAGAGAACTAATTGAACAATTGCAAATTAGAGGATATCAAAAGAAGTAAGAATCTTGATTGAATATCAAATCAAAGTATAAGAGACTCTTAGAATTAAGATACACTCTTCAAACATATTCTAATAAATTGAAGAAATTTAAAGAATTCATTAGAGACTTTTCATGAGATCGTATGATTGCTAATAAACAAAAGCGATGAACCCTTGGAAAATGTTTGAAATGTATTCATCGCCTTATCAAATACTCGAATTAAATCGAGAAGAAATTGAGTATAGTCGGCGATGAATTTGAGAATTGTCATAAGCAAAAATCTATTGATTATTCAAAGACTAATCAACTTGGAATCAACTAAATATTAATCCAAATAATCTAATAAGATATTAGGACAATTTACAACACCTTCTACGCCACTGGATTTGTAACACATAGTACAAGAGAACATAAGGCGTTAATTAAGGAATTCTTAAATACACCCGCATGGGCCCCAACACTACGCTAAATGCTTAAATTCAAGTGTCTGAGGATGCTGCGGTTGCTTCCTGATTTAGTCTTAGGACTGGGTCCGGGTTAACAAAGTTTAAAAATCTATTATAAGAATTGCAACTTAATAAAATATTTGAGAAGCTAATTCTGTCATGTGATAGTAGATCTGATCCTCTATTAAGAGTTAAAAAAAGTTGACAAGATCTAAAGTTCTCAAATATATTTGATTTAAACAATTAACTACCCCAATGATGGCTGTGTTAAATGGTAATTTCAGCCGGAGGGGATACTTCCATCAAAATATGATTCTAATCTCAAATCAAATTAACTCAAATTAAGTATCAATCTAAAAATGCTTAAATGAAATTCAATCTTTAAAACTTAAAGCTAAAATCCAATCCATCTTCCATAACAGTTTGTTGAAGGTGACAAATTAAGAAAACTCTAGCTCATAAAGGAGCCAAAGTCAAATTAAGTGTTATACTATGTTCACTCTCAATCAATCTCACGCTAGTAAGGATGTGACCCGTGTCCTATGATGTTGGTGCCAAGATGCACGTGATGATGCGTTATGACCGAGTCCAATCGGTGGTTTGGCGAAGACTCCATTATATTATGATCACGCATCAGTATGCTCCCAATGGCTCGTCTTTGAGTTGTGAATCATATGTTATACTTGATAGAGAAAAAAGCCATTTATCAGCTAAAGTAAACTTAAGATTTTCTCCTTAGACAAACACCACCCCAGGTCTATAAGGATTTCTTGGACGACGTAACCCATGTGTTATGATAAGAACCTTCTAGTTGGACAACCTCCTCGATTAAGTGGACCAGATCACGATAACCTGGGATGACGGAACCATGGGATCTAGATCGGGCACGTCATCATTCCCCCAACCATCCGCTTTAAGATAATAATGATGAATTTCATAAATCTAAATTTTAAACTCCACATGATGTTACTATACACTATTATTTAGCCTTAATCGAAAGTTCTCTCTAAGCATTGAGTGGGGTAATTAACTATAAATACTTGCGCCTATAGGAAACCTAGAACCAAATCTAAAGTCCTCACAACATGAGGATGAAATATCTGAGTAGTGTCTTATCTACTATTCCATATGCATTATGAAAATTACATCGACACTTAAATCATACTCTCTTCATTTGTCAAGAAGTTGGTGGCAAATTTTTGGAGCCCACAGATTTCTGGCGACTCTGTTGGGGATAATATTCTCTTTCCATCTTTGGTTAGTCATATATATGCTATAGTAGCAACAAAATATTTGAAAATTCAAAACAAAAAAATGGTGATTTAAATGTGTAATAAATTATAGTTACTATTGTATGGGGCTCTATGTCGAATGAATTATTCTGTAGAGTATATTTTTATTACACTATTATTTTATTCTGCAGTACCTCTGCATTTTGAAAGTATGAGATGGAATAATAATTACTAATTGCTAATCCCATCTTTCATTTTTGCATAATGGATCTACAAAGCACTCATTTCACTGTCCAGCTAGGGAGTGGTGCAAATATCTGCTTATCCAATGCTGTCATCAACACAAGAGATGTTGGAGCAACCACTCAATTTGGTAGCCTAAATTTCCCAGCTATCGTAGTTACAACTCCTGAAGTACCCACCAATTGTACACTCGTTAGAGGTCATACTGGAAGCCGTAGGTTACTGAAGCTCGTACTAGTCATGCTTGCCAAGTAGTTCAGCAACCAACCACTGTTAAGGAGTTCTCCCGACAGAGAACTTCAGTTTTTAAAAGACTAGGTCAACCTGAAGCCCCCGTGATAAAAAGAACCATTAGTGAGCAAACTGTGTCTTTACTACCTCATGGTATAATTTCTTCGCCGATTGAACCTTTCGTACCTGAAAAGCATGATCATGAAGCTTCCTCATCAGAAAGAAAATTAATTAGAAGGTAGAGAAGAAGAAGAAATGCTGAGCTGAGGGCTCAACAGATCCAATTCGAATGACATATTGAACAAGCAATACTGCCACCAGAAGTGAGTATTCCTACCCATAATGACTTTGATAATCTAAAATGGGTAATAAGAAATAGCTCCATTGGTGAGGTAAACCAGTCTTTATGGAATCAACAATGATAAGCTCCACCACCATAGAGGAGACAGCCTGAAATACTATATACTAGAATACATAAAGTTCTTAAAGTAGCGAAGGATAGAGGCTTGATGAAAATAAAATTTCAAAGACCTGTGATAATTAAAAATACTAAATCCATGCCAAAGAGGTTGTCATCTCTTATGGTAGCTAGTAATCGAGCCAAGTATGCTTCGCATTGTGAGCATCGGAGTGTGACACTAGGACTGCATGTCCAAGAATTCGCTGCCTAAAGGTCCCCGTGAAAGGATAAGCAAATATGGAGGCCAAGACCCTGTGATGAAATCCTGAAGAATGGAAGAGGTGTAACATCTGATACACATATTCAGAAATCCACCTCAAAAATAGCTTATCAGAAGTGGATACCCAAAAGAAGGAATCACTGATAAAAGATATGATGGTCAGACACCGAGAATCCTCAGGGATCCCATCGAAATTCACCACAAGAGAAGGTTGACTTGATCGCAATCCTTTAATGGAAGAAGTATTTGTTCCGCACATTGAACTAGAGATCCACTGGAAACATCGATCAAAAATTCATGTGCAAAAAGGGTGAAGAAGGGAATACTATGGAAGTAGAAGTCGTCTATATGGTTAGAGATATAGATGAACATTCCACTCAGCATCATCATCGGCATGAATCCAGGGAGCTTGAACCTAAATTCGATGTTTATGAAGAAGAGTCTTCACATAAGCAAGTAGAAGATGGATCTTCAGTCTTTACTGAAGAGGAAGAAGAAGTAGGCAAAAATGAAAAAGAGATCATGGGTGTTGAAGCTATCTATATGGTTGAACCAGGAAATGATCAGCCTAGTACATGCTTTTATACTGAGCATCGTCATTCAGCCCTAGCAACAGCTACCCTTGCAAATGCACAAGTAGAAGGACAGTCAAGTTCTTTCCCTGAAAATGAGCAGGGAGTAAAATAATAACAAGAAATAGAGGAAGAAGAAGAGCCTGTACTTATTGACGCCCTGGCGCTAAATACAGCGTCAAATAGAAGTCAAAGATAAGAAAATTACATAGCTTGGTACCAAGATGAATGACATGATGGTACAAATAAATATCATGATGGATATATTGTAGAAGAATATCACATCAACTATAGCACCTGTTTTATCTGCTAATCAATAAGTAGATAATAATACAACCTCTATACCTCTTGTCGCTCTAGTACCTCAAGCCTATAGTACATGCCACACTGAAGCTTGGAATGAAGTTAGCCAACTACCTCTTCAGCTGATAATTCAAAATATGGCTAGCACACCCGAAACGATAATAGTTGGTCAGCTAGAAATAATAATCAATGAAAAAATAAAGGTAGATATAGCTTCAGAGCAAACTGAAAAGTTGGTGAGTAAGGGTCACCCTTACCCAGCCAAATATGATCAAGTGTCATACTAAAAGTTACTCAATGCCAAAATTTAATACTTTCAGTGGGATTGGTAATTCAAAGCAACATCTAGCCCAATTCAAGGCTACTTGTGGTAACACGGGAGGGAATGATGCACTACTTTTCTATCAGTTTGTCAGCAGCCTAACCTCAGCTGCTTTTGAGTGGTATGTAGAATTATCTAATGATTCAATTAAAACCTTATTGAGTTACGGACAATATTCATGAAGAGGTTTGCTAATGCAACTAAAAAAATAATAATCGCTGACCTTGCCCTACTAAAAAGGTGAAAAGATAAGTCAGTGACAAAATTCATAAGTCATTGGTGTTACCTAAGTATGAAGTATGAGCAACAATTAGAAGAAAAACATGCGATCCAATTGCTAATGGGCAATATAGATGATAAAATGACACCATTTTAATGTATGATGTCAATTACAATGTTCTAAGACTTGCTTGATAGGGTGGGTAAAATTGAAAAGCTGAATCACCCTAAGTCTGAAATCTATACAAATAAGGCAAAGAGAAACAAATCTTCAAACTCAAGAAGAAATGAAACTCCTGTCGCTTCCTATAGATCAAGTGGTAAAAAATGAGTAATCTATAATGTGGATAAAGGAAAACAGCTAATGTACAATGATGATAAGGGAAAGAAGCTCATATTCTAATCACCAAAATTAGTATTATGAGGTAATGATAAATCTCTTTTTTCCAACTAGTGGGGAGCATCTAAAAAAAGCAACAAGAGATGGTGAGCAAATGCGGCCATCTCTTAAGAAAAAAATGAACAAAGAATATTCCTTTAAGGGACAGTGTGGCTAAATTATTTTGACAAGCATTTAAAGCTGGTCTACAATTACCAAAATTAAAAAGGCCCGAAGAAGCAGATCAAGTTAATAATCTAAACTATTGTCCCTATCATCGGATGATCAGTCATCTTACTGAAGATTATTATCTCTTCAAAGATTGACTAGAAATGAAGTATCGACGTGGTGAATTTACATTATCTGATAGCATTCTAGTTAACCCAAAAAGAGAGTCTACAAGGATGATTATGTACTCTTCCGTATCATCCATCAAAGATAAAAAGAAAAAAAATTAGTTCAGGCTGAAAAATGGGAAACATCAGTCTCTAAGAAGATTGTGAAAATGTTGAAACAGCTGAAAGGTGTCCCTAGTGTTAAGTGGAAATCACCACTTGAACCTATATTGAACTTAAAAGAGATACCTAAACCAAATATTTGGGCTTCTCAATGGCATTTTGATAAGGCTAATTCATCACAGCATGATGAGTAGTCTACTAAATGTAGGCCTCATAAATCAAAGAAGCTGACTATGAAAAAGAAGATCAAGAAGAGAACCACACTCAAAAGATTATTAATAATTTAGAGGAGTATCACCAGCTGATAAGACAACCATTCAGGCTTGCAGATTTTATGCCTAAACTTCGTATTATTGAATCGGATGAAGAAGATAATGGTGAATCTTATTCAGTGGAGACAAGCCAAATCATTTACATGATATTAGATGTTCTTCCGCATCATTTACTCCAAAATGATAAGGGTAGTCAGATAGACTCAACCAACCCATAAAAATTCTTATCTGTAAAGCAAAAAGAGCTTGAAGAGTTAACATCTAAATTTTGTTTAATGGCTCAACAAAAGATAACAATTCAGATAAAGATTTATGTTTTCTTGATGGAGAAGAATCAGACTCATCGATATCATCACGTATGAAATATATGAAGTTGAAAAATGAGTCTAGTCCTTTTGGTCAATCATCCAGAATAAGAAGGGAATTTGAAGAAACTACCTTTTTAGAAGAATCTAAGCAAGATAAGGTGGTTCAAGTTCAGTTAAGAAGCATTAAAGTCTTACCACCTTCATCAAAGAAGGAAAATGCAAATAAAGATAAAGGCAAACAAATCGAATTCAACGAAGATATCATTCCCAAAAATTCTAAACTAAAGCCTAAATCAAGAAAAAAGATAGACTATAATATTCTATCACATCTCAAAAAAAAGATTCCTAATAACCGAAAGTGTATAAGGCTCTTGATGACAAAAGATCTCAGAAACTTTGATATAGGCTCAAAGATCCGAGAGTTATGAAGCTTACTTTGAAAAAATGCATGACTGAATCATTGCAAACTCAAGATCTCCAAGTAATCATATTTTTTGAAGAAGATCTTATGTTGGGAATAACAAATCACAACCGTCCTCTATATGTTACTGCAGAAAGTGATGACATCTCGATCAGTCGAATATTGATTGATCCAGGTTTCTCTATCAATCTTATAAGTCTAAAGGTATTAAAAAGATTATCGCTTAATATCCAACACCTTGAGAGGGATAAGTTGATGGTTCATAGTTTCAATGAAAAAGGGTAGAAAACCTCGGGTTCTTTTATTCTCCATCTCAAGTTTCAGGATTTATATACAGAAGCCAAGTTTCATGTAATCAATGCTGATACATCATTTAGAGCTCTCTTTGGTCGACCATGCCTGCAAGAGTATGGCATGGTCCCATTAACTATGCATCAATGTATGAAGTACCTAAAAGAGGGGAAAGAGCTCAGAATTCCTGGTAACCTACAACCATTCTCCGTCCACGATGTAAAGATCTATGAAGATGCAAAATATTTCATCCTTAAAGAGCCTAAACCAATAGAGCCTATTGAAGCGGTAGCATCCACTTCATGAATTAAAAAGAAATTTCACAAGGTGAAAGAGCGGAAACAAAAAGGAAGAAAGAGGTAGTGCTGACTCTCCCTAAAGCACTTGATTCTACATCTAAATCAAGAAGGTTAGTTCCTCATTTGGGAAGTGACAAACAAGAAGAAGAAGATGATCTTGTCAAACATAAGAGAACATATAAGCTTTCAAGAAAGGCAAAGTATGAAATAAGTGATTCTGATTCAGACTATGAATTTGAATTTACTTATGAAAATAGAGTTCAGAGGGTCTCATCAAGAAGGATAGCTCATTCGGCAGTGTCACAGGACTCCTTCAAAATTATACCCATCCCTCAACAGTACTTCAAAGAAATCCCTCCACTGGTGGTTCATAACATTGAAGAGTTGATAATATTCTATATGTCACCATTGAGTGAGTGTGGTGGAACATGAACTCTATTTTGCAAATCTGAAGAGTCTCAACCTCACAATTTTGACCAGCCTACTCAACATGAAAATTTTGATGAGATAGTGCCAACAAGAATACCAATATACTATCCACAGAAATTGCGAAGAATGATGCATAAGCTTGGAATTCATATTGGAACTATTAAAAATAGAACTCAAAATTTTAAAGAAGTCCTCAAGCATCACGAAGAAGTAATAAGTTTATAACTAAAGGTCTTGGGTTCGTCTATAAATCTCATCCAAATAAAGTTATTATAATATAATAGAAGCTGAGATTAAAACTAATAGTGACGAAGAAGATGATCTCCATGAAATTCTTCTTACAAATGATGAAGAAGCAGAAGCCAAACCTATGCTTGAAGAACTTGAAGGTGGTGGACAAACAACTACTATGGATGAACTCAAAGAAATGAACTTAGGAGCTGATGATGATCCCCATCCAACTTTCGTTAGTGCCCTTCTACCTAATGAGAAAGTTGAAGAGTTAAAGGTGCTACTTTGTGAATTCAAGGATTGCTTTGGACATATTTCAAATGCTTATCCTGATGTAGCTTTATAAACTTGCCATTAAGCCAGGATGCATAAGCAAGCTCTAGAAATGAGATTGAGATTGTAAGTAATTATAGAAACTAAAGAGCTAATCGAAGTAGGCTTCATCCAGGAGGAGAAGTATGTAGATTAAATAGCCAGCATTGTCCCAGTTAAGAAGAAGAACTAATCAAATCCATATCTGCATTGACTTCCGGGACCTAAATAAAGCATGCCCAAAAGATGACTTTTTGCTTCTAATATTAGAACTACTAGTGGACAATACTTCTAACTACGACATGTTCTCATTCATGGATGGATCATCGGAATATAATCAAATCAAGATGGCTCCTGAAGATAAGAAGCACACATCATTTAGGTGCCAATTGATATATACTATTACAAAGTCATGCCTTTTGGTTTGAAAAATATTGGAGCTACATACCAAAGAGCATGTCGTGTATTTTTGAAGAGCTGATTCACCAGAAGGTGGAATGTTATATTGATGATTTGGTGGTGAAGAGCTTAAATCATGAAAATCACTTTGAAGACTTGAGAAATATATTGGAGATAATAAAAAATATGATCTCAAGGTGAATCCTCTAAAATGTGCATTCGAAGTGTTCTCTGAAAAATTTCTCGGGTATATTATACATCATAAAGGAATTGAAATTGATCCTGCCAAAATCAAGATAATTGTGGAGACACCTCCACCAAAGAGTTTGCGTCAGCTCCATTCTTTACAAGGACAGCTTGTATTCATCCATGATTTATATCAAATATATCAGAATGATGTCAACGATTTGTGAAGTTGATGAAGCAGGATGCTCCATTCAAATGGGACAAGAAGTGCCAAGAAGCTTTCATTAGAATTAAAAGCTATTAAATCCACCAATTCTTGCAGCGCCTACCCCTAGGAAGCCCCTCATTCTATACAACTACATTAGAAGAGTCCCTTGGAGCATTATTGGCACAACACAATGAAGAGAGCAAAGAGAATGTTCTTTATTATATCAATTGGAGGTTGATAGGATCAGAAATGAGATACTCTCTGATAGAGAAGCACTATTTGGCATTGATCTTTACAGTCCAAAACCTCCATCATTATATGTCATCTCACAAGATTACTCTCATCTCAAAGATCGATCCATAAGTATTTGATGAAAGACCCGCATTGTCGCTGGCAAGATGTATTGCTTTTACAATTTGATATTATAATGCTCAGAAGTAGTGAAGGGACAAGTCTTAGCAGATTTTCTAGCTACACATCCCATCCCCGCGCTCTTCTCTTAATGATGATTCGCTCAATGAGAAAATTATGCTCATTCATGAAAGAGAAAAATCATAAATTTAAAAATGTACTTTGATGGAGCCTCATCGATCAAACAAGTCCAACTTGTAAATTTTCCAAGGGCAAGAGAAAAAATTGACATCATCTTCATAACACCAGAAAGAGGGATAAGAGACGATCATATGGGTTGACTGAGCCAAGAACTAATAATGAAGTCGAGTATGGAGTATTAATGGTAGGTCTTGAAGAACCTATTTTCATAGGCATTCAAAACTTGCATATTTTTGACAATTCTCAGCTTATTATAAATCAAGTACTTGGCATCTATAAAATCAATAAGTATGAGTTAGCTTTCATCACAAGCAAACTCTCAAGCTTATGAAGCAAATAAGAAATATCACATTAACTCGAGTCTCTTGATCCGAGAATAGTAAAGCTGATTACTTAGCAAAATTAGCTAAGAAAATGGTAAGTATGAATGTGATTATGTCATGATCGACAATTTTACTCGACGAGTCCTAGAGCCAGTAAAGTATCAATCCCCGCAGGTAGAGGGGTTATCAAATTCGACACAGCAGGACACGACTTAGGTTGCTCCTCATACTCCTCAAAATCAACATAGAATTATACCTAGAAGAACTGAGAATGATATTTCCTCAGAAAAGCAATTTGAAACTTTTATTATAGAAGAGACACATGATTGGAGGCAACCCTTCATCGACTACTATAAAGAAGGCAAATTATCAAATAATAAATCACTGACAGCTCAAATCGAGAAGAGAATGTTGCGCTATGCTTTCATCAATGACACTCTATATCAAAGATCCTTTGAACAAATGTGACTACGATGCTTAAATGTAAATGAAGCTACCAAAGTGATGGTTGAAGTTCATGAAGGACTTTGTGGTGCATATTAGTCAGGTCCCAATATGTCAGTAAAAATCAAAAGGATGTGTTACTATTGACCATCTATGGTGAGAGACTGTATCGATTATGCTAAGAGGTGTCATGATTGTTAAGTACATGAGAATATAATTCATCAACCTCTAAATCCACTACACCCAACAATAGCATCTTAGCCATTCGAATGCTAGGGTACAGATGTAATTGGGTCAATTGATCCATCATCGTCAGCTTGATACCACTTCATCCTAGAATCGACATTTCTCTGCAAGCTACCCCATTTAAAGAAGTTACTGTTGAGCAAGTGATTAACTTTTTTACACATAATGTGGTCTATAGATTTAGAGTGATACGCCAAATAATTTCTGATAATGTCATAACTTTCAAAAATATAAAGATTTGGTGGCAAATTTGAGCCTAATTAGGAGGGCCCTTCTATCATTTAAAAAGTGTATCAAGTAGGGGCATATCAACTCATTAACTTAAAGGGTAAAAGACCAATGCCACCAATTAATGGTTGATACTTGAAAAAGTATTATACATGATGAATACATTCTCGGAATAGAAATCCCCTATCTAGGGGAATTTTTAGTATAACTATTTAGGTCGATATCGTGCTTGACGTCGAGATCCCTAAATAAATATACTCACTCAAAAAAACTTTTTATGAAAAGACCATTACTAGTAAAACATCTAGTAATCTGTTGTCTGCTTCATACCGAGCTCCTGTTCCACCTAGTTGATCTCATGTATCTAACTCAGAAGAAGCATCTATCAAACTTTGATGGTTGTGGCATTGAGCCACAACACTCTCCTTAAACTCATCATGTGCTAGGTACCACCTCTACTAAGTAAGCTGGCTCTACCAGTAAAGTTTTAGATCGAATAATACTGAGCAATCTCATCTAGTGGATCAAAAACTTTATTTCTATGAGATTCTAAATACCGAGAAGCTTTCCAAGCCAAGACAACCTAGAAGATCGAATGGTGTTTGCATATGATGAAAGTAGTGACTCAAGAGAGAGTGAAAACCACATCCTCAAAACACCAAGTCGCAATCCCTATCGCCATGTGATCTGTAGTGGATATATGGTAGATCTCAAACTCATAACCTACATTGGGAACTGCAAGAAACAAATGGAAATAATCAACATAAAGTAGAGTAGTGAATGTAAAGAAATGCATCTAAAGAATAAATAGAAGAAGAAAGTACCTGAACATGGTGAATCTGACTGAACTGGTGTGTCATAAGTGGCATAGTCCTTGCTGACCTTCACTATCTGATAAGCTCCAGAATTATATGTTGGCTCAACAAAAGCCCCACTAGGTATGGGATCTCTCACCTCAGAAGTCTCCCCAAGATAATGGATAGAATCTGGAGAAGAGTGGCTCCTATGAGTAAAGAAAAAATGAGGCAAAATATTAAAGGCAGGCACACTAGATGGCTCAACCCCAAGGTCTTTAGGGGCATATCCAGTACTAGCTTACACCTGTGGTACCATATTAGGAGTCATAAGTCATCATGGAACTGGACTCATGGCACAATCAGCTGAAGCTTGAATAAGCTCTATAGGTTGACTACACCTACCTCTACGAGCTGATGAAGAAATCTCAGTGTAGCTAGAAGTAGAATCCCTAGCTCTAACTCTACTATAAGGAGTGGTATCTTTAGCCCTAACCTACTCGTCAACTGGTGCATCTGTCATGAATCAAATTAAAGTATCATATACACTGAATATATTTTAATGATATGAAAAAAATAAAACAAAAGTATTAGAAGAAAGAAAGATAGTGATTATACCTTTAATGTTGCTATCTCCTACCAATGGTGATCCATGATGGGTCTTCTGATCTCGAGGAACTCCCAAAGACCTCACCCTGTGCTCATATCTTCTGGCACCATGCTCTAGAAAAGGACCAAAAGACAACATACCTGGTAGATGAGTATAACTATGGCTCGAGGAGAGCTATCCAAAAATGAGAATCGATACCAAGCCTCCGTAAATGTAGCCAAACAATTGAAGTAGTAAAGTAACATATCTCAAGGGGAATCATCATCTTAATATCCACTACCGTGGACTAAGGGTACCATCACGATGAAAAACCAAAGGTGAACTTGGTTAGCCGATACTCTATAACAATGAGCCAAAAATCAATAACATAACCATCATGGACGTATATTGAAAAGGTACTCAACTACTTTCAATGTCCGACGACCATGAAGCAATGAATATCTACCATTCTCATCAAGACTGTCAATAAGATCAACCTCTATCAAGTCAAATGGTAAACCAAATATATTTGACTGGTGAACTAACAAAAAATGATCTCTGATCAAATGAGGAGCGAAGAAGAACATGCAATCTGCTCCATCTCCAAAGTAGACGATGTTCAATATAACTACAAGATAGTAGGATATTCTCACCCTAAAAAGAATGCTAGATACTTGAAATAAGCAAATTCACCATATATGTGGAGGTGAACCCAAGCATATAAGTACTACCAAGGTAGAGTCACATCTTGTAACTCTAGATAATCTGCCCCAGAAATCACCCCCAATATCCTGTAAATCTTGGCTAACATTGATGGGGCTAGAGAAACTTGCTCACCTCAAGAGATCCTACAGTGCTAATAGCACCAAATGAATTGATCCCTCTCAGAATGAGTACAAAAATGAGCTATGTCACTATAAATCCTAATGAGAATAAATCCTCAATCCACAGCCTTAGTTGGAGAAGTCCTCCCCTGGCTAGTTAAAATAGGCTCTGCAGTCTTTTCAAATAAGTAACTATCATCGACACACCCAATCAAGAGGGTCACGTGAATTATTCTACGGTCTCACCGGATAGAGCATATCTGTAAAGCTCACGAATCCATGTACTCATGGCGGTCATTTCGTGATCATCTAGAATATCCTAATACCCTAAAAGTCAGGTGATAATGATTCAGAAGATCAATATAAATAGAAGGTATAGCTAGCCTACCTTGTCGATCACAATCATCTGAAGGTTACCTGCAAAATAACTCCTCATTAGGTGGAACACACTCCTCATAGTCGTAACCAATTACAGAGGAGGCCTGACACGGCCTGTAAGTCCCAAAGGGTAATTGTCAATTCTTTGGGGCCAATCCAACAAGTGTTATTACTAGTATCTCAGAACTCTACTACTCCACGAGCCTAAGAAGAAGGCATACCTCTAAAATCAAATAAAGACACATATACTGCCTCATAAACGCCGGCTATCTATAAAGTATCTCTTCGAGCCTGCAAGACACGCCTAGCTTATGTGATGTATCCATGTGGAAGACTAGGAATCCTGCTTATGGAGGAATCTTGAAGCAGGTCTAATGAGCCCAACTGTAATTGACGGTGGCCTAGAAGTCTAGACCGTCTCGTTTGCTCAATGCTGTTAGAAGCAAATTGTAAAATTTCATAATATCCAGAACTTACATGTGCTACTGTACTATCCAGAAGATTGTAGTCCTCGCATTTCAGCTTAATGGTAGCCACCCAATTTGCAGGATCCTCAAAGGCAAAAGAATCTGAAGTACAATCAAGAAGTATGAAAGAGTGTGTGAAGAAAACCTAGTAAAGATCACATCCTCTCAACATATCAGTGTGCTACTCAATCTTATCCCTGATATCAACATCTCCATGAAGATAATGTATGCCAATCTCCAACTAAATAGCCTCCTCGCTAGGCTCAGCATATGACAGATCATCAGGTCTTCTCCAGCTGAACATTCTCTTATCAAGTGATTAGAGAAATGGCATATAAGAATCCAAGTGACAGCATAACAAAGTGTAAAACAAAAAAAGGAGTTATACTAAGAAGCAGTAAGAAGAAGGTGAACAAAAAAAGAGAGTGAAGAAAGTTAAAAGGGTCAACCAGTTTTCAACATGACTCGCTCTATGCACGGATCACATTTATTGGGGGGCATTTGTTGACCTCCATATATGTGTCATAAGTCGATGTCAAGCCCACAAGTCGATTTCGACAGACTTTGGATGTTTTAGAGCACACAAATCAAAGCTGAAATACACTGGACTTTTCCAAAATTAATCAAAATGATCTCTAATCAACGAACAAACTCCACCATCACATTCAGAACATTAAAATTGGTCAAAATATAAATATTTCATAATCTAAAGATCAACCGATCAAACGATCGATCTATCAATGTGCCAACGTGCATATCGGGAAGAGAAGCTGCGATAATATTCAAATGACCTCCGTTCATGAAATTGATTATGCTGTTAGCTTCAAAACATCAAAAATTACCAAATGATACTTTCCACGCTCAATTCAGATGAGTCTGTACAAATGTCGAAGGATCGGAAGGGATAACACACAAATCGAGGCTGAAATACACTGGACGTCACCAAAATTAATTGAAATGATCTTCGATTGATGAACAAACTTCACCATCACATTCAAAATATCAAAATTGGTATATAAATATTGAACAACCTGATAATCAACCGAATAAGTAATTAAATCGTCAACATGTTTGCACATATATCAAGGTCAAGATGCACCGTAAACTAAATGGCCTCCGTTCATAAAATTGATCATGTCATTAGCTTTGAAATATTAAAAACTATCAAATGAGATCATCATGCTCAATTCAGATGAGTCTATGCAAATGTCGAAGGATCGGAAGGACATCGCATAAATTGAGGCTAAAATACACTGGATGTCACCAAAATCAGTCGAAATGACCTCCTATTGATGAACAAACTTCACCATTGCGTTCAAAATGTTGAAACTAGTTAGAATATAAATATTGCACAACCAGATGATCAACCAAGCAAGTGATCAAGTCATCAATGTATGTATATCGAGGCCAGGAGGCACCAACGTAAACCAAATAACCTCCGTTCATGAAATTGATTACGCCTTAGTTTTGAAGCATCGATATCTATCAAGTAAGACTATTCACACTCAATTTGGACAAGTCTCTGCAAAATCGAACGGTCGAAAATGATAGTGCATATTTTGAGCTGAAATTGACCCAATTTGACGCCGACTTGAACCAAATGGCCTCTGATTGCCAAATAGACTGCATTGTTGCATTTGGAATATCGGAATAAACTTAAATCAACATATATACCAACCCTATATTGAGATTGGCGTAAAATTCACATTAAAGACAATTAAACACTTAGAAAATCAATTTAAAAAGTTTATTTTAATAATTCATCCTAACCGACCCATAAGTAACCCTAACCGACCCTATTTCTCTTCGACTCGACCCAAGCTCTTCCTCCCTCACACACAGATGACCTAACCCGAGCTCTCCCTCTTCATGCACGGGATCACACGCAAGCCCTCGGCTCTCCCTCATGCGATCGACCTCCTGCTCAATCTCCTTCACGTGAAAGCTTCCCTCTCTTCTTTTGCTTCTCAATTGCAAGCCACGAAAATGGTTCCCGCTCATTCAACCATTCCCATGCAAGATTCTCGGATCCTCCCTCAAAATCATAGAAAACTGTAAGGAGGGGATTTGAACTCTCTCTCATTTTTCACTTCCCTCACCGAAATCGAGCCTTCCGCCCATTTTCTCCTCTCCCTCGTCCAAACCACGAGCAACTTCCCTTCCTCTCCTCTCCAAACTGCAAGCAAGGGTAGGTTATTGTTCTTTCTCTTCCTCGTCTTCTTCTCTTCCTCATCTTCTCTATTTTCGTCTTCTTCTCACAAAATCAAATTTCTTTTTCATAGATTTTCCATTTACTCCCAAAATATGAATTTCCACTCTTCGATTTTTCATTTACTCCCAAAATTCAAATTTTCTTATCTTCAATTTTCCATTTCCTCCCAAACCAAAACTTCCTTTTTTTCCTTATTTCTTCCCAAAACTAAATTTCCCTTTGCCGAACTCTACAATCCCCTTTTGTCGAATCCACTCTTAGCTGATCTCCTTTCTTTTCACAAGTGAGGGTAGTCGAGAGGAAACATCGTCATTAGGCGGGTTCCTTTCGGTATACCTCTTCGATTCCTCTTCTAATAAAGCGCACAATCGTTGAATTACCTTTCCAATTATATTTACTACAGTTGGAAAGGAACACCGTCATCAGGTAGGTTCTTCTCTAGGCTTTCGACATTTTGTCTCCTTATGACCTTTTCTTTTGCCGTAGTTGGAGAGGAACCTCGTCATTAGGCAGATTATTCTCCCGGTTACCAGCATCTCCATCTCCATCTCCTTGCAGATCATTGCAAGCGCGTAGAAAAATGAGTCTGAACATGTGTGATAAATATTTGAATGTGTATATGTATATGCTTGTCTCTTTGCAGGTTCGTAGGCCTTGTCGTATTCATTAGGACGCGATGAGATGAAAAATTGGTTATCGTGTCACAAGACATCGCTTGCTATGCTCATTAGAGCATCGTAAAACATCAACATTAGATGTTGCTCCCTTTAGCCAAAATGCTGTCAAAATTTTGTCAAATCTTTTGACTAAGAAAAAAAAAGAGAATAAAAAGAGCCAGCTTAAGAATGCTAAGCAAAGAAACCTAAAAGTAAATTCAAATTAAAAGCATCAAACAAGAAGAAGAGGGGAGGGAAAAGAACATACAATGAATACAAAAGTAAAATATTAAATCAAAGAAAAAAAGATGTGAAAAACACTTACAAAATTATCTAAGCAGAGTTGAAATTTCGCTGAGAAAATTAACATTTATCTTTCAAACACTCCAACTCCTCAAACAAATGGAATGAAATGTAAGACCCCCTCTTGGCCTTATTTATAGACATGGGAGGGAGTAATGAAGGATTCACTCTCACAAAAAGAAATTAAGTGAGTCAATATTCTCGCAAATTTCTCAAACAAAAAGATGTGGGAGAACTAGACAAGTTTTAACTGAGATAGGGGGAGTTAAATGTTAAATTCATTAAGGAATTATAACAAAACTTGAAGTCTAGTTGTTCCTTAAATATGAAACCTAATGTGGAGTTAGGGATATTGGAGTTGATGCTTGTTTATGTGAATAGAGCCTTTTAATGAATACTCAAAGTGTTAAATTCACAAGCAAGTGATTAGAGAACAAATTGAACAATTGCAAATTAGGATTTTGAAAGAAGCAGAAATCTTGATTGAATATCAAATCAAAGCACAAGAGAGCCTCTTGGAATTAAGATACACTCTTTAAATAAATTCAAATAAATTGAAGAAAATTAAAGAATTCATCAGAGACTTTCCATGAGATCGTATAATTGCTAATAAGCATAAGCGTTGAACCCTTGGAAAATGTTTGAAGTGTATTCATCGCCTTATCAAATACTTGAATTAGATCAAGAAGAAATTGAGTATAGTTGACGATAAATTTGAGAATTGTCATAAGCAAAAATCTTGAATATTCAAAGACTAATCAACTTGGAACCAATTAAATATTAATTTGAATAATTTAATAAGATGATAGACCAATTTACAACACATTCTATGCCACCGATTCACAACACATCATACAAGTGAACATAGGACATTAATTAAGGCATTCTTAAATACGCATGACCTCGACTATGCTTAAATTCAAGTGTCAGGATGCTACGCTGTTGCTTAGTTTAGTCTTGGGTAGGTTAACAAAACTCAAAAAATCTATTATAAGAATTGCAACTTAATAAAATATATGAGAAGTTAATTCTATCATGTGATAGTAGATCTGCTCCTCTGTTAGGAGTTAAACAAAGTTGACATGATCTAAAGTTTTTACATATATTCAATTCAAACAATTAATAACCTAATGATGGTTGTGTTGAATGGTGATTTCAATCGGAAGGAATACTTCCATCAAAATATGATTCTAATCTCAAATCAAATTAACTCAAATTAAGTATCAATCTAAAAATACTTAAATAAAATTCAATCTCTAAAAACTTAAAGCTAAAATCCAATCCACCTTCTATAACAGTTTGTTGAATGTGAAAATTAAGAAAACTCTAGCTCACAAAGGAGCCAAAGTCAAATCAAGTGTTCTACTATGTTCACTCTCAATCAATCTCACGCTAGTAAGGATGTGACCCATGTCCTCTAAGTGTGTGGTTTGACCAGTAATGCTCCATTATATTACGATCACGAACGTAGCTCGTATACTCTCCAATGGCTTTCTTTTGAGTTGTGAATCATAGGGTATACTTGATAGGCCAAAAACCCTCTCTGAAGTAAGGTAGAATTAAGATTGTCTCCTTAGATAAACAGTTTTCTTTCTTGGGCGATGTAACCCATATGTTGTTGATAAGGATCATTCATTGGGGTGGGTCATTACTACTCAAGTAGACTAGGGATCGTGATAGCCCGGGATGAAGAAACTATGAGATCTAGATCGGGCATGTCATCATTCCCCCAACCATTTATTTTAAGCTAATAATGATGAATTTCATAAATCTAAATTTTAAACTTTGCATGCTGCTACTATACACTACGCATTTAGCGATCTAACAACTAGTCTTAATCGAAAGTTCTCTCTCAACATTGAGAGGGGTAATTAACTATAGGTGCTTGCGCCTATAGGAAACCTGGAATCAAATCTAAAGTCCTCACAAAATGAGGATGAAATCTCTGGGTAGTATCTTATCTACAATTCCATCTGCTTTCTGAAAATTACACCCACACATTAAATCACACTCTCTTCATTTGTCGAGAAGTTGATGGTGAATTTTCGATGCCCATAATTATTGATCGAAAGGTGGCTATGTAAACTTTTAATATATATATATATATATATATATATATATATATATATATATATATATATATATATATATATATATATATATATATATATATATATATATATATACATATTTGAATTTGCACAATATGAATTGTGTGAGGTTAAACAAATGATTCAGTATTTAAGTAATTTTATTTATTATTTCTATTAAAAATGCAGGACTGAAATCGAATCACAAGGGAAGTATCACATGAAAGGGCATTGCCCAAAGAATAATACAATGTGGGCTGTGACTTCGGTCCAAATTTAGAGTTGACTGTGTGGCGAAATTAACTGTCACATTAATATTTTTATATTTAGTCATAATTAACTTTCACAGACATTACTTTGGATTTTGTGCTCAAAATGTGCTGCTGATCATAAAATATAATTCAAAAAAGCCTTAAAGAATTTGTAATTTCATATGGGATGCATAAATTAAATAATGAAGCTTATTCTGACAGAGAAATAAACAATTTAATTTTTCTAACTGAAATCTCAAATTGATAAATCTGATAAAAATAATCTGACAAAATCCGACAAAATCTCTGATTTTTAATTTCATTAAAACTAAAAAATAAAAAATTAATCTAAGACTTTATGGGACAATAACCCAACACATAGTCCAAAAATCTCATTTGTCTTATACTATTAAATATTATATATATATATATATATATATATATATATATATATATATATATATATATATATATATATATGTATATATATATATATATATATATATATATATATATATATATAATCATATTTCATTTATTTACAAATTTGGATTGAACTTCAAATCCATCATGACATGTTGGTGTAAGACTTTTTTTTTTTAATTTTTTTAGAAAATTTCTTTAGCCCTTTTATGATAGAAAAAATATATGATAAAACACTTTAATAAAAAAAATACATAAGAAAATATTGATTATAAATAAATAAATAAATAAATAAATATATATATATATATATATATATATATATATATATATATATATATATAGATATTTTCTCAATAATTTTTGTTGATGTAAATATTGTCCTTTCTCATTCTAAAATTAAATATTTCTCAGTAAAAAAATGTTTATTTAAAACTAAAGGTATTGATTATAAAGAAAATAATATATTTAACCTAATTAATTAATTTCAAAAGGAAATCCAAATAACTATTTGGAGGATTTATCACACTCTTAATTTTATTTTAAATTATTTTGAAAGAGATCGTTTTCATTGTCTTTTAAAGTCATTTTTTTCTTTATAAATATACTTTAGGCAAAATTTTTAAAATAAGCATGGTTAAAATCTTAATTAGTTAAATTAAGTACATTTAATTTTTTTTAAATAGACACTTTGTTGAATTAGATATCGATTTTCTGATCAAATTTGGTCAAAATTTTTTATTTAATATTTTCTTGCTTATAATATGAATGTCGTGGCTTTTAATATCGTCATGCATTAAGCATTTTTATAAAATATTAAATAATTTTATTTGTCAAAAAAAATAAAAAAAAAAATATCGTTAATTGCACGATTGACACTTTATGTTTCTAGATTGTTCTAAAATTTAACTTGAGTTTATGCATTAATGATTTAAATTTCAAATTAAATATTATATATATATATATATATATATATATATATATATATATATATATATATATATATATATATATATATATATATATATATATATATATATATATATATATATATATGACTAAAAAAAACATATATAACTCATTTGTAAAACAGAAAACTCATAAAGGATAATTTATGATTCTCTAAGTTTTACATAGTTTTGTATTATGTATATTATATGAGATAATGACTACATTAATTTTTTATATAAATATTTTTCTTTTTTTATGTCAACCATGAATTGTCTTGTTTGATTAGTAGACTTTGATCATATTAAAATAGAAAAAAAATAAATGTTGAATGCCTATTTATTCTTATGTTTGTTTTTTGCATTTTTTTATTTGTTCACTTTATGAATATATGAGATAAACTGGCATGAAATATAAAGTGAATCATTGAATTTTGAATGCTTAGTAGTTTGCATATTGGAGAATTTTGATGTGCTTGTTCTTTATCTTAGTGATATTTTAATATTTAGACTATTTTTTAAAAAATATAGAAATGTAAAAAAAATTAAATTTTTTTAAAATAATATGTAGGTTATGATCACCTATAGGATACTATTGATCCCATAAATTTATTAAATAAAGAAATGTGGCTACTTAGAAAATATAAAAGCGTTAGAACAATGCTCAAGGTAGCATATGATCTATTCTGGTATTTTATTTAATGCTGTGCGTGGTGGAAGTCGTCACCAGAGTGTAATGTCGGCGATTAGGGGACGGTCAAGTGATCTTGGATACGCGCATCATCTCTCACTGGTCATTAATTATTTCGGTGTCATCGAGAGGTATAACATCAGTATCTCTGCGATGGTCTGAAAGTACTTGATTGCATCATGGATGTATATGGATGTGTGAGGATACATGAGCTCGTGCCACTGAAATAATGACATCTGTTGAGTACGGCGGTGTGCTATATGAGTAAATGGACCTCGTGATCAATCCCGTGATCAGATGTACCGAGAAGACTGCGGATGCCGATAGGAACTACTAGCTTGCCTCAGATCTCTATACCTGCTATCTGATATGTGCATGTCCTTATTAAGTTTCCTGCATAATTCCTCATAAGTATTGATCGAATGCTGGAAATCAGTGTCCATATCTCTCGCCCAAAATAAGTCGAGAATATATCCCGGTCCAAGATATGTTCCTCCGGAGACAAAAAAATTATGTTGTCTGTTAAACATATAAATTTATGAATAGCATAAATTTTTTTAACACTTACCATCGCCTCTCCGTGAGCACGAGGATAGTAGGTGGTCGATGGTATGAGAGCCCCAAGCATGTATAGAGGCCCAGATCGATACCACCTCATATACTCAATGTCAACCGCAGTGGAACTGCACTCACAAAGCAACAATGGCATCGTGTCGCCTCCCAATGTAATATGTAAGCCTGGTGGTACTCAAACCAGTCAACATCCTTTCCCCATCCATTGACTCGCTGAAATGAAGGATCTATAGGATCTACATCAACTATGATAGCGAATCGCGAGAACGCCATCGTGAGATACCACTAATGTGCTTCCAACTAATCAATGGAACCCGAGCCAGCCATATCTCACGACCAGCCAAACAGTCATTTGCCACTCTGGTGCGGATCTGCTGGCCATAAGGTTCTCATATCACCTACAGTAGTCATATAGTAAATTTTATGTCTTCTATGAAATTAAAAAATAATAATAACCAAAAGTGCAAATAGTCATACCTGGCTCTGAAGCAAACCATCAAGCTCATCCCTGTACACTCTAACATGAGCAGGTTTCATCTCCCTACGAACCTCGCTCCATCTCGCAACCAACACTCAAACCTCCATCTCAACCGGGTAGGGTACTTAATGTGGGTCGACCAACATGTAAATGCTCTACCACCATACCAGAGTGCACATCCCCATGTTCATCCGCTTCTTGTTGCCTCATTCATCTATATAAGTGTGCCAACACTGATCCAATGTCAACTTGCTAATAATGTCGATCCTCTAATAATGGTAAGTACTGGAGATGTACCTCTGACCCGGACGTATTTGGCATGAGGAAGCATCCTATAATGAACAGTATGTACGCTCTGACATGCATCCAGAACTCAACATCTGACATATCCAAATATGAATCCCTGAAGAATGTCCAATGCAACCACCATAATGGCATGTGTCCGCGTGCTTGCCCCATACAATGAAATGTAGATGTCAAATGTGGCTAAATGGGATGGTATAGACATCGCTTGGATGTCTCCCAATCGCCACAATAATCCGCCATGAAAGCATCATCGTACCCTCCAACATGCCGAACCTATGAGGTTTGTCAATCCAACACCAAGGATCATGGACTACGCCTCGCGATCACCATCTCACCAACCGCTGGATGAAATGTGTTCGTCAGGTGACCAGCCAACCAAAGCCGTGAGTAAGTGGTGATCTAGTCGAGGTACCGCAATGGAAACACAATGTAATCCAACCTCGTAGTCCATCCATGAACCGGGGGCAATTTACTGGTCATTCACTGATCATAAGTAAATACGAAGCAGCCTCGAGAATCGTACTCTGCATAAGATAAAGTGTATGTATCATCAAAATTAACATCTATGTCACAAATACAAATAGTACAACAACATACCATATCGGTGTGCGCTCTTCCGCCACGGCCACGATGTTCGATGCACCGGGTGCGGTCCATAATCGTGGGGCTCATCTCGGGCGCGCCTACGCCAATCGCTTCCTCCTTCCTCCTCACCATATTACCGAAAATTTATTATTAAATGCATTCAATTTCATGCATGTAGCAAAACATGTAAGGTATTATAATTATTTTATTTCATAAAATGCACAGTACTAAACTAGCCCTAGAAAAAAAGATGTACAAGAGAAAAATAAGAAACGCAGTGTATAACAGACATACTAAAACTAGGAAATGTACATGATCAAACTAGGAAACACACATAGGCCTCATAACACACTAGCATTTAAGGAAACATTCCCGCTTACAGGATCAAACTAAGAAAAATAAATTATCACATATTAATACAGTACAGATATTTGAAAGAAAAAATGTACAATGCAAAGTTCTAAGTACAAAAAGGAGACAGTAACGAGTAGAGTACAAGTAAATCACATATGCCTGACAAAAAAAAACTAATGTCGCCTTTGTGGACAAGTAGTCCTGTTATGCCCCGGATTTTTGCATAGACCATATATTCGCTTTGATCATCAGATGTTCTATTGTATATCACGGGTCCTAGCCTACCACCGCTTTCTAACATTTGGTGGTGTAAGATCTTGTCACCGCTAAATACATTAACCCATGACGACGGGGATAACATGAAATTGAGCTTCAGATGTTTCGGTACATCCGTATAAGAAGAAAGAATAGTGTGGTTTATGTGACGTTGTCCCATCACAATAACATGAGGACATGGAATATGTAAGCGGTGTCTAGCATACATGATCGCTGATCTTGTACTTCAACCTTGAATGACATGGAGGATATTGTGAAAACTTGGTATTCGGTCACATTTATCCATGTGGGATCTGAGCATCTTCTTGCTTCATGCTCATTTTGTTGTAGCTGGGCCTTCACACGTGGAGAAAATAATGAATCATTTGCCCGTATCAGGTCAGAAGCAGTGTCGAGTCTTTTGTTGAAGACTGCCACCAGATTATAGAAAATAGAAGTGATCAAAGCCTGGATTGGTAACCCACATGCCCTCTTTAACACACTATTGAAACACTCTGATGCGTTGGTTGTCATGGTGCCGTAACGAAACCCCTCATCATGGCACAATGTCCACTTTCGCTTTTTGCTAGTAGCCACTCGCAGCCTTCGGTTTAATATTCTTGATATCCGTCATATAACGTGTGTAAATGTGGATGTTAGTTGTATTTCCTGCAACATACATTTTCTGGCACATGAACTCTGTATCAGGAATTCCCATAGTTCTGCATGTCTTCTTAAAATTTTCCCTGAGGTGGCGTAAACAGTGATGATGTTTTGCCCATTGTAGAATCTCACGGCATGCACGCACCAATCCGGAATGTCGGTCAGAAATAATGCATAAATCAGGTCGCGTGCATATAATTGGAACCAAGTCTTGTAAAGTCCTAATAAACTAATTCCAAGACTCATTGCATTCTGCTTCAACGATTGCAAATGCTAAAGGGAACAAACCATTGTTAGCATCGATACCAACAACAGTTAACAATGTACCTCTGTACTTTCCTAATAGAAAAGTACCATCAAGACTCAGCACTGGTCTACAGAACTGCCAACCAACTATGGATGGACCAAAAGCCCAAAAAATGCGTTCAAATCGATCATGAATGCTTGCAATTGATACACGGCTGTGAATAATCAACATAAACTATGAACCGATCTACAAACGATACGACTCTTCCCAACTGCCAAATATGCTTTGTATAGCCTTACTGCATGCATCCCATGCTTTCATATATGAAACTCTAATATCAAATTTTGCCCTAGGTTTCAAGTCCAACTGACATCTGATAACAGGCTGGATGTAGTAACTAATAAATTGTGAGGTGCATTGCCTATGTCCGGTGCTCAGCATTGAATGTGAACATGTGTGTAGCCCTGACATACTTGAAATCACCCAAGCACCACCAAGCCTCTTGCTTGCCCGAGCATGTAGACGCCACAAACATGGCCTGTTAGGATTATTGCTATGAATGCAACGTATCGTGAACCTCATTTTATTAGAATCACATGTGACATATTCCACATTATTTGTGATTGACCAACCCTGGACTGTAAACTTTAGGTGTCTCTTGTCATGGAAACACATTCCCTCAGTTAGGTCTGTTGGAATAAAATTATCTTCTAGAAAAATAGAATTTGATGGGAGACCATCAAAGTTTAGTTCTTCATCCCATTGTTGGGTTGACTGACAAGCTTGAACGTATTCATTGTTACTAAGCATGTTCTCCTCAAAGTTTGATATTTTGTTAGAGTAATCTCTTAATATCTGACTGGTTGCAGCATTTGGATACTTTTCTTCTTCTATCTCACCGTCGTTATCATCTGTGTCTGAACTCGTCACGCTGGGCATTGTTTCATAACCCTCATCCCCATTTGGAGGAGCCACCGAATGGTGGTACTCATCCATATTTACAAGTTGAAGTTATATGAGTAGTAATAGAGATGCGATATATGTCTCTATCTTCACCGCTGCATATGAATGTAGTGTTTTAGGTTAATGTAAAAATTTGAAGACAAACAAGCAGTTCAAGCAAATCACCTATGATGTGGTCCTTGTGGTAGTAAGTGGTGTTGAGAAGTTTCAATTGCCTGGAATTCATCTGCAGTATAATCATGCACTTCGGAATCGTCAATTTGTTTCATTTCAATTTCAACATATATGACAATAGGTTGCATAGTTGCTGCATTGATGACCGACTCGCAGACTTCATCATCATCTAGTAGTGTAGCAATGAAACTGATACTAACAGGGAACCTACATATGAGATTAATCCTGATCCGTGTCGAATCAACATTTAGTTACCATATGATTCGATCTTGAACACTGTTAAAATTAGCCCGATGAGAAATTAATATAGGATGATTTTTTCTACCAGTATACGTAGGAAAGAAATCATCAGTGACACGAAGTTTGCCACCATAATACAGCACCAGACATACTGTGATTGAACTCATTTTCAAATCAAATGTGTGTACCAGAAGTGAAAATGCTGAAGAGAAGACCTGCTTAAGTTAGCTAAATTAATCGTTATCTTATAAAACACAAATGATAAATAATTTATGATCTGCCTTACAAACTGACTGAAGGATATCTAAAACTTGTTGACAATATTGTTATCTCGCTTTCAAAACACATGTGGTTTAAACCAAGAGTATCTACCGCTTCTGCTTTGATTGTTTCACTCATTAAATTTATTTCAAAATGAGTGCAATAAAAAGCTAATTGCTTCTCTGTTTCAAAACACATGAACAACAGAAAATTCATCGCGAGCTGATTTGAATAAGAATGTTCTGATCCAAAATGTTGTTTTTCTTCTACTGATCTAATGTTTACTGTTAATATTCCCTTTATAGGTAACAGGGAGAGAGCCATACCTTCACTGAAGAAGCTCAATTTTTTGTCATGAGTTGACGAGGTAATCAATTTTCAATATAGGAAATTCAATTGCATTGTTGATCTTGTTTTAATAATTTATGATTCTGTTTTAAATACCTAAGGTCTACTTATGCAGTTCTGTGGCCGTTATGAATTCATAGTAACAATGTATTATTCATAGTAACAATGTTTTTCTTCAGTTTTTTTTTCTTTTAATCTTTCATTCTCTTATGATTTGATTAATGCAACCATTTGAATTGGAATCATTTTCTTGCTTTTAAATTATGGATCACTTTTTGATTCTATGTGTATCTCTTTCTTTCTCTCTCCTTCTTCTCAAGGTAAGGTTAATTAGGTCTCTTATCAACTATAGATATATTAAGATCCAATAATATGCACACAAAATAACAATTAATCAAATCATATACAAATGAGTTTACTAAAAATTGATAACCTAAAGTTATTTCATCATTTTTTTTCTGTAATATCATATTAAAGGACTAATGAAAATTGATAACCTTTCACTAAAAAAATTCAATGAGTTTAAATTACAAATTCTAAATAGAGTCCTATTTAATAATGAACAAATTCATATACTAAACCTAAACTCAAATAGCCCTTAAACAAAAAAAAGTGATGTTCATATCCAAACCTAATCTCAAACTCCATTAGATCTACTTTTTTTGAAGCATCTTCTAAACTCACAACTATCAAAATAAAAATATGACATTAAAATCATATTAGTTATTTTATTGGATGTAGTTAAAATCAAAATAAACTTTCAAACTTTGTTGGAATGAAAAAATGCATTTCATAATTTAACGAGACACACAAAATAAGTTAGATCCACAATATGTATACCTAAAAATACTAAAATACATGTCACAAATGCATATTGCCGTTTATTTTGAAAAAAAAAAAAGCCAAAATACCTTTTTCAGGCCAAAAGGCTCGGATCCGACTACGGTGGATCAGGGCCGACGTCGAACTTGGCCTAGGTGGCGCGTAGAGCGGATACCGCCTAGGGAGAAAACGAGGGTGAGAGATTGGGATCCCGATCTCTCGGTTCGGGCTGTTTTTTTTAAAAAAATTGATTTAGCCAGTCGCCCGTGTGCCTATTTTTAAATTTTTTTTAAACGTACTTAATCCGCTAATTAAGATTTTAACTATGCTTATTTTAAAAATTTTGCCTATACTTTATTTTTGATGTAGGAAACATGGTATAAAATTTTCACATTTGCATTTAGTAGTAGGTTTTTAATCTTTTTTGTCGAAATTCAAAAATTTCACTTAAATTACATCAAATTATTTAAAAATTATACCAAAATAGATGCAGTTATTTTAAGTTTAATTGCTGGTTAATATCTAAGGAGAATCAAATAAAAAAATTAATATTAATCTAATTCGAATCATTCAAATAAAAGTAAATAATGAAATAATAATCTTGAAAAATAAATAAGGTATTATTTAGAAATAAAAAAAATTCAACGAGAATATTCTCATAAAAAATTAAATTAAAATAAATCTAAAATCATTTTTTTGAGTTGACTCCAAATTCAAATCTATAATTTTAACATGGCTTATCACGTGACATTATAATAATATATGGATATCAATAGAATAAATAGGATTTTGCAGCAATTGAATATGAGAAATTATTAAATGTCGAGTTTATACATAGTAATACGAAGATAATTTTATATTCAAATTTTAATAATATTATATTATATATATATATATATATATATATATATATATATATATATATATATATATATATATATATATTTGATGTAATATTATATGTACACATAATAATAATTTCTCATTGATGGGAGGCTTCTAAATGCTGAGTCAGCTCATCATATTTAAAAAAATTTCGTGAAGCACTTGGAAATACAAATAAATCAATGTCTAAATTGAGTGGAAGTTGAAACTTGAGGGATTGTGATAATTATAAATATAATATTCAAAATGTACATATTTACATAACTAATATTTATATCAATTTTTTAAATATTGAATTAATGTATTTATGATGGTAATAATTAAATCATTAAGAATTTGATTAAAATATAAAATATATGTAAAGAGTGATATATCTATTTAAAATTTATAAATCAAGGATGAATCTTAAGTTAAAATATGTATATAAATCTACTTAGTGGGATGAGTCCAACAACATTAGAATATGATTAAATCAAGCCCAAAAGCTATACATAAAAATTTCAGAACACTGATTGGATGATCAAATGACTACTTTCAAATTTGATATGCTTATAGTCGAATCGAGCGACTCGACGAGACGAATCCAAAAAGTCTAAGATCACTTAGAACGAAGGTCATTTGAATGGTCAAATCACAAAAAATTATCTATGATCAAATGAATCAATACGAACTATCCGATTGAGTGTTTTGAGATTTTTGGCTATAATGACCAAAATACCCTCTCAGAATCCTTTAAATAGAACTCATTCTTGTCATGAGGGGATGGAGGAGCTAGAAGTGAACTTGTGAAAGCTTCGGAGCTAAGTTCAGTTATCACCAACGCGCCGACGCTATTATTGGATAACCACCAACAACCGTTACAGTCTAACTACTGCCGCATAGCTATTATAACCTGATTGTGTAATTCCCATTATCAAGATTTTCTATATACAATATTGTAATCTCATTTTTGGAAAAATTTAAACTCTGTATTCCAAAACGGATATATATTGAAGCATTTTTACTAGGCTAGGCCTCATAATTTTTTCCCCATATTTCTGGGTATTCTTCACATAAAAATTCCATGGTTTCATATTCTCTTTTCAACTATCTACCTGTGTACTAGATTTCCATATAATCTAAGGCATGAAATTTTATTCTACCGCTACAAGTTTTATGGCACGTAATAGTTTGACACCGTCTGAGAGAAACATTCCCTTTACATCTTCACAATGGTTGACAATTTGACTTCAAGTTTAGAGCACCACCATCTATATGATGGAGAAAAATCTTACTTTAGAGGAACACATAAGAAGAATAAAGATTCATCAAATGCCGATCCTTCAGCTTTTGTTGAAAACTGAGAGACAATAAATCTCAAAATATTATCCAAATCAATATTCTGGATATCTAATTGATTATTAGTTCGAGAAACAAGTCAATGATGAGGAGTAATTTTAACATTGAAAAAGAAAGAAAGATAGTTTTGTAAAATATGATTCTTCAATCATATTCATGGAAAAATAAGGCAAATATTAAGGAGCAACTTTGGCTATAACATCAAACGATTATTTTGATTTGACCTCTTCCACAAAAGTTAACATCATCGAGTAATACTCTGATAAATAATCTTGGAAGAGTCAAAATGTTTAACCTCTTCCACACAAGTTAACTTCATCGGATAACATTTTGACAAAACAACTTAAGATGCGAGTTAAAACTATTGACTTTTTTCACACAAGTTAAATGTCAGCGAGTAACACTCTAACAAATAACCTCGGATAGGTCAAAAATCATTTATGGATTCCTCTCCTAGAAGGCACGCCCCTGAGGAAGCTTCGATGGAAAGTTAGTAGTTGACAAGGTTCTTACTAAAAAGACTCTAGAAGAGCAAGTGGTTGACAAGGTCTCCACTCATCAAAAATCTTAGAAGGAAAAAGCCTCAGAAGGTATATGTATATTAAAAATCTCAGAAGGCAAAAGTCTCGCAAGGTACACGTACATTAAAAACTTCAGAAGACAAAAGTCTCAGAAGGTATATGTACATCAAAAACCTCAAGAGATATATATAAATCATAATCCTTTTGAAGTCATAAAGTCTTCACATTTATAGAAAAATTTTATTAGTTGACAAGTTTCAAACCTCATGACAGGAGAGAGCTCGGACGTCACACAATCCATACAGGTCATAATAATCATAAATATGAAGACTTATGACCAGGTCATAATCACTTTATGATGGCCAGCAAAACATATCACTTTATATATATATATATATATATATATAAATAATATAATATAATAAATAAATATTAATAACTAATTAGTAAATAAATAAATAAATTTTTTACATATAATATATTTATTATATATAATTACAAAACTTAATAATTTTTAGCTAAAGTGATTTTATTTTTAAAAATTTAATATATTTTTGAATGAAATGAGTTTTTCATCCAAAAATAGGGAGACAAATGATATATCTATTTTAAATTTATAAATCAAGCATGAATCTTAAGTTAAAGCATGTATATAAATCGATTCAGCGGGACGAGCCCAACAACACTAGAATAGGGTCAAATCGAGCCAAAATAAGTTCAAATCAAGCCCAAAAGCTAAACATAAAAATTTCAAAACACTGAATGATCAAATAACTACTTCCAAATTTGACGTGCTTATAGTTGAATCGAGCGGCTAGAAGAGACGAATCTAACGAGCCTAAGATCACTTAGATCGAATGTCATTTGAATGGTCAAATCACAAAAAAATTATCTATGATCAAATGAATCAATATAAATAGTCCAATAGAGTGTTTTGAGATTTTGGTTACAATGACCAAAATACCCCTCTAAAAATCCTATAAATAGACCCTATTATTATCATGAGGGGATGGAGGAGCTAGAAGTGAACTTGGGAGAAAGCTGTGAGAGAGCTAAAAGTTTGAAGTTCGCCATCACTATCATTGTCACGCCGCCTATTATCATCGCCGATACTAACAACTGCATATTCAACTACCATCGCATTGCTGTTGTAACATGATTCTATAATTCTTATTATTAGGGTTTTCTATTTACAATATTGTAATCCTGTTATCGAAAAAATTTAAATTTTGTATTTCAAAGCGGATATATAGTGGAGCATTTTTAGTATGCCATACCTCGTGGTTTTTTCCTCCAATTTCTAGGATTTTTTATGTAAAAATTCTAGGACTTTATATTCTCTTTTCAACTATTTGTGTGTGTGTTAGATTTTCATTGAAGCTAAGGTGTGAAGTTTTATTCTACCCCTATTAATTTTCTGGCACACAATAAAGAGATATGTAAAGAGTCTATTTGAGATGATTATATAATTGTTGGCTTAATGAGCCTCATGTTCAATCCGATCAATTTTTATGATAATAAATGAATGCTTGAATATTCTAATGAATATTTTTATATGTTTCAGATATATCAATTGCTAATTACATATCCAATACATCTCATAATATGTTTGAAAAAATTGCAAGAGTAGAAGAATGAAAGATAGATCAAATTGGATAATGTGAAGCTCAAAATATAATATTTTATGTTATATGCATTTATTCATTAGCATGAATCAATTTACTCACAACTTAACATATATTATTTTAATGAGATTAATTTATATAAATCTCTATCTAATTAATATTTAATTATATGTTTCATACATAGCATTTGAATTGTTAAAATAATAAATGATAATGACTATTAAGTATAATTATTTTATTTACTTAATATAATTAAATATTTTAATTTAATTTGATGGTTATATGATAAATAACATATGTATGATTATATATAAATTATATCATAATATTTAAATGTCACATGTCAAAATTAACAAAAATATATGAAATTTTGTATTTTAGCCAAAGTCATTTTATAATCAAGGAATTTATATCGATTTCATCTCCGGGAATTCCTTGGATTTTTTCCTTTAATTTGATAGGTCACATACCCATGTTTGATTAAAATTGAATTTATTATGACTTTTCAAACATTAGTGATTTTAATAATAATGCATGCTACATTCTTTGAATATATTAAGAGCCATATTTGATTATTTTGACTTGCCCAGGTGAATAGCCAAATTTTGGCTGCTTTAATTTAATATTTATTTAATATAAATTATATTTTTTATTGAATATTAAATTATCAAATGATAGAATGAGGCTAGAATAATATATTTTTTTGAAATAATTTAAAATGACATTCTTGCCTATAAATAGCCCTCATTCTCTTCATGAAAGCATTCCTCCTTCAAAATTCAAAATCCCTCTAGTAAATCTAAGAGAAAATTTCTTAGATTTTCCTTCCAAGTGTTCTCCAAATATTGCAAGATCAAATCCTTGGTTTAGAAGCTTTAACATCTTCAACTAAGCAATCTTTCTCAAATTACTTGAGTTTATTTTCTTGATCTTAATCCTTTTTAGTTGTTCATGCTATTTTCACCATCTATTTATTCTTTCCAATTTACACTTTTTTGGTGGATTAGTCTTTGGACATTGTTTTTCACATCAAAGTTTCTCAATCATCTTTTATGAAAACTCTTGTGATACAGGATCTATTTCAATTTGTTGAAATTTTTAACTTCCTACAAATTTCTTTTGGTTTCTTGAAATATTTCTTCATTAATCTCATTTTGAAAGATCATTTATTCTTAGATCTATTTTAGAAGTATATTTTAAGCATTTTAAATTAAATTATTATGCTAAATTTATTTTCATATTTACTAGATCTCTCTTTTTAATTAAAAATTTACTAGCCTACTTAGATCTATCATATACTCATTTTATTTAAGTATTTTTTGATTATTAGCTTTAGTTAAAACAATCTTTTTGGTTAAAATAAAATAAATTATTCTTTGCTGAAATTTATTTTATTATGCAAAAGAATATTGTGAATTTATTTTGAAATAATTTTTATATTAGTCTACAAATTGTAATAACATAAACATCTTAGTAAAATCACTTTAAAAAATTTATTTTATTATTTCTTATCAATATTAAGTGAGCATTTTATCTTACCAAATTTTTTGAAGTGATCATTTGTAAGTTGTGAGATCATTTTTTGAATTGGATAGCTTGGTATATTTGTAAGAGATTTATTTTATCAAAATTTATTATTTTATTTTTTTTTGTGCTGTAAAATTTATATTGGGGTTGTACTCGCCCCTTTGTAGGAGAGTACAAATTATTGTAGGGGTTGTACTCTCCCCGTTATAGGAGAGTACTATTTGTAAGCTATTTTGCATTTAGTGGATTCCTAGGGTGGCTAGCATGGACGTAGATGGGTTTGGGGTTAATGCCACGTAAAAAATTGTGTGCCTATTGTCTTCTTTACTTTACTTGTACTTTTTATTTTTGTTGCATTAAGAATTGTATCTTGTCAATATAAAATCAAAATTAATTTTCTACTAAAACTTAAAATTTAAGTTTTAAAATTTTAATATCGTCAATTCACCCCTCTCTGGTGTTATAGTGACTCAAATTGGTATCGAGCTCTAGGCTCTTTATTGGCTTAACATCCAAGAGTAGATCTTTTCACTATGGCACAAGGTTTCCCAAAGGGTTCACTACCAGAGGGACAATCCACTCATAGACCTCCACTTTTAGATAGTGTACCATTTAATTATTGGAAAAAAAAATAGAATTAGTACATTTTTAAGAGGTCAAGATGCATGCATGTGGTATATGTTGAGACATCAATATCATACACCCACATTAGAAGTAAATGGAATTAAAGTAGAAAACTTTTGAGGAATGGTCTGTAGCTAAAAGAGAACTTGATAAATTAAATGCTAGGACTTGTAATACTTTACATTGTGCTTTATTACTTGATGATTACATGAAAATATTTATGTTATGTACAACAAAAGAAATATGGGATAAACTCATTATAACTTATGAAGGAACTAGTGAAGTTAAAAATGCTCACATAAATAGACTTTTTCATGAATATGAGTTATTTGATATGTCTCCTTCTGAATCTATTTCTGATATGAATACTAGATTCATGAAAATAATTAACACATTACATTCTCTTGAAAAAATATATAAGATTTACGACTTAGTCTATAAGATTCTTAGATGTCTTCCAAAAGAATGAGAAGCTAAAGTAACAGCTATTAGTGAAGCTAAGGATTTATCTACTTATCCACTTGATCAACTTTTGGGTTCTTTGATAGCACATGAACAGGTTATTTCTCGAAGGGATAAGATGGATAACTCAGCAAAAAGGGAGAAGGAGAAAGGAAAAACCATTGCATTACAAGTTGATGATAGTGATAAGCATAACATCTCAAGCTCGGATGGTGATAGTGATGAGGTGGTCATGCTATCCAAAAGGCTTAGGAACTTGATAAGGAAGAGGAATCAAAGGTATAAAAATTCTAAAAACTATAAATTTCAAATTAAAAAATTTCCTATAGGTGAAGGGATCATTTGCTACCATTGTAAAAAACATGGACACATAAGAGGTGATTGTCCAAAACTTGCTGAATCAAAGAAGAAAGAGATTGATGTGAAAAGAAGAAAAAATATGAAGGAGAAAAAGTACCATAAGAAGAAGAAGAAGACTTTATGGGCCAATCCAAATTCAAATGAATCAAGTACTTGCTCATCTGATGAAGAGGTCAACATATGTCTTATGACAAATGGAGAATCTGACTTAGATTCTCAAGAGGTATGTAATGATATATCTTATGATAAATTAGATGATGCTTTTAATGATTTAGTTATTGAATATAAAAAATTAAAAAGAAAATACAAAACTTCAGAAAAAGAACATAAAAATTTAGATATGCATTTTTGTGATTTAAAAAATAAATGTGATAATTTAAAAAGTAAAAATACTTCTTTATTAAATTGTTCCTTACTTGTATGTAAACTTGAAAGAGAGAATATCTTGTTAAAAGCAAGATTAGAATTATATTTAAAATCACAAGTTCATTATAATACTTCATGAAGAAAAACATTTAATAAAAATTATTTGCTTCATACACATCCCACTCATATACCTTATAATTATCGTGCTAAGTCATATGCAAACACTAATGTTTGGTGTAACTATTGTGATAGAAAATGGCATATTTCATTTGATTGTTATGCACATAAATTACAAAATACTAAGCAATCATCTTATGTATGGGCACCAAAAGGTACAAGCACTACACAAACCACGTATGCTAGATATCTTGCTTCAAATTTAGAATGTGGACCCAAACATGTTTGGGTTCCAAAAGTTAACATGTGAGTTTCTTTTGTAGGAATGCCTTCAAAGCAAAATCAAAGAAGACATGTGGTATTTAGACAGTGGATGTTCAAGACATATGACGGGAGATAAAGATAAATTCACAACTTTAGAATCAAGTGATGGAGGATTTGTTACATATGGAGATAATGCAAAGGGAAAGATCATTGGCATTGGTTCTATTTGTAAGAATTCTATCACTTTAGATAAAGTTTTTCTAGTAGAAGGATTAAAACATAATTTAATTTCTATTAGTCAATTATGTGATAAAGGTTTGAATGTAGTATTCCATGCATCATATTGCATTATAAAAAATAATGAAAATGTTTTGTTAGTAGGAAAAAGATATAAAAATATTTATGTCATTGATTTAGATAGCTTTCATGATGTGAATTTATATTTACTTTATTTTAAAAGCACTCATGATGATATATGGTTATGGCATAGGAGACTATGTCATATTAACATGCACACACTTAATAAAATTGCCAAACTTGATTTAGTAGTTGGATTGCCTAAATTAAATTTTCATTCAAATTATGTTTGTGATGCATGTATTCATGGTAAGCATTCTAAAAGCTCATTTAAAAGTAAAAATATTATTTCTACTTCTAGACCTCTAGAATTATTGCACATGGATTTATTTGGTCCTATTAGCACCACTAGCTTAGGTGGAAAAAATTATGGTTTTGTGATTGTTGATGATTTCTTTAGATATACTTGGGTTTTATTTGTAACTTACAAGGATGATGTTTTTGGTGAGTTTAGAAAGTTTTCTAAATATATTCAAAGAGAACAAGGCCTTTTGATTAATAGGGTTCAAACTGATCATGGTGTCGAATTTGAAAGTAATTATTTGAGGATTATTATGATGAACATGGGATTAAAAATAATTTTTCTGCACCTAGAACTCCCTAACAAAATGGAGTAGTAGAGAAAAAAAATAGAATAATTGAATTAAGTAGATCTATGCTTGATGAGTATAAATTGCCAAAATATTTTGCGTAGAAAAATACGCATGTTATATGATGAATAGGATCTATTGTAGACCAATTTTGAAGAAGACACCCTATGAATTATTTTTTTGGAAAGAAGCCTAAGATTGAACACTTTCATGTATTTGGATGTAAATGCTTTATTTTGAATAATGGAAAAGATCATTTAGGTAAGTTTGATTGCAAATCAGATGATGGTATTTTCTTAGGATACTCTCTTTCTAGTAGAGCTTATAGAGTTTACAATAAGAGAAAAATGATTGTAGAAGAATCAACACATGTTCTTTTTGATGAAAATATAATTGATCCTATTAGAAATGAAGTGATTGATGAAGAGATTGATAATTTTAAGAAAATATCTTTAGAAGATAATATGGATGAATCATTGTCTAAAGAATAGAAATATAATAAAATCATCCAAAGGAACTAATTATAGGAGATCCTTCAGAAGGAGTTATGACTAGAAGACATCGTAGAGAAGTTGTAGATCATTCAACATTTTTATATGAGGTTGAACCTAAAAATTTAGAAGAAGCATTAAATGATAATTTTTGGATTATTTCTATGGAAGAGGAGTTGAATCAATTTATAAGCCCAAGACCCCAAGATCAAAATGTCATTGGAACAAAATGGATCTTTAGGAATAAGCTAGATGACCATGTTGTATTATTAGAAATAAAGCTAGGTTAGTTGCACAAGGGTACACACAAGTTGAAGGTATAGATTTTGAAGAATCTTTTGCACCTATAGCAAGACTAGAAGCTATCAGGTTACTCCTTGCTTATGCTTGTTTTAGGGATTTTAAACTTTTTCAAATGGATGTCAAGAGTGCATTTTTGAATGGATTTATCAACCAAGATGTATTTGTAGAGCAACCACCTGGATTTGAGAGCCTTGATTATCCAAATCATGTGTATAAATTAAAGAAAGCCTTATATGGTTTAAGTAACTTTTTGATAGATCATGGATTTAGAAAGGGTAGAGTAGATACCACCTTATTCCTTAAGAGCATAGATGATGATTGATTATGGTACAAGTATATGTAGATGATATATTATTTGGAAGTACAAATGAATATTTGTGTCATGAGTTCTCATCTTTGATGTCTAAAGAGTTTGAAATGAGTATGATGGGAGAACTTAATTTTTTTTCTTAGGTCTTCAAATGAAGCAACAAAAAAAGGAACATTCATATGTCAAACTAAGTACACAAATAAATTGCTTGAGAGGTTTGACATGAAAAGATTTAAATCTATTAAAACTCCTATGAGCCCATCTACAAAATTGGATTTAGATGAATTAGGAAAATCTGTTGATCAAAAACTTTATCGGAGTATGATAGGTTCACTTTTATACCCTATTGCTAGTAGGCCTGATATTATATTTGTTGTTTGTTTGTGTGCTCATTTTTAGGCCAACTCGAAAGAATCTCAGTCACGCGTATCTTTCGGTATTTAATAGGCACTACTAGGTTAAGTTTATGTTATCCTAAAAATTCTTTATCATGTGATTTGATTGCTTATTCTAATGCTGATTTTGTGAGATGCAAAGTAGATAGAAAAAGCACATCAGACACATGTCATTTTTTAAGATCATCACTTGTGTCTTGGTCATCTAGGAAATAAAATTCTGTAGCTTTATCTACTGTTGAGGCTGAGTACAAAGCTGCCAGTAGTTGTGTTGCTCAGGTCCTTTGGTTAAAGCAACAATTAGAAGATTTTGGTATTATGCAAGATCACATTCTAGTTCAGTGTGACAATACTAGTGCTATTAATTTGACCAAAAATCCTATCCAACACTCATGAACCAAGCATATAGAAATTAGACATCATTTTATTAGGGATCATGCTTTAAAAGACGATGTTAATATTAATTTCATTAGTACTGTTTTACAAATTGTAGATATTTTTACAAAACCCTTACCAGAAGAACATTTTTTGTACTTTAAGATGCATGCTTGGAATGTTAGATCCTAATATTTAAAATTGTATGTAGCTTGTTCTCACTTTTGATGTTGTCAAAAGGGGAGAAAGAGTAAAATGTTGGTTAATATTAAGTCTATTTCATGCATACATTTAGGGGGAGCAACATTATTCATCTCTTGAGCATAATTTTTTTTTAAGAGAATTTTTTTTCAAAAACTATGATGAAAGGTCAATTTGCACCTTTATCAAAATCAATACCAACATTATTTTGTCATCATCAAAAGGAAAATTATGGCTTAATGAGCCTCATGTTCAATCCTCAATTTTGATGATATAACAAACGAATGCTTGAATGTTCTAATGAATGTTTTTATGTGTTTCAGATATATAAATTGCTAATTACATATCCAATATATCTCATAATATATTTGAGGAAATTGCAAGAGTAGAAGAATGAAAGATAGATCAAATTGGATAATGTGAAGCTCAAAATATAATATTTTATGTTATATGCATTTATTCATTGGCATGAATCAATTTGCTCACAACTTAACATATTATTTTAATGAGGTTAATTTATATAAATCTCTATCTAATTAACATTCAATTATATGTTTCATACATAACATTTGAATTGTCAAAATAATAAATGATAATGACTATTAAGTATAATTATTTTATTTACTTAATATAATTAAATATTTTAATTTAATTTGATGGTTATATGATAACTAACATATGTATGATTATATATAAATTATATCATAATATTTAAATGTCACATGTCAAAATTAACAAAAATATATGAAATTTTATATTTTAGCCAAAGTCATTTTATAATCAAAAAAATTTATATTTGATTTCATCTCCTGGGATTCCTTGGATTTTTCCTTTAATTTGATAGGTCACATGACCCACTTTGATTAAAATTGAATTTATTATGACTTTTAAACATTAGTGATTTTAATAATGAATGCATGCTACTTGCTTTGAATATATTAAGAGCCATATTTGATTATTTTGACTTGCCCATGTGAATAGCTGAATTTTGGCTTTAATTTAATATTTATTTAATATAAATTATATTTTATTGAATATTAAATTATCACATGATAGCATGAGGTTAGAATAATATTTTTTTGAAATAATTTAAAATGACATTCTTGCCTATAAATAGCCCTCATTCTCTTCATGGAAGCATTCCTCATTCAAAATTCAAAATCCCTCTAACAAATCTAAGAGAAAATTTCTTAGATTTTCTTTCCAAGTGTTCTCCAAATATTGCAAGATCAAATCCTTGGTTTGGAAGCTTCAACATCTTCAACTAAGCAAGCTTTCTCAAATTACTTGAGTTTGTTTTCTTGATCTTAATCCTTTTTAGTTGTTCATGTTATTTTCAACATCTATTTATTCTTTCCAATTTACACTTTTTTGGTGGATTAGTCTTTGGACATTGTTTTTCACATCAAAGTTTCTCAATCATCTTTTTATGAAAAACTCTTGTGATAGTTTGTAGGATCTATTTCAACTTGTTGAAATTTTTAACTTCCTACAAATTTCTTTTAGTTTCTTGAAATATTTCTTCATTAATCTCATTTTGAAAGATCATTTATTCTTAGATCTATTTTAGAAGTATATTTTAAGCATTTTAAATTAAATTATTATGCTGAAATTATTTTCATATTTAGATCTCTCTTTAATTAAAAGCTTACTAGCCTACTTAGATCTATCATATACTCATTTTATTTAAGTATTTTTTGATCATTAGCTTTAATGAAAGAATCTTTTTGGTTAAAATGAAAACAAATTATTCCTTGCTGAAATTTATTTTATTATGCAAAAGAATATTGTGAATTTATTTTGAAATAATTTTTATATTAGTCTACAAATTGTAATAACATAAACATCTTAGTAAAATCACTTTAAGAAATTTATTTTATTATTGCTTATCAATATTAAGTTAGCATTTTATCTTGCCAAAATTTTTTAAGTGATCATTTGTAAGTTGTGAGATCATTTTGAATTGGATAGCTTGGTATATTTGTGAGAGTTTATTTTATCAAAATTTATTATTTTATTTTTTGTCTGTAAAATTTATATTGGGGTTGTAGCCTTTGTAGGAGAGTAAATTATTGTAGGGTTGTACTCTCCGCTATATGAGAGAGTACTATTTGTAAGCTATTTTGTATTTAGTGGATTCTAGTGGCTAGGAGTAGGGTTTTTTTGAATCACATAAAAATTGCCTATCATTCTCTCTTTACTTTATCAGACTTTTATTTTGTTGTATTAAGAATGGTATCTTGTCATTATAAAATCAAAAATTAATTTTCTACTAAAATTTAAAATTTAATATTTAAGTCTTAATATAGCCCAATTCAATCTTGGGTGCTATATGACTCACAATTAGTATGATAAAAATATTTTTTTAAAATGGCTATAAAGATTATAATTTTATTTTTTAAAAATTCACATATTAATTTTTATACTTTAGTAGGCTTAATTATAAAAAACTATTTTAATCATTGATATGACATTGAAAATTTCATTAGTCGAAGCACGAATCTTGATATCGAAAGCAATCTGATTCTGAGTAAAGACTAACCTAGATCAAACACTTATTAAAAATTTTACGATATCAGTCGGCTCCTAAATATGGAGTGTTTATAGTCAAATCGAGCATTTTACTTGTCGAATCTAACAAGCCCAAGATCTCTTAATTCTAACTTCATTTGAGCTTTCAAACACTTAAAATACATCAAATGATCAATGGAATCATTTTGAGTCGTCCGATGGAGTGGTTTAGATTTTGTATGTATTTACAGAAATGTCACTCCTTTAATCTATAAATAGTCTCTAATTCTTTACATGAGAGGAGGCCAAGCAAAAAAGAAGAGAGAGCTCTGAGGCTTGAAGAACCTCCAAGCATAATTGTATCACCAGTCGACGGTTATCGACCACCGCCGCCGGTCATCGCTGAACCATCTATTATCATCGCAATTATTGTCACGCGCACATCAGCTGGTCATCACCGCTGACACCACCGCCGACACGCCGACATCACCGCTGAATCACGGCTTCTCGCTGACCAGTATTGGTCCCACTCAATAGCTATATTACCATCGTTTTCACCACTGCCATATCGCCACCGGCTTATTTTTATCGCTGCTACCACACCGATCTTGTTATCATAAACACGCTGGTTATCACGTGGGATCACTGCTGCCTTCTGATCACCGCTACTAATGACTCAGGCCACTGAGCTGCTATTATATTGATTTAATCATCACACGCTATTGCACACCGAGATCCGATCATCGAGATAGCCATTGCTCACTATTCGACCGCACTAACCATCGTTTTTTACCATGAGATAAATAGACTGATATGAGATAAGGCTTCATCACATACAACTCTGTAATCCCGTTATTGGAAAACTTAAATTTTATACTCCAAAATAGATAGATAGTTAAATTTTTTTACTAGGCTAGGCCCCGTGATTTTTTCCCTCTTCTCGGGATTTTTCATGTAAAAATCATGGAGTTTTTCGTTCTATCTTCAAATATCTATGTGTGTGCAGGATTTCTCAACAAGGCTAAGGCGTAAACTTTTATTCTACCATAACTGGTTTTCTAACACGCAACACTTTGGCACTATCTGTGGGAAATATTCCCTTCACATCTTCACAATGGTTGACAATCTGACTTTATGTTCGGAACAACACCACCTATATGGTGAAAAAAATCTTACTCTGGAGGAACACATAAGAAGAATGATGATTCATCAAATTTTGATCCTTCAGCTTTTATTGGAGACTGGGGGGCAACTCTTAATCTTAAAAGATCATCTAAATCAATATTCTGGATATCTAATTGATTATCAGTTCGAAAAGCAAGTCAGTAATACTCATGACAAAGGCGAAGATCAAGGAGCAATTTTGGCTACAAATATATATTTAACTTTGTACTTACTCTACATAGGTTAACATCATCGAGTAACACTCTGGCAAACAACCTTAGATAGGCCATAACTTTGTACCTACTCCATATAAGTTAATGTCATCAAGTAACACTTTGACAAACAACCTGATAGGTTATAACTTTGTACTACTCCACACAGGTTAACGTCATCAAGTAACACTTTGGCAAACAACCTCAGATAGGTCATAACTTTATACCTACTCCACACAGGTTAACGTCATTGAGTAAAATTCTAATAAACAACCTCGAATATGCTATAACTTTGTACTTACTCCACACAGGTTAACGTCATCGAGTAACACTCTGACAAACAACATCGGATATGTCATAACTTTGTACATACTCAACATAAGTTAACATCACCGAGTAATACTGACAGATAATCTCGGAAGAATCAAAATATTTAACCTCTTTCACACAGGTTAATGTCATACCTTAACAAAATAATCTCGGATGAGAGTTAAAACTATTGACTTCTTCCACACAGGTTAAATGTCACAAAGTAAAACTCTAAAAAACAACCTCGGACAGGTCAAAAAATCTTGGCGGATTCGATTCGACCTCTTCCATACAAATTAATGTCATCAAGTAATACTTTAACAAACAATCTCAGATAGGTCAAAAATCCTTGGAGGATTCGATTCGATATCTTCCATACAGGTTAACGTCATCAAGTAACACTTGATAAATAACCTCGGATGGGTTAAAATCCAATTTGATTCAACCTCTTCCATACAGGTTAATTATCAAGTAACACTTTGACAAACAACCTCAGATGAGTCAAAAATTCTCAACTAATTCGATTCAACATCTTCCATACATGTTAATATCATTGAGTAATACTTTGACAAATAACCTCGGATGAGTCAAAAATCCTTGGCAGATTCGATTCGACCTCTTTCATATAGGTTAATGTCATCAAGTAACACTTTGACAAACAATCTCAGATGGGTCAAAAATTCTTAGCAGATTCGATTCAACCTCTTCCATACAAGTTACTGTCATCAAGTAATACTTTGACAAACAATCTCAGATGGGTCAACAATCCTTGGCAGATTCGATTCGATCTCTTATATACAGGTTAACGACATCAAGTAATACTTTGGCAAACAACCTCGGATGGGTCAAAAATTCTCAGTAGATTTGATTCAACCTCTTCCATGCAGATTAATGTCATCAAGTAACACTTTGGTAAACAACCTCGGATGGGTTAAAAATCTCTAGCAAGATCGATTCAAACTCTTCCATACAGGTTAATATCATCAAGTAACACTTTGACAAACAACCTTGGATAGGTCAAAAATCCTCAGCGGGTTCGATTCTACCCCTTCCATATAAGTCAACGACATCAAGTAACATCATGAATGATACTTTGAAATTATCTGCAATAATTTCTCTATTTTCTGATGAATGGTTCCTAATCAATGCTTCCCCACCACATTGGCAACACTCAACTATTGGAGTTCCAAGAAAATCAATTTTCTATAAAATATGGGTTCTTGATCACATCCAAACTCGATCGGTCCGATGAGGATAGTTTACGCCTCTTTCGAGGAAAAATCGGAGCATCGCCTCTGAACCCGTTCGGTCTGACGAGGATAGTTGATGCTTCTTTCGAGGAAAACCAGAGCTTTGCCTTTTGAACTATGGGCCTTTATCACCTCTGAACCCGGTCAGTCCGATGATGACAGTTGACACCTCTGTTGAGGAAAAATTGAAGCCTCGCCGTATAAACTATGGGCCTTGATCGCTTCCAAACCCGTTTGGTCTAACGAGGACAGTTGACGCATCTTTCGAGAAAAAACTGGAGCCTCGCCGTATGAACTGCGGGTCTTGATCGCCTCCAACCGGGTCGATGAGGTTGGCGCCTCTCGAGGGAAAACCGAGAACCTCACCATATGAACTCCTTTATGGCCTCGAACTCGGTCCGATGAGGACAGTTGATGCCTCTCTCGAGAGAAAACAAGAGCCTCGACCGTATGAACTACGGACCTTGATTGCCTCTGAAATCTATCTCGACGAGGAGAGTTGATGCTTCTTTTGAGAAAACTGGAGCCTCATCGTCTGAACTACGGGCCTTGATCGCCTTTGAACCCGGTCGGTCCGACAAGGATAGTTGATGCCTCTCTTGAGGAAAAATTGGAGCCTCGCCGTATGAACTACGGGACTTGATCGCCTCCAAACCGGTTGGTCCGAGGGGATCTCTCAAGAAAAGCGGAGCCCGAGTATGACTACGTCTTGATCGCCTCAAACCGGTCGGTCGGCGAGGACAGTTGACGCCTCTCTCGAGGGAAAATCGGAGCCTCGTCGTATGAACTACGGGCTTTGATCGCCTCCAAACCTAGTCGGTTCGACGAGGACAGTTGGTGCCTTTCTCGAGGGAAAACTGGAGTCTCGCCGTATGAGCTACGGGTCTTGATTAACAAAGTGAATGACTTTCTTCTAAGAAGAAGGTCAGAGCTTCACTGACAAAAGAAAAAAAATTTATTACCCTAGCCCTTGAACTTTAGCTAGATAATTTCTCATCCAATATAGAAGAATACTATAGCATATGGGAGTTGTGTCTTCTTACTTGACCCTAGGGAGGTTTTTATAGACTCATTATAGGAGCAAAAAAAGAAAAAATTAAAAAAACCGAAAAAAACCCCTTCTCATTATGGCTAGCATTTGCCAGCCATTTAATTAAAAAAATAAACCCTCTCCTCATTATGGCTAGCATTTTCCAATCATTTAATTAAAAAAAATCTTTCTCCTCATTATGGCTAGTGTTTGCCACCCATTTAATTTTTTTAAAAAACCCGTCCTCATTATGACTAGCGTTTATCAACCATTTAATTAAAAAAAATCTCTCGTCATTATGTCATTTAATAAAAAAACCCCTCTCTTTCAAGACTAAATGTCGATATATATAATAATCAAATAAATAAACATTAATAATTAATTAGTTAATAAATAAATTAATATATATAATATATGTAATTACAAATCATAATAATATGTAAAGTTATTTTATTTTATTTAAAAAATTAATATATTTTTGGATGAAATAAGTAATATCATCCAAAAATAAGGGGCAACTGATATGATATTGAAAATTTCATTAGTCGAAGCACTAATCTTGATGTCGAAAGCAATCTGATTGAATAAAGACTAACGTAGATCAAACACTTATTGAAAACTTTGTGATATCAGTCGGCTCCTAAATATGGAGTGTTTATAGTCAAATCGAGCATCTTGACGAGCCGGATCTAACAAGCCCAAGATCTTCTAATTCTGACTTCATTTGAGCTTTCAAATACTTAAAATACATCAAATGATCAAGAGAATCTTTTTGAGTCATCCGATGGAGTGATTTGGATTTTGTATGTATTTACAGAAATGCCACTCCTCTAATCTATAAATAGTCTCTTATTCTTCACCTGAGGGGAGGTCAAACAAAAGAAAGAGAGCTCGAGGCGAAGAACCTCAGCATCGTCATACCGGTCGGCCGGTTATTGACCACCGCCACCGATCATTGTCGCCGACCATTATCACGGATTATCATCGTCGGCTAGATTGACGCGTCGTCTTTGTCGTCAACTATCGTTGGTCACCACCTCGCCGTTGGTTGCTGCCGCTGTCGACGCCATCGACCACCACCGATCCTTGCTCAAACACCGGTGTCATCGTATCTCGATCACGATCCGCCACTCTACCAACCACCGGCACGTTGGCATTGTTGATCACCGCTCACGATCTACCACACCCCCAATCGCGGATCATCACCAACAACCGTATTCACTATCGACGCCACTAATTATTTGTTATATTGCATACCTATTGTTACCTGATTATGAGATTTCCGTCGTCAGGCTTCCTCACATATAACTTTGTAATCTCGTTATCGGAAAAACTTAAACTTTGTACTTCAAAATAGACATATAGTGAAATATTTTTACTGGGCTAGGCCCCGTGATTTTTTCCCTCTTCTCGGGGTTTTTTCATATAAAAATTCTGGAGTTTCTCATTCCCTCTTCAAATATCTATATGTGTGCTGGATTTATCAACAAAGCTAATGCGTAAACTTTTATTTTACCGTAACTGTTTTTTAGTACTCAACAATCATAAATATTTTAAATATTAGTAAAAAAATAAGTATCATATGAAAATATTTTAAGGATTTAAAAGAACAGAAAAATCCTAGAAGGATCTCACAAAATGTGACCACCCAATATTATAAAAGTAAAAGCATCTTTTTTAGAATAAGCCATAGAGTAATTGAATAATAGAAAAAAATAGACTGCAGAGTATGTCCAATTAGAACTATATATATATATATATATACTATCGATATCTTTAACTCATAATTAATATAATTAAGACTTGATACTAAAAAGTTAATAAATTAATTTATAATTAATAAATGTTACTTATTAATTAATTATTGGACAAAAAATTAGATAAAAAATAACACAGAATGTTATGTAATAATGGTTTAAAAGAAAAATACTTTGAAGACTTCGTCTAGAATGATCTAGTAAATTTTGAATGCCAATTTGTGTAGGATAGGAGTATCAAAGAGCCTAGATAAGTTTGAGTTATCTCTAATTCGAGCATGAGCTTAACTAATTAATTAAGATAGAGCTTAAGTTCTAATGTACAATTCAAGCGAGCTTGCAAACCATCTTATTTATCATAAAAGAGAAATAATTTTGATTCAAGCATTTTTTTTATTATAAATGATAAATTGCTTGTGGAATTAAATGATACATAATAAAAAAGTACTTATAATAATAAAAATATATATAATTTTTTAAATATTTTAAATAAATTTATACTTAAACTCTTAAAATTTAAATTATTTTAAGTGTTTTTTTATGCTAACAATTTTTTAAATGAGTCAGCCCATGAGTTATTGAGTCGAACCAACTCAAGCTTATAGTTGTAAATGAACCAAGTCGAGAGCCGAGCATGTAAGTGTTCAAATTCAAGCTTATTTAATAATATCACGCTCGAGCACAATTTGAGTTTTTTAGGATAGTGTTCAACCTTGAGCTTACTTACTATTACAAGCTCAAGCTCGATTCGAGTTTTTTCACGAGCTCAGATCAAATTGGATTATTGAGCCTATTAATGAGCAACTCATTTCATGAAATAAATGAGCTTTAATCAAATCTTAATCAAGCTTGTTAGTGAGAAGCTTGTTGAAAAATGTATATGAATTGCATCAATTAAATCATATTAAGCCTATAAAAATAAAAAATTAAACAATACTATTCACAAACAAACTTGTTCACATGCTTTAAACTATATTGTTCATGAACATAAATAAACATAACGACAAGTTATTCAAGCTTTTTCATTTAGTAATCGAGCATTTACAAAACTATTCAAGCTCGTTCAATTAGTTAATCAAACAATCATGAACAAGTTCTAATCGAGCTGAGCCATGAGTAGCTTAACAAACACTCAATTCATTTGCAACCTTACTCAAGCTTAGCTCATTAGGCTCAACTCACAGACTATTTATCAATTCAAGCTAAAGCCAGCTTAAGAGTTGATCAGATTCAATTACATCCTTACTGTAGGATATAATGATTGAAGAAGTAAATTATAGGGTAAACACTAAAGAACAATATGGAATATTCTAATAACTTCTTTGGCCATGTCCAGAATATTCTAGCAAGTTCTTTAGTGGTGAGCCAGGACAAACAACAAAAACACGAAAATCAGATTACTTATCCTCATAAGCCAACTAAGATCCAGTTTTGAATGCAAAGAAATACCATAAAATAGGCGAACTAGCAGGCAAAACATATCCCTGCTTGTTCCCACTTCCTACACAAAAACAAAATAAAACATATTTTACAACATACCAATCACAGAATACAACAAGCAGTTGACAAATAGAAAGCACATCAGAGCACAAAGGATGCCACAAATCCGAGACAACCTAAATAAAAACAAATTAAAAAAAAAAGAAGCTAATCATCATTCATAGTAGTGGTTTTCCTTGTCGATGCTCCTCACAAAACTTTTCTCCTTTAGAGGCATAGCATTCAACAATCTGGAAGAACTGAATGTATGATCAGGAGAACCACAGTTCTTTATGTCAGTATAGGATGCTGTCTTCTTATGAAACGAAGATTGCTTATGCATTCTCGTCCTTTGAGTAGATGAGTTCCTCTGTTTTGCCTTGATTGATTCAGTCAAGTTCATGTAACTTGGCTTGCTACCGCAGCTCTCCTCTGTCCTTCGTGAGGGGGTCGATGTGCAGAAAGAAGATGATGATGGAGAAGTCTCATCATAATGAAATTCATAACTTGGGGATGAAGAAGATCGAGCTTGATGGTTGTTGTTCATGGTAGGTAGAGGTTTTACTGAAATCCTTTTGGTTACACTGTTCTTCTTGACTTTAATCAGACAAGTTTCAGAAATCTTGGAACTGGAATCAGACAGCTTCGAACATGCACCATGGAAATCTTCAGAGTTCTTCAAAGATTGAGCTTCAGATGGCTCTGTATGGATGGCCTGTTGTTCCATCAACCTATTTTCCCATGGTTTTGCTGCCATCCAGCGCTCTAACCAGCTCCAGTTGCCATTATTCTTACCTAAATCATGCAGCTTCAATGAAGAAGGAGAGGGGTTAGACCTCCCACTTGAGGAGGACCTACATTTCTGAGAACAATGAAGAAACATTACTGTATCAAACTAATGTTTCATATGCAAAAATAATTATACAGAGGTTAATGAAACATGAAGAAGAAGCGTACTTGTTGAGAATGGGAGTAAGCCATGGCCCTGTCTCTCTTGATGGCACCCTCATGCCTCTTCTGTATCTTAATTTTCACTTGTTCTAGTGTACCTTGACTATCACACCAGCCTCCCTGAATACGAAATCCACATTAAACCCAATTAAGTAAGAATCATCTACCAGTTCAAAGTGAACAAGGCTCAACGCAGAAGGTATAGGAACATTCCATCAAAAACAACGCGTACAGATTAGGTTACCTCAGCCTCTCTCAAGAGATCCATCTTGGTGCGCCTCGTCTCGAGTATCTTCTGCACAGCCTGTCCTTCGGTTGACAGTCTCACTCTTCGCGCACGAATTCTTGCTTGCACTCGTACAAGGGCTTGCATGCACCTTAATGTCACTGCCGCCTGCTTCCTCACCTGACGACCTCGAACCAACGCCTGAAGCCTAACTATCCCTTTCAGCGCTCTCAGAGCTCTTCTAGCCTGCAAGTCCAATCAAACATTTGAACAGAGAAAATAGAACACCGAGAGAGAGAGAGAGAGAGAGAGAGAGAGAGAGCTGATTTGCGTACCAGGAAACCACGGAAAGCGGTCTGTATTCTTATGGCTGCCCATTCCTGACGGAGGCTAGGAAATCTTTGGGCGGAGCACGAATCACTGCGGCCATGGCGGCGGTGAAGGGATCAACGGTAGTCACTGAAGAAGTTTCGGACGCCTCTGATGCCGAACGGCGGCTGCTTCCCTTTGAACCCCTCCAGACAAATCCAAGATCGGCGGAGGAACTCCTCCATAGCTTCTTCCATTTTCTGCTCTTATCTCCACTGCCTCCACTGCCTCCACTGCAAACCTTCTCCTTCATAACCAATGAAAAAAAAAAAAATTAAGCATGAAAACCCAAAGAAATGGTGTGATGAACGAATCGATCTGCTTACAAGTTCATTCTTTTCCTGCTTCTTGAGGCCAATCAGCGACTTTATCCACTTCCCAGAACCACCCATTTCACAAATTCTCTCCTTTCCACCGAAAAATCTCAGCTTTATGTTTGGGAGTGGGAGAGCTGATGGAAGCCGGGAAAAACCGTTGAAAAATCACAGCTTGATGTGGGTTAATGGGGACGAGGGGAGACGTGCGAAGCCGTTTGATATTTGAAATTCGAAAAGGAGTAGGATAGGAGGGAGTCCGGCAACGGGTAAAACCCACAGAGGGTTTTCTTTTTTATTGGGAGCTGTGAAGCCCGATAAACGGCTGGATGGAGGTCGTCGCATGCGGCACGCTCGCAGACGAGGACGACGTAGTGGCCCTTCTTTTGGTGGACCCATTTTTCTCTGCGAGAAGATGTCGGAGAAGGACAGCGGTTCGGAAAATAAATTATGCGAACCGATGCATTGTAGGTGATTGGGTACGTCCTAAAAGCACGCTTGTTTATTTATTCATTGGGAGATTCTATAATTGTTTTATACTTTTATTAAATCTAACTAATTATGATTATAATCTAAATAGTATATAATAATTAACTCATAATGGCAGAGAATATTTATTCACATTGTTGTAGGAGATTTGCTTGAAAGAGAACCTCGTTAGAATATTTCTAAAAGAAGTTATTGGTGTGCTAACAATATTAACATGTTATAAAAATTTAGAAATTTATTGTAAAATTGAATTTTAATTGTATTTATTTTAAATTTATGTGTTTTAATTTATCACTCTAAAAAATAACTATGATATCTTATTTTAGGATTTTTATAAATAAGCACATATAGGTGTAAGTGAGTCGCTTTCCTGAGGCTGAATCGAGCTTCACTAACAAGTTAGAGCTTATGACGAGCTCGAGCTCGAGCTCATAAATAAGTTTGAAAAATTTTCGAGCTTGAGTTCGAGCCTGGTTTGACTCGGTAGCTATGACTCATTTATAATTATTTTATATTATCGATTCAATAATTTATCGAAATTTTTTAAACGAGCTCGGCATTCGAAGTCAGCTGAGATTGATTTGCTTTAAATCGAGTCGAGCTCAAGATTGATAATTGAGCTCGAGTCGAGCTCGAGTTTAATAGGCTTTAAACAAGCTTAGCTCGATTAAGTCAAAACTCGACTCAACTCGACTCAACTCGTTTACACTCCTAAGCACATATGTCACCTATATCATTTTATCTAATTAGTGTTAATTTAAAAATCTTATGTCTTTGTCATCTTAGTGTTAAATAAAAAATTATGTATAAATAAATAATTAAGTTGCCCGCAGAAGGCATACAAAGTTTCTACATCAAAAAACTAGGAAGAAGAAAATCATCGTATTTGATCCAGTTGAAATAATCTTAGAAATGTTAAGTCATATATTATAAATGTTCTTTTCTTTGATTGGATAAGATAATGATGCAATGCACTAAATATAAAATGTGAAAAATAACATTCATGAGGATTATATATATATATATATATATATATATATATCTACCAAGACGAATATTGATTTAAAAGAAGCGATCGAATCAAACCCATCGAGATCAAACACTTAAAATAATATTAGAAACTTTGAGACATCAGTTAAATTCTTAAAAAGCTCTCAAATATGGAGTGTTTATAGTCAAATCGAGCATCTCGACGAGCCTGCCAACAAGCAAAGATCTTACACTGACTTCATTTGAGCATTCAAATGCAAAATACATCATATGATCAAGGAATCATCATGAGTCCGAGAGGAGTGGTGATTTTGCATGTATTTACAGACTCCTCTAAATAAATACTCATTCCTCATGAGGAAAGCAAAGAGAGAGGAGAGAGCTCTAAAGATCTTCCAAGACAATCATGCCGCCACTGACACCCATGCCGCCGCTGCACCGTCCGTCACCGCCGGCCACATCCTGCGTCAATCTCTCTCGTCTCCATCATGATGACTTCATGATTGTCCTGCTTCGCGTGATTGTTCCTCGCATTTACGCAATTGTTTCCGCATTTTCATCGGTGATTGCTCCGCACAGTTCACCATCATCGCTTACCAAAGAATCGTTATACAGAACGCGTTATCACATAGGTGTTGTTCCTTTATATACAATCAGTAATCGATCGGAAGATCTTCTCACAGACATACATGTGGAAGCTTTTCTGGCCAGGTTTTTCCCTATTTTCGAGGTTTTTTACGTAAAAATTATAGAGTTTTCTTGTTCACTCTTTACATACCTATGTGTGTGCTGGATTTCACAATGAAGCTAAGGCGAAAACTTTTACTCTACAATCGGTTTTCTAGACAGCTTGATGCCACGTGGGAAGGCGATTCCATTATTTTATCTTGTATGACGACCAAGTTCCTCAACAAGATCAAAATCACCATCGAGGTGGAGCATTTCAAACTTTTAAGGAGCGCAAGAGAAGAAAGAAATTCATCAAACTTTGTTCCTTCAAATTTTGTTGGACACTGGGGGGCAACTCTTAATCTCAGAATATTGCTCATGTTAATATGGTGAGCATCTAATCGATTACCATCCCAAGAAACAAGTCAAATTTGGAGGATTTTTTCCAATTATACTTATGGAAAAACAAGACCAAGGTTAAGAAGAAACTTTGGTTATAAGCTCAAACAAATGTTTCAATAATGACCTCTTCCATAAGTTAACGCCATCGAGCAAAGACTTCGACAAACAACCTAGGATAGTCAAAAGGTCCTTGGTGGACTTCCCATGACCTCTTCCATACAGTTAACGCCATCTGTAACACCGACAAACAACCTCGAGATAATCCCGGATTCAATTCGACCTCTTCCATACGTGTTAACGCCATCTAACACTCGACAAACGCGGATAAGTTAAAAAATCCTCGGATTCAATTCAACCTCTTCCACAGTTAACGCCATCAAGCAAAGACTCAACAAACAACCGGATAGGTCAAAATCTCGGATTGATTCAACCTCTTTCACAGCGTTAACGCCATCGAGCAAAGACTTCGACAAACAACCCTGGATAGGTCAAAATCCCGCCGGATTCAATTCAACTTCTTCCATACAGATAAACGTCATCGAGCAAAGACTCTGACAAACAACCTCGGATAGGTCAAAATCCTGGATTATTCAACCTCTTTCATAGTGTTAACGCCATCGAACAAAGACTCGCAAACAACCTGATAGGTAAAAATCCTCGATTCATTCAACCTTCCATAAGTTAACGCCATCGAGGAAAGACTCGCCAAAACAACCTGGATAGGTCAAAAATCCTCAGCGGATTCAATTCAACCTCTTCCACATAGGTTAACGTCATCGAGCAAAGACTCTGACAAACAACCACGGATAGGTCAAAAATCCTCAGCGGATTCAATTCAACCTCTTCCACACAAGTTAACGTCATCGAGCAAAGACTCTGGCAAACAACCTCGGATAAGCCAAAAATTCTTAGCGGATTCAATTCAACCTCTTCCATACAAAAGCATCGAAAAGACTCAAAACAACCTTGATAGGTCAAAATCCTCGGATTCAATTCAACCTCTTCCATACAGTTAACGCCATCGTAACACTCACAAACAACTCGATAATCAAAATCTCGCTGATTCAATTCAACCTCTTCCACATGGTTAACGCCATCGGGTAACACTTAACAAACATCCTGATAGTCAAAATTCTCATCGGCCATCCCTCAGGCTATCGATGTCACCGTCGACTACCGCTGCTTGCCGAGAGCCGTCCACCCTTTCTCGCTAACTATTATCGCCGCCATTGACGCTGACTACCATCATCGCCGCCGCACCATCCGGCATTTGGCTGGTCACCATTATCGCCCGTTATCTCGCTGATTAGACAAGCGCAGCTAGCCGCTGGCCGCTACTCGCTGAACCCCTGACGGCCGCACCACTGCCGTCGGTTGCCGGCTCAGCTACTACCGGGGCCGCCGCTATCGCTGATATCGGTTGCTTGCCATCGCTACCATCAATGAATATCGTTTCCGACGCTTCTGCCGCCAATCCATTGTTGCTGATCACCACCGACGATACTGCCGGCTACCGCTGACTACTGCTGCCGCTGACAATCTTTCACCTTTACCACCATCATCGTCGGTCATCGCGATTAGACGCCGCCGCCATCGTACATCGCGGGCTGTTAGCCGCTGAATTATCTGCCGGGCCAACCATTGTAGGATCGCTGCCGCATTGGTCGGTTACTACCGATTATCGCCCAATCTTCGGCTGGTCAAACCATTATCTCCGCCATCACGACGCCGATGGTTACGTCACGCTTTTGCCGCTGCCGACCACTCCCGTCGGCCGCTAACCACTGTAGTCGGTCACCCCCGTCTGAGAAAGAGCATATAATGTCAGAAGCGGAAGCAAATGAAATCTCCTTGAAGGCGATGGAAGACTTTAAGAACTCCCCGCTTATCTCGACACTCAAGACCATGTTCGTGAAGCTCGTAATCATATACTTGATGTTGAAGTGAAGGACTTGGAGCACCAATGTTTAGAGGAGGGCTTCATCCGAGGGTTCCTAAAAGGAATTCGCTTAGTACATCGCAAGACCGGAGCTAGTGAGGATCGTCTCCACCAAGTATCAAGACTCTTCGTCCCATTCGTGAGATGAAGGAGTTGAGAGTGAGTTCAAGAGAGTATCTCCTAGTGGTGGGGAGGACGTTGATATCACCAACTGATATGATGTAGCATCACTTGAGGATATATTTTTTTATATGTATTGTTATTAGTGTGTATCAGAATCTTGATTCTTTCTTATATCATCATGTTAATGTTAATTTTTTTTTAGATGATACGCTCTTATTTTATTTTTACCTATCCAGGATAATTGGTCGGAATATTATTCGACGATGCTAACCTGTATGGATGAGGTTGAATTGAATCCACTCAAGATTTTTGACCTATCCGAGGTTGTTTGTCAGAGTCTCCGCTCAATGACGTTAACCTATATGGAAGAGGTCGTGAGGAGTCTATCAAGGACCTTTTGACCCATCCTAGGTTGTTTATCGCTTCGATGACGCTAACTCGTATGGAAGAGGTCGAGGAGTCCACCAAGGACCTTTTGACCTATCCTAGGTTGTCGTAGTCACCAATGACGCACCTATGGAAGAGGAGAGTCAAGACCTCGACCTATCTAGGTTGTTGTGAGCCCGCCGATGACATTACAACGTGAAGAGGTCGTAAAGTTCTGGGATTGATCATGCTCATTGAGATATAAAGTGAAGAAAAATTTGTAAGAGGATTAAATTCATTACTCGATAAGTTCGGTGATACAATCATAAGATGATTTTAACATGATATGAGTTTTAAGAGAAATGACAACAACAACAACAACAACAATAAGTCTTTATCCCACTAAGTGGTTGGCTACATGAAGAGAAATGATAAACCAGACAAAATAAAAAAAAAGTCAATAATTATGCAAGAGAATTACCGATAATATTTTGAGATTCTCGTATTCCAAGTTCGAGGTAAAGTTTTTCCTCCAATTCTTGAGCTTGAAAGTTCGGCTTCACCATAGCTATAACCACATATGGGCCATCCCAAAGAGGTGAGAGTTTATTGTTGAGGGCCTTTACTGCTTTGAGACTTCGTAGGACCAAGTCACCAACAGATATGGGATGAGATTTTACTCTTCTGTTGAAGTGATGAGCTACCCTTTGGTGATAGGAAGCCAAGTAGGCCATGTCACGAAGTTTGGGGAGTAGGTCCGTGTGTCGGGAGTTTTTCTTCATTACCTCATGATTGAATAATTGAACTCTTGACTTGGAACCGATATCTACCGGTATAATAGCCAAACACAAGTTATATGTCTCACCGTCGGTGCGCGATATAGTGCGGTAAGCCCAAAAGAACATTAGAAAGCTCATCAACCCATTGCCTTCTCAGATGTTTTAGTCCTTTGAGTATAGTCCGTTGTCACCGTGAGGATGTGCTACCGATGCAAGAAATGAATGTGAAGATCTTTGCAAAAGGACGAAAAGACTTTTCCAAGAATTGTTCCATTAATGATGATCTTTGCAGAAGACCGAATCGACATACTATATTTTTCCAAACAAATTGTTTAGCATTTACCCTGTAATTTTAGGTGGTTCTGCTTCCACCCATTTAGTGAAGTAGTCTAAAATGATGAACTTTGTTGCCACGATGCTATCGAAAAGGTCCCATGATATCAATCCCCATCGAGCGCCACGGGCTTTGAATGGATGAGAGCTCAGTATGCTGTGATGAGAGAGGTTAGAGTGCAACCGACAACTTGCACATTTTTTGTGAACCTAAGGCATTTTGTTTCATCGTAGGCCAATAGAACCCTTGCCTTATAATTTTAAGGGCTAGCCTTCCTCCTCCAGGTGTTCTCCACATATCTGAGTGGAACCTCTTAATGCGTAATCACCAAGGTGAGAGACATTTGAGAGGGCAGTTTGTATAGTTCACCTCCAGATAAGTAAAGTTTGAAGCTTGTCTTCGGAGATGAATTGCAGAAGTTGGGTCTTCAGGAAGAGTTCCTTCTTGTAGAAAAGACAGGATGGGGTCCATCCACGAATGTTCCTTTATCTCATCAATTGCTTGAATTACCCATGACCCTTGGATACTTGGAAAATGTATTTCTTCAACATGCCTTCTTAAATAGATCCCAAGAGATGAAGTGCTTAGAGAGCATCAAAGTATTCTTCGCAATATGTGAATGATTTGATGTGTCTTGAAATGGGCAAGAAGAGACTTCACCAAGTGGAGGTAGGTAGGGATTATGAGTATTAAAGTTTCCTCAACTTGGGAGGCAATAAGTTGAGAGTCGTGTGTATCACTAAGTCTTGAGCTACCAATGGCGAAGTCTCAACGCTATGAGAGCCTCATATTCACCATATTATTAGTTGCAGAAATTTAAGTCCATACTCTGGTATTCTTGGGGAAATAAGTAAGATTCCCCGCACCACACTGCATTTCAAGTTCCATCAACATAGAGGGTCCATTGAGGAGACGAAAAGCATGTAGGATAACTCATCAGTGCATTCCACTATAAAGTCGCAGTACTTGAGACTTTATAGGTAGGTAGAAAATTTATATCAAACTCTCCCAATTCTACTGACCACTTGATTAACCTCTGATGCTTCTGGTTTTGTAGGATGGCCCTAATGATAAATGAGTGTAAACGCCGACAAGGTGAGCTTGGAAGTATGGACAATTTTGCCGAGAAAACTAAAGCCGAGCCACCTTATCGCAAGTGGATAATGACTTTCTATATCGAGAGAATTTTCGACATAATAAATTGGGTTGTATCTCACTTTCTTCTCGCACTAAAACTGAGCTTATCACGGAAAGAGACCGCAAGATATAAAGTATAACATCTCCTTGAATAGGCTTGGATAGTAGGGGTGGAGATGCTAAATACCCCTTAGTTGCTCAAAAGCATCGACATTCATCACCCATTGAAAATTATTATTTTAGCTCCCTTTAATATTTTAAAGAATGACAAGTATTTATCCCTAACGGGCTGAGCGGATAACGCATAATTTGTCCATTCAAATGTTGAACTTCCTTAATATTCTTCTGAGGAGTCATTTTTGAGAGCTTTGATTTTCTGGGTTGGCCTCTATCCCACGGTGGGTTACCATAAATCCAAGAAATTTTCAATAACCCCAAAAGCACATTTGGTGGGTTGAAGTCGCATGTTATAACATCAAGAAGGTTAAAGCATATTTCTAAGTCAAATATGTTATGATTCTTCCAAGCTTTTCACTAACATGTCATCCACATATACCTCCATTGTGCCTAGGTCTTTAAAGACCTTATTCATAAGCTGATAGGTAGCACCAAAGATTTTTTAATCAAATGGCATAACTTGGTAATAGATAAACCTTTATATGTTTGAAATATGTAGCTTCTTCATCCGGGTTCATTTTATTTGGTTGTAACCGTAAGTAAGCATCCAAAACTGACATTTGATGTCCAAACGTAGCATCAACCAATTGATCAATTCGAGGAAGAGGAAAACTATCTTTCGCAAGCTTAAGGTCGTAATCAATACACATTCTCCATGTTCCATTTGTTTTCTTAACCATGACAATATTGCTAGCCATGGGTAATGTACCTCTATGAATCCCGCTTCTAAAAGCTTGTTAACTTCTTGCTCAATAGCTTGGAGGCGATCAGGTGCAAAACTTCTTCTGGATGATCGGTTTGAATGTTGGATCGATCTTGAGGGAGTGCATGATCACATTGGGGTCGACTCCTGGCATGTCCGTCGGACTCCAAGCAAAGATGTCTTAATTTTTGTGCAAGAAGTCTATGTATTTTTTCCTTTGTTCGTCTGAGAGCAGAGATCCAACTTGCACTGTTCGTAATGGTTGGTCATATGATAATGTAACAAAGAGCAAGTCTTCTACAAGCGAAGCTTTCTGGAGTACTTCTTCATCTCGAAAATTAAAATCTTTGATGCTGAAGGTCACATAAGGGCATGGTTGAGCTTGTCTGAGATAACATGATTGTCATTCTGATTTTCACGACCACTCCAACCCAACGGGGTTGGAAAATTTCATCTTAAGATGAGATCAAGTGACCGACCAAAATTGATTGAGGGGCCTTCCAAAGATAGCGTATATGTCAATGACTTGACCACCATGAATTGGATTAAATGAGTCACTTGTCGAGAAATTCACCAAGGACAACAGAAGGTGATTGTCCCCCACTTATCGCGGGCGATTATCAAACCCGCATAATGGTCCCGCAATGGGTTGGAGCTTTTCCCAACCAAGTCCATGTTAAGAAATGTGAGTAAAATAAGACATCAACATAACTCATTATCAATCAAAATTCTCTTAACATTATAGCATGAGTCACCGATCCTCGCCGATGACAAGTGATCTTGATGAGGAACATGTACTCCTTCTAAGTCCGAGTCATTAAAAGTGATGGAATGATCGTGAGACTTTTTTAACTCGCTCTTCATGATGGTAATGAGAACTTGATTAGATAGTATTGGTCCGCATTGTTTCAATTTCTCCAACTGTTTGATGATTATTTTGTTATTTCTATGATGATTGTCCTGGTTGCCCCCCAGTTGGAGGTATGTTTATTTGAATTGATTGATTTTTCACAAATCGATGTAGATATCCTTGCTGAATGAGCCTATCAATTTCTTCTTTGAGTTGTTCGCATGCCTCAATAGTATGTCCACGACTTCGATGGAAGTGACAATATTGCTCGATTTCGAATTTTCGTGGATGCCACTTGATATTTTCTTCATCTCGAATAGCCATTAGGAGGTTAACACGAGATGTGTTCAACGACGTGTATTCCTTTTCAGGCCGTGGTTCATGTCATTGATATGGGGGTCGTGGAGGGAGATCACGACTGCCTTATTGCTTCTTTTGATAGGATTATCATTCAGCATTCCCTGGGGTGATTTTACGTTTTTCTGTAGATTGTTCAAATTATTTCATGGCGAGCAGAAATAGCCTCATCGAGATTTGTGCTTCCACACGATGAACCAAGTCGATATGAGCGACCGTGTCTCGTGACAATAAGTAAAAGGCCTGACGAGTCCTCCAAGGAAAACTCCTCTTAATAGTTCGTGGTCTACCTGTGTATTTGGCGAAGCTTCTAAGGAGAACCTCTCGAAGTATTCCTTAAGTGATTTGCCTCATTTTGATGAATGAGAGATGGGAGGAATCTTTAATGATCCTCCGGTTTGCAATGAACTATTTTATAAAAAATTTTGGCGAAGTTCACAAAGGTATGGATGGATTCCTTGAAGGGAGTAGAACCAAGTGCGAAGCTTGTCCTCGAGGGTAATCGAAAGACGCAAAGGTGTCGTGAGCTCATATGCATGATAATCTTGTAATGGTCGATGTGTTCATGTGGGTCACGCCCATCATGGAATCAATGTTCTAAGCTTGAAACCCACGAATAGGATGTTGAAGAATAGCTTCACTAAAGGTGAGGATTCCTCATACCAAGGGGAAGATGATTTCTATCTTGGAGGTGAAATTCATCTTGCATTAAGCGCCATAATTCGACGATAACATGACGAGAGGTCAGGATGGGAATGTGTCAAGCTACCAAAGAATAATTGGTGAATTAGCAACATTGAGCCGCATGTATGGATGAGTAAAACTAGCAAGGTGTCAAGGAGATCGATCACGCCTCTACGCGAGGAACTTCAAAGATCAAGAAATTGGCATTTTGACCTCCCCCGGCTAACGATCGATCTTGGGGGAGATGTGTTTTCCGCGGTAGTGGTTGTTGTGTTCCTCGCAAAAGTCGGATAATCTCATTTTGAGACTCTTCCATTCGGCGCACACGATCTTCTAAAGAGATTTCTACCGCGCCTTCACCGACAAGGTCACGCCTATCAGGGGGAAGTGAGGCAGAAGGTTGACGTCCTTGGTTCAAGAATTGGTTTCGAGAGTGACGGGAGTTGGAGCGGGAGGCTCCGTTGTTACGAGTGTTGCACCTATTGGCCATAACGAGAGTGTTCACAGGAATTGTGATTGAAGGGTTCTCTTCCCACGCGCCAAATCAAGGCGCGCTAAAAAAACCGCGATAGAGTAAAAGTTTTGCCTTAGCTTGTAAATCCAAAGACACACAGGTATTTAAAGAGTGAACAATAAAACTCCAGATTTTTTACGTGAAAAATCTCAAAAGAGGGAAAACCACGGCCTAGCCCAAGAAAAGCTTCCACTATATCTGCTTCGTGAGTACAAGATCTTCCGACCGGATTATAGAATTGTATATGAGTAAGGGACAACAGTTGCTAAGTAATAGACGATGTTGACGATGATGTTGATGATGATGCGATGATGACGATAATGATGTGACGCGATGATGACCGACAATAGTGGTCGACGATGGTGATCGGCGATGGCCGATGGCGCGGCGGGTTTAACGTGCCGAAAGTGGCGACGATTGTGCTTGGAGGATCTTTAGAGCTCTCTCCTCTCTCTTGCTTGGAATGAGGGGCTATTTATAGATTGGAGGAGTGACGTCTCTGTAAATACATGCAAAATCCGAACCACTCATCTCCATTGGACGGCTCATGATGATTCCCTTGATCATATGATGTATTTTGTGTATTTGAATGCTCAAATGAAGTCGGAATTGTAAGATATTTGGCTTGTTGGAACCGGCTCGTCGAGACGCTCGATTTGACTATAAACACTCCATATTTGAGAGTTTTTTAAGAATTTAACTGATGACTCAAAGTTTTCAATGATATTTTAAGTGCTTGATCTCACGCCAATTTCTGATTTTGCTTTCGCATCAAGATTCGTGTCACTAGGAATTTTCGTGGTCATATCAATATATATATATATATATATATACACACACACACACAGACACACACAAGCAATTCTTATGCATTTACATATCTAACACTTAAAGTATGATTTTTATAAGGAAGATTTACATACATACCATATAATTCTTATACATTTACATATCTAACACCTAAAATTAGATTGGTTTTACTTATCTAATAATTTTCTATGCTTAAAAAGGTACATTTCATTTTTTTTAAATGAGTGATGATATTTTTTTCATGTGACATTAACGATTGAATATATATATATATATATATATATAAATATATATATATATATATATATATACATATATATATATATATATATATATATAAATTAAAATTTAGATATTACATATGTAAATTTATAAGAATTGTGTAGTATGTATGTAAATCTCCCTATATATAAATACATCACTTTTCTTATGCACGAATATGTGTATGCCACTTTAAAAATTAATAATTATATTATTTTTGATATAATATTAAAGATTTAGATACCACTTATGTAAACATAAAAACTTAAGTATTAGACAATTAAATATATAAAAATTATATGCTATATATGTAGATGCCCCAAACATTAAATAATTCAACAACCATACAGGCACATTTTATATTATAATTACAATTAGTTATATGCACAACAAGCTTCAAAGTAAAAGCCCTTTCAAATATTTATCTAACAAACTTTCAACATTAAAAGTTATTGCCGAAGATTATGAATTTGATTCTCATATGTGTGTGTATTTACACACATATATATATATATATATATATATATATATATATATATATATAATAATAATAATAATAATAATAATAATAAATAATAATAATAATAATAATAATAATAATAAAAACTACTACCTTATAAATTATCATTTTGACAAAAAATATTAAAAAAAGGGGGATTTACATATGTATCACACAATTCTTATATATTTACATATTTAACACCTAAACTTCAATTTTTATATATATAACACCTTAATCTTCAATATCACATCAAAAATATCATCATCATTCACTTTTTAAAAGTGAAATGCACCTTTTTAAGCATAAAAAAGTATTAAATAAGTAAATATCTAACTTTAGGCGTTAGATATGTAAATACATAAGAATTGCGTGGTATGTATGTAAATCTCCCAAAAAATAAATATTGAAACCCTTTCATTAATAAATATCTTAAAAAAAAATACTTGACTTAGTGAAAAAAAAGAGAGTACAATATATCTAAGAAAAGAAAATCCAGATAATAGCTAACATAACAAAGAGATGAAACTCAAATTTTATATGGTTAAATAAAGCATGCTTGCATAAGAACAATAATGACTTTGATTGCAACCCTTAGAAAAAAAAAAAAAAAAAAATGGAGTTTTATAATAACTTTTGCTAGAAGAATTTTACACTCTAAAGCCTCTTCGGTTGAAGTAATAATTTAGTTAGGTCAGTTTCCATAAATGATATTTAAGTGAGATTTATGATATTCTCAATGGGATAGTTATAACTATTTATAAAATTAGTTACGATAACTATTAAGAGAAAAATAGTTTTTAAAAATGATTTCATGTATTATAAAGTTCCTCTCTTTTGAAAGAGTCTAATAAGTTTTTTTTTTTTTTAAAGTTGTTATATTGTAGTAAATTTGATCATAAAAGATTTATTTTTATGATATAAACTATTATAAAATATCAAAAAAAAAATAAGTTTATCTTTTGCTCATCAGAATAAGATAAGGATGATAATAAATTATATAATTATCACATTAAACTCAATTGGAGAATTTTGTAAAATTTTATTTCTCATATCCCATATCAGAAGAGCAATGACCCAAGAAACGTACGCAACTTGATATCTATCTGCAAGTCAACAGCTAAATAATACTTGATTATATCATATATTTATATATTTTATGCTATTCAAATACATTTATATATTAATTAATTTTTTTTTAAATTCTAAGAATTTGACACTTCATATAAATAATATTTAAGATATACAGACATTTCTATTGGAATCATTTCATTAAAATATTAAATAATTAGTGATGTTAAATGAAACTAACTAATTATTTACATTTTATTCCTATCATGAGGTATTTATAATCACATTATTCAACTTGATAAAAAACTCAAGTTTCTTTCTTTCTTTTTATGTATTTATATCTAAATTCATTGAGAAACATAATGATATTTATAATTCATTCAAGGTAATATATTAAGTTTTGAAGATGTTTCTATAAATTTTTTTTTTTGGACATAAAATATTAAAAAATTGAAGAAATTCATGATAATTTTGACAATAAAATGTTAAAATTTGATATATATATATATATATATATATATATATATATATATATATATATATATATATATATATATATATATATATATATATATATATATTAAAATGTGAAGACACAAAGAGGCGATTTAAAATCTTTTAAAGTGATATAAACAGAATTTGGTCTATAAAGTGATTTACAAGTCATATATTTAGGGCATATTTGGGATCAATTTTATTTTATATTTTATATATTTCTTTTTTATGTTATTTTTAAAAATATTTTTAGTGTATATTTTATTTTTTTTATTTTTTATTTTTGAAAGTAAACTATATTATTTTTAAAAACATTCAAAATAAATTTTGGATGTTTGGAGCTTTTTTAAAAAAACCTACCACCATGGAATATGTGTTATTTAAAATCAAAATATAAAAAAAATAAAATAAAAATATAAAGAATAAAAAGATAAAAGTGTTGCCAAATGGCCCCTAGCTATATTTGATTTCATAGCTCAAGAAATATCCTGTATAAAGGTACTTAATTTCTATTATCTTATTTTCATTTTACTAAATTCTCAAGTAAATATAACATATTCTATTATGTTGTTTTACGAGTTGAAATAAAATTGAACTCTAACATAATCAAATATGATCGATTTTTTCATATTTGTTATTCTATTTTTTGAAATAAAAAAAAGTAAAAAAAGTAGTACTACGTATATATATATATATATATATATATATATATATATATATATATATATATATATATATATATATATATATATAAATTGATACTCTCAAAATACCACCAAAAGACAAATCTTGAGTCGAGTTTATGATTCAAAACCGATCGAGAAAGACTTAAAATATCATTGGAATCTTTGGGACATCAATTAAATCCCAAAAGCCTCTCAAATATATAGGGTGTTTATAATAAATCGAGCCTCAAGCCGGATCTAATGAGCCTAAGATCTCATAATTCCGACTTCATTTGGGCATCCAAATGCTCAAAATACATCAAATGATCAAAGGAATCATCTGAGTCCGATCGAGGGGAGTGGTATGCCTTACATGAATTTCAAGAATGCCCCTCCCTCCCATCTATAAATAAGTCTTCATTCCTCACATGAAGGGGCCAAGCTAAAAGTGAAGAAGAAGAGAGTAAACAAGTGAAGAAGAGGAGAGCCACCGCCAAGGTCGCCAATCACCACCGCCGGCCACCGCCACGCCGATCCTCTTCCACACCGCCTCGAGCAAGGAAGAAGAGGAAGAGTCCAAGCGAGGAAGAAGAGGAAAAGCCCAAGTGAGGAGGAAGAAGAAGCTCTGAAGCTTGAAGATCCTCCAAGCAAGGTCACACCCCTGCCCGACGGTCATCAACCACCTTCATCACTAATTGTACCAGATTCACCGGTTACCCCACATCTTCACCATCAACCATTACAACGATCGTTGTTACATAGCTATTTTCTTCCCTCATATGCAATTGTAATCTTGTATCGAAGACTCTGAAAACATACATAGGAAGCTTTTATCAGCTGGTTTTTTCCCTCTTTCGAGGTTTTCCACATTAAAAACTCTTCTGGAGTGTCTCATGTTCTCTCTTTAATTACCTGTGTGTGTGCTGGACTAATCGACAAAGCAAGGCGTAAACTTTCACTCTACCTCGGTTTTCCAAGACGCAATGCCATGCCTGTGGGATACTAAACCTTTCAACCACATTGCGGAACATCCACGTTATGGCCAATAGCACAACACTGTCACAACGAGCCTCCCGCTCAACTCAAACCAATCCTCCAAGGACGAACCTTCTGCCTCACTTCCCCCTGATAGGCATGATCATGTCGGTGAAGGCGCGGCAGGAATCTCTTTGGAAGATCGTGTCCGTCGAATGGAGGAGTCTCAAAATAAGATGATCCAACTTTTGCAAGGACTACAACAGCCGCTACTACGACGAACATATCTCCCCCAAGATCGGTCGTTGCCCAGAGGAGGTCAAAACACTAATCCTCCCGACACTGGAGTTCCCCCGCATGGAGACCGTAACGCTGATCTCCTTGATACTGCTAGTTCCACTCATCCATCGTGTGTAGCTCAACCGGTTACTAATCCACCGATCGTTGTTGATAGCTTCACGCAAGCTCATCTTGTTAATCCCGCTCATCATGACATTCGCGCATAAGTACGACGCTTAGTACAAGATGAATTTTACCTTCAAGATAGAAATCATCTTCACCACACCGCTATGAGGAGTCCTCACCTTTACCAAGCCATTCTTCAACATCCAATCGTAGGTTTCAAGCTTAGCATTGATTCCTATGATGGGGCAAGACACCTAACACATCGACCACTACAGACTATCATGCATATCCAACGAGCTCCTGACACACTGCTTTGCCAGGTCTTTCCCTTTACCCTCAAAGGGCAAGCTCGCACTTGGTTCTACTCTCTTCCAAGGGGATCTATCCGCACCTTTGAAAAACTCGCCAAAGTTTTTGTGGACAGTTCATTGCAAACCGGAGAATCATTAAAGATTCCTATCTCTCCGCATTCGAAGGGTGAATCACTTAAAGAATACTTTCGAGATTCTCCTTAGAAGCTCGCCAAATATAAACCTTGAATTATTAAGAGGAGTTTTCCTTGGAGGGCTCCCGTGGCCTTTTATTCATCACTAATGCGACACACCATACTCAACTAGTTCATCGTGGAAGCACAAATCTGAAAGCTATTCATGCCCCTCGCAAACAATTTGAATAATCTGTAGGGAAACATAAGAGCATCCCATAAAATGCGGACCGACAGTCCCACAAAAAAAAAAAAAAAAAACCTCGCAGTAGTGATCTCCCTCCACGACCTCCATATCAATCGACTCAAACGAACATGCCTCCAACTGGGGGGCAACTCTTAATCTCAAAAGATAAGCAAGTCGAACACCAACTAAAAGGCAAAGATCAATAGTCAACTCGCTAAGCTCATACTACAAATATTCGAATTCTTTCATACGTTAACGCCATCGAAAACACTGACTAACAACCCAGATAGTCAAAACGCCCTGTGGACTGACCTCTTCCATACGGGTTAACGCCATCAAGTAAACACTCGACAAACAACCCGTGAAAGGTCAAAAGGTCCTGTGGACTTCCACTTTCTTCCATACGTGCAACGACGTTATCAACTTTTGAACCATCCATTGTTAAGAAATCTATTTCTACAAGTAGGGATTATGGACCGTGCGGCACCGCTGCCGGCCACCGCCGCTGTCATTCGCCGGCACGCTGCGAATATCGCCGGCTGATCACGCTGCCGACTATCGCCGCCAAGCATCGCAATTATCGACGCATAATTTTGGTCACCGCTGCTAATTATCGCCGGCCATCGTTGCCAACCGCCGCTGAATATCCGGCTGACATCGACGGCCACTGCCGCCGACGCAACCATTGCCGCCGCCTCGGCCGTTACTTCGCTTATCACCATCGCCGCGCCATCCACGCTGAACTGACGCCGCCACCGCCGACTACTCCGATTCAAGACCTCTTCCATACGGGTTAACGTCATCGAGTAAACACTCTGACGAACAACCCAAGAAAGGTCAAAACGTCCTTGGTGGACTTCCTGCGACCTCTTCCATACGGGTTAACGTCATCGAGGAAACACTCTGACAAACAACCAAGGATAGGTCAAAACGTCCTTGGTGGACTTCCTGCGATCTCTTCCATACGGGTTAACGCCATCGAAAGCAAAAAAACTCGACAAACAACCCAGAAAGGTCAAACGCCCCAGTGGACTTCGCGATCTCTTCCATACAGCACGTCATCGAGCAAATGCTCGACAAACAACCCGTGAAAGGTCAAAACGCCCTGGTGGACTTCCCGCGATCTTCCATACTGCACGTCATCGAGCAAAAGCTCGACAAACAACCTGTGAAAGGTCAAAGCGCCCTTGGTGGACTTCACGCATATGGTTATTGTCATCGAGCAAAGCTCGACAAACAACCCAGAAAGGTCAAAGCGCCCTTGGTGGACTTCACGATCTCTTCCATACGCAGCACGTCATCGAGCAAAGCTCGACAAACAACCCAGAAAGGTCGCGGTCTTGGATCTTTCTTCCATACGAAGGCGAAATAATATTCACCAATAACCATGAAAGGTCAAAACTTTGTACCCACTCACAGTGTTAATGTCATCGGATAACACTCGACAAACAACCGGATAAAATCTCACGGATCTAATTATATTCTAACGCATAAGTTACATCATTTTCAACGAAACATCCATTGTTTCAAGAAATCTTATTTCCTAAAGAAGGAGGGACTATGACCATCGTTATTCAACGCCAATTATGACCGACCATCTTCGCCGGCCACTACGCCACCGGTTACTACCATACGCCGGCTATTCCGCTAACTATCGAGCATTATATCGACTACTGCCGCCATTGCCGCTGCCGACTCTTGCCGGCCGCCAACCGCGATGGCCATCGCGCCGATCGCTGTCGCCGGCATCGCCGACCATCGCCGGCATTCCCCGTTACCACATCGCCGCTGGTTATCTCGTCGGCCACCATCATCGAGCATCTTCATCGCTTCTCGGTGATTGCAACTCGACGGCCCGACGTTTGTGAAACCGAACCACGACGGTACCGGGCCTTGATCGCTTCAACCTGACGATCCGACGGCGAAACCGGACGAGGCCTGGAAACCGGAACCACGATGTACCGTGATCGCCTCGATTCCCTGATCGCTTTAACCTGTGACGATCCGACGGGCTGAACCGACGAGGTCGGAAACCGGAACCACGACGTATCGTTTGACCTCTAACCCGACGGTCCGACTGCAGAATCGACGAGTCGGAAACCGGAACCACGACGCATCGTGTCACCTTCTAACCTGACGATCCGACGGGCCGCGAACCGACGAGGTCGGAAACCGGAACCACGACGCCGTGGCCTTGATCGCCTACCCAGACGATCCGACGGGTGAAACGGACGAGGTCGGAAACCGGAACCACGACGATCGCGGGCCTTGATCGCCTTAACCTGACGATCCGACGGGCCGTGAACCGACGAGTCGGAAACCGAACTGACGCATCGGCCTTGATCACGACAAGGCCGGTGAACCCGGAACCACGACGCATCAGGCCTTGATCGCCTCCAAAGGACTCTCACTCAAGAAAAAAGGGAGAGGGGAAAGGTGTGCCTCTCCCTCTCATCTTAGGGGAGTATTTATAACCCCCCATAAGGGCAAAACGGTAAAAACCCCTCAAAAAACGGCTCAAAACGGCTCAAAACCGCTCAAGTTCTCCGAGTTCCGCTAGACAGGCGCTAGGCAGCGCTACAAGACAGGCCACAGACGTTGGCTGCAGGCGCTGTAGACGCTACAGAGACGGCCAAGAAGTACGCTGCCATATCACGGCTCGCCCGGAGATGTCGCCGACCGACACCCATCGGCCGACCGTCCATGACCTGCATCAGCCGATAATTCGAACCGACTCCACGATCAACTGCCGCGACAACCGACTCATGACTCAACTAACCCGGAATTCAACTAACCCGCGACACAATTACCAGCGACCCGAACTAACCGTGACATGCAATTGACCCCAGCGAACTAGCCGTAGCGACCGTCGCCGCAGACTGGCCCGGTATTGTAAACCGAGGCGCGGCCAGACCCGCCCGTAGCAGATCGACGGGGCCAGGCGCCATGGGTCCCAGAAACGCTCGAAAACTTATGTGAGTATCGAATAGCTAACCTCAAAATCTCATGCCGATGGCTACATCTTCTTCCATAATCATAATTTTTGTATTTTTATGATGGTTTATTCTCTCAAAATGTATGATTCATGGGTCCATACGTTCGTTGAAGAATTATTTTGAGCATTTGACACATATATTTTGGATGATTAAGATAATATCATCCAAAAATAGAGAACGGCGATATAGCTCTCAAAATACCACCGGTCAAAGCACAAATCTTGATGTCAGCGATATGATTTTGAGTCAGCGTCGAGATGCACTTAAAATATCATTGGAATCTTTGGGACATCAATTAAATCCCAAAAAGCTCTCAAATATGTGTTTATAGTCAAATCGGCGTCTCGGCGGATCTAATGAGCCTAAGATCTCATAATTTCGACTTCATTTGGGCATCCAAATGCTCAAAATATCAAATGATCAAAGGAATCATCTTGAGCGTCCGATCGAGGGGAGTGTATGGCGCTACGTGAATTTCCAAATTCCTCTCCATCTATAAATAAGTCTTCATTCCTCACATGAAGGGCTGCCAAGTGAAGTGAAGTGAAGAGAAGAAGAGGCTGAACAAGTGAAGAAGAAGAGGAGGAGCCACCGGTCGTCAACCACACACCGCCAGGATCCTCGCACAATCCGCCGAAGGAAGAAGAGGAAGAGTCCAAGCGGAAGAAGAGGAAAAGCCAGTGAGGAAGAAGAAGCTCGAGCTTGAAAATCCTCAAGCAAGGTCACACCCGACACGTCATCCCCATTAATTGTCTGATTCCCAGTTACCTCATCTTCACCATCAAGAACCATTACAACCTCGTTGTTACATAGCTATTTTTCTTCCCTCATATGCAATTCATCTTGTATCGAAGACTCAGACTCAACAGATACATATGGAAGCTTTTCTTGCTAGCTGGTTTTCTTCGAGGTTTTCCAACGTTAAAATTTTTGGACTCGTTTCTCTTTTAATTACCGTGTGTGTCTTTTAATCGACAAAGTTTAGTAACTTTCACTTTCTCTGGTACATTTCCATGTTATAAATGTTATTTAATTTTATAATGAAAAAATTAATTAAAATTAAAATTAAATTATCTTAAAGTTTAAATAAATATTTTTAACTATTGTATACCTTCTATTTATATTTTATTATATGTACATATATTAGACAAATAAAATTTAAAATATTTTTCTTTAGTTTGAATAAAAATAAATGTATATATATTAGTTTGTATATAAAATAAAATATAATGTTATTAAAAATAAAAAAAGGGAGTGAAAGTGAAATGAAAATGAAATGGAGATATATTAATTAAAAGAAGATTAATTGTATATGTATATAAAACGGTGCAAATTTTATTATAAAAATATATATTAATTAAATTTAATTTTCAAATCAAATTGGAATCTGCCGTATACCCGCACATTTCCTCCACCTGTCTGGTTCACGCGTCCTCTCCATCCATTGCTGGGAGAAACAAACGAAAAAAAAAAAAATAATCATATCATTTTTTTTCTCTCCGGATACGAGTTCTGCGCAACTCTCGATTTTCTTCTTGGTTTTTCTTTTATCAGCACTGGTTCTCGTTCCATCTCCCTCAGGCCGTAAGTCCCGCATCTGTTCTCGTTCCGTCTCCCTCAAGCCGTAAGTCCCTCATCAGCTCGCAGACTCTCGATCCGAAACCTCACTCTCGTCTCGTCTCCCTCAAGCTGCAAATCCCTCACCCCACGCTCTCTCGCAACCTAGAGCCGCTAGCGAACCTTCCCTTCGCGCAGGGGCGGAGCCAGAAAAATTTTTCAGCGAGGACATAAAATAATAAATTTTAATAATATCTTTAATCTTTTAATTGTAGATTGAGATTGATATAAGTATTTTTTTAAAATGATGCTAGAAATTTATAAATTCCAATTTTTTAGATATTAAAATTATTGTCAACACAATTAAATTTTTATTATTTAATAAAAAAATTCTTTATAGGATTATACAAGTGATTTTTATAACTATTAAATACAAATTATGACAATAAATCTAATTAAATAAAAAATTATGTAATCAATTAAAATTATAAACAATATTAATTTAATTAACTTAAATTTTTTTAATATTAATTAACAATTACTATAATGGAACCCTCTCGATTGGCCGCTTGAAAAAAGTTCGGTATTGTGACCGACGGTAGCTATTAGATGTTTTTCCCTCCGTAATGCTAGTTCCTACCTAAAATTAGAGAAATGAGAAATCACAAAGTTAACATCACCTTCCCTCCCAACCTTCTTCATGCATGCTTCAGTTTATGTAAATCCTGTAAGATAGTAAATCCACCAGCTAACGGGATTTACTAAATCAAAGCTTCAAGGCAAAATAGAGGATTAGAGGAGAAACAAAACTTAGGCTTTAGCATCATTTAGAGGCTATTTGGCTGTACATAGGATTTAACTCAAGTGAGATTTAGTAAATTTAGTAAATCTGGATTTAATAAATCTTGTGAAAGTTAAATCTAGAAATTAATTTGGTATGATGATAGTTAAATCCAATTAAATCTCATACTATTTAGTTATTTATGATTTAAATTAATTATTTTATTTAATATTTAAATAATGAATATTTAGAGATTATTTTTTATTGTATTTTTATCACAAAATAAAAAAAAAAACTAATTAAATAATTAAGTCAAGAAGATGTAAGCAAGTAATTAAGAATATAATAGTAATGTAGATGAAAATATTAATTGAAATTATAAATATTCAAATTATAGTTATAAATGCACAACAAAAAGAATAAGCAAATGATAGCGATTAATATATGATTCTTAAATATTATTTAAATAATCAATAAAATATATAATTTTTCTATGTTAAGATTATAATCTAGGATATTTAATAAGTGAATTAAATAATAATTTATACTTAATTTATTTATATAAAATAATAATCAGAATTAAATTAATTACAATATGTTTATCATAATATAATATATCAATTAATTACAAATCTATTAATCAATCATAAAGTTGTAAGTCTATATTAATTACACTTAGGTCTATTAAATTGTAATTAATCTAAGATGATATATTAATTAATTATCATATAAATAATTTAAAATTAATTAAAATTAAATAAAAATAAAAATAATTAAAAGAAGAAATTGACGATTTTGTTGTCTAAAAAAAAGGTAGGAAAAGTAATTCATGTATTTCTTCTCGGTTCCCACCCTCCTTAGATTCTTGCTTCTAAATCCAATAAAACCATACCAACGATTTAGTAAATCCAATTTAGCTTAACTGGATTAAAAAAACAACAACGAATTTAACATGTGTGAAAATACCCTTTGGGCTGGATTTAATTAAAAACCCAACATTGCTTACTTCTAGACTTGGTGTCAACATCATCCCTCTTCAATCAATCCTAGTCCTTAGTCCTCCACAAGCCTTCTTGAGAAAAACCCTACAAATCTCCATTTGAACCTCCTCTTAGCGGAGAAACTCGATGGGTTCCTCTCGACATTCCATCTCCCTCAAGCCGCAAGCATTCATCCCTCCAAGCAGCTCCGTTTCTCCCTCTAATGTTATCCTCTCAGTCATTCTTCCTACCTCCTCACTTTCCCCTCGTCACTCCAATAGGTAGAAACCCAATCTCATTCCCAGTAGTCCCCATTCACATGCTTACAATAGTGCCTCAACCTCTTTTTTTGCTATAACTAACTTCCTATTCCAATCTTTTGCCTACCTCTTCATTTTCCTGGATCAAATACCAACCCTTTTCTCTTCATCGACATTGTGAACCACTCAAAGCTCTAGTTCCAATCATTGTCGTCGACATGTCCTTCAAATTCACTCACTCCAAACTGCTACTCAGCCATTTCTTTTCTTCCTTTGTATCGTCTTCTTGTTTTGAGATAAAACTCCTAGCCCAAACATCATATTTAATTCCACTATCCATCTTTGCAAGCCTGCTAGCTAAAACTACCTAATCCTGTATGTCACTTCACTAAAGGTTGAAGGATTATTCTGCTAATCTACCCATCATTAAACACTACTTCTCTATTGGTTTCCTTCTCCTTCACTTGCCATACCGAGCTCTCTCTCTTTCTCTCACTATCCTCTCTTTCTCTCCTCCAAAATAAAAAACAAAATTTCAAGATATAATTTGTGGAGATGTACTTTCAAGATGTGTAAATATGTGCATGAAAATTGTATTTTATTTTTCTTTGTGTAGATTTAAAGGCCTCGTTATGCTCATATGTGAGATTAAAATTAGCCAAAGTGGTTCAAATATATGCTCATCAGGCGTGACGGTAGGCCAAAAATAATGTAGCCCCGCGGAGATGGCTTAATAATGTCGAAATGCTGCTGAAATTTTATCAAATTTTTGAGACTTAAAATTAAAAAAAATGATTTAACATTAAGTTAAATATAAAATATAAAGTCCTAAAAATGAATTTATAATTAAATTTGAAATGTGAATGGACATGAGTAGAACCAATTGAATATTTGGATAACTATATTTGGTCTCCAATTATTATAAAGTAAGCATGAGCTGATGATGAGCATGAGTTTTAGCTTTTAAGCAAGGGTAAGCATGAATAAGGCCTCTTGTGAATGTTCAAATGTTATTGCATTTTGTATTGAAAGATATAAAAATGAATTGGATTAATAATAAGTGCTTGCAAGGTTTTTGATGGCTTGCTTACAAGCATAATTATACAACTCCTCAAGGACTTTGATCGTGACTATGAAGGCCACACTTTCAAAGAATGATTAGATTCACATTTGCATTCAAGACTAAATCTTATAAGACCTACAATGTATCTAATTCTCACCAATGAGCATTAATATGGTCTTGCATGAATATTTGAACAAAGTAAAGATATCTCATGATAGTTTATGAATGAACATGAAAATTTGTCATGAATTTGATGGGTCAATATAAAACAAAGAGAAAGTTTAAAACAACATTATATATGATGACTGTTTGATAGGGAGTATAAAATTTGGCCTTTCAATGAATGGTCAAGTTGATATATAACACATATAATGGGTGAAAACCATAAACAGAGAGCAAACCATAAACAGAGAGCTTCAAAATGAAATTATAGTGCATTTTCATTAAGAAGTATGAAAAAAGATGTTTGGTGAACCCAAATAGCTTGTTGACTAGCATAAGATTGGTTTTTTAACAAACAAGTGAGTTATGCTTTGACTCGCATTGAACAAGTTAAAAAGTTAAAGCAACTTAAGTGAATCTCACAAAATTTGATAGTTAATGCAAGCAAAAATACAATATTTTAAGTGCAAATATAAACTTAAAACTGTCGCCATCGAATATGCAATTCTTTGTACAAGAATACAGAAGACGACACTAAATTAAATTCTGCACGAATTAAGGAGTTTCCTTCAATCCAAAAATTTTAAAAATTTTCATTCTAATTATGATTTTAAAATCAATAATTTCATTAATTTGATAAAATTATCTAAGCTAAAAATACATGTGTGTGCTCGGACATAGGAATTTAGAGTGCAAATTTTAATGTTTGAAAAGGTTATGCAGGCTAAGTTGGGATTAAATAAAAATATGAAATTAATCTCATAATTTAGAAATAAAATTATCTAAATTATTAAATACCTGCATGAGTCCCGACATAGTATTGAATGGTTAAATTCAGATGTCTAAGGATGCTGTGGGGGTTAAAACTAGGTTGACTTAAATGTATTCATCTGTGAATTATGCAAACATTTTGAGAGGAAGATAATAATTGTGAAAGCTTGAGTATATTTTTAAATTTAATATTCTAAATATATGCATATGCATGTATTTTAACAAGTCCACGCATCCATATGGTGAAAGTTAAGTCTTATTTTGAGTTAAATCTTCCAGGAAATGATTCTTTTCGATAGAAAATTAAATGATTAATCTCAGTAAAGTTGCATATAAAAATTAATATAAAATAACACCTTCAAGTTGATCACATTAAGACCACTCTTTCTTCTTATGTAAAGCCTTTAATAATTTTAATATGGTTATTTCATGTTTAGAAATTCAGATATTTAATTTCAAAAATCTTAAAATATAATTACATGTTCCAATCCATAGATCCAATCCTCCCCCTATAAAAGTAGAGTTGACAAGATCTAATATTATATAATAAGATTTCAAAATTGTAGACCCAATCCTTTACGAGCAAAGAGTAGAGTTGATAAGGCCTACCCCGATGATAGCTGTGTTGATTGAAAATATCAACCGAAGGGGTTTACTATTGTCAAAATTTTCTAAAATCTTCAATCATAAGTGAAATTTCTATCAACTATCAAATATTCAAGAAAATTTCAAAATAAGAAAATTGATTAAATGAAAATTCATCATAAAAAATAATAATAATAAAAATAATAATAAATTCATCCATTCTCCTTCAGCAATTATTTATCGGGGGCGAAAAATTTAATGATAATCTAAGCTCACAACGGAGCCAATGTTATATTATGTATATTACTATATTCACACTCAAAATGTTCTACACCAATAAGGATGTGGCCCATGTCCTTTGTCCACGTGGTTTGGCTAGTATGCTCCACATATAAAGCGGTTACGACTAGAGCCCTCTGAATAGGTGTGGTGTTTATTTTCAGATGTATATAAGTGACACCACACAGATTTGAGGGGATACTTATTGAAGTGGTCGGGCATGACATTGAGGTATGATATACTATCTTGAAAGATACATATATCACCCTTCAATGGACCTAATCACATAATAAGGACTCCTAAGGCATGATGGGTCTTCGAATGTATCATAGATTTTTCCCCTGCTTTTATATGGATGAATAAAACAAGGTTTATATTAAATCGGGTTCTAAAGTTTCCTATGAGTGCAAGCCCCCATAGTTAATTACATCATAAGGAAGGTGAATTTCTTAGGAATACTCTCGATTAAAGTAGACAATTATTGTCTCAAAAGATTTCAAGGTTAAGATTATCAATAAATTGGCTATATTGGAAAATTAAATGGGAAAAATTAAATGAAGAGACTTATTTTGAAAGCCAAAGAAGATGAGTAGGGAATGCTCATGATACTAGGAAACCTAGTGTGCATTCCAATCTATCATATGGTTGGGCTTTATATGTTTGAAATTAAAGAGATTTATTTATTGGGGATGAATTTTTATTAGATTGCTTGTGCTTATAATCCATCAACACAAGGTTGTGGAGAAGCCTAAGAGGTGAAAATTTATGCTTGTAGCCCGAAGAAAATAGCAACCTCGGATCTTAAATCTAGGGAGTTTTAGCATAAGCTAAAGCACGACCTAAATCTAAGAGAAGTTGGATAAGGTTCACCTCCATAAGAGAGGATAAACCACCCGACTACTGGACTTATAATCATTTGGAGTGGCAGCTAGCTAACTCTTCTTATGTTTTAAACCTATGTGGTCAAGTCTTATGAAATTGCAAAATAGTTGGGATGTTATTAATTTAAAAAGAGACTAAAGTCCTTAAACCCACTCCATAAGAGACTAGAGTATGAGTTGGTATGAATAATGAATTAATCTAAAAGTGCAAATCTTTTCAAGATTTATTTGATTTTTGACACTTCATTTTGACAAAGACTTTGGGATTTATTATGCCTAAATGCCGATGAAATGGATTATTGGACAAATCAGCTAGAAGAAGGTATTCTCCACCACAAGGGATGCCCTCACAGATTAAGCATTCCCTTATCATGCAAGGATGGAGATACTTCATGTTCAAGAGAGAAAGAATATGCATGCATGATGTGAAACATACAACCATACAACTAAGGGGTTGCTAAATCTTTTAATTATTTTATTTAATGCCTAGGCTTTATGGTGAGGTTATGAATTATTTAAAGCTTTAGTTATGAGTTATAATTGGGTAAAATATCTATTTTTACTTAAGAGCCTAATCGTATCTAGGCCACACATTAAAGCATCAATCATTTAAGAAACTATGAAAAAGTATGCTATTTATATTGTGTAATTTAAACATGACATCAATCAATTTTATAAATATAACGTAAAAGAATAAGAGGCTGGTGTGATCAGGTACTGCCGTACAACTCGAAAAGAGAAAATGGGTAGCTGAGCTCTACCTTTATACAACCCAAAATATGAAAGAATAATTATAATTTATAAATGAATAAGTGCTATGGGGGATATTCAAGTCTTTATGTCTCCATGTCTCCTTCATTTCTTCATGTATTTGCTTTCTTTGATTTGGTAGGCTTCAAAGCATCACATGGCACCCCAGGATTAATCCTTCTAGCCAATGCTCATCCTAATCCCCCATAACATTAATCCTAATTCCTAATGCAAAATTACATTAAGAGTAGACAAAGTAAATATAACTACACCTGCAAAATAAGCGTTAGCTAAACATACATATAATCCCAAGCAGTTATATATATAATTTAGACTTAGCACCTTGCACATGGGTAACCAAACCCACCTATCCTAACTTGGATTATGCTTAGGGGTTTAAGCAACCTGCAAAGAGAGCATTTACATTTATTTTCAAGCACTCCTTAAGTACAATCCCATGCAAAAAATATGATTAGGCTAATCACGACTTAATATCCCATCTATAAAACGTACACCCTAACATCCAGTCTGAAATAATACATCATAAAATAAAACATATATCATACCATACACTGTCTTAAAATAAAGCTAAAAGTGGTGACTTAATCCTAGTATGTGTGTATTAAGGCTTGTGTGGTATGTCCTAACTAGGCATTTAGGCTATGATTTTCTAAATGTGAAAAGATGTTTAATCATAAAAGGTTGATGTCACTTTAAGTGGTTTAATTGATTTAAAAATTTTAGTTAGTGTTTTCTTTTATTTCATTTGACTTACACTTAGCAACTAAGTGTTATAAAGAGAAGAAAGATGATTGTCCTCTTTCATCTCTACCTTAAGTTACTTTCTAAAGTACATTAATTTGATTTAGTTCTCTTTAGTGAATGGCTTATTACACATTTTAGATTAATCCTAAGTTTAGGTTCACTTTAAATAATTCAATTCAATATGAAAGTCATCTTAAGATTAATTTGATTGAATTACTATCACATGACACATGCTAAATCATTTCTTTCCATAACATGTGACATGCATATGGTTAAATCCTAAGTACACCTACACATACAATATGTTTTAGCACACTTGAATGATGGATGTGAGTATGTACCTTTAAAGTTTATATTTTTTATTTGATTGAATTATTTTATCATATTAATTTAAATCTCTATCTAAATTCTTATATAAAAATACATAGGGATGAAATTAAATAGGTACATGTCATTATTAATTAGGGATGTGAGGTAATCAAATGACCTCCTTGGGGCTAACTAAAGCCTCGTATTCCCAGGATGTCTAGACTATATACCATTTACATTCAAATCATATGTAAATTTGATACATGAACATAAGAAAGAGAGCTCCAAATCACATGAGCAATTAATTTGATCACCTAGCCAATTATGGATGCATGTATCTTTGATAAAAGAAAAGTGGTTCTAATTCTATAATTAAATACACACACACATGCATAAGAGACATAAGCTAGTACATGCCATATTAACCAGGGAAGTGATGTAGTCGAATGACCTCCTTGGGGCTACTTAAAGCCTCATATTCTCGGGTTGTCCAGACTAAAATATTTGCTTTTCTTGAATACATATGGGTGTATACATAAATAAAAGAAGGAAAACCATGCAAATGCTATATATTTATTTGATTGAATCATTTATGCATATGGAATAAAGTCTTATCCAAATTCTAGTATTGAAATACATAAAAGTATAATCAAATGGAGTACATGCTGTTGTTAAACTAGGGAAGTGAGGTAATCAAATGACCTCCTTGGGCCTAGCTAAAGCCTCATGTTCCCGGGATGTCCAGGCTATATACATATTAACATTCATACTTACATAAATCAATTCATGAATAAAAGGAAGGAATGTTCACTTCATACACTTAAGCTATGATCACATACATATTATATGTATTTATAACTAGCATTCATAGCATATGTAATCATTCATTTATAAGCTTTGAAAGATACATTTGGATTTAATAATGATAATAATCACACATATATTAAATTAAATCAATACATGCAAGCTTGTCATAAAGAAAATTATTTGATTTAATTAATTTTGCAAAAGATGAATGCATGAATCAAGTGACATACAACATTTAATATTATTCGAGAGATTAAATAATTATAAACATATGATTTCATTCAATTAAGTTAATTCTTAAGGACAATCATATCAAATAAAATTATTTAAAGCAAACCAAAGCTTTATAATGTCATTTTTAATTTCATATTTAGTTTGATTTAAGGAATGCGAGAAGAAGTTTGCCAATCCTAATCCCATCTCATGTTTGTAAGTTAATTTGATTTAACAAAAGGTAATTAGGTTGATTTTATGGATTGATTAAGTTAAGATATGAATTAAATCAATTAATTAACCCTTACCTATGTTACCTTAAAGCAATTAACTAAATAATTATGTGCCAATATGATATGCAAATGAATTGAAAAGTAAATTAACAATGGTCCAAGGAAATGAAAGGGCCTAATGCAATTGGCTCACAATTAATAGTTAATTAAGCTTAAGGAACTTAATTAAGTATATTTATGATTTCCCACACATGTGAACTAACCATAATTTGGTTAAATGTCTTTAGGCTATTGAACACCTAAAGATCTACCACTCAATTGATTAATTAGGTTCAAATGTGTTTTAAAATTTAATTAATTAAACTTATTATGTAATTAATTAATCAATTAATCTTTAATTAATTTCTCTTGAAAAATAAGGTGAACTTAGGAAAGGAAATTAGAAGAGAGGTCCCAATCACATTCTATAGATCTCCTCACTGCTAAACAGTGATAAATAACCCAATTATTTAATTTACCATTCTTATGGTTAATTAACATTTAATTAAGTTAAGAGAGTAATTAAGGCTAAATTGGCTAATTTTCCTAATTAATTAACTAATACATTTCAAGAAAATTAGAGGAGGCAGAGGTCATCCTCTTAAAAAATCCCAAAAAATTTGAGGTTAATTAATTAATTAATTAGGGAGTAATTAAGCTAATTAACTTTTCAATTAAACTTTGATTAAGGCTAAATTACTGTTCAAAATTAATTAAGGATAATTTTAATGGATTCCTCTCTGAAATACTTTTAAAATGAGCCTTTATTTATATATTTCAAAATTTCTATAATTTGTTATGAATTTATGAAGTTTCAACCTTAAAAATGGATTATTTAGCCTTAATTAAGCCTTAATCTCATTGACACCATGTGGCGATCTAATGCAGTGTGCTTTACACATGGCGCATTGGGATTGGCTATTTAAGTTGTCACATTCGTGGCTGAGTCAGCCGACGGGAGGATCTATTGATCTTCACCATTTGATCTTGGGATGGTGCAGATCAATCTCACGGTTAATAACGGCTTGAATTAGATGGATCTAACATGATATAATCATGGCTATCTATTTTGATCATGTGGAATGGACGATGTGTGATCTATCAGCTCACGAATGATGAAAGATGGAGGCCGTCCTCCATTGCTCATTCGATTCGAGCTCACCCGAGCTCAAATTGGCTCCAAATAGAACCCGTACCATTGTGTGAGGGATCTAGGAAGATCCAATGACTAAAATTGGCTCACATGCACATTCTCTTCACAAAAGACCAATAAATTTTAAGCTAGAGGTCGATTTTTAGGGAATTACCTCACCGAAGCTAAGACCGGCGACTCGCATGCTTGAGGAAGCTTCGTTTGGTTGAGATGAAGCCCTGTTGAATAGAAATTGGGTTGATTCCAAGTGGTTTGCTTGGGAGGCTAAGAATCTTTCTTTGGATGCTCGGCTCTGATCGAACTCTTACTTCAGGTGGGTTTAGAGCTCAAGGGAAACTTCAGTTAGTCTCGACGAGGTGTGTGGAAGGTGTAGGAATGAGCAATTTGGTTTTGGTTGAGAAATGAGGGAATAGGAATCGGAGATAGGTGCCCTATTTTTGGCTTCACTCGGGAGTGGGGAATCCGAAGAGGGGAGGCTTTGGGAATGCTCGAGAGCTTACTAGGGAGTTTGAAATCACTGTGAAGCTTGGACGAGTTGAACGGTGTGCTTTCTTGTCCGAATTGAGGGGGTATATCCCTCAATTTACTGCGATGGATAGATGGGATCAATTCCCCATTTTTGGCTGGCCAACTGCCATCAGGGTGCCTGAGTTGTCCCTATCAAGTCCATGTGGTTCAGTCTGAGTGGAGGAAGTAGTGGTAGGGAGCTCAAGGTGGGATATGGCTCAATTACTCCTCCCTTGATACCTTAGTTCTCAGTTTATAAGGGAGGTGAGTTAACTCACCTCTATTTGGTCCAAGGCAAGTCTTAGCCCACTTAGGGTGGGCTAGGTGGGCAGGTGATACCCCATTTGGGGTGAGTGAGGGCTGCCAAGTGATAGGAGAGAGGACTTTGCCAAAAAATGGGTGGAATCTTATGTAAAGAGGTTTAGCCAATGGGTAATAACCATGGATTAGACTCATTTGGGTTTTGGCATGATTTTGGGTTGACCCAATATGGGTTTGGGCCGGGTTTGGTCAGGTTCCAAGTGGTCAAGGGTTTCAAGGGGTTTAGCTCAATTTGACCCTTATAGGTCAAATTGGGCTAGGTTGGGTTAGGTTGACCAATTGGTCAAATTGGGTCAAACCAATGCTTGGGTTAGGTTCACATGATGATTTGAAGTATTTTGGTTCAAGTGATTTCAATCAATTTGGCCTAAGTTTGATTTTGGCTCATTTGGATTCATATAAGTCAAATGGGTCAAGTTGATCAATTTGACCAAATTGGTCAAATTGGCTTAGGTTGGGTGTTGGTTCAAGCTCAATTGGTTAATTGAAGATTACTGTAGGCTTTAGCTTGAATTAATTTGGATTTAATTTGGATTTTGACTAATTTGACCCTTTAAGTCAATTTGGGCTAAGTTGATCAATTGGGGTTCGATGGACCAAATTGGGTTCAATTATGGGTTTGGTCAAGTTCAATAATCAATTTAGAATAAACTTGAGCCATTGGTTGCAATTAATTTGGGTTGGATCATGATTTGACCCATTTTGGCCTTTTAGGTCAATTTGGGTCAACTTGGGTCAAATAGCCAATTGGGTTTAGTTTGGCTCAATTGATGGCCAAGTCATGTTCAATCATTGATCATGAGTTGGTGTGAATCAATGGTTTCAATTGATTTAGTGTAGGATGAGTTTTTGAGTTTTATATGGGCTAAGTTGACTTGGTCAAATGACCAAGTTGACTTGGTTTGACCTAATTTAAGGCAATTGATCATCCTAGGGTGATCAATGATCATGGTATGAGGTTTGGATGGGCTTGGTTCAAACCAATTTGGGTTGGATTAGAATTTGGTTCATATGGGTTCTTTAGGCCACTTTGGGTCAAGTGGACCTAAATAGGTCAATTGGCTTAGTTTTGGTTTGATTAAGGTTTAGTTGAATTTATATGAGTTTAAGCTTGAAATATAAATCCAACTGTAATCAATTTAGGCTTTGATGGGTTTTGGTTCATTTGGAATTTTCAAGTCAAAATGGCTAAGTTGGGTTTGACTTGGGTTGATTATAATTTGACTTGATGATTGTAGGTTTCATTTATATTTGTGAAAAAAATTGAATATATAATTGATTTATGAGAAAATCAATTGAGTTTGACTTGATTTGAATGGGATTTGGCTAAGCTCAGGGAGGTAGGTCCATATGGCTTGGATTTGATTGGATTTGGATTTAGTTCGATTTAGTTTTAGTTATTTGAGTTTATATTTCATTTATATTGTGAATATAAATGAAGATATGATTGATTCATAAAGAGATTAATCATGTTTGGACTGAATTGGGTGGGGATTTGGCTAAGCCCATTGATCAATCATAAGGCTTAAGGAGGATTTGGGAGTTTAAATTTGATCTTGGGTTTCAATCATTTGGAATTGTGTTTGGACTTGAATTTGATAAATAATTTAAGGATTAAATTGATCCTGGAGAAAGTCAATTGAATTGAAATTGATTTGAATTTGGTTAAGGGCAAAGTCCATAAGATAAAATCATAGGGCTTTGACAGGATTTTGATATTGGATTTGATTATGGTTTTCAATCATTTGATTTGGAATTTGGATTTGAATTGAATTTGAGGTTTGTTTTGAGAAGGTGAACATAGGTTGGGTTTAGGCTATAGGGTAGGTCGATTTCCCTAAGTCCTTACGACATAACCTACCCCTATGACTAACCTTTCTAAGTCTCTAGCTTAGGTTAAGTATTCACCTAATAATTAGAAGTGTCTTAAGACTAAGAAACTCTTAGTGTCCATAAGAGTCCTTGATCTATGATGAGGAGGTTGAGAACTCACTCTAAAAGTAAGGTCAACATCGGGTGGTTTGGCCAGTAGGCTCCACTAAATTACGATCACAGTTGTAGCCCATATGTTGCCTAATAATTTTCTACCCCTTTGAGTTGTGGATCATAGGGTATACCTAATAGGGCATAAAGCCCATTGTTAGCTAGGGTGGACTTAAGATCATCCCCTTTACAAATATCAACCTTAGTCCACAAGGTCTCCTTGGACGACGCAACCCATGGCTACTGACAAGGATTCTACGACCAGGTTGGGTTGACTACCTCCGCTAACTAAGTGAATCAGGGATCATGACAGCCCGGGATAATGGAACCATGAAATCTTGATCATTCACCCAACCATATGCTTCTTGCATAAAAAATGATGGATTTCATTAAATTTCAAATATGAATTCTTGCTACTATACGCTAAGTAATTAACGACCTATGACTAGCCTTAATCGAAAGTTCTCTCTCAACATTGGGAGGGGTAATTAACTATGGGTGCTTGAGCCTATAGGAAACCTGGAACTAGATCTAAAGTCGTCATAAAATGATGGTGAAATCTCTAGGTAGTGCCTTATTTATCCACTGTAAACAATCATCTTTCTTAAAATTTCATTCGGCACAAAATCTATACTCTTGTTTCATCGAGAGACCGGGCATGAATTTTTGGAGCCTGTAGATTTTTGGCAACTCCGCTGGGGATAAATTTCTCTTTCCATCTTTAGCTAGTCATATATATGCTATAGTAGCAACAAAATATTTAAAAATTTAAAATAAAAAAATTATGATTTAAATGTGTAATAAACTCAAATTAGTAATGGATGAAGCTCTATGTTGAATGAATAATTATATAAAGTATACTTTTATTACACTATTACCTTGTTATGTAGTACCTCTATATTTTGAAAGTGTGGGTGAAATGATAATTGTTGATTACTAATATCCATTTTTCATTCCAAAATGGATTTACAAAACACTCCTTTCATTGTTCATCTTGGGTGTAGTGCAAACATCTATTTAGCTAACACCACCATCAACACAGGAGATGTTGGAGCTACCATTCAATTTGGTAGCGTGGATTTCCTAGCCATTAACACTGTAACTTCTAAAGTACGCATCCATGGTGCACTTGTTAGAGGCCATACTCGAAGCCTCAGTTTACTTAAGCTCCTACACGTCATGCTTGCCAACTTATGCAACAACCAACCTCCACTAAAGAGGTCTCTTGAAAGAGAACTTCGTTGTTTGAAAGGCTAGGTCAGCCTGAAGCCTCTATGATGAAGAGGAACGTCATTGGGAAAACTGTATCTTTGATGCCTCGAGGCACAACTACTTTGCAAACTGAAGCATTTATACTGGGGAGAGATGATTGCGAGGCTTCCTCATCAGTAAGTAAATTAACTAGAAGACAAAGAAGAAGAAGAAATACTGAGCTGAGGGCTCAACAAATCCTACCTGAATAACCTAGGGAACAAGCAATTTTACTGCCAGAAGCAAGTATTCCTACCCATAATAACTTTGATAATCTAAAATAGATAAAAAGAAATAGCTCTACTGGCGAGGTGAAGCAGTCTTTCTGGGCTCAAAACATTAAGCCCTAGCACCATAGAGGAGACAGCTTGAAACACTATCATCTAGAATACCCAAAGTTCTTAAAGTAGCCAAGGAAAGAGACCTAATGAAAAAAAAATTTTAAAGGCTTACGGTGATTTAAAATACTGAAGCCCCGCCAAAGAGGTTGCCATCTCTTATGATAACTAGTCATCAAGCCAAGTATGCCTCGTACGATGGGCATCGAAGTGTGACACTTAGACCACATGTCTAAGAATCTACTGCTGAAAGGTCTCAGTGGAAGGGTAAGCATATATGGAGGCCAAAACCTCGTGATGAAATTACCTTGAAGAAAGGAAGAGGAGTGACATATGATGTACCTATTAAAAAATCCATCTAAAAATAACTCATTAGAAGTGGATACGTAAAATAAGGGATGTCGGTGATAAAAGCTTTTGATGGTTGACACCTTGGAGAATCCTCTAGGGGATCCCATCATCAATCAGATTCACCCGTGCGAGAGAAAGTTGACTTTGATCGCAATCCACCAATCAAAGAATTATTTATTCCGTACACTGAACTAGAGATTCAGTGGAGGCATCAATCAAAAATTCATGTGCAAGAAGAGGAGGATGAAGATGACACGATGGATGTAGAAGTTGTCTATATGGTAAGACATATAGATGAACTTTCTACTCAGCAACCTGAATCTAGTGAACCTGAACCTGAATTTGATATTTATGAAGGAGAGTCATCACAAAAGTGAGTAGAAGATGAATCTTTAATCGCTACTATAGAAGAAGAAGATCAAAATGAAAAGGAGATCATAGGAGTTGAGGCTGTTTATATGGTAGAACCAGGAATTGATTAGCCTGGTACATGCTTTTATAATTAGCATCGTCTCTCAGCTCCAACAATAACTGTCCCTACAAATGCATAAAGAGAAGGACAATAAAGTTCGTTCTCCAAAGATGAGAAAGGAGGAGAACAATAAAAAGAAATAGAGGAAGAAGAAGAGCTTGTATTTATTGATTCTGTGGCACTAGTTAGAGAGTAAAAATAAATGCAACGTTAAATGAAAGCTAAAGATAAGGAAATTTTACAACTTGGTGCCAAGATGAATGAAATGATGGCACAAATGAATATTATGATGGATATGATGTAGAAGAATATCACATCAAATGTAGCACCTATTTTTTCTGCTAATTAATAGGTAGTTAATGATACAACTTATATACCACCGGTCACTTTGATACCTCAAGCTCCTACATCACATGCTATACTTGAAGGGAGGAGTGAAGTTAATAAGCTAGCTCTTCAGCTTTTAATTCAAAATGTGGCTAGTACATCTGGAATAGTAATAACTACTCAATTGGAAATGGTAATTGATAAAAAGATTAGGGCAGTTATAGCTTTAGAGCAAGCTAGAAAGCTAGTGAGTAAGGGTCCCCCTTACCCAACAAAATATGACCAAGTGTCATACCCGAATGGTTACTCAGTACTAAAATTTAATACTTTTAGTAAGCATGATAATCCAAAATAACATTTAGCCCAGTACAAGGATACCTGTGGTAATACTGGAGGGAATGTTGCACAACTTTTTCGCCAGTTTGTTAGTAGCCTGATTTCAATTGCTTTTGAGTGGTAGGTATTGAATTCTGATAAATCTTAAAAAGGCTGAGACAATGTTCATAAAAAAAGACTCGCTAGTGCAACCAAAAAAATAACGATCGCTGACCTCGCCTTGCTAAAGGGAGAAAAGATGAGTCAATGACCAAATTCATAAGTCGTTGGAGTAACCTAAGCTTGAAATGTGAACAACAATTTGAGGAAGAGCATGCGATCTAATTGTTAATTGACAATATGGATGAAAAAATGACACCATTTTATGTATGACATCAATCACAACATTCTAAGACTTTCCTGATAGGGTGGCCAAATTTGAAAAGTTAAATTGCTCTAAGTCTGAAATTTATACATATAAATAAAAAAAGCCTTCATATTCAAGAAGAAATGAAACTCATGCCTCTTCTTATAACTCAAGTGGTGAAAAATGGGTGATCTATAATGTAGATAAAGGAAAACATCCCATGTATAGTGATGATAAAAGAAAGAAGCTTGTTCACCGTAATCCATAACTAAAATTGGTGTTAGGAGGCAATGATAAGCCACTGATTTTTCTAGGCAATAGAGAGCATCCAAAATAAGCAACATGAGATGATGAGCAAATACATCCATCTCTTATGGAAAAGATGAATAAATAATATTCATTTAGAAGGGATAGTGTGGCCAAACTATTTTGACAAATAGTCAAAGCTTGTCTATAATTACCAAAAAGTAAAAGGCTTGAAGAAGCAGCTCAAGTTAATAATCCAAATTATTATCTATATCATTGTGTGATCAGTCATTCTATTGATGATTGTTATGTATTCAAAGATTGGATAGAAGAGAAGCATCACCGAGATAAATTTACATTATCTAATAGTGTTCTAGTTAACTTGAAAAGAGAGTCTACAAGGATGATTACGTCCTCTTTTATATCATCCATTAAAGACAAGAAGAAATAAAAATCAGTTTATATTGAAGAATGGGAGACTACAATCTCTAACAAGATAATAAAGATGTCGAAGAAACTTGAAGGAGTTCCTAATGTTAGTGGAAATCACCTCTTAAACTAGTGATTGATCTTAAAATAGTGTCAAGTTTGTATGCGTCAACCTCCATGTCATCGACTTAGAGATTCCCCAGTACTGCCAATTCATTCCAAAGAGAAAAGCAACTGGCACCAATTCTACCAGATCTCTCAAAAAAGTCAATCAAACTAAAAAAAATAAAGAAAAAGAAGAAGACTACAACTCAAAAGGTTATTAACAATTTAGAGGAGTACCGCCAGCCGACATGACAACTAGTTAGGCTTGCAAACTTTATGTCTAAACTCTAGATTGTTGAGTTAGATGAAGAAGATGATAGTGAATTTTTTCTAGTAGAGATATGCTGAATCATCTATGTGATATCAGATGTTCTTCAACACAAGTCACTCCAAAATAACAATAACAGTCAAATAGAGTAGACCAACCCATTAGGATTCTTCACAGAAAAGAAAGAAGAGCTTGATGAGTTAACATCTGAATTTTGTCTAATGACTCAATAAAAAGATAATAGTTTAGATGAAAATTTATGTTTTCCTGATGGAGAAGAGTCAAACTTATCAACAACCTCATGTATGAAATGTATGAAGTTGAAAAATGACTCCAGTTCTCTTGGCCAATCCTCCAGAATGAAAAGTGAATTGGAAGAAACTATTTTTTCAGACGAATTTGAACAAGACAAGGCGATTCAAGTTCAGTTGAGGAGTAGTAAAGTATTACCACCACCATCAAAGAAGAGAAATTCAAACAAAGATAAAGGCAAACAAATTGAAATCAATGAAGATATCATTCCTAATGATTCTAAAAAAACTCATATTATATGAAAAGATAGATTATAATATCTTATCACATCTAAAAAAGATCACTGCACAATTAAGTGTGTATGAGGCTCTCTTACTATCAAAAAATCTTTGAGAAACTTTAATATGGGATCTTAAAAATCCAAAGAGATATGAAGCTTACTTTATAGAAAAATGTATGACTCAATCATTGCAAACTCAAGATCTTCTAACAATCACATTTTCTGAAGAAGATCTTATGTTAGGAACAACAGATCACAACCGTTCTCTATATGTTATCACTGAGAGTGATGATATCTTGATTAATCAAATACTAATTGATCCAGGTTCTTCTATTAATCTTATGAGTCTGAAAGCACTAAGAGGATTGTCACTTGATATCCAGCATCTTGGGTGGGATAAGTTGATAGTTCATGATTTTAATGACAAAGGGCAAAAAATTATAGGTTCTTTTATCCTCCCACTCAAATTTTAAAATTTGTATACAGAAGCCAAGTTTCATGTAATTGATGTCGAAACATCATTCATATCTCTTTTGGGTCAGCCATGGCTACATGAGTATGACATGATTCCATAAACTATGCATCAGTGTATGAAGTATCTAAGAGATGGTGAAGAGTTCAAAATTTTTGGCAACCTATAACCATTCTCTGCCCATGAAGTAAAGATTTCTAAAGATGAAAAATATTTCATCCCTAAAGAGCCTAAACCAACAGAGCCTCTTAAGGTGGTAGCACCCACTTAAAAAAATTTAAAAAATAACTTCAGAAGAAGAAAGAATAGAGGCAAAAAAAAAAGAAAGAAGGCTGACTCTCCCTAAAGAACTTGATTCTACATCTAAATTAAGAAGACCAGCTCCTCATTTGGGAAGTGACACACAAGAAGAAGAAGATATCCCTATCAAACCTAAGGGAACTTATAAGCTTTCAAGAAAGGCAAAGTATAAATTAAGTGAGGTTGATTCAAACTATGATTTTGAATCTACGTATGAAAATAGGGTACAAAGAGTCATCTCAAGAAGGATAACTCACTTGGCAGTGTCAGATGACTCCATCACAATTATACCCACCCCGCAATAATGTTTCAAAGAAATTACCCTACTAGAGGTTCATAATATTGAAGAATTAATAACATTCTATGTGCCGTCGTTGCCTAAGAGTGGCAGAACATGAACTTTATTTTATAAATCTAAGGAGTCTCAGCCTCACAATTTTGATTGGCCTACTCAACATGATGATTTTGATGAGATGGTGCCAACGAGAATATCAGTATACTATCCACCAAAATTGTGAAGAATGATATATAAGCTTGGAATTCATATTGAATTACTAAACATAGAACACAAGTTTTTAACAAGATGTGGAGTCAAAGAATTTCTCAATATCACGAAAAAGTAATAAGTTTGTCACTGAAGGTCTTGGGTTCATCCAATACAAATTTCATCAAAATAAAGCTTCTTATAATATAATAGATGCTGAGATTGAAATTAATAGTGATGAAAAAAATGATCTTTATGAAGTTCTCCTTACAAGTGATGGAAAAGTAGAAGCTAAGCTTGCACCCGTAGAATTAGAAGATGGTGGGTAGACAACTACTATCGATGAGCTCAAAGAAATCAACTTTGAAATTGAAGATGATCCTCGTACAAATTTCATCAGTGCCCTTCTGCCTGAGAAAGTTGAAGAACTAAAAGTGCTACTTTGTGAATTCAGGGATTACTTTGTACATATGTTGAAATGCCAGGCTTATCTCCTGATGTGATAGTTCATAAATTAGTAATCAAGCTAGAGGCAACACTTGTTAAACAAGCTCCAAGAAAAAATGAGACTAGAAATTGAAGAATATGTGATCATTGAAACTAAAAAGCTAATTGAAGTAGGATTCACATGTGAAGAAAAGTACTTTGATTGGATAGCCAGTATAGTTCCCGTGAAGAAGAAAAATGGTTAGATTCATATCTGTATCGACTTCCAGGATTTTAATAAAGCTTGCCCAAAAGATGACTTCCCACTTCCTATATCAGAATTATTGGTTGATAATACATATAACTATGACATTTTCTTTTATGGATGGATCGTTGGGATATAATCAGATCAAGATGTCACCTGAAGATGAAAGACATAAATCCTTCAGAACACCTATTGACATCTATTACTACACAGTCATGTCTTTCAGCTTGAAAAATGCTGGAACTACATACCAAAGGGCTATGACGCATATTTTTGATGAGCTAATTCACTAGAAAGTGGAATGTTATGTTGATGATTTGGTGGTTAAGAGCTTAAGTCGTGAAAATCACTTTCAAGATTTAAGAATTGTGTTTGAAAGAATAATAAAATATGATCTCAAGATGAATCCTCTAAAATATGCATTCGGAGTGTCCTCCAAAAATTCCTTAGGCACATTATACATCATAGAGGAATTGAGATTGATCTCGCTAAAATTAAGGATATTGTTGAGATGTCTCCACTGAAGAGTTTACATCAGCTCTGTCCTTTTTAAGAATAGCTTGTATTCATCCATCGATTTATATCAAACCTATCAGGGCACTGTCAACCATTTTCAAAGCTGATAAAAAAGAACGTTCCATTTAAATGGGATGAGGAGTGCTAAGAAGCTTTCAATAGCATTAAAAGATATCTATTAAATCCACCAGTCCTTGTAGTGCCTACTTTAGCGAAGCCTCTTATTCTATATACAACCGCATTAGAAGAGTCCCTCCGAACACTATTGGGATAACATAATAAAGAAAATAAAGAGAATACTCTTTATTATATCAATCGAAGATTGAAAAGAGTAGAAATGAGATACTCTTCGATAGAGAAGCACTATTTGGCATTGATTTTTGTAGTCCAAAAGCTTCGTCAGTATATGTTATCTCATAAAATTATTTTTATCTCAAGGATCGATCTGCTGAAGTACTTGATGACAAGACTAGCGTTGGTAGGTCACTTGGCAAGATGGACAGTATTGCTTTTACAATTTGATATCACATACATTCCACTGAAAGTAGTGAATAGACAAATTTTAGCATACTTTATTGCGACACATCCTATTCCTGTGGACTCACCTCTTAACGACGATTTGCTTGATGAGCAAATTAGTCTCATTCATGAAAGAGAAAAATCACAGATTTGGGAAATGCATTTTGATGGAGCCTCATCAATGAAATAGGTCCAACCTCTAGATATCCCAAGGGCAAGAGTAGACATCAGCATTGCCTTCATAACACCTGAAGGAGAGATAATGAGATGATCATATGGGTTTACTGAGCCAAGAACTAATAATAAAGTTGAGTATGAAGCATTGGTGATAGGTCTCGAAGAAGCTCTTTTCATAGGCATTCAAAATCTATATATTTTTTTGATGATTCTTAACTTATTATAAATCAAGTACTTGACATCTATAAATTTAATATGCTTGAGTTAGCTTTTTATCACAAGCGAGTTCTTGAGCTTATGAAATAAATAATAAATGTTACGGTAAGTTGAGTATCTCGATACAAGAATAACAAAGTAGATTTTAGCAAAATTAGCTAAGGGGATGGCAAGTATGAATGACGATTATGTCATGATTGGGATATTTACTCGATGAGTTCTAAAGTCAGCAAAGTTTCAATTCCCACAGGTAGAGGGGTTATCAAATTTGATCTGATAGGATGCGACTCAGGTTGCTCCTCATCCTCCCCAAAATCATTAAAGAGTTATACCAAGAAGAGCTAAGCATGACATTACTTCAACAAAGCAAAGGGAAGCCTTTACAGTAGAAGGGCCACATGATTGGAGGCAACCCTTAATCAATTACTTTAAAGAAGATAAATTTCCAAATAATAAATCATTGAAAACTCAAATTGAGAAGAGGATGTTGCACTATGCTTTCGTCAATAATACCTTATATCGTAGGTCATTTGAACAAATATGACTACGATTCTTAGGTACAGATGAAGCTAGCAAAGTAATTGTTAAAATTCATGAAGGGCTTTGTGGTGTACATCAGTTAGGTCCCAAGATGACAATAAAGACCAAAAGGATGGGCTATTACTGGTCATCTATGGTGAGAGACTGTATTGATTATGCCAAGAGGTGCCATGAATGTCAAGTACATGAGAATATAATCCACCAACCTCCAAATCCGCTACACCCAACAATAGCATCTTGGCCATTTGAATGTTGGGGTATAGATGTAATTGGACTAATTGATCTACTATCATCAATTGGTTCATCATAGCAGTGACTGATTATTTCTCTAAGTGGATTGAAGCTACCCCATTTAAAGAAGTTTTTGCTGATTGAGTGATCAACTTCTTGATGCATAATGTGGTCTATAGATTTGGAGTGCCATGCCAAATAATTTCTGATAATGGCCCAATTTTTAAAAGTATAAATATTTATAGATTCATCGATCGACATAAAATTGATTGGCGATACTCTTCAATATATAATATAAGGGCAAATGGTTTGGTAGAATCCTTCAACAAGACATTGATCAAGTTGTTAAAAAAATCCTTACTAAAAATAAGAGAGAATGACATATTAAACTGATAGAGGAATTATGGGCATATCGAACTACCTATAAGACACCAACTAAAGCCACTCCCTATTCATTAGTATTTGGAACTGAAGCGATTCTACCACTTGAAGTTGAGTTTCCATCACTTCGAGTAGCCATCTAATACAACATAACTAAAGATCAAAATGCTTGTTTGATAATGGAGGAGCTCGACACACTTGATGAAGTTAGATTACATGCTCATAAAAATTTGAAAGTTTATCGAGCAAAGATGTCCATTACTTTTGATCATACAGTGCAACCTCGAACATTCCAAGAAGGGGAGTTGGTGTTGATGAGAAGACCAGTTATTCCTAATCAAAAAATTAGTGGCAAATTTGAGACTAATTGGGAGGACCCTTTTGTCATTGAGAAGGTGTATCAAGAAGGGTAATACCAACTCATTGACCTAAATGGTGAAAGACCAATGCCGCCAATTAATGGTCGATACCTGAAAAAATATTATACATGAAAAATATATTTTTGTGGTAATATAGAAATCCCCCTGCAAGACAGGGGGTATTTTTTATCATATTTATTTAGGATGACATCACACTTCATGCCGAGATCCCTAATAAATATACATAATCAAGAGGAAAGGAATGTAATCTTTGATAATAGACTATAAATTTTCTTTAAAAGCACTATGAAAATCCTCTTATTACACAAGGGGCATTTTTAGATTTTACATATAGATGAAATCAATATTATATGTTAAGCCCTCTTAAGGTCAAATATACCAACTAAAGTATTGATATATTTTCCTAACTTATTTTAGAATTCTTTCAAAGTGTTTTAGAATTCCCCCTGCAAGACGGGGAATTTTTATTCTATTTTATTTTCATATGAGTTAACATCGTGCTGCAAGAAGAGATCTCTGAATATATTCTGATTCAATTAGATATCGTACTTTGAGCCAAGATACCCATTTGAGTACTCTAATATTCTAGTTATAAAGATACTTTTAGTTATCTTGAATAGAAAAAATGTATCTTTAAACAAGCTGCATACAAGATGATTCCACAGTTGAAAGATTCATCTTGTATACTTATAATAGTTCTAAAATTCAAGTGAGAGGATTTTAAATTTGTAAACTTTGATATTGCTAAGTTAGGGAAGCACAAGTCTATTCATAGCTCAAGTCTAAGACTCAAGTGGGTCATGATCGTCAGACTCAATAAGCCTAAATGTGATCGAGTAGTTGGCTGCTCTTCTCACTCAACAAGCCATAAGAAAGGCAGTTGTGGTAGAGCCCCTACTTGCTAGTTTGATGACAATAGCTATTTTGCCTAAAGTTGACTTGACTTGACATACCCAAGTGATTAAAAATCAAAAGTTCTCTTAACTAACTAATGCACTATAAACAAGATTATAGAAGATTCTTATCCGTAAATATCAATTATATAAAAATACCTTAAAGATGTGCAAAGATGAAGATACAGAGTCTCAATTGCAGTACAAAACATAAATAAGAGAAGAATAATGATTTTCCACTAATATAATAAAATACTACATGGGTGATAAAAAAGGAGAGGAAAAAAAGATACATCAAGGAAGCCTACACTGTAGCTCCTGAAGCTGTGTTGAAAAAATTGCCAAAGTCTCATGCTCACTCTCAGCCAACTGTAAAGCCTCCGTAGCTCTGGTCAAAGCAGCCTCAGCATCCACCATGCCTCAGTGGCATATCTGGTAATGGTGCTGCTCCTGCTCTATAGCCCAAACTATCCTATCCTTCTCAGCCTGCAAGTCTGACTTGCAGAATATCATGCTCATGAGGTCCCTCCATAACTCCCTGATCCTAGCAGTCAATCAGTCTAACTCTGAAGTAGCATCTATCAATCTCTGATAGTAATGTCGTAGAGCTTCATCACTCTTCTCAAACTCATCATGTGCAAGATCAGCAACCTCCCTATGGATCCTGACCTACTCCTAAAGCTTTGCCAATGAAGTGCTGGAGGGGACGATACTAAGTGATCTCATATGGTGGATCAAAAACTCTGCATCTCTACAAAGAGCCTTCCAGTACTTGAGAATATGATCCTCCAAATCAGTGTGAGCTAGAAGATCTATAATGCTATTTGCGTATGCTGTAAAGTGACTCTTGTGAGCCTAGAGTAAGCCTAAAAATCACATCTCTCAAAAATATTAAACTGTAATCCTGCATACCCCTTTCACATGGATCCAGTGCAGAGGGATATCAGTGGTAGATCTCAAACTCATAACACATCTCAGGCACTATAAGAAATAAATGAAAATGATCACTATAAGGTAAAGCAATAAATGTAAAGAAGTGTGAGTAAATAAAATAAAAAAGGACCTGAACATGGTGAATATGACTGAATCAGTGCATTATATGTGGAAAAGTCCTTCGTGGCCCTCACTATCTGGTAAGCTCCAGGGCTATATGCTGGCTCGACAAAAGCTTCACTTGGTATAAGGTCTCTCACCTCAGAAGTCTCCCTGACGCAGTGGATAGAGTAAGGCTCTATAAGAAAAAGTGACTCCATAAATGAAGTAGTAAAATCTGAGGCGGTAGTTTCAAAGACAGGCACACTTGACATCCCAACCCCAAAGTCTTCAATAGCATATCTAGTGGTAGCTGACACCTGTGACACCTTATCAAAAGTTAGAAGTCATCATGGAAGTGGAGTCATGGACCAATCAACTGAGGCTCGAGTGGGCTTTGTAGGTTGGCTGTGTTTACATCTACGAGCCGGTGAAAGAACCTTGGTATGGGTAGGAGAAGAATCCCTAGCTCGCACTCTACCAGGGTGAGTGCCCTCAGGTCTAGCCTACTCATCAGCTGGTACATTTATCAAAAATTAAAAAGAAAGACATTAAAAAGAGAGATGATAAAAGTATTAAAGAGAAAGATAATAAGTATACCTCTAGTGCTGCTGTCTCCTACAGGTGGTGAGAGACGATGTGTCTTTTAACCTCGAGAAACTCCCAAAGACCTCACTTTGCGCTCATATCTCTTAGCACCATGCTCCAAGAAGGGATCAAAAGATAATCGCACCAAGGTAAGATGAGTACAATTGACCATTATGTAACTATGCATAGGAGCTATCCAAAAATGAGAACCAAAACCAAGTCTTAGTAAGTGTAGCCAAACTACAGAAGAAGTATTGTAACATGTTTCAAGAGGCACTATCCTAGTCTTCCTGACCTCTACTATCCCAGGAATGAATGATCAGCCATCATGAGCAGTAGACTAAGAGAATATAAATTATCGTGCAACATGATTGGGCTGATAGTCTTCAATAATAACTGATTGACCAAACCTATAACACAACTAGCCTAGATGTATGTTGAAAAGGTACTCGACCACTCATAACATCCATCGACTATAAAGTAGTAAAGCTCTACCACTCTCATCAAAGCCATCAATAAGGTCAGCCTCTATTAAGTCAAGTGGCAAACCAGCTATATCTAGTTGGTGGACCAGCAAAAATTGATCGCTGGCTAAGTACGGTGCAAAGAAGAACGGATGTATCTGATCCCTCTCAAAAATAGATGATGCTCAGTACAACTGAATTATCTATGAGATCTCCTTGCTTTAAAAAGTATGGTAAGCACTCAAAACAAGCAAAAGAACCGTGTATGTGAAGGTGAATCTAAGCATACAAGTAATGCCAAGGCAAGGTAACATCATGCCTATCTAATGAATCTGCCTTAGAAAATGCCCCAAGAACTCCATAAACTCTAGCTAGTATTATTAGGGCTAATGAGATTTGCTCACCTCATGAAATTCTGTTGGCTGCTAATAGAACACCTAGGCATATAGACCTCTTTGTAATCGTGAGTACGAAGATGCAAAGCCAGGTAGTTATGAAACTTGCTAAAAATAAGTCCTCACTCAAATCCTGTATAGTTGGAGAAGTGTGCCCAACTAGTAAAGAAGACTCAGTAGTATCCTCAGATAAACTACTACTGTTTGACACTCCCTATCTAAAAGGATCATGCATCAGTACAAACTTCTCAGATAGAGCGTGCTCCTATAAAAACTCTGAATCCATGTACTCACTAGAAGAGTAGCTCGTGAATGTCTAGAATACTCAGAAGCTCTGAAGGTCTTGTGATAGTGGCTTAGAAGATCAATATAAATGGACAACATAGCTAACCCACCTAGTCGGTCACCATCAACTAAAGGCTGTTGACGTAATAGCTCCTCGTTAGAAAGAACACACTCATTATAGCGTGGAGACTTGACGACTGTAAGCCTCAAAGTGTGTAACTAACTTCTTGCCTACCAACATGTGTTGCAGATCCCAAAACTCGCATGAGCCTAAGTAGGAGGAATGCCACCAAAATCAAATATAGACACATAAACTGCCTCATATATGCCAGTTGTATGTAAAATATCTCTACGTGCCTATAAAATGTATCTAACATAGGTAACATAGCCATATGGAAGAGTAGAAATTTGACTCACTAGCGAATCTCGAAGCCAATCTGATGAGCTACAGAATTGATGGCTCAATAATCGAACTCTTTTCGCTCAATCGTTCACAGGCTATAAAATATCATAATATACAGAGTTGACTTGAACTACTGTGCTATCTAAAGGATTGTAGTCTCCACATCTCAGCTTGATGGTATTCACCCAATATGTAGGGTTCTCAAAAGAAAAAAAATCTGTAGTGCTGTCAGGAAGTATGGAGGATTGTGCAAAAAAAAAAATCTTGGTAAATATCACGTCTTCCCAACATGTCGCCATGATGCTCAATCCTATCCCTGATTTTAGTATCTTCGCGAGGATCATGTCTGTCAATCTCTGACCAAATGGCCTCCTCGTCAGGCTCACTAGATGACAAGCCTTTGGGTCTCCTGCAGCTAAACATTCTCTTGTCAAATGATTAGAGAAATTGCATATAAAGACACAAGTAATATCATGATGAGACATAATCACGACAAAAACACTACGCTACACCAAGAAGAAGTTAAAAAATATGCAAAATATCTAAAAAAAATCACCATCGAAAATCTATGAGGTCAATTAGCTCTCAATAAATATAATCTGCATCATGCGCGTATCATATTTGTTAGGGGGCATTTGTTAACCCTCTTTGTTATTCCATTTCTTGAAATAAAAAAGGGTAAAAAAATTGTAGTACGTAAATATATATATATATATATATCTTATAAATACAAATAAATGTTACATATTTAATTTTATTATAAAAAAATTAATTAAAATTATAATTATATTATCATCTTAAAGTTGAAATAAATATTCTTAACTATTGTATACCTTCTATTTATATTTTATATTTTATTATATGTACATATGTTAAACAAATAAAATTTAAAATATTTTTTTTATTTTGAATAAAAATATATGTATATATATATATTAGTTTGTATGCAAAATAAAATATAACGTTTTTAAAAATAAAAAAGAGAGTGAAAGTGAAATGAAAATGAAATGGAGATGGGTTAATTAAAAGAAGATTAATTGTTTATGTATATGAAACTGTGCAAATTTTATTATAAAATATATAATAATTAAATTTAATTTTAAAATTAAATTCGAATCTGCCATATAATCGCACATTTCCTCCACCTGTCTGATTCACGAGAAAATATTACGTGCATGCTAAGGAGTGCGGAGTCCAATCATAAGCTTCTATTTTTTTTTTTATAAAAAAAAAAAAAAATTTGATTAGACTCCGGACGCATTTCCGGACGTAATGTTTTCCTGGTTCACATGAGTTCTTCGTCCTTTGATGGGATAAACAAACAAAATAATAATAATAATAATATCATTTTTTTTTTCTCTTCGGATACGAGTTCTGCGCAGCTCTCAGTTTTCTTCTTGGTTTTTCTTTTATCAGCACTGGTTCTCATTCCGTCTCCCTCAAGTCGTAAGTCCCACATCTATTCTCGTTCCGTCTCCCTCAAGCCGTAAGTCCCTCATTGGCTTGCAGACTCTCGATCCGAAATCTCACTCTCATCCCGTCTCCCTCAAGCTGCAAATCCCTCACCCCACACTCTCTCACAACATAGAGCCACTAGAAAGCCTCCCCTTCGCGTTATCGACAGACAACTCTATCATTAGGTAAGTTTTTCTCGGCAACATCTCAACCTCATCGCAACATCATCCTCACACAACCGATCCTCGGACGACCTTCCGTCTCCACGTCCAACAACTGCCGGTGGGCAAAACCCTACTGCCGAAACCTCCAGTTGAACCTCCCCTCTTCATAGTCCAGAGGCAACTCCATCATCAGATGAGTTTCTCCCAGCATTCCGTCTACCTCAAGTTGCAACCATTCATGCATCTATGCAGCTCCATTTCTCCTTCTAATGTTATCCTCGTAGTCGTTCTTCACTTTCCCCTCCTCGCTCCAATAGGTAGAAACCCGATCCCATTCCCAACAGCCCCCATTCACATGCCCAATACAATAGCTACAAGTAGCTCTCAACCTCTTTTCTGCTATAGCTAACTTCCCATATTCCGATCTTTGCCTACCTCTCTTCATTTTCCGAGATCAAATACACCAACCCTTTTCCTCGACTCACTACACATCGTGAACCACTCAAACCTGTAGTTCCAATTGTTATCGTCGACACGTCCTTCAAATTCACTCAACTCCAAACTACACTCATCCATTTCATTTCCTCCTTTGTATTGTCTTCCTGTTTTGAGATAAAACTCCTAGTCCAAACATCATTTTCTATTCCACTGTCCATTTTTGCAAGCCTGCTAGCTAAAAGTACATAATCTTGTATGTCACTTCACTAAAGCCTGAATTATTCTGCTAATCTACCCATCATTAAACACTACTTCGCTATTGGTTTCCTTCTCTTTCACTTGCCATACCAAGCTCTCTCTCTTTCTCTCCTCCAAAATAGAAAATAAAATTTCAAGATATAATTTGTGGAGATATACTTTCAAAATGTGTAAATATGTGTGTGCAAATTGTATTTTATTTTACTTTATGCAGGTTTAAAGGCCTCATTATGCTCATCAGGGTATAACTAGATTGAAAATCGGCCGAGGTGCTTCAAAAAATCAACCATCACGCTCATTAGGGTGTGACGGGTAGGCCAAAATAAGTCTGATGTAGCCCCCTACGCGAGTATGATGTCGAAATAATGCCGAAATGTTGCCAAAATTTTATCAAAATTTTGGGACTTAAACTAAAAAAAAAAGATTTAACATTAAGTTAAATATAAAATATAAAGTCTTAAAAATGAATTTATAATTAAATTTGAAATGAGAATGGACATGAGTAGAACCAATTGAATATTTGGACAACTATATTTGGTGATAAATCCAATAAGAAACTCTAATTGTTATAAAGAAAGCATGAACTGATGATGAGCATGAATTTTGGCTTTTAAGCAAGAGTAAGCATGAATAAGGCCTCTAGTGAACGTTCAAATGTTATTACATTTTGTATTGAAAGATATAAAAATAAATTGGATTAATAATAAGTGCATGCAAGGTTTTTGATGGCATAATTATAAAACTCCTCAAAGACTTTGATGATGACTATGAAGGCCACACTTTCAAAGAATGATTAGATTCACATTTGCATTCAAGACTAAATCTTATAAGACCTACAATGTATCTAATGCTCACCTATAAGCATTAATATGGTCTTGCATAAATATTTGAACAAAATAAAGATATCTCATGATAGTTTATGAATGAACACGAAAATTTGTCATGAATTTGATGGGTCAACATAAAACAAAGAGAAAGTTTAAAACAACATTATATATGATGATTGCTTGAAAGAGAGTATAAAATTTGTCCTTTCAATGAATGTTCAAGTTGATATATAACACATATAATGGGTGAAAACCATAAACAAAGAGCTTTAAAATGAAACTTACGGTACATTTTTATTAAGAAGTATTGTTGACCTCACTTTTGGAGTGAGCTCTCAACTTCTTCATCTTATACATAGGACTCCGCTATACATTATGAGTTCCTTAGTATTAAGACACTTCTAGTGATTAGGTGAACACTTAACCTAACCCTAGAGACTTAGAAAAGTTAGCCATAGGATTAAGTCATGCTTTAGGGGTGTTAGGAAAACTTGCGTACCCTATAGCTTGAACCAAATCCTTACTACCTTTTTCAAGTCAAACTTAAATTCAAATCAACTTCAAATTCAAATCAAATTCAAAATAAAATCAACTTCAAAATCAAATCAATTCCAAAATCCAAATCATGAATCAATTTCAAATGATTGAAATCCATGTTCAATTCTAAATCCAAAATCTTTTCTAAGCCATCTTGATTTCATCTTATGGACTTAGCTTAAATCAAATTCAAATCACTTCAAACTCAAAAGATTTTCTCATAACCTATTTATATTCTCATTTATAGTCACAAATATAAATGAAATATAAATTTAAATAGCCAAAACTAAATTCAAAACATAATTCTAATTCCAAAAATTCTTTCTTAAGCCATTTGATTTCATCTTATGTTCTTAGCTCAAATCAAATCCAAATCACTATAAATTCAATAGATTTTCTCATAACCCATTTATGTTCTCACTTATATTCACAAATATAAATGAAATATAAATTTAAATAACCAAAACTAAATCCAAAACTCAATTCCAAATCCAAAATCTTTCCTAAGCCCTTTTGATTTTATCTTATGGACTTAGCTCAAATTAAATTCAAATAATTCTAAATTCAAAAGATTTTCTCATAATCCATTTCTATATTCAATTATGTTCACAAATATAAATGAAATATAAATTCAAATGACCAAAACTAAATTCAAATTTAAGTTGTGATTTGGACTTGATTTTTGAATTTAGTTTTGGTCATTCAAATTCAAATTCTTGAACTTAGCCAAATCATCCTCAAATCAATTCGAACCCTTGGATTTTTTCTTCAAATAATCATTCCTTCAATCATAAGCTCAAATATAAACATAAACTTCAATCATCAAACCAAAATAAAACTAACCCAAGTCAAACCCATATTCACCTTTTGACTTGAAATTGTCAAATGAATCAAAATCCATTTGACTCCAAATCACTTATAATTGGATTTATATTTCAATCATAAGTCCATATGTGAGTTCAACCAAACTTGAATCAAGCTTTGATCAAGCCAATTGACCCACTTAGGGTCACTTAACTCAAAGTGACCTAAAGTACTTTTTTGAGCCAAATTCTAATCCAACCCAAATTGGGTTGAAATAAGCCCATCTAAGCCCCACATTATGAGCAACATCATCCTAGGATGATCAATCACTCAAATTGTGTCAAACCAAGTCAAACCTAGCCTTTGACCAAGTCAACATTCAGCCCAAATGAAATCTAAACTAGTCAAAATCTACCATAAGCCAAATTGATTGAAACCATTGATCTAAACCAATTCATAATCAATGATTGAACTTGACCAAGCCATCAATTGATCCAAACCAACCCAAATTGGCCACTTGACCCAAGTTGACCCAAGTTGACCTAAAAAGTTAAAATGGGTTAAATCTTGATCTAAGCTAAATTGATTACAACCAATAGGTTAAATTCATTCTAAATCACTTGTTGAACTTGACCAAAGCCTCAATTGGCCAACTAGACCCAACCTAGCCCAATTGACCATGAATCCAACTTGACCTAAAAGGTCAAATCAATTTGAAATCAAACCAAACCAAAATTAATTAAAACCAAAGCTTGCAATATATTTCAAATGATCAACCAAGTCTAAACCAACTGATGACCTAACCCAATTGGGTCAAATGGGTCAAATTAGTCAACTTGACCCATTTGACCTAAATGAACCAAAATCAAATATAAATTAAATTGAACCAAACCAATGATTCCCATAGGCTCAAAATGATCATTTGAACTTGACCTAACCCATGGTTTGACCCAATTTTACCAATTGGTCAACTTAACTCAAATCGACCTAATTTGACCTAAATGGGTTAAGTTGAACCAATTTAAACTAATTGAATTCCAAATCACTTGAAATTTGACCCAACACACTTTTGAATCATCTCAAATTTTCCTAAATCAAAATTAAGGCCAAATGACCATTTTATTCTTAGGTCAAAGGGTAACCTATGGCCAAATTCACTTGAAATTTGGCCAATTCTTTCTCATGGCCACTTGACATCTTCCTAGTGGTCCATTTGAACACTAAGGAGGGTGTTGCACATGACCAAATCATATTGGGTTAGCCATGATCCCACCCAAGGCCAAATTGACCCCTCCAATGAGAATTCTCCACTTGGAACACTCCATACACTCACCTATCACATGTGCACTTCCTCTCATCTACTCCTCTGCCAAATATGAACCACATGGAGTCCCTAACAACTTAAACAGACTAATCAATCCAAGCAATTGATCAAAAATGGAAGAGCTAGTCTCGACCATCCGATCCAAGGAGGGGGAGATATACTCCCCCTCATTCCAACTCAAACCACACTCTCTAAATTTGATTGAGACCTAGGAACTAAAACCAAGCTTCTCCAAGCCTTGGCAAGGATTCCCGAGCTCCCCCCATTTTCTCCTTCTCTGTTTTGGTTAAGCCAAAACAGGGGAGGTAATTCTAAACTCCAATTCATCCAATTCTCCACCAAACCCAAGTTCACTTTGCAAGCACCATTAAGGGAGCTAGTCGAGCTCACCTAAAGTATTTCCCAAGTCTCCAAGCCATAGGAAGGGAGATTTTGATCAAAGCTGTAAGCCATTGAAGGGGAGCTTGGTCAATTGAAAAATTCACTTCAAATCAAGACTTGAAACTTTCAACATGGCTTTATCCCCACTAGACGAAGCTACCTCCTCCATTGGAAGTGCCAATGATAGCTTGATGACGTATTGTTCAAAACTGATCCTCCCTTAAAAATTGCTTGGTCGTTTGTGAAGGGAATTGCCATCCCATTAGATTTTAACCATTGGATGTTCTTCCCTACACCTCTTGATGGTGTGGGGGGTAAATCCTAACCTAATCCAAGCTTAGGTGAGCTCAGATCAAGCGGCGGAGGATGAATGACCTCTGTCTCTCACAGCTTAGGCAGGGATGAATCATGAGCCATCCATCTTGCATATTTTGGATGGACGACCCTAATTAAATCGATCAGATCCATTGATTTAAGCCCTTTAGAACCGAATTAATCGCTATCATCCTCGGATGGAGAAAAATGTACCACGGTGAGTCGTGATGTGACAACTTAAATAACCAATCCTGTCGCACCAAGTGGAAAGCATGCCGCTTCAGCAGTCCACGTGGTGCCGCTAAGATTAGTTAATTAATTAGGCTATTTTAATTATCCTTTAATTATAAAAACTTCATAAAACCATAATTAAATGTAAAAAAATTCAAAAATATAAATGATGGCTCATTTTAAAGGTACGTTAGAGGGGAATCTAATAAAATTATTCCCAATTGATTTTGAATAGTGAATTTTCCTTAATAAAAGTTTAATTAAAAATTGAATTACCTTAATTACTTTCTAATTACTTAATTAATTAATTCTAAATTTCTCAGACATGTTTAGTGGGATGACTTCCGCCTCCCTTAATTTTCTTGGAATTTAGTAATGAGTTAATTATGAAAATTAATTAATGAACCCCTAATCACCCCCTTAATGTAATTAAGAGTAATTAAGCATATGAACAGTATTTTAGTCTCTTAATTGAGATAATTAAATATTGTTTAAGTAAGGAGAAGGTTTATGGAATGAGTTTGGGATTTTTCCCTAAGTTATTTCCTAAACCCCCTTTCTTCCTTAATCTAAATATAATTAAGGATTAATCTACTAATGATCTACTTAATTAGTCTAATCAAATTTTCAAAACCAATATGGACTTAATCATCTTAATCTTGGATAGATACTTAGGTGTTCAATAACCTAAGAGGCTTCAAAGAAAATCATATCCAACTGACATGTGTGGGAAGGTTATGAAAGTACTTAATGAAAACCCTTTAGCTTAATTAATCAATTATGAGCCCTTCCTTCAGTGCATTGCTAATTTAAATTCTATGTAGTTCCATATCATATGTTGGCTCATAATTACTTATTTAATTAAGTTAAAGTGGTATAAGTAAGGGGTAATTAATGGACCTAATTTATACTTTAACCTAAACAAAACACAAAATCAACTTAATTATTCTAAAAATAAAATAAATTGATTCACACATGGGGAAAATGGGTTATGACCAGCAAACCCTTTCACACAAATCATTTTCAAATTAAATTTCAAAAATAAAAATCTCTTTAAAGAATTTTGATTCACTTTGAATAATCTTATCTTATAGGATTGTCCTTAAGAATTAATTAGGATGAATGAAGTTACATGCTTACATCATTTTATTTCTTTCCAAGCATGATAAATATTGTATGCCATATGAAATCATGCATTCATGTCTTTTGAAAAATAAATTAAATAAAATATTTCCTTTATATCAAATTGCATCTTTTGGCTAAAGTAAGAATATGAGTGGCTATTATCACTATTAAATCAAAAATTATTTTCAAAACCTATAAATCAAAGATTATAAATGAAGGTATGCTACTTATAAGTACTTATAAGCTTGCATGTGATCATAACATAAGGTGTGTTTTATGTGATTTTCTTCTCTTCTCTTAACATGGATTTGAATAGGATTTACAAAGTGTATAGTTCATTTGAAAAGAACATAACACATGCCTAAATCTACTCATATATATTTTTATGTTATGACTTAAGAGGGATCTTCACATTTACACATGTAAATTATACAACCAAATCAAAAAAAAAATCTTTTGCAGGATTCTTCATCCATTTGTTTTTTTTGTACATGCACATGTATTTAAGAAAAGTGGTATATTAGTCTGGACATCCTGGAGTTGCGAGGCTTTAAGTAGCCCCAAGTAGGTCTTGTACCTTACACCCCTGGTATAAAAACTAATGACGCTATACTCACTTATGTCTTTTATACATATGGATGTGCATTTGATTAAGGGATAAAAGAGTCCCTCTTTTCTACTTAATAAAAATATGCATTCATGGAATATCCAAATTTTCTTAAACAATATCTCTTTGCATTCATTATGAAGGTGTGCTAAGATTTGCATTGCATGTATATGTATGGTTAGGATTATTCATATGCATGGTATACACGTTGGAAAGAAATAAATAACTGTGTTATGTGATAGTAATTCACCTTAACTAATCCTAAGATGTATTTCTTATTGAATAGGTTTATTTAGAGCAAATCTAAATTTAGAGTTAATTGAAACACATAATAAAATATTCACTAAAGAAGAATCATTAATGAATCTATCTTATAAATTACTTAAGATAGGGATGAAAGAGAAGTTCTCTTCTCTTTTCTTATATTTATAATATTTAGTAACTAAATGTAAGTTCATTCAAATCAAATCATCAAATAAAATGGAAAAATCAACTAAAGCACTTAAAATGAAACCACCCTCTAAGTTGAACCCTTCACACCTAGAAAATTCTAACCTTAAAGCCTAGCTAAGACATGCCACACAAGCCTAAATGACACACACATTAGGTTAAGTCACCATTTCTAACTCTATGTTAGGGCGGTGCATGGTTTGATGCCTGATTTTGTTTGGTGATGTAATATTTTTTAGACTCTATGTTAGGGTGCATGTGTGTAGACTGGATGATAGGATAATTTTAGTCTAATCATGTCTTCTGCTGGGGATTGTGCTTAAGGGGCACTATAATAAAAAATATATAAATGCTTTTGCTGTGTAGGTTGCTTATACCCTTTAGTATGATGCAAACAAGGATAGGTGGACTTGGTTACCCATGGGTGGGGTGTTAAGTCCAAATTATTCCTATAACTTCTTAGGTTGTGTGGTATATTTAGCTAATCTCTATTTTGCAGGTTTAGTTAGATTTATCTTTCCTATTTTGATATAAATTTTGTAATTGAGATTTAGAATAAATGTTATGGGGGATTAGGATGAACATTGATCATAAGACCAAATCTTATGCACTATGTGAAGCCTTGGAGTACCATATCCCAACCAACCAAAAGAAGGAAAGAAATGAAGAAATGAAGAATGAAGACCCCCATAACACAAATTCCTTCTAAATTGTAATTATTTATTTGTAATCCTGGTGGTATAAGGGTAGATCTCGGCTACCCATCTTTCCTTTTTGAGTTTGTGAGGAGCCCAACCACATCAGACTCTTATTATTTTGCGCTAGCTTTATAAAATTATTTGATGTTTGTTTAGCTTGTGTATTAGGATGACATGATTTCTCTAATTTCATCATTATTTGATGAATGACCTAGATGTGATTAGGCTCTTAGGGAAAAATAAAATTTCTATCTAATTAATCAACTCAAAATTAAAAATTTATAATCATAACCTCACCTAAAGCCTAGGACATAAATCAAGATGATAAAAGATTTAGCAATCTCTTAGCTGGATGTTGTATGTCTTATATTATGCATAAAAAAAACATATTGCTTCACTCTTACTAATGGAGGGCTTCCACCTTTGCGAGAGAAAATGGCTTGACCTTTGAGAGCCATGGTGGAAACACACCTCCTTCTTTATAATTTTGGCCCATAACCAATTTCTCATGCATTAGACATATGAAATCCCACATTCTGTGTTAAATAAATTGTCCAAAAATCAAAATAACACTTAATAAAATTTGCATTAGATTTAAGTCATTATTCACGCCCTACATGATCTAGTATCTTAGTGAGTGTGTTTAAGGATTTATTCTACTTTCTAAATAAATAATAGCCTAGCTATTTTAAAAAGCATATGACTTGCTTACATGTATTTAAAATTACAGGAGGAGTTAGTTGTCAGTCACCCCCATATGGTTATAAGTCCAATAGTTGGGTGATTTATCCTCTCTTATGGAGATAAACCATATACCCATTTTTGCATTAGATTTAAGTCGTGCCTTGGCCCTCACCAAAGCTCCCTAGATTTAGGATCTGAGGTTACTATTTTCCTTTGTGGGCTATAAGCATAAATCCTCCCTTCCTAGGCATTTTCATGATCTTGTATTATAGAATTGTAAGCCCTAGATCTCTAAAAAAAAATTCAACTCAAATATATAATCCTCTTCAAATTTTAAAAATATAAATCCCAACCAAAGGATAATTTGAGATGCTTACTAGGTTTCCTAGTATCATGAGCATCTCCTACTCATCTCCTTTTGGTTTGGATAATAACTCCCTCTTTTTGATCAATCCCACTTGATTTTCCAAAAATAACTAATTTGTTGATAGCCCTATCTTTGAAATCTTTGGAGATAATGACCATTTACCTTAATCGAGAGTATTCTTAAGGAATATAATTCCTTAAGATGTAATTAACTATGGGAGCTTGCTCCATAGGGAAACCCAATTTAAAATAAACTCTACTTTACTTTTTCATGTAAAATAGGGGAAGAATCTCTGGTATATTTGAAGACCCATTGTCCTTAGGAGTCCTTATTAGGTGATTAGGTCCATTGTAGGATGGTGACTTCTGTCTCTCGAGATAGTACCTCATTCCTCAATGTCGTACTCAATCACCCTAATAAATATCTATGAATCTACATGGTGTCCCAACAATACACAATAATACTTTTATTTTTCAAATTCCCACAAGAGAGTTTGAGAAATAAACAATATGAAAGAAGATGTTTGGTGAACTCAAATGGCTTGTTGACTAGCATAAGAAGGGTTTTTCAAAGAACAAGTGAGTTATGCATTGAATCGCATTGAACAAGTTAAAAAGTGTTGAAGCAACTTAAGTGAATCTCACAAAATTTGATAGTTCATTAATGAGCATGAGCCAACTATTCAAGTTTTGAGATTCAATAAATAAATTTAATGCAAGTAAAGATAGAACATTTTAAGTGCAAATATAAACCTAAAGCTGTCACCACCGAATCTGCAATTCTTTGTACAAGCAGACATAAGGTGACACAAAACTAAATTCTGCACGAATTAAGGAGCTTCCTTCAATCCAAAAATTTAAAAAATTTCCATTATAATTATGATTTTTAAAATCAATAATTTCATTTATTTGATGAAATTATCTAAGCTAAAAATACCTGCATGTGCTCGGACATAGGGATTTAGAGTGCAAATTTTAATATCTAAAAATGTTGCGTAGGCATAGTTGGGATTAACTAAAAATATGAAATTAATCTTATAATTTAGAAATGAAATTATTTAAATTATTAAATACCCGCATGGGCCCCTACATAGTGTTGAATAGTTAAATTCAGGTGTTTGAGGATGTCGTGCAGGTTAAAACTAGGTTGACTTAAATGTATTCTACTGTGAATTATGCAAACATTTTGAAAGGAAGATAATCATTGTGAAAGCTTGAGCATATTTATAAAATTTAATATTCTTAATATATGCTTATGTATGTATTTTAACAAGTCAATGCATCTATTTGGTGAAAGTTAAGTCCTATTTTGAGCAGTCAAATCCTCCTCCCCATAGGAACTGGAGTCGATAAGACTGATTCTTTTTGATAGAAAAATTAAGTGACTAATCTCAGTAAGGTTACATATAAAAATTAATATAAAATGACACCTTCAAGTTGATCACATTAAGACCACTCTTTCTTCTTTTGTAAAGCCTTTAATAATTTTAATATGGTTATTTTATGTTTAGAAATTCAGATATTTAATTTCAAAAATCTTAAAATATAATTACATGTTTCAATCCACAGATCCAATCCTCCTCCTATAGGAGTAGAGTTAACAAGATTTAATATGATATAATAAGATTTCAAAATTGTAGACCCGATCCTTTGCGAGCAAAGAGTATAGTTGACAAGGTCTACCCCGATGATGGCTGTGTTGATTAAGAATATTAAACGAAGGGGTTTACTATTATCAAAATTTTCTAAAATCTTGAATCATAAGTGAAATTTCTATCAACTATCAAATATTCAAGAAAATTTCAAAATAAGAAAATTGATTAAATGAAAATTCACCATAAAAAATAATATAAATAAAAAATTAATAATAATAAATTCATCCATCTGCCTTATGCAATTATTTATCGTGGATGGCAAATTTAATGTTAACATAAGCTCACAAAGGAGCCAGTGTCATATTATATATATTACTATATTCGCACTCAAAATATTCTACATCAGCAAGGACGTGGCCCGTGTCCTCTGTCCGCGTGGTTTGGCCAGCAGGCTCCACATTTGAAGCGGTTATGACCAGAGCCCTCGGACCAGGTGGTTCGGCCTGTAGGCTCCACGAATTATGGTCACGACTATAGCCCATATGTTCACCAATGGTTTTCTACCCCTTTAAGTTGTGGATCATATGGTATACCTAATAGGGCGTAAAGCCCACTGTTAGTTAGGGTGGACTTAAGATCATCCCATTTACAAATATCAGCCAAAGTCCACAAGGTCTCCTTGAATGATGCAACCCATGGCTGCATACAAGGATCCTTCGGTCATGTTGGGTTGACTACCTCCTCTGATTAAGTGGACCAGGGATCATGACTGCTCGGGATGACAGAACCATGGGATCTTGATTGGTTGCATCATCATTCCCCCAACCATATGCTTCAAGCATAAAAATGCTGAATTTAATTAAATTTCAATTCTGAATTCTTGCTACTATACGCTAAGCAAATAACGACTTATGACTTGCTTTAATTGAAAGTTCTTTCCCAGCATTGGAAGGGGTAATTAATTATGGGTGCTTGTGCCTATAGGAAACCTGGAATCGGATCTAAAGCCGTCATAAAATGTGGGAGAAATCTCTAGGTAGTGCCTTATTTATCTACTACAAACAATCATCTGCTTTGTGAAAATTTTGTTCATCACAAAATATATACTCTCATTTCATCGAGAGGACGGGCGTGAATTTTCTGAACCCACACTTTATTATTTATAATATTTATTAGAAATGCTTTTAATAATGTATAAGAAATTTAACTTCTACAATTGTGTCATTTAAGACTTTGTTGACCTCACTTTTGGAGTGAGTTATTAATCTCCTCATCATAGATCTAAGACTCTTATAGATACTAAGAGTTTCTTAGTCTTAAGATACTTCTAGCGGTTAGGTGAACACTTAATTTAAGCCTAGAGATTTAGAAAGGTTAATCGTAGGATTAGGCTATACCTTAGGGATTTAGGAAAATCACATACCCTATAGCCTAAACCAAATCCATAATCACATTCTGAAACTAAACCTTAAATTAAATTCAAATAACAAATATAAATCCAAATTCCAAATCAAATGATTTAAATTCATGATCAAATCTAAAATCAAAATCCTACATAAGCCCTATGATTTTATCTTATGGACTTGGCCCTTAACCTAAATCAACCCAAAAATCAATTGATTTTTTCTCATGAATCAATTATATATTTAATCATCTTCATAAATATAAATGAAACCCACATTCCAATGATTAAAATTAAATCAAACTAAATCAAATTCCCTTCTAAGCCCTTTAGACCTACCTTCATGAGCTTAGTCAAATTTGTCTTCAAATCACTTCAAATTCAATTGATTTTCTCTTGAATGAATCATTCCTTCAATCATCTTCCCAAATATTAACTAAATCTACATCCAAATGACCAAAAATAAATCCAAAATCAAATCAAATCCTAATCTAAACCCTTTGAACTAATTCCTTGAACTTAGCCAAATCCTATCTAAATTAAGCCAAAATTAATGGTTTTTCTATTGAATCAATCATATCTTTAATATTTCTCACAAATATAAATGAAATATAAACTCAAGTGACCAAAACTAAATTCAAATCAAATCAAAACCCAATTTAATGCCCTTTAAGCTAATTCCTTGGACTTAGCCAAATCCTATCTAAATCAAGCCAAAATCATTAGATTTTCTCTTGAATAAATCATTCCTTCAATCATCTATTCAAATATAAATAAAACATACAATCAACAAACCAAATTGAAGTCAACCCAAGTCAAGCCCAACTTAGCCCTTTTGACTTGAAAATTCCAAATGAATCAAAACATAGCCCAAATTTATTGCAGTTGAATTTATATTTCAATCCTAAACTCATATATAAATTTAACTAAAGCTTAATCAAATCAAAATCAAGCCAATTAACCCATTTAGATTCACTTGACTTAAAGTGGCCTAAAGAATCCATTTGAACCAAGTTCTAATCCAACCCAAATTGGAGTGAACCAAGCCCATCCAAACATCATACCGTGACCATTGATCACCCTAGGATGATCAATTGCCTTTAATTGGGTCAAACCAGGTCAACCTTTTAACCCATATGAACCCAAACTAGCCAAAACCTATCCTACACCAAATTAATTGAAGCCATTGATTCACATCAACCCATGATCAATGATTGAACATGACTTGACCATCAATTGAGCCAAACCAAACCCAATTGGCCTTTTGACCCAAGTTGACCCAAATTGGCCTAAAAGGCCAACTTGGGTCAAATCTTGGTCCAATCTAAATTGATTGCAACTAATGGCTCAAGTTCTTTCCAAATTGAATATTGAACTTGACCAAAGTCATAATTGAACCCAATTGACCTAATTAAATCCATTTAACCCACTTAGCCCAAATTGACCTAAAGGGTCAATTTGTCCTAAGTCCAAATCAAATCCAAATTAATTCAAACCAAAGCCTACAATCTCATCCAATTGGTTAATCAAACTCAAACCAACACCTAACCCAACCCAATTTGGTCAATTTAGTCAAATTGGTCAACTTGACCCATTTGATTCCAAATGAGCCAAAATCAAATATAGGCCAAATTGATTGAAACCACTTGAACCAAAACACTCCAAATCATCATTTTAACTTAACCAAAATCTTGGTTTGACCTAATTTGACCAATTGGTCAACATAACCTAACATGATCGAATGTGACTCAAATGACCCAAATTGAGCCAAATCTCTTGAAACCAACCCATGACACCTTGGGAGCTGACCTAACCAGACCCAAACCCACTTGTGATCAACCCAAAATCAACCCAAACTCAAATGAGTTCAATCCAAGGTATTACCCATTGGCTAAAATTCTTTACATAGGATTCCACCTATTTTTAGCAAAGTCCACTCTCCCATCACCTTTGGCAGCCATCAAACACCCCAAATAGGGTTCTACCTAGTATCTTAGCCCACTCTAAGTGAGCTAGGACTACCCACCTCTCATGACTTAATGGGGATTTTTGGCCACCATTATGAAGAGGAAAAGAGAGGCCTCCAAAGCACTTGTTTCGCCATTGCACACACTCCAGGAGCTCCTCCAAGCAACAAGACTCCTTTCCCCACTTCCTCTGGGCTAGAAAAACACCAAAATTGAGTGGATTATGGCAAGGAGGCAGTGGCCATTGGTGGATACAATATTCCAAGGGGAGGTAGGGGTCTAGGTTCATCCTAAGGCTTCGTCTGGCATCTAGGAATGTGCTTAGATCAACATAGCCGCCGAAAACTATCCCCGATGAGGTAATTTTTAAATCCTTCAGCCAGCCATAGGTTCCTTTATTTGTGGTAATGATCACTCTATTTTAGGAATTTACCTTAGATGTCCCTTGCATCTTTCATTTGGAACAATCCTAATGCAAAAATAGAAGTTTTTCGCTAAAAATCACCTCAAAATCGATCCCAAAATTGACCCTCGTCATTCAATTTCTTGTTCGTTTGCTCAATTTTACTATTTCGGGCATCACTTTCATCACCTGGGAAGAGGATAAAGTAGCAGTCGTTCATTCCCAATTCAATAGAGACAGACAGTTGTGATTGGAAGCAGATCTACACTATTTCAGCCCACTAGATCATGAATTCAATTTGGATCGTCCAATCTAAGATTGAACAGTCCGATCAAAAGCATGCGTTCCTGCTCAAATGGTTGCGTCAGTGCCGCGCACCCAATTGGGCTTTTCTATGCAGCACCGCATCCCACGTGGAACCGCATGACCTAATTGCATGGTGCCGCGTGGAAACCCGAGGCCCAGTCAGTGACACATGGTGTTGACTAGTTTAAGTAAGAAATTAAGAATTTTATACTTTTTAAAAATTAATTAAAATCACCTAAAACTTCAAAATATAATAAAAAAATAAAATACTTAACAAAAATTAAAAATATTGGCTTGTCAGATTTATCTTTTCGAGAGGAATCCAACAAACCCAAAATCTCTAATTTTTACTGAGCATTCACAGTTTAATTTAGGTTTTAGTCAAAATTAAATTTCATTAATTAATCTAAAAATACAAGTTAGATTGATTTGAAATTTTTAGAGATTAAAATTGAGGTTAAAATCTACTGACATTAAAAATCTCAAATCAAAATGACCTTTGGATGGAGAGATATTAAATTTTGAAGTTCAAAGTGTCTATTTGAGTAAAATAAATTAATAAATTTATAAAAATTATGAAAATTTATCAAAATGGTTTTAAAATACTTCAATTAACATCAGAGAGCTAAAATAAAAAATGGGACCTCTTATTTAATATTTTTCTTAAGCTCACTTCACTTTTCAAGAAAAATTAAGTGAGGACTAATTAGATAATTAATTAATTAATTAGTTTAATTAAAATTTAAACACATCACATCTTAATTAATTAATTGAGGGATAGATCTTTAGGTGTTCAATAACCTAAAGATATTTAAGAAAATTATGGTTGGCTCATATGTGGGGGAAAACTATAAGTGTACTTAATTAAGTTCCTTAATCTAATTAACTATTAATTATGAGCTAATTGCATTAGGCCCTTTTATTTCTTTGGACCATTACTAATTTAATTTTCAATTCATTTGCATATCATATTGGCTCATTATTATTTAGTTAATTACTTTAAGGTAGCCTACATAAGGGTTAATTAATGAAGTTAATTCTTATCACAACTTTATTAACTCATATAATCAATTTAATCATATCTCATTAAACCAAATCAACTCACAAACATGGGGATGAGATTAAGATTAGAAAACTTCTTCTCACTTTCCTTAAATAAAATTAAACATAAAATTAAAAATAACATTAAAAAGCTTTGGTTTACTTTAAATGATTTTATTTGATATGATTGTCCTTAAGAATTAATTTGATTAAATGAAACCATATGTTTATGTTCGCTTATTCCTTTCTAATCATATTAAATATTACATGTCATTTGATCCATACATCCATCTCTTTTCAAAATTAATTAAATCAAATAAAGTTTCCTTAATATAAAGCTAGCATGTGTTGATTTAATTTAATATATCTATGCTATTATAACTATTAAATTTAAATATATTTTTCAAATGCTTATAAATGAATCATAACACATGTCAGGATGCTAGTTATAAATACATAAGAGATGTATGTGATTATACTTTAAGTGTATGAGTGAAGTCTCTTTCCTTTATTCATATGTTGATTTACTTAAGTACGAATGTAATGGGTATATAATCTGGACATCTCAGGAATATGAGGATTTAAGGAGGCCATTTGATTACCTCACTTCCCTGGTTAACAATGAATCATACTCATTTGATTTCACTCTCATGTATCTTTAACATAAGAATTTAGATAGAGCTTTAAATCATATACCTAAATAATTTCATTAAAGAAATACAATCTTTGCATGATTTTCATCTTTTTAATTATAAATACGTGTGTATGTATTCAAGAAAAATGGGTATATAGTCTGAACATCCTGGGAATAAGAGGCTTTCAATAGCCCCAAGGAGGTAATTTGACTATCTCATTTTCCTAGTTAACAAATGCACGTACTTGTTTATATCTTTTATACATATATGTGTGTATTTGATTAAAGGATGATAATGCCCTTTTCTAGTTAAAAATATATGCATTTATATTGCTTAGTCATTGGATTAATTAATCATGTAATTTGGAGCTTTCTTTCTTATATTCATATATACAAATTTACCTATGTTTGAATGTAATGGGTATATAGTTTGGACATCCTGAGAATATGAGGCTTTAAGTTGCTCCAAGGAGGTCATTTGATGACCTCACTTCCTGGGTTAATAATGACACATACCTATTTAATTTTATCCCTATGTATTTTTGGATAAGAATTGAGATAGAGCTTAATGCTAATGTAATTAAATAATCTAATCACATAAGAAAATATAAATTCCACTTGCACATACATTCAGGATTTGAGTGTGCTATATGTATAGATACACTTAGGATTAAAACATATGCTTGATATTTATGAGGGAAAGGAATGATTTGATATGTGTCATATGTTAGTAATTCAATTGAATTAATCTTAAGATGCTTTGCATGTTAAAAAAATCACTTAAGGTGAACCTAAACTTAGGATTAATTAAATCATTTAATAAGTTATTCACTAAAGAGAACTAAATCAAATTAACATGCTTTAGAAAATGACTTAAGGTAGGGATGAAAGAGAGAATGCTTTTCCCTCTCTTTATAACACTTAGTTGCTAAGTGTAATCAAATGAAACAAAAGAAAATATAAATTAAAATTCTCAAATCAATTAAATAACTTTAAGTGAAATCAACCCTTCATGTTAAATTAAAATTTTTTATACTTAGAGAACTATAACTCTAATCCTTAGCAAGACATACCACATAAGCCTTAACACACACATTAGAATTAAGTCACTACTTCTAGCTTTATGTTAGGGTGGTGCTTAGTATGATATATGTTTTATTTTATGATGTATTATTGTAGACTAGATGTTAGGGTGTATACTTCATAGATTGGATGTTCGGCTGATATTAGCCTAATCATATTTTCAGCTGGAGATTATGCTTAAGGGATGCTTAAAATAAATAAAAATGCGCTCTTTTGTAGGTTGCTTAAACTGCTAAGCATAATCCAGGCTAGAACAGGTGGACTTGGTTACCTATGTGTAGGGTGCTAAGTCCAAATTATAAGTATAACTACTTGGAAATGTATGTATGTAATTTTTCATTAGGAATTAAGATTAGTGCTATGAGGGTTTAAGATGAGCATTAGTTAGAAGGCTTTGTTCTGGGGTGCCATGATGCCTTGAAGCTTACCAACTCAAAGAAGTAAGGAAGAAGAAATGAAGGAGACATGAAGATATGAAGATCCCCCATAACACTTATTCATTTATAAATTATGATTATTCATTTATATTCTGGGTTGTATAAGGGTAGAGCTCGGCTACCCATATTTTTTTTTGTTGTATGACAGTACTTGATCGCACCGTCCTCTTATTCTTTTGTGGGAACTATAAAATTGTTTGATGTTATGTTTAGCTTATGTTTTAGAAATTGCATCCTTTTCATAGTTTCTTAAATGATTGATACTTTAATGTATGGCTTGGATGTGATTATGGTGTTTATTTTTGGATGTGAGACACCATGTTAATCTTAGAGAGTACTTATTAAATTGATTAGGTATGACATTAAGGAATGATGCACTATCTAAAAAGATAAAAATCACTACCCTATAATGGACCTAATCACCTAATAGAGACTCTTAAGGCATGATGGGTATTTGAATGTACCAGAGATTTTTTTCATACTTTACATGGAAAAGTAAAGCAAGGTTTATTTTAAGCTACGTTCATTAAGTTCTTTATGGAGGCAACCATCTATAGTTAATTTCATCATAAAGAAGATGAATTTCTTAGGAACACTCTCAATTAAAGTATAAATTAAAGTCTCCAAAGATTACAAGGTTAAGACTATCAAAGGATTAGTTATGTTTGGAAAATCAAGTGAGAAAACTCAAGGAGAAGACATATTATCAAAGCCAAAAGGAATGAGTAAGAAATGCTCATGATACTAGAAAACATAGTGATCATTCCAATCTATCCTATGGTTGGGATTTATATTTTTGAATTTTAAGAGATTATTTTTATTGAAGTTGATCTTTTATTAGAAAGCTAGGACTTATAATCCAACAATACAAGATTATGAAAAATGCTTAAGAGGCAAGGATTTACGCTAGTAGCCTGAAGAAAAAATAACCTCAGATCTTAGATCTAAGGAGCTTTAGCATAAGCCAAGGCATGACCTAAGTCTAAGTGAAGATGAGTATGTAGTTTACCTCCATAAGAAAGGATAAACTACCAGACTGCTGGGCTTACAACTGCCTGGATTGACCGCCATCTAACTCCTACTATAATTTAAAGCTATGTAGTTTGGTCATATGAAATTGCAAGATAGTTGGGCTATTATTAATTTAGAAAGAGACTAAAGTCCTTAAACCCACTCCCTAAGAGATTAGATCATAAGTGGTATGAGTAATGACTTAATCTACAAATGCAAATCTTTTCAAATTTTATTTAATTTTGGACACTTCATTTTGACAAAGGCTTTGAGATTTCTTATGCCTAAATGCATGTTGAAATGAGATTATGGGCTAAATTAGAGAGAAAGAAGTGTTTTTCACCATAGAGGAGACCCTCAAAAGTCAAGTCTTCCCCTATCATGTAAGGATGGAAATCCTCTCTTAACAAGAGTGAGATAATATGAATGCATGATGTTAAACATACAACATTCACATAAGGGGTTGCTAAATATTTTAATTATCTTGATTTAACACCTAGGCTTTATGTGAGGTTATGAATTATTTAAAACTTTAATTATGAGTTGCAATTGGGTAAAAGATTTATTTTTTCCTAACAGTCTAATCACTTTCAGGCCACAAATTAAAGCATCAATCAGTTAAGAAACTAGAAAAGCATGTGATTTCGATTGCATAATTTAAACATATGATCAAATATTTTATAGCTATATCAAAAGAATAAAAGGCTGGCATGGTCGGGTACTACCGTACAACCCAAAAAGTGAAAATAGGTAGCCAAGCTTTACCCTTATACAACTCGGAACATGAAAGAATAATTATAATTACAATGAATGAATGTTATGGGGGGTCTTCATATCTTCACTTCTCCTTCATTTCTTCATGTCTCTTCCTTCTCCTTTTAATTTGGTTTGCTCCACTTCAAAGGCATCACAGGGCACCCCAGGACAAAGCCTTCTGGCCACTGCTCATTCTAATCCCCCATAACACTAATCCTAATTCCTAATACAAAAATACATTATAAATAGGAAAAGTAAATCTAACTACACCTGCAAAATAAAGGTTAGCTAAACATTACAAATAACTCAAGTAGTTAAATTTATAATTTGGACTTAGCACCCTACACATGGGTAACCAAGTCCACTTGTCCTAACATGGATTATACTTAGGGGCTTAAGCAACCTGCAATAAAAATATTTATATTTGTTTTTATAGCGACCCCTTAAGCACGATCCCCTGTAGGAAATATGATTAGGCTAATTGCGGCATAACATCCAGTCTACGAAACATACACCCTAACATCTAATCTAAAAAAACACATAATAAAAAAACATACATCACACCAAGTACCGCCCTAACATAAAGCTAGAAGTAATGATTTTATTCTAATGGGTGTGTTAAGGCTTGTGTGGTATGTCTTGCTAAGCATTAGAGTTGTAGTTCTCTAAGTGTGAAGAGAATTTAACTTAACTATAAATGATGATTTCATTTCAAGTTATTTAATTGATTTGAGAATTTTAATTTGTGTTTTCTTTAGTTTCATTTGATTACACTTAACAACTAAGTATTATAAAGAGAGGAAAGAGAATTGCTCTCTTTCATCCATACCTTAAGCCACTTTCTAAAGCATGTTAATTTGATTTATTTCTCTTTAGTCAATGGCTTATTAAATGATTTAATTGATCCTAAGTTTAGGTTTGCTTTAAATAATTCTATTCAATGAGAAAGGCTTCTTAAGATTAATCTAATTGAAATACTATCACATGACACATGCTAAATCATTCCTTTCCATCACATGTAACATGCATATGATATTAAATCGTAAGTACACCTACATATGCAATATATTTCTTTTAGCACACTTTAAATGAAAGATGCATATGTGTATTTTATGGAAAAATGGGATTTTCATTAATTAGCTAAATACATATTCAAATGTATACAAGTTTTAAGCAAGTACTTCGCCATTATTAACTAGGGGAGTGAGGTAAAGATCTCCTTGGGGCTACTTAAAGCCTTGCATCCCTGGAATGTTCAGACTAGATATACCCACTATTCTTGAATACACATGAATGTACAAGTGACTACAAGAATGGAAAATCATGCAAAAGTTGTATTTCTTTCAATCGAAATATTTATACATGTGAGCTAAAGTTAAAAAAGGAGATTTTCATTCATTAGCTAAGTGCACATACAAGTGTATAAAAGTTTTAAGCAGATACTTCACCATTGTTAAACTAGGAGAGTGAGGTAAAGACCTCCTTGGGGCTACTTAAAGCCCTGCATCCCCAAAATATCCATATTAGATATGCCCACTAATCTTGAATACACATGAATGTATAACTACAAGAATGGAAAATCATACAAAATTTATATTTCTTTTAATTAAATTATTTATACATGAGAGCTACAGTTGAAAAATGAGATTTTTATTTATTAGCTAAGTACACATATAAGTGTATAAAAGTTTTAAGTAGGTACTTCACCATTGTTAAACTAGGGGAGTGAGGTAAAGACCTCATTGGGGCTACTTAAAGCCTTGCATCTTCGGAATGTCCAGACTAGATACACCCACTATTCTTGAATACACATGAATATACAAGTGATTACAAGAATGGAAAATCATGTAAAAGTTGTATTTCTTTCAATTGAATTATTTATACATGTGAGCTAAAGTTCTATCGAAATTCTAACATAGAAACACATAGGAATAAATTCAAATAAATGTTATGTCCTTTTCAAATGGATATACACTTTTTAACATTCAAACTTTATGTAAATTCATATAGACTAAAGAAAGAGAACTCCATATCATATGTTCTAAGCCATAGACACATGCAAGCTTATAAATATTTATAACTATTATCACTCTAAATATTATAGTTGCCTTATAAACATTTGAAAATAACTTTGATTTAATAGTGATAATAACCACACATACTATAAATTTAATTAAACACATGCAAGCTTAACATAAGAAAAATTCATTTAATTTATTTTTGAAAGACATGAATGCATGATTTCAAATAACATACAACATTTAACAAGATTGGAAAGGAATACTTGGACATAAGCACATGAGTTCATTCAACTAAGTTAATTTATAAAGACAATCATACTAAATAAAATCATTTCAAGGAAACTAAAATTTCTTATATCACTTTTAACTTTTATGTTTCGATTTGATTTAATGAATGTGAAGAGAAGATTTGCTGATCCTAACCCATTCCCATGTTTGTAAATTAATTTGGTTTAATGGGATGTAATTAGGTTAATTAAGTTGTAATATGCATTAAAACCATTAATTAACCCTTACTTATGTTACCTTAAAGTAATTAATTAAATAATTATGAGCCAAACTGATATACTAGGAAAATAACTTACAATGATCCTAAGAAATTGAAAGGGCCTAATGCAATTAGCTCATAATTAAAAATTATTAGGTTAAGAAACTTAGTTAAGTACTTTATAGTTTTCCCACACATGTGGGTTGACCATAATTTCCTTAAATGTATTTAGGTTATTAATCACCTAAAGATCTACCCATGACTTGATTAATTAGGTTATGATGTGCTTTAGAATTTAATTAGATTAATGAAATAATTAATCACCTAATTAAATTTAAACTTAATTGCCACATGGGTTAACTATCCTCCAAATGAAGTGGATTTAGGGAAAAGATTAGGAAAGATGCCCTAGTTTAATCCTAAGTCTCCTCACTGTTGAATAGTGAAAAATGAGCTAAATTAATTAATTAATTTACTGTTCATGTGATTAATTAACCCTTAATTAAGTTAAGAGAGTAATTAATGTCCAATTAGCTAATTCTTCTAATTAATTAACCAATAAACCCCAACAAATTAGCAGAGCCAGAGGTCATCATCTAAAAATCTCAAAAAATTGGGATTAATTAATTAATTAATTAGGGTGTAATTAAGGTAATTCATTTTTCAATTAAACCCTAATCAAGCTTTAATTACTATTCAAAATCAATTAATAATACTTTCAATAAATTCCTCTCTAAAATACCTCAAAATAAATATTTACTTACTTTTTATGATTTTTCTATTATTTGTTATAATTTTCCAAAGTTTCAACTGATTTAAATGTTTTTCATGATTTTTATAAAGTTTGTTAATTTTTGTTACTAAAATAGACTATTTGAGTTTTTGAATGCATTATCTCTCAATCCAGAAATCCATTTGACTAAAAACTTTTATGGTAGGTAGATTTTAACCTCAATTTCAATCCTTGAAAATTTTGGAGCAGTTTGGCTTGTATTTTTGGTTTAATTAATGAAATTTGATTTTCACTAAAGCTTAAATTAAGTTCAAAACACTCAGTTAAAATTAGGGATTTTAGGTTTATTGGATTCCTCGAGAAAAATGAATCCAATGAGCTCTTATTTCAATTCTTGGTTAAGTGTTTTATTTTCTATTAATTTTTTAAGTTTAGAAGTTTTTGGATGTAAGAAAAATTATCAACAAACAAAGAAACCTATGGCTGGCAAAAGGATTTTAGAATTACCTCATCGGGGATAGTTTTCGATAGCGGTGTTGATCCGAGCATGATTTTGGATGCAAGAAGAAGCTTTGGGATGGACCTAGGCTCTTTCCTTCACTTGGAATGTCATATCCACCAATAGTCACTGCTTTCTCGCTAGGATTCACTTGATTTTGGTGGCTTCTAGTCCAAATGAGGTGGGGCATGAATGCTGGTTGCTTGGAGAGCACTTAGAGACTGAAATGAGGGCAGTAGAATGATTTTGGAAGCCTCTATTTACTTGTGCATAAAGGTGGCCAAAAATCCCCTTTCATGGTGATTTTTGGCTCCTTGTAGGTGTCCTATGGCTTAGGGTGGTTGGGAATGACAGGGAATCATCCTAGGTGGCCTAATTTGGTTGGCCAAGAGAGATTAGTGGGTGTCATAGTAAGGGAAAGTGAAGGTCCTTGATTCCAAGTGTTCCAATGGGGGAGGTGAGATGAATTCACCTCCCCATGAGTCATGGCCATCCCAACCACCTCTTGGGTCAGGTTGGTCAGTGTCCTTGGAGCCTTGGTGGACCAATGGATGAGTGATAAGTGGCCAAGGAAGAGAAATGACTATTTACATGAGTGTTTTATCTTATGTGATACCCTTAGCCTAAGGGTAGAGTGGTCATTTGGCATTATATTTGATTTGGACAGAATCAAAATGAGTCAAAAGTGAGTTGGGCCAAATTTCATGTCATTTGGAGTTCATTTAGTTCAATTTGACTGAAATTTGACCCTTGGGTCATATTGGGTCAGGTTGACCAATTGGTCAAATTAGGTCAAACTAATGATTGAGTCAAGTTCATATGACTATTTGGAGTGTATTGGTGTCATTGGTTTGGTTTAATTTGGCCTAGATTTGATTTTGGCTCATTTGAGTTCATTTGGGTCAAATGGGTCAAATTGACCAATTTGACCTAATTGACCAAATTAGCTTGGGTTATGGCTTGGTTTGGGTTTGGTTGATCATTTGGAATGTCTTATGAGCTTTGGTTGAGATCAATTTTGATTTGATTGGATTTTTGGTTGGTTTGATCCTTTAAGTCAAGTTGGGTCAACTTGGGTTAAGAGGGCCAATTGGGTTTGGTTTGGCACAATTGAAGGTCAATTCATGTTCAAATGTTGGATTTGGGTTGATTTGACTCATTAATTTTAATAGATTTGGCTTAGGTTGCAATTTGCTTAGTTTGGGTTCATATAGGTTAAATGGTTGACTTGGTTAAAAGGCTAGGTTGACTTAGTTTGACCCAATTTATGATAATTTATCAACCTAGGATGATCAACAATCATGTCATGATGTTTAGATTGGCTTAATTCACTTTGATTTGGATTGAATTAGATTTTCATTAATGTAGGTCAAATTGGCCACTTTGGGTCAAGTGTGCCAATTGGGTATGGTTGCTTGATTTTGAGTTGAGTTTGACTTTGTTGAGTTTATATATGAATTTGGATTTGATCTATGAATTCAATTGGAATTAGTTTGGGTTCAAATGAGTTTTGGTTCATTTGAATATTTGAAGTCAAATGGGCTAAGTTGGGTTTGACTTAGGTTGGTTTTGATTTGGCTCGATGATTATAGATTTCATTTATATTTGGAATGGTGCTTGATGGAATGATTGAGTTATGAGAAAATCAATCGAATTTAGCTTGAATTTGAATGACATCTGGCTAAGTCCATGAAATTGATTCAAAGGACTTAGGAAGGGTTTTGATTTGGATTTGATCATGGCCTCAATCATTTGGCTTGGGATTTGAATTTGGATTTGAAGTTGAGTTTGAGTTTGAATTTGATTAATTGATTGAAGGGTTGAATTGATCTTTGAGAAAATCAATTGAATTTGGATTGATTTGGATTTGGCTAAGGCTAAGTTCATAAGATAAACCATAGGGCTTAGGAAGGATTTTGATTTTGGATTTTATCATGGGCTTCAATCATTTGGCTTGGGATTTGAATTTAGATTTTGATACTTGAATTAAATTTGAGGTTTGATTGTAGGTTTGATAGGATGAATCTGGATTTGATTTGGGTTGTGGGGTAGGAGGGTTATCCTAATCCTTAAGGCATAACCTAATCTTATGATTAACACTTCTAAGTCTCTAGGTTTAGGTTAAGTGTTCATCTAATCACTAGAAGTGTCTTATGACTAAGGAAGCCTTAGTGTCTAGAAGACTCCTAAGTATAAGATGAAGAGATTAAGAACTCTCTCCAAAACTGAGGTCAACAGAAGGATCCCCAATAGGTGTGCAAATTGACAAGGCACACTGTATATATTAGTGTTGACCAAGATGATCAACAATGTCTAAATGATTACAAGTGCTAATGAAAGTGATCTATATCTACACCCAAGAAGGTAGAGAGAATCAAGATCTTAGTGCAATGCAGCTCTCTTTATGCCAAAGGTATAAGAGAGCAAGAAGAAATCTTTTGGAGATTGAGTACTTGAACCTTCCACTAGGGAAGCAAGCTCAAGCTATCTTTGGGGATATGGATTTGAGTTGAATTATGAATATGATTTGTTGGAAAAAGATCTGCTGGGGATAAGAATCTATAATTCGCTGGGGGTCAAGATTGAATTGATTTTAGTTTGTTTTATTTTAATTGATGGGGAGGCATATCAGTTAGGGATATGGGCTCGAGTCTGCTAGGGATTGGGTATGTGAAGCTTCCACTAGGGAAGCAGATTCGTGTTATTCGCTGGGGATGAGAATTTGATTTCAGATGGGGTGTATCCACTAGGGATACAAGTTTGATTGGATTTTCTTTGATTTAAACTTCACTAGGGAGATTACTTTAATTTTTTATGGCTCCACTGGGAGGATGGTTCTAGATTGAGGGCATATTCATTGAAGATGTACACTCGATTAGATTTGTATGATTTTGATCTAGGCTCCACTAGGGAGTCTAATTTGATTTATACCTCACTGGGGAGAAGTTCAGTTTACTTGATATCTTTAATGTGACTCCAATAAGGAGGTTAGTTTTGAATTTGATTTGTTATGGACCTTACCGGTGTGTGATGGACCCACTAAGAAGAAGCCATAGGGGCCTTGGCCCATCTTAGATTTACAAGCCCAAAGGGGTAGTCCACCTGCCATAGGGTAAGGTTATTTGACCTAAGGGCTGCCTTTCGGTGTGCAACGACTATGCTAAGAAGAAAGCATAGAAGACTTACATCTTTCAAAGCAGGGAAAAGCAGCTGGGGTGATCTGTTGGATGCACAACAAATCAAATCTGACCTAAGGCGACTACTGAGAGAGCGCCACTAGAGATCTTACCTCAACTCAAGAGCAGTTATAATTAATTTCATTTTAATTTGATTTCATTTAATATGATTTGATTTGATTTAGTTTAGTGCATTATGTTGTGGACCCTATCAATGTGTGATGGACCCACTGAGAAGGGGCTATGTTAGCCTTGATCTGTCTCAGATTTAAAAATCCAAAGGGGTAGTCTACCAGCCACAAGATAGGACTATCTGACCTAAGGGTTGCCTTTCGGTGTGCATTGGTTGAACTAAGAAGAAAGTGTAGCAGACTTACATCTTCCAAAGTAGGGATCAACCGTTGGGGTGACCTGTTGATGGCACTAAGAATGGGCTATGTCAGCCTTGCCCTTTTTCAGATTTATCGATCCAAAGAGGTAGTCAATCGGACAAAGGGTAGGATTATCCAACCTAAGGGGTGCCTTTTGGTGTGCAACGACTATGCTAGGAAGAACACATAGCAGACTTACATCTTCCTGAGTAGGGACCAACCACTAGGGTGACCCATTGATGTACAATAGATCGAACTTGACCTAGGGCTGCCCGTCGGTGTGCAACAGTCGTGCTGGAAAGAATGCATAGCAGACTTACATCTTATAAAGTAAGACGATCGCTGGGGTAACCTCTTGGTAGCACAATAAGTTGAACCCAACATAAGGGTTACTATTGAGAGATTACTGCTAGAGATTTATCTCAACTCAAGAGTAGTCAAATGATTCCTATAGGAAATTTTGCTTACACTGCCCTAAAGATAGGATGCCTGCTTGGGAAAGGTGCCATTAGGGGCATTCATTCTTAATCCACAAGCTAATATATATTTTGTTTATTTATTATCATGGACCTTATTGGTGTGTGAGGGGCCACACTGAGAAGGGGCTATGTTAGCCTTGACCTATTTCAAATTTACTGGACCAAGAGAGAATTTGTGCATCCGTGGAATATAATCTCCAACCATAGGGGTGGTTATTAGGAAAGGGGGACTATCCAATCTAAGAGTAACTCGTGTAGTGTCTAAATAGGGTTGCAAAGGATGTGATCTAAGTAGAGTACCCACAGGGGAGGTGTCACTAGGGGCATTATCCTAGATCCTATAAATAAGAAAGTCTATAGGTATATGGTGGCCAACTCAAAGAGAAGGTGTAGTAGTCTTACATCTGCCATGAGTGGTGTATCCACCAGGCGGGTTACTGTCAGCATAACAAACACCAACTAACCTAATGTGCCCGTTGATGTGCGATAATCAGTCTAGAAAAAGGCATGTAGACTTATATCTCCCTATAGAGAAACTGATTGTTAGGATAGTCTTCCATTGGCTCGACAGGTGCTATTCAACCTAAGGTTTCCCATCGATGTGAAACAGCTATACTTAGGAAGAAAGCATAGCAGACTTACATCTTCCAAAGTAGGGACCAACCGTTGGGACGACCCATTGATGGCATAATAGATCAAACCCAACTTAAGGGTGACTACTAAGCAGGGAGTCATAAAGAAGGACTAGATCTAGACTTGAAGTAGTCAGAAGGAAAGGAGCCACTAGGGGACTTACCCTAATTCTCTACTCAACCAAGTTAGTTTATGATGGCTATTTTAAGAAGAAGAAGTGGCAGACTTACATCCTCTTAAATGAAGCCAACATGATAATAGCTTACCGACAGTACAATAAGACCTGCCATACTAACAAGGTGCTCGTAGGTGTGCAACAGTCAAATCAGGAATGAAAGCATAGTAGACTTACATCTTTCTAAATGAAGGACCATTGGGGTGACGCACTAGTAGGGCAACACATCAGCCCAACCTAGAGCAGTTAATGAGTGAGTGTTGCTGGGGGCGTTATCCCAACTCAAAGTAGCCAGAGATAAAAGATATGTGTATTTTTTGATATGTGTTTGTGTGTAGTTTATGTTTATGTTATGTTGATGAAGGATACGATGCCGCTTGGGATCTCTTACACTTACCCTAAATACATCATGGCAGATTTGCAAATAAGCAAATAATGCTTAAAATGAAGAGAAGATTTGATGAATTATAAATGGAGTTTTTATTGATGATAATTTCTTTCAAACATGGATTCAAGGATAATATTTCTTTAAAGAAATCCCATTGATTGGAAGCATCGGGTGCTCTCTTTTATGGTTTATCAACTGATATAATCCTCCTTGGTAGGCCTTCTCTATGGAAAAAGGGCCTTCCCAAGTGGGTTCAAACTTGCCTCCCATCTTACGATAGGCAACAATTGGTCTCCTTAGAACTAAAACAAGCTCTCTTACTTGAAAAGATTATGGGTGGACTAGCTTGTTATGAGCTTAAATCATTTTAGTTTTATATAACTCGAGGTTCTGTCATGCTCATAGGCATCTCTCCTCAAACCTTTGAGCTCTTCTAACCACAACTTGGCATTCTGCTTCATTGTGATCTTGCTACCCATAGCTATCCTTAGTGATGGGAGTTAAACTTCTAATGGTAGAATAGCTTCAGACCCATATACTAAGGTGGTAGATTACGTTGGAGTTCTATATGTGGTGCGGTAGGCCGACAAAGCTTCAACTAACTACTCATGCCATTGTCGCCTTTAGTCATCGAGCATCTACTTTAATATTTGGATGAGAGTTTTGTTGAAGGCTTCTACCAAGCCATTTGCCCTTGGGTAGTAGATGGTAGAATACCTCCAATCTATGTTATGTCTCCGAAAAAAGTTGTTGATCTTGGTGCTCTTGAATGCAGTACCATTATTAGATATAATTCATAGAGGCACCCCGAACATATATATGATATAGTTCCTGAAAAATTGGAGCATATGTTGAGCTGTGACCTCTTTGAATGGGATCACCTCCACCACTTGGAAAAGTATTTGGTAGCAACTAGGATGAACCAATGACCCTTGGAAGAAGAAGGATCAATCGGAGCCACTATATCTGCACCCCAACACTCGAATGGCCATGAGGCTAAAATAGGATGTAGAATATTGGGTGGTTGGTGTAGGACCACACAGTGTACTTGACATTAGTGGCATCGACTAGCTATGTTCATACAATCTACAGTCATCAATGGCCAATAGTATCCTAGTCTCTTGATCTTGGCTTTCATATTTGGACTGGATTGGTGCACTCCGCATAAACTTGAGTGTACCTCAATCATGATCTTATGAGCTTCATGTTTATCTAAATAATGTAACCACATATGATCGAAAGACCACCGGTACAAGGTGCCACCCACGAGAGTGTAGGAAAGGGTTCTTTGCTTCACCTAATGTCCATGAATGGTTGCCTCCAACTTAACTCCTCATCCTTTTGGCAACAGCAACCTCCCCTTCAAGAGAGTATTTTTGATGAGCTCAATATCAATAAGGGATAAGACCTTTCTATTTTGGAGCCTTATTGATATGGACTCATCTTCCGAACATGCTAATTCATTGGCGAGCTTGGCCAGTGCATCCACTACCGTGTTCTCTCCTTGAGGAATCTTGTAAATGGTAACCTTTGGGATTTGGGCCAATAACTCTATAGTATACTTGTGGTGGTAATGGAGCCTAGCCTTTAGAACCTTGTAGGACTCAGCGATTTGGTTGATGACTTATTGAAAATCCCTGAAGATTTTAATGTTCTGGATGCATAGTGTGATTGCTAACTCTAGATTGGCAATCAAAGCCTCATATTCAGCTGCGTTGTTGGTGCATGGATTGGACAGGTGATATGAGAATCTCATCACATCATAGTTTGGAGTTAGGAGAACTAGTCCTACCCCTGCCTTTCCTGGAAGAGTAGAATGTGATTCTTCTCCTCTTTGAGAAGAAGCCACACCATCAAAGTACATTTCCCAACAGTGAATGCTAGTGTCCCCTAAGTTCATAATTTGTTCATCGAGGAGGTCATCACTAAGCGGAGAGTCAGCAGGATGTGGGTGTGCTGCTAAGAAATTTGCTAGTGCTTGTCCTTTCACCTCACAGAGGAATACAAAAGTAATATCAAACTATGATAAAATCATGGACCAACATGTCAACCGTCTGGATAGCGTTGGCCATATCATGAGATATTACAGTGAATTGATCCTAGAGATCAAGTTCAACTTATGAGAAAGCATGTAATGCTGTAGCTTTTAGGATGCAAAGATTAAAGCTAAAAAATGTTTCTCAATGGGTGGATAATTTGCTTCAGTAGGGATTAAATGACGGTTGAGATAGAAGAGAGCGTTCTCTTTCCCTTCGTCTTTGGCTTGGGCTAACAAAGCACCAAGGGAGTCATCTAATGCAATGGTGCAGAGGATGAGCGGCCTGTCAGGGATAGGGATTGCTAAAATTGGTGGCGTCATCAGGTAGTGCTTGATGTCTTCAAAGGAATGCTGACACTTATCATCCCACTTGAACTTGGTGTCCTTTTTGATAAGTGCTAAAATGGTTGGCACCTTCCTGATAGGTTGGATATGAAACACCTTAGATATGCAAACCGCCTTGAAATAATCTGAGTTGAGTTTGACTTTTAGGGGGTGGCATTTCTAATATTGCTTTAATCTTCTCAAGATCGATCTTGATTCCCCAGTGTCAGATAACAAGACCAAAGAATTTCACTGAAGTTACTACGAATGCACACTTTAGGGGGTTCATTTTGAGGTTATGTTGTCTTAACAGTTTGAAAACTACTCTCAAGTCAAAGTGGTGGCCTTCCTTTTCTTTACTTTTGACTACGAGATCATCGACATAGTACTCGGCTTGATGATGAATGAGTTCATCGAAGATTCGAGTCATGGCTAGCTAGTAGGTAGCACTGACATTTTTTAAGCCGAAAGGCATGACCTTATAGCAATAAATTTTGATCGGGTTCAAAATATAGTATTTTTCTCATATTTAGAAGCCATCTTTATTTAGTTTTAACTAGATGATCCATCCACGAAGGAGAAAATTGCATGAGATGAGGCAATGTCCACCATCAGTTCTGGAATTGGTAATAAAAATTGGTCTTTTAGACATGCCTTATTTAAGTCCATAAAAATGATGCATATGTAAATTTGACCATTCTTCTTCTTAACTGGGATGGCACTGGCCAACCAGGTGGGATATTTTTCTTCCTTGATAAAACCAGCATCGATCAGTTTCTTGACTTCAGAAATGACCTGCTATTCAATGTTTAATCACAAGCATCTAGAAGCTTGCTTGATAAGGTTAGCACTAGGCTCTATCGCTAATTTATGGCCTGCTACATTAGGAGATAAATCAGGCATCTGTTTATTACTTCATGCAAAGCAGTCTTTAAACTCAATCAATAGCCTAACTAAGTCATTGGTTTTAGCATCATTCAATAAAGAATTGATGTATGTTGGACATGGATTATCTTCAGTTTCTAAGTTAGTTTCTTTGAGCTCATCGATGGTTAACCTGATTTTCTCTTTGAACTATAGTGGTGCATCTTTGACTCTAAAATCATATGGATTATCTGAAGTTTCTAAGAACACCCCCTCATATGAGTTAATATGATCTGAAAAGAACTTATCATACTTCAAATAATTAGTGATTACTAGGTAATAATCATCATCATCGACTGGATCCACTGTACTGGATCCTATTCTTGGTCTTGATTGAGAATATCTGCATTTGCTGTCCCATAGCCTCTTGAAGTAATCTGGCTTGTGTTTAGACCAAGCATGTGGAATCAATCCTTTCTTTGCTAAATTTAGGACACATGATGAGTACCAATCAAAAGGTAATTCTATTAAATCTTTATATTAAAAATCCTAGAAAGAACCTCTAAGTCTTCACATCTATGGATGACTTAGGGGCTTCCTTAACTATCAAACCCTCAACTTTTTATGAGAAAAGTGGGGTTAGAGCTAAGGTTCCCAACTGATGCCTAACTGTTTCACATATAGACTTAGATACATTCATGCTTTACTTTATAGCCCGATCTTCATCGCTATCTAGCTCAAGTGTTACCTCCAAAGAAATCTGCCACTGAGAAGAGCTGGCTGGTGTGCTAACCATATAAGACTCATCCTCTGAACTAGATTTTTAGTCTATATGGATAGTGGGTGTACTCCTAGTATCAGGGATATATCTTCTATTGGGTGGCCAATAAGAAGGTTTTCTGCCCCTAGGACTACCTCTGAATGAGCTTCTTCCTCTGTTTGGTGGAGGTCGAGTCATCCTACTCATGTGTTCGAATGGAGTAATGAACTGTGGGTGAAATCTAATGTCGGGCTCCACTTCGTCCTCTAAGTTTATTTCTCGCTCCCTTTTGTTTTGTTTTTCTTTTTCTTTTTCTTTTTTCCTTTCCTTTTTCACTTTAATTTTCTTTTCTTTTTCTTTTATTTTGAACTTTGGCCAAGTTTGTGAGAATAAAATTATTGATTTTGAGGGAGGTAGTAGGCCGCATCTTCATTTATGCCAACCTCATGAATTGTAAATGGCTTGAGATCTCCTTTGACACAGTAGGCGATCCCACCTATCACAAACTTCATACACTAATGTAGAGAGGATGGAACTGTGTTATTTTCATGTATTCACAGTCTCCCAAGCAAAGCATTGAGGGATGTATTTGAGTCTATAATGTGGAATTTAGCTTCAGTCTTCTAATGATCTATCTCCAAAGGAAACACTATGGAGCCTAAAGCCCTCTCATCTTGTTCATTGAATCCACTCAACATCATCATTTCTTTTGGAGTTTGGAGATGTCAATCCTCAAGTAGGCAAGAGTTCTTAGACTCATAATGTTGATTGATGCACTTGAGTCAACCAATAGTCTAGATAGCTTGAATCTGGCCATATCCACTGTGATGTAGAGGGGACGGTTGTGCTCGATCATCCCTAGAGGCAAGTCTTCATTGTTGAATGTAACTCCTAAGATGTCCTTCAAATGACATGCTTCCTCTTCAGTAGCAGTTAGCTGAGCTAAGCATATCTCAGGATCAAGTAAAGCCTTGATTTGAGATTCCCTCATCTCTTTGGATAAGATAAGGGCGTTATATATGCTTAACTTAGCTAGCAACTTTCTAAGGTGAGCTACGATGTTGTAATCAACCCTGGCTTGGTCCTCCATAAGCATATCCATAGGTGGAGCATCCTGTGGAGGGGCTCTCTGCTCACTAGAACTAATGACTTGCTTACCCTAATCCTAAGGTACTACCCTAAGAGGTAGAACTTTGCCACTATGGAGGTTTACTTTAGTGACTTTATGTGGTGGGTTAGTGGAAGGTTCTGCCTGCTCATTAGACATACTTACAGCTTCTCCTATGGGACCCTTGGAGTTAGTTGACTCCAAGTCAATCTCAATAGGTGAACCCGATTGATTCAGAAAAGAAAAATCAGATTCTAAATCATAAGAGAAAGGATCAAAATTATTTGTGCTATTATTGTTATTTAGACTTGGAGAGCTTTCAATTGAAATGAGATCACCAAGACTATCAAAAGTAAAGAAAATATAAGTGGAATCTACTTTCTTCATTGATTTTTTTCTAGGTGGAGGTACATGATAGAAATCAAGTAAATTAAGCAGAGCAAGGGGTTTATTGCCCTCGTCCATAGATATAATATTTCTGTTAGTAGAAAAAGAGCTGGATCAAGCAGTAGTAGCTGCAATAGTGGAGGGAATGATGGACTAGGATAGTAGTTGCGCTACATGGCTATCCCGAGCAAGTGTGGTCTGCTACTGCTGTCGCTGAGTTCCCCTTCCTAAGTTGTCTTTGGTAACTTGCAAACCTTATTTCATGTTGGAGGTTTGAGCTACCTCAAGAATCTATAAGGAATGTTTCTTGATCTTAGAAATGATTTTTTTAGAGGTTCGGGATAAGGAGATATCCTAACCTTGTTTTGTCTTAAGAGGATAACATGTATCCCCAAGGATTACTCTAATAGAGCTAGATGGTTGTTCCAACAAGTAATCCTTAAGGATAATTATGGCACCCGACTTGTAGCTACGCTCAAGCTAGTCCTTGAAAGTGATACAATCTTTTAAGACATGGCCTAACATGTGGTGGTAGGGGCAAAAGTTAGTATCATCACTCTTGCCCACTTCCTCCGACCTCTTAGGCTCTGGTAGTAGGAAATCTAGTTTATTTATGAGATTTTTAAAGATTTTTTTGACTAACTCCCCCTTGAATGAATAAGGTTTGTTTAATTTGTCCATGAAGAGTAGGTGGGTAGTATCTACCTGGTGGTAGATATGAATACCTTTGTTGAGTGTACTATTGTGGAGGCAGTGGTGGCAGCCATTATGGTAACTATGGTGACGGATATGATCGTTAACGTGGTAGAAGTGGAGATGAAAAAGGAGGTTGCTAAGCTCGCGGTCTCTCAAACTGAACTCTGGCTGATTGATCCCCATATCTACTGACACAATTATCTGTGGCCTCTTATCAAATACTTTCTATGGCTTGGGCACTGGTCTTGGAAAGGTAATTGTTTGACTTCCTCTTATAGACTAGCCACCTTGTTGATTAATTTCTCAAAGGATTTGATTGTGAAGCCCTTGAGCATGAAAGCAACCGGGCCATGAATATTCTTGAGAAGAATTTTGATGACATATTATTCATAGAGCTATGGTTTGTATTTCATACTTAGGTTATGCAACCTGAGAATGTAATCAATAAGGGACTCATTGGGATTCTGTTTGGCTACAATGAGGTCACCCATAGTAACCTTTTGCTAGGCTCCAACAAATCTCTTAATAAAGAGTTGCTCAAACTTAATAAAAGTCTTTACTGAACTATTAGACAGTTTGACATACCAATCAATGAAACCCCTGATAGACTACTAACAAACAAGTGAAAGAGAAGTGCATCGCTACCACCAGCATTACAACAACTGGCTTTGAAATGTGCCATGTGCAGCCGCAAGTTCAAACTACCATGAAAAATCTTAAAGGAAGGTGGCACAAATTCTTTGGGGCATTGGACTACATCAAATTTCACTGGATTATGTCTACTCTATGGAATGGATGATCTACCTCAAGCTTCCGCCAACTCTTCTCTCACTTGTTGCTCCACCATATGCTTAATATCTTTCTCATGCATGGTGGTACTATCAACAACCTTCCCATACAAACAACCACTATCCTGATCGATATGAGAGGAACTCTTGGGAGGATCTAAAACATGTAAGTGCTCAAGCCGATCGACCTCCATAAGACTGGGCTACAAAACTAGAACTTGATTCTGGAGTGCTAGAACTACTGCCAACAAATCCTCAACCCTCCTTTCCATTTTGTTGATCTGCTCATCCTTCTGCCTGAGCTACTGAAGGAGGTGCTGGGTCAAGTGAGAGGTATCTCCTTCCTTGATCATGGCACCTTTCTGACTCTGATGGTCTTTATGGATGGATCTCCGGGTATCAACCATATGGACTCTTACTGAATCCTCTAATAGGTCATCCTCATCGAGGTCGATGGCTACCATACCCTCTTCTTGATCTGAATGATCACTCCCAAGAAGTTATTTCTTCTCTACAAAGTTGTTTTCTAGGGTATCATCTAATGAATGATCTCCTACTCTGCCTAGCTGGACTAGCACAAACACTCACTGACGGCTGACCATAAGACTGTGCTCATCTAACTCTATGCATTGGATACTGCCTACTGATGGGATGCTATCACTAGGAGGATCAACTGCCATGGGGACTACACTGGTATCCCCTCTTTCTTCTGCTACAGATGATGGCTATGGTGGTGGCACGACCATGACACTTTTGGGTCGCCACTTCCTCTTTACCATGGCTGAAGTGGGAGGTCGAATGGGAGAGTTCAACCTCACCTCAGTTGGCAGGATAGTTGGAGTGGGATCCTTAGGAATAGCTGGATTACCAATGCGGATGTCCTCTCCTCGGATGCAGACTTCTAGACCTTGGTTGGAACTGTGGAAGGAGGGATTCAAATGGGTGACGGTGGATAGGGAACGAAGCAGTGTGATAGGGTCGACACCGACTGCCCTCCTGCTAGAACTCACCTCCATTGACTGGTGGTGCCGGCCAACACTATGCTATCCATATGATCGGCTCTGGTAGCTCACCAATCTAAAAAATCAACAAGGGCCACCGACTACTGGGCATACCTCTGCCTTTCTTTCTTCCCCACTTGGGCTATAGCTTTGACCTCAGTGGCCTTCTTCCTATGGATCTGATCTCTGATGCTCCTAGGGATCATGGACCTCAAATTGAACAATGCATAAAACTCTAAGCATCCATAGGCTCTGCCAACCTGGTGAAGAACTATCCTAAGACATGTATATGCCTTCTTCTGCTCTTTAGTCGGTACCTCAAAGTGTGCTAGTGGAGGAGGCAATGTGGCAATCCTCCTGTAATCCTCCTCCCCATCTGAGGCTTAGAGGGGTGGAACCTGCTACTACTCAAGAGTGGAGAGGTCTCATGGGGAGAACCCTCCTCAGCGATGTGGGAGGCATCATCGATCCCCATGGCTGCTCGCTTATGATGCCGCTTGATCCTCATGTTCTTGTTGCAGTGCTGAGTGTGGTTGAGTAGGGTGGAGTGAGAGTTGGAACCTACCTCAAAGGTAGGGTAAACTATCCTTGAAGCCAGGATAGCCTTCCCCTTTGAAGCGGGGAAAATCAGTGAGGAGGTGCTAGCTCATACCGGGGCTATAGTATGGGAAACAACAGACTGTATTGGCCTTGGAACCACTGATATTGACACCGCTAGAGCTGGCATAGAAGGAACTGGAACTGATGCTGCTACAAGGACCTTGATAGCCTTCCTCTTTAAAGAGGAAAACTCAAACTTAGACTACAGGTCAAAGTGAAGGAGTGGCTTCTGTCCAGTCACCTCCTTCCTACTAACAGTGGTGAGGGCTACCCGCTCATAAGTAACTCTGATGACATCAAAGCCATGATAAATTTTATCAGGTGAGTGGTGGTTGTGGTGTGTATGGCCTGATCCAAGGCTAGATCCACACTCAACGAGAAAGAGAAGATGAACTTGCCAGAAGTCATAGTAACTGAACTAAAGACGGAGAAGGAACTGACTGTGCTGATACCTCTGCATTTGCTGAAACATAACTAAGTCATACCCTTATTTTGATATTTGTCTTCAAGTATTAAGTTTAGATATCAATTTGAAATTTGAACCCACACTTAACAAATTTAGGTATGCTATGTGGGGTTCATTGGAGAGATTTTAGAATGTGAGGAGAGACTTAGCCATAGAATTTGATTTTGATTTGGTACCCATATCCAACAAATTTCGGTATGTTGGACGGGGTTCGTTCATTTGGAGAGACTTTGGAGATGAAATTATTCTATTTTATCCTTTATTTAAAAATTTGATTTTGGAATCTTCACTTAGCAAATTTGGGTATGCTAAGTGAGATTCAAGTGCATGTTTGAAAATATTTGGAAGCATTTTTGTTTGTTTGCGATGATGCATGTCATATATTTAATTTATTTTGATAATGGTGTCCTTACTTAGCAAATTTAGATATGCTAAGTAAGGCCGAAATATGTTTGATGTATTTTGATTTTATTTGAAAAATGATACATTTACTTAACAAATTCAGGTATGTTAAGTAAGACTCAAGCGTGTTTGATGAGTTTTTTCTATTTTGTTTTGAAAGAGGGGAACTTCTATTTAACAAACATGGTATGTTAAATATAGTCGAGTTTATTTTCAATTTTGAGAAATAGAACTCTCATTTGACAAATTTTGGTATGTCAAATGGAGTTCAAGTGTGTTTGATTTGTTTATGATTTTGAAAAGGGAACTTTACTTAGAAAATGTGGGTATGTTAAGTAGAGTCCAATTTATTTTGATTTTTGAAAAAAGAAAATTTCATTTGACAAATTTGGGTATGCCAAATGGAGTTCAAATGTGATTTAATTTTTTTTGGGTGATTTTTATGAAAAGGGGAGTTCCACTTAACAAATTTAGGTATGTTAAATGGAATTCAATTATATTTATTGATTTTCAAAAATGGAATTTTTGTGTGTGATATTACTTTTGAAAAGGGAAACTCCAACTTAGCACATTTGGAATGTGCTAAGTGGAATTTCAATTTTATATCATGATTTCATTTAAAAAATTTGATCTTCATCCAACAAACTTGGGTATGTTGAAATAAAGATATCTATTTTCAAAAATATGCTTTTGAAAAGGTAGTTTTAAAATTATTTGATTTTATTTTGAAAAGAATGTCCATGTAACAATTGTAAACATTGTTAAATAGGGTTTGGTTATCTTTAAATATTTTTAAAAATTTTATGCAAATCTTTTGTCAAGTGACTTTTAATTAATTTGGAAAGTACTTTTTAAAAATAATATTTTTGCAAAGGATTTATTATGGGATGAACCTTGCCTCACCAAGAGGATGGTAAAGATGTTATAAAATTTTTTTTTAGTCATCTCCTTTAGTTTAGTTAATTTATTTTTACCTATTGGGGGAACACAATAGGGGTTTTAAGACCTACACGGAGTGAGGTCCTAAAACCTAAAGGATGTTGGCTAGCTTTGCTTAAGAATGAAATAACATAAGTGCCAATGGAAAGAAAGATAGTCTTGGGATTATATTAAATATAAGTCCACTATTGATACTTGGAGACAATGGTGTCTACTAGAGATGGAGAGAGGAACAATACCCATAGGAGTCACCAAAAAAATTTGTGATGTTTATTTTTGGAATGTAGTGGGACACCACGTAGATCGTAGGGGGTACTTATTGAAGTGATTGGGTACTACATTGAGGTATGATGTACTATCTTGAAAGATAGAAATATCACTATTCAATGGACCTAATCATTTAATAAGAACGCCTAAGGTATGATGGGTCTTCAAATGTACCAGTGATTTTTCTCCTGCTTAATATGGATGAAAAAAGAAGGGTTTGTATTAAATCGGGTTCTAAAGTTTCCTGTGGAGGCAAGCCTCTATAGTTAATTACATCCTAAGAAAGGTGAATTCCTTAAGAATACTCTCGATTTAAGTAGACAATTAGGGTCTCCAAAGATTTCAAGGTTAGACTATCAAAGGATTGGTTATGTTTAGAAAATCAATTGGAAAAGTTCAAATGGAGAGACTTAATTTGGAAGCCAAAGGAGATGAGTAGGGAATGCTCATAATACTAAGAAGCCTAGTAAACATTCTAATCTATCATATAATTGGGCTTTACATATTTGAAGTTGAAGAGATTTATTTTATTTGAGTTGAAATTTCATTAAGTTACTAAGGCTCATAATCCACTAACACATGATTGTGGAAATGTCTAAGAGGTGAGGATTTATGCTTGTAACCCGAAGGAAACAACTACCTCAGATCTTAAATTCAGGGATCTTTAGCATAAGCCAAAGCAAAATCTAAGTCTAAAAGAAGATGGGTATATGGTTTACCTCCATAAAAGAGGATAAACCACCCTACTATTGGGCTTACAATAGCCTAGAGTGGTAGCCAGCTAACTCCTCCTACGCTTTAAATCAATGTGGTTTGGTCATATGAAATTACTAGATGGTTGGCTATTATTAATTTTGAAAGAGGCTAAAACCCTTAAACTCACTCCCTAAGAGACTAGAGGATGAGTGGTATGAGTAATGACTTAATCTACAAATGCAAATCTTTTCAAATTTTATTTGATTTTTGACACTTCATTTTGATAAAGGCTTTAGAATTTTTATATGCCTAAATGCATGATGAAGTAGAGTTGTTGGCCAAATCAAGGGAGAAAGAGGGTGAAGCTCTGTTAGTTGGAGTTGCTCTCACAGGCAAGCGGTCCCTATGCGTGTAAGGACGGAGGCCCTCATTTTGAAAGAGTGATTCAAGATACATGCATGATGTGAAACATACAACATTCAGCTAAGGGGTTGCTAAATCTTTTAATTATCTTGATTTAAAGCCTAGGCTTTATGCGAGGTTATGAATTATTTAAAACCTTAGTTATGAGTTATAATTAGGTAAAAGATTTATTTTTTCCTAAGAGCCAAATCGTATGCAATCCATGCATTAAAACATCATTCATAAAAAAACTAAGAAAAGCATGTTATTTTTATTGTGCAATTTAAACATAATATCAATCCATTTTATAAATTTAATGCAAAATAATAAGAGCCTGGTACGATCGGGTACTATCGTTCAACCCGAAAAGAAGAGATGGGTAGCCAAGCTCCACCCTTATACAAGCTGAAATATGAAAGAATAATTATAATTTACAAATGAATAAATGCTATGAGGGGTCTTCAAATCTTCAATTTTTATGTCTCATCCTTCTTTGATTTGGATGTGCTTACTCCAAATACATCACAGGGCCTCCTAAGACAAAGCCTTATAGCCACTGCTCATCCTAATCCGCAATAGCACTAATCGTAATTCCTAATGAAAAATCACATTAAATATAGGAAAAGTAAATCTAACCACACCTGCAAAATAAGTGTTAAATACACACACACATAATCCCAATATATATATATATATATATATATATATATATATATATATATATATATATATAATTTAGACTTAACACCCTACACATGGGTTATCAAGCCCACCTGTCCTAACTTGGATTATGCTTAGGGGGTTAAGCAACCTGTAAATAGAGCATTCACATTTATTTTGAAGCACCCCTTTAACACAATCCCTTGTAGAAAATATGATTAGGATAATCACGACCTAACATCTAATCTACAAAATATACACCCTAACATCCAGTCTAAAATAATACATCATAAAATAAAAAATGCATCATGCCATGCACCGCCCTAACCTAAAGTTAGAAGTTGTGACTTAGTTCTAATGTATGTGTATTAAAACTTGTGTGGTATGTCCTAACTAGACATTAAGGTTATGAATTTTAAATGTGAAAGGATGTTTAATCATAAGAAGTTGATTCACTTTAAGTGGTTTAAATGATTTGAGAATTTTTAGTTAGTGTTTTCTTTTGTTTCATTTGACCTACACTTAGAAACTAAGCATTATAAAGAGAAGAAAAAGAGAGGATTACCCTTTCATACCTAAAGACATTTCTAATGCATGTTAATTTGACTTAGTTCTATTTAATAAATGGGTTGTTACATATTTTAAATTAATCCTAAGTTTAGGTTCACTTTAAATAATTCTATTCAATATGAAAGGCATCCTAAGATTAATTTGATTGAATTAATATGACATGATACATGTTAAATCATTCCTTTCCATCACATGTAACATGCATATGGTAAGTCCTAAGTATACTATTGATCTCATTTTTAAAATGAGCTCTCAACCCCTCCATCCTAGACATAGGACTTCTCTTAGACTTTAAGAGTTTCTTAGTCTTAAGACACATCTAGTGAGTAGGTGGACACTCAACTTAGCCCTAGAGACTTAGAAGAGTTAGCCATAGGAATAGGTCATGCCTTAGGGGTGTTAGGAAAATTTGCCTACCCTATAGTTTGATCCAAATCCTCACTTCCTTCTTCCAAGTCAAAATTCCAAACTCATATCAACTCCAACTCTAACTCAAACCTTAAATCAATTCAATGGATTTTCTCAAATCATGAATCAATTCCAAATAATTGAAACCTATGATTGAAGCCCATGATTGGATTCCAAATTCCAGAATATTTCCTAAGTCATTTTGATTCCCTCTCATGGACTTAGCTCAAATCAAATCTAAATCAATTCAAATTTAAAGAATTTTCTCATAACCCGTTTATATTCTCATATATTCACAAATATAAATGAAATTAAATTCAAATAACCAAAAGGAAATTCAAAACTCAAGTCTAAATTCAACCAAAATTCAACTTAAGCCTTTCATGTCAATTTCTTGAACTTAGCCAAATCAAACTCAAATCAAGTCAAACTCTTGATTTTTCTTCATGACTCAATCAATCCTACAATCATGAATCCAAATATAAACCTAAACTTCAATCATTAAATCAAAAATCAATTCAGAAATCAAGATCAATTTTAACCAAAATCTAACCTAAGCCTTTCAAGTCAAATTCTTAAACTTAGCCAAATCAAACTCAAATCAAGTCAAACTCTTGATTTTTTTTTTATGATTCAATCAATCCTATAATCACGAATCCAAATATAAACATAAACTTCAATCATCAATTCAAAAATCAAACTTAAGTCAAACTCAAGTTTACCCTTTAAACTTGAAATTATTAAGTGGTTCAAGACCTATTTGACTTCAAATCACTTGCAAATGGAGTTATATTTCAATTATAAGTCCATGTGTGAGTTCAATCAAGCTTTGACCAAGTCATGTTACCCACTCAAGCTCACTTTACCCAAAGTGACCTAAAGTACCCTTATGAGCCAAATTCTAATCCTAACCAAATTGGATTGAACTAAGCCCACCTAAGCCTCACATTGTGAGCAACAGTCATCATGAGGTGATCAATCACTCAAATTAGGTCAAACCAAGTCAAACCTAAGGGTTGACCAAGTAAATACTTAGCCAAAATAAAACCTAAACTAGCCAAAATCCATCATAGGACAAATTGATTGAAACTCTTGATCAAAACTAATTCATGATCAATGTTTGAACTTGACAAAGTCATCATTTGAGCCAAACCTAGCCCAATTGGGCACTTGACCCAAGTTGACCCAACTTGTTCTAAAAAGTCAAAATATATCAAAACTTGATCTAAGCCAAATTGATTGAAACCAATGGGTCAACATCATTCCAAAATGATTGTTGAACTTGACCAAAGCCTCAATTGGCAAACTAGACCCAACGTAGCCCAATTGACCATGAGCCCAACTTGACTTAAAAAGGTCAAATTAAGCCAAACCCAAATATAAACCAAATTGATTGGAAACAAAGATACCAATCCATTTCAAATGACCAACCAAACATAAACCAACCCATGACCTAACCCAAATAGGTCAAATGGGTCAATTGGTCAACTTGACCCATTTGACCTAAATGAAATCAAATGAACCAAATTCAAATATAAATCAAATTGAACCAAACCAATGATGCCAACATATTTCAAATGGTAATATGAACTTGACCCAACCTTTGGTTTGACCCAATTTGACCAATTGGTCAACTTGACCCAAGTTGACCCATTTTGACCTAAATGGGTCAACATGAGCCAACTCATATCAAATCAACTCCAAATTCACTAAAACTTAGCCCAACCCATTTTTCAATCATACCAAACATATTCAAATTAAAATCCAAGCCAAATCACCATTTTACCCCTTGTGTCAAAGGGTAAATTTTGGCCAAATTCACTTAGAATTTGGTCAAATCCTCTCCATGACCACTTGGCACCATCTTAGTGGACCAAGTGGACACTAGTGAGTGTGGTGCACCTAACCCATTGGGTTTGGGTCAACCCAACCCAGCCCAAGGTCAAAATCGACCACCCCCATGGAAATAAGCACATGGGGATTATTCTTCCTCTCATTTTCCTCATGCGCAACTTCTCCACTACCCTTTTCTCGCCAAACTGACCCATGTGCAAACCATAAATGACCTAACAACCTATTGCATGAGGTCAATTGAACAAAAATGGCATCTCTAAGCTCGATCGTCCGATTTCTCTAGGGGAAGATATACTCCCCTAATATCATTTCAATTCAACATTCTCCCATTCGATTGAGCTTAGGAAAGCTAGAGGAACCATTTCCATGTCTCCCCAAGCTTCATAGAGTGAGTTTAAATTTCCCATTTCTCAATTTTCTTAGACTAGAAATAAGGGAGCTCCCTCAGTAATCCATCTTACTCAATACTCCAAACCAATCCAATTCACTTTGCAAGCTCCATCAGGGAACTTAATCGAGTTCACCCAAGCCTTCACACAAGTTCTCCAAGCAAGGGAGGAGTATTCTTGACCAAGGCCAATCGCACTTGAAGGTTAACTTGGTCCATAGAAATTTTCATCCAATTTCAACACCTTAAAACTTCAACAAGGCTTTATCTCCATTAGAATACGCTACTTCAAGGGAATCGAGTGCCAGTGATAGACTCCGGCGAGGTATGTCATTAAACCGAGCTTAAATTAGCCATGGTGTGGCCCTTTATGAAGTGAAGTTTCACCTTAAGCAAAGTTAACCGTTGGATGTGTTCCCCTTTACTCTTAGATGGTGTGGGTTGAATTTGGATTCAATCTGAGCTCAATCGAGCTCGAATCTTTCCCTAGAAGATGGACGGTTGCAGTCTCCCGTAGAAAAGATCAGGGATAGATCATGGGCCATCCATCCGCACATTTTAGATGGACGACCATGTTCATGGAACATAGATCCATCATTTTAACCCTTAAGAACCTCGAGCTTGATCTCAGTCGTCCGATCCTTGATCAGACGGATGGGGAGAAAGTGCCTAGCGTCACAGCTGATGCGGTGCTATGATGTGATAACTTAAGTGGCTCTCTCATCATGCCACGTGGAAAGCAAGCACCGCATCAGCCTCAACGTTGCGCCGACGGGATTAACCACTTAATTAGGCTATTTAATTAAAGAAAAATCAAGAAAACTTCAATTATTCATATCTAAGTGTAAAAAAATTTAAAAAATATAAAATAAATTGCATATGAAAGATAATTGACTGTAGAATATTATAAAATTAATTTTGATAGATTTTGAATAGTGTTATTTTTGAATTTAGGTTTTATAGGAACCTAATTAGGCTAATTACCCTCTAATTATTCCATTAATTAATCTCAAAATTCTCATGTGTATTTAGTGGGATGACTTCTACCCCTCCTAATTTTCTTGGGATTTATTGATGGTTTAATTATGGTAATTACTAGATTCATTACTAATTACTCTTCTAATATAATTAAGCTAAATTAAGTGTCTAATTAGTGGTTTAATCCATTGATTGAGTTAATTAAGGTTTGTTTAAATGAACAAGAGATTTAGAGAATAATTTTGGGATATTTTACTTAAGCTATTTCTTAAACCCCCCTCTTTCTTCCTTAGTCCAAATTTAATTAAGGGTTAATCCACTAATTACCTACCTAATTAATTTGATAAAATTCTAAAACCTTTTAGAACTTAATTAATTCATCTTGGGTAGGTGCTTAGGTGTTCAATAACCTAAGTACAATAAGGAAATCAAAATCCAACTCACATGTGTGGGAAGGGTTATGAAATTACTTAAATTAAATCCTTTATCTTAATTAATTATTAATCATGAGCCAATTGTATTAGGCCCCTTTCTTTCTTAGGTGCATTGTTGATTTAAATTTCTTGTGTGGTTTTATGTCATCCATTGGCTCATAATTATTTGGTTAAGTATGCTAAGGTGGTGTAGGTAAGGTTTGTTTAAATAAAAAATCAATTCAAAAATCAAACCCAAGTCAAACTTATGTTCACCCTTTGAACTTTAAATTTTCAAGTGGATCAAGACCCATTTGACTTCAAATCACTTGCAAATGGATTAATATTTCAATCATAAGTCCATGTGTGAGTTCAATCAAACTCAAATGAAGCCTTGACCAAGCCATTTGACCCAAAGTGACCTATAGTACCCTTATGAGCCAAATTCTAAGCCTAACCAAATTGGATTGAACTAAGCCCACCTAAGCCTCACATTGTGAGCAACAATCATCATGAGATGATCAATCACTCAAATTGGGTCAAACCAAATCAAACCTAAAGGTTGACCAAGTCAACACTTAGCTAAAATGAAATCTAAACTAGCCAAAATCCTCCATAAGTAAAATTGATTGAAACCCTTGATCAAAACTCATTCATTATCAATGTTTGAACTTGACCAAGTCATCATTTGAGCTAACTTAGCCCAATTTGCCACTTGACCCAACTTGACCTAAAAAGTCAAAATGTGTCAAAACTTGATCTAAGCCAAATTGATTGAAACCAATACATCAAGTTCATTCCAAAATGATTGTTGAACTTAACCAAAGTCTCAATTGGCAAACTAGACCCAACCTAGCCCAATTGACCATGAACCTAACTTGACCTAAAAGGTCAAATTGAGCCAAACCCAAGTATAAACCAAATTGATTGAAAACAAAGATACCAATCCATTTCAAATGACCAACCAAACATAAACCAACCCATGACCTAACCTAAATAGGTCAAATGACTCAAATTGGTCAACTTGATCCATTTGACCTAAATAAAATCAAATGAACCAAATTGAAATATAAATCAAATTGAACCAAACTAATGATGCCAACATATTTCAAATGGTCATATGAAATTGTCGCAACCCTTGGTTTGACCCAATTTGACCAATTGGTCAACTTGACCCAAGTTGACCCATTTTGACCTAAATGGGTCAACATGAGCCAAGTCATATCAAATCAAATCTAAATTCATTGAAACTTGTCCCGACCCATTTTTCAATCATACCAAACATATTCAAATTAAAATCCAAGCCAAATGACCATTTTTCCCTAGGTCAAAGAGTAAATTTTGGCCAAATTCACTTGGAATTTTGTTAAATCCTTTCCATGACCACTTGGGACCCTCTTAGTGGACCAAGTGGGCACTAGTGAGTGTGGTGCACCTAACCCACCCAAAGCCAACCCAAGGTCAAAACTGACCACCCCCATGGAAATAAGCACATGGGGATCATTCCTCCTCTCATTTTCCACATGTGCAACTTCTCCAATACCCTTCTCCGGCAAAACCAACCCATGTGCAAACCATAAATGGCCTAACAACCCATTGCATGAGGTCAATTGATCAAAAAGGGCATCTCTAAGCTCAACCGTCCGATTGCTCTATGGGGAGATATACTCCCCCTAATTTCATTTCAATTCAACACTCCAATTTGATTGAGCTTAGGGAAACCAGATGAACCATTTCCAAGTCTCCCCAAGCTTCATAGAGTGAGTTAAAATTTCCCATTTCTCAGTTTACTTAGACTAAAAATAGGGCATCTCCATCACTAATCTATCTCACTCAATACTCCAAATCAATCCAATTCACTTTGCAAGCTCCATCAGGAAACTCAATCGAGTTCACCCAAGCCTTCACACAAGTTCTCCAAGCAAGGGAGGAGTACTCTTGACCAAGGCCGAGCTCACTTGAAGGTGAACTTGGCCCATAGGAAGATCCATCCAATTTCAACATCTCAAAAATTCAACAAGGCTTCATCTCCACTAGACGATGCTACTTCAAGGGAATTGAGCACTGGTGATAGCCTCTGGTGAGGTATGCCATTAAACCGAGCTTAAATTTGCCATGGTGTGGTCCTTTGTGAAGTGAAGTTTCACCCCAAGCAAAGTTAGCCATTGGATGTGTTCCCCTTTACTCTTAGATGGTGTGGGTTGAATTTGGATTCAATCCGAGCTCAATCGAGCTCGGATCTTCCCCTAGAAGATAGACGGTGGCCATCTCCCATAGGGAAGTTCAGGGATAAATCATGGACTGTGCATCCAAGCATTTTGGATGGACGGCCATGATCAAGACACATAGATCCATCATTTTAACCCTTAAGAACTGTGGGCTTGATCTCAGCCATTCGATCCTTGATCAGAAGGATGGGGAGAAAGCGCGTAGCGCTGCTGCTGATGCGACACTATGATGTGACAAATTAAGTAGCCTCTCCCATCGTTCCATGTGGAAAGCACACCACGTCAGCCTCCACATGGCGCCAAGGGGTTTAACCACTTAATTATGCTATTTAATTAAGAAAAATGATGGAAACTTCAAATATTCATATCTAAGTGTAGAAAAATAAAACAAATATGAAATAAATTGCATATGAAAGATAATTAATTGTAGAATATTATAAAATTAATTTTGATAGATTTTGAAAAGTGTTATTTTTTGAATTTGGTTTTATTGGGAATATAATTAGGCTAATTATCTTATGATTATTTCATTAATTAATCTAAAATTTCTCATGTCTATTTAGTGGGATGATTTCTACCTCACCTAAATTTCTTGGGATTTATTAATGGTTAAATTAGGGTAATTGTTGGATTCATTTCTAATTACTCTCCTAATATAATTAAGCCTAATTAAGTGTGTAATCAGTGATTTAATCCCTTGAATGAGTTAATTAAGGTTTGTTTAAATGAACAGGAGGTTTAGGGAATAATTTTGGGATATTTTCCTTAAGCTATTCCTTAAACCCCCCTCTTTCTTTTTTAACCCGAATTTAATTAAGGATTAATTTGCTAATTACCCACCTAATTAATTTGATAAAATTCTAAAACCTTCCAGAACTTAACTAATTAATCTTGGGTTGGTTCTTAGGTGTTCAATAACCTAAGTACATTAACAAAATCAAAATCCAACTCACATGTGTGGGAATGGTTATGAAATTACTTAAATTAAACCCTTTAGCTTAACTAATCATTAATCATAAGCCAATTGTATTATGCCCCTTTCTTTCTTAGGTGCATTGCTGATTTAAATTCCTTGTGTGGAGTTATGTCATCCATTAGCTCATAATTATGTGGTTAAGTATGCTAAGGTGGTGGAGGTAAGGGGTCATTTACACCTTAACCTAAACAAAATATAAAAATCACCTAATGATCCTAAGAACAAACTAAATTAACTCACATATAGGAGAAATGGGTTAAGAACAACAAACATTCTTTCACATTTTCTAAATCAAATGTAAAGCAAAATCAAAATAAAATCACATTAAACAAACTTTGATACACTTTGAACTTTCTTATTTCATAGGATTTCCTTTAGGAATTAATCAGAGTGAGTGAGTTTACATTGCTTTCATCACTTTATTTCTTTCCTAGCATGCTAAATGTGCTTGTCATATGAAAATCATGCATCCATCCCTTTTAAAATCAAATTAAAAATGAAATGTTTTCTTTATGTCAAATTGCATGAGTTGGCTAAAGTAAAACATGAATGACTATTATCACTAAAATTATTTTGAAAACTTATAAATCAAATATCAAAATTGAAAGGTATGCTACTTATACTTTATTTATAAGCTTGCACATGAATATAAAAATGTGTTTTATGTTTGCTTCCTTTCTTTCCTCTTAACATGGATTTGAATAAGAATTGCAAAGTGTATAGTTCTTTTAAAAGAATATAACACTTGCTTAAAATCTACTCTTAGCCTCTTCCATGTTATAACTTAAGAAGGATCTTTACATTTACATACATAAATTGCATAAACAAACCAAAAATTAAATAAACATAAACTTTGCATCTTTCTTTTCCATTTATCTCTTTGTACATGCATATGTATTTAAGGAAATTGGTATATTAGTATGGACAACCCTGGGATGCGAGGTTTTAAAGTAGGTCTTGTACCTTACACCTTGCTAACAATGGTAGACTCACTTATGCCTTTCATACATACACATGTGCATATGAATAAAAGATAAAAGAATAACCCTTTTCTACTTAATGAAAATCATGCATCATAAAGTATCCAAAATTTCTTAAGTAACATTTCTTAGCATTCATCATAAAGTGTGCTAAAAATTTATATTTGTATGTATAAATTTTCTTAGGATTCATTCATATGCATGTTATATATGTTAGGAAAGAAATGAAGTGGTTTGTGTTTTGTGATATTATTTCACTTTACTTAATCTTAAAATGCATTTCCTTTTGAATAGGTTTATTTAGAGTTATTCTAAACTTAAGATTAACTAAAACACATAAGAAAACATTTACTAAACAAAATTAAACATGAATTTACTTTATAATTTACTTCGGGTAGGGAAGGAAAGAGAAGTTCTCTACTATTTTTTCTCTCTTTATAACTTAGTAATTAATTATAGGATTCACCTAAACCAAATGAAAAATATAAAATAAAATTAACCTAAAACAACTAAACAACTTAAATTAAAACCATCCTCTATGTTGAACATTTTTATACTTAGAAAATTTAAACCCTAAAGCCATAGCTAAGCATACCACACAAACCTTAAATGACACATACATTAGACTAAGTCACCATTTCTAGCTTTAGGTTAGGGAGGTTCATGGTTTATTATTCGCTCTTGTTTTACGATATTATGTTTTAGTTTGGATGTTAGGGTGTATATCATAGACTGAATGGTATGACGATTTGGTCTAATCATTATCTTCTGTAGTGGATTGTGCTTAAGGGGCTCTATAATAAATAAAAAATATAAATGCTTTTGCTATGCAGGTGCTTATACCCCTAAGCATAATCCAATAGTCCAGGTGGACTTGGTTACCCATGTTGGGTGCTAAGTCCAATATACATGCTTGGGATTGGAATGATTTATTTAGTTAATCTCTATTTTGCAGGTGTTAGTTAGATTACTTTTCCTTTTCATGTACTTTTATAATTATGATTTTAGAATGATTATTATGGGGGATTAGGATGAACATTAGACATAAGATCTCATCTTATGTATCATGTGAAGCCTTTGGAACAACTACCATCCAACCATCCAAAAGAAGGAACCAAAGAAGAAAGAAGAAAGAAGAAAAAGAAAGAATAAATGAAGAATGAAGACCCTAATAACATGAATTTCTTGTTGAATTATAATTGATTCATTAGTAATCATGGTTGTATAAGGGTAGAGCTCGGCTACCCAATTTTTTTTGGGTTTGTGCGGTGGTGCCCGACCATAAATGGCCTTTTATTCTTTAGCATTAGCTTTATAAAATGTTTGATATTTTGTTTAGCTTGTGCATTAGAAATGGAATGATTTTCCTAATTTTATCCTTGCTTGATGTATGGCCTGGATGGCTGTTAAGCTCTTAGGAAAAAAAAATCTTCTACCACAACTAAAAATTAAAAATAAATAACTTATAACCTCACTTAATGCTTAGGCTAAAAATCAAGATAAAAGAATTAGCAACCTTTTAGCTAGATGTGTACTTTCTTTTCTAATCATCGTGCATAAAAGCGTATTATTCACTCTTGATTGGAGGGCTTCCATCTTTGTCAAAGAATTTTGCTTGACCTGTGAGAGCCATGGTGGAAATACACCTCCTTATCTTGCTAATTTTGGCCCATAATCTAATTTCTCATGCATTAGGAATAAAGAATCCCAAAGCTTGTGTCAAATTGATTATCCAAAATAAAAATAAAATATAAAATATTTGCATTAGATTTAAGTAATTAAAGCATGCTCTTACATGATCTAGTCTCTTAGGGAGTGTGTTTAAGGATTTAATCTCTTTTAAATAAATAACAACCTACTATCTTGCATAAATATATGACTTGCCTGCATATTTTAAAATTGTAGGAGGGGTTAGTTGGCGGCCACCTTCAAGACGTTATAAGTCCAACAGTCAGGTGGTTTATCCTCTCTTGTGGAGGTAAACCAAATACTCAATTTTGCCTTAGATTTAGGACATGCTTTTGGCCCTTGCCAAAGCTCCCTAGATTTAAGTTCTGAAGTTGCTTCTCCCCTTTGTGAGCCATAAGTATAAATCCTCACCTCTTAGGCATTTCCATAACCTTGTACTATGGAATTGTAATCCCTACATTTCTAATAAAAATTCAACACAAATAAATTAATTCAATTTCAAAGATGTAAAGCCCAACCATAAGATAGTGTCGGGTGCTGACTAGGCTTCCTAGTACCTTAAGCATCCCTTATTTTTATTTGGCTTCGATAAGAACTCTCTCCTCTTGATCAATCCCACTTGACTTTCTAAAATAAATCAATCGATGGATAGTCCTACCTTTTGAAATCTTTGGAGATAATGATCATTTACTTTAATCGAGAGTATTCCTAAGGAATCATGTTCCTTAGGATGTAATTAACTATGGGGGCTTATCCCTATAGGGAACTTAATGAATCCCATTTAAAATAAACCCTGCTTCACTTTTCCATGTAAAGTAGGGGAAGAATCTTTGGTATATTCTGAAGACCCATAGTCCTTAGGAGTCCTTATTGAGGTGATTAGGTCCATTGTAAGGTGGTGATCTCTATCTTTCTAGGAAGTACACCTCTCCTCAATGTTATGCTCGATCACCCTAATAAGAACATCTGCGGATCTGCCTGGCATCCCAACAAGACATTTTTTACTTTTGTTTTCATTTATCCCCTTTTTCTGAAAGGGAATAGATGAAGGTAGAGTTATAAATATTTTCACCACATATACCTACACATATAATATGTTTTAGTACACTTGAATGATGAATGTGAGTATGTATATTTAAAGTTTATACTTTTTTATTTGATTGAATTATTTTATTATATTGATTTAAAGCTTTATCTAAATTCTTATACAAAAATATATAAGGATGAAATTAAATAGGTATGCATTATTGTTAACTGGGCAAGTGAGGTAATCAAATCACCTCCTTGGGGCTAGTTAAAGCCTCATATTCTTGGGATGTCTAGACTATATACCACTTGCATTAAAACCATATATAAATTTGTATACATGAACATAAGAAAGAGAGCTCCAAATGAGATGATCAATTAATTCAATCACCTAGCCAATTATGGATGCATGTATCTTTGATAAAAGAAAAGGTGTTATAATTCCATAATTAAATACACACACACATGTATAGGAGACATAAGCTAGTACATGCCATTGTTAAACAAGAAAGTGAGGTAATGAAATGACCTCCTACTTAATGGATCATATTCCTGGGATGTCTAGACTAAATATTTTATTTTCTCAAATACATATGAATGTATACATAAATAAAGGAAGCGAACCATGCAAAGGTTGTATTTTTATTTGATTAAAACATTTATACATATGGAGTAAAGTTTAATCTGAATTATAGTATTAAAATACATAAGAATGAAATCAAATGGAGTACCTGTTGTTGTTAAACTAGGGTAGTGAGGTAATCAAATGACCTCCTTGGGGCTAGCTAAAGCCTCGTATTCCTAGGATGTCTAGACTATATACCCATTAATATTCATACTTACATAAATCAATACATGAATAAAAAGAAAGAAACTTCACTTCATACGCTTAAGCTATGATCACATACATCTCCTATGTATTTGTAACTAGAATTCATATCATATGTAATCATTCATTTATAAGCATTGGAAAATACATTTGAATTTAATAGTGATAGTAGTCACACATATATTAAATTAAATTAACACATGCAAGCTTAACATAAAGGAAACCATTTGATTTAATTAATTTTGGAGAAGATGAATGCATGAATCAAATGAGATGCAATATTTAATATGATTGGAGAGGAATGACTAAAAATAAACATAAGATTTCATTCAACCAAATTAATTCCTAAGGATAATCATATCAAAAAAAAATTTTTAAAGCAAACCAAAGCTTTTGAATGTCATTTTTAATTTGATGTTTAATTTGATTTAAGGAGTGAGAGAAAGAGGCTGCCAATCCTATTCCCATCCCATATTTAATTAACCCTTACCTATGTTACCTTAAAGTAATTAACTAAATAATTATGAGCCAACATGATATGAAAATGAATTGAAATGTAAATTAGCAATGGTCCTAAGAAATGAAAGGGCCTAATGTAATTGGCTCAAAATTAATAGTTAATTAAGCTTAAGAAAATTAATTAAGTATATTTATGGTTTTCCCACACATGTGAGCTAACCATAATTTCCTTAAATTACTTTAGGTTATTGAACACCTAAAGGTCAACCCCTTAATTAATAAATTAGGTTTAGATGTGTTTTAAATTTTAATTAAACTAATTCAATAATTAATTAATCCATTAGTCTTTAATTAATTTCTTCTTGAAAAAGAAAAGGAAATTTAGGGAAAAGATTAGGAGAGAAGACCCAATCAGATTTCTTAAGTCTCTTCACTATTAAACAATGATAAATGACCTAATTAATTAATTAAGTTACTATTGATATGGTTAATTAACACTTAATTAAGTTAAGAAGATAATTAGGGCTTAATCAATCAATTTTCTCAACTAATTAACTATAAATCTCAAGAAAAATAAGGAAGGCAAAGGTCTTCCCCTTAAACAATCTCAAAAAGTTTAAGGTTAATTAGTTAACTAATTAGGGAGTAATTAGAATAATTAATTTTTTAATTAAACCTTAATTAAGCTTTGATTACTATTCAAAATCAATTAACAATAATTTTAATGGATTCCTCTCTCAAATATCTTTAAAATGAGCCTTTATATGTATTTTTTTGATTTCTTTATAATTTGTTATGAATTTATGAAGTTTCAGCCTTAAAAATGGATTAATTAGCCTTAATTGCTAATCGTCACACCAATTGTACATGCGGCTTTCCACATGTCAGCGGATTGGCTATTTAAGTTATCACATCTGATGGCCATGGGATGCATTATTGATCTTCATCGTCCGATCTAAGAACAGATGGCACGGATCAATCTCATAGTTAATAATGACTCTAATAAGATAGATATAATATGATCTAATCATGGCTATCCACTATGATCATGTGAAATAGATGGCACTTGATCTATCAACTAGCGAACGACGAAAGATGGAGGTCGTCCGCCATTGTTTGCTCGATCTGAGCTCATCCAAGCTCGGATAGGCTCCAAATGGAACCCACATCATTGTGCAAGAGATCTAGGAAGATCTAATGGCTAAGATTGGGCCACATGCACATTTTTTTCATAAAGCTCCAACAAATTTTAAGCTAGAGGTCATTTTTAATGGAATTACCTCACCGGAGCTAAGACTGGTGGCTCGCATGCTTGAGGAAGCTTTGTTTAGTTGAGACGAAGCCCTATTGAATAACAATTGGATTGATTCCAAGTGGATTACTCTGGAGGCCAAGAATCATGCTTTAGAGGCTCAACTTTGGCCACACTACTTGCTTCAGTGGTCAGGAGGACTCACGGAGGATTCATTTGGCTTCAATGAGATTAATGGAAGGTGTGTGCAAGAACAATTTGATTTTGATTAAGGGAGGAGGGAGTTGGGACTGAAGAATGAGTGACCTATTTTAGCTTTGCTTGAGAAGGAGGAATCTGATGAGGGGAGGCCTTGGGAGTTCTCGAGATCTTTCTAGGGAGTTTGAAATCACCTTAGGAAGCTCTAGCGAGTTGAATCGATCTGTTTCTCATTTGAATTGAGCGGGTATATCCCTTAATTGGCTGAGGTGGATGGACCAAATCAATCCCCCATTTTTGACCTTCACTAGAGCACCAGAGTTGTCCCCATTAAGTCTATGTGGCTCGTTTTGAGTGGAGGAGAGCTTGGGAGATGGCTTAAGGTGGGATTTGTGCTGATTAAATCTCCCTTGATCCTTTGGTTCTTGGTTTGTAAGGGAGGTGAGTTAACTCACCTCCCATTGGTCCAAAGAAAGTTCTAGCCCACAGGGTTGGCTATATGGCTAGGTCAGACCCCAAAGTGGGGTGAGTGAGGGCTGCCAAGTGATGGGAGAGTGAACTTTGCCAAAAAAAGGGTGCAATCCTATGTAAATGGGCTTATCCAATGGGTAATAACATTGGATTGGACTCATTTGGGTTTTGAGCTTATTTTGGGCTAACCTAGGATGGGTTTGGGTCAGGTTTGGTCCAGTTCCAAGGTCCCATGGGTTTATTTCAAGGGGTTTATAGGTCAAATTGGGTCAAACCAAAGCTTGGGTTAGGTTCAAATGATGATTTGAACTATTTTGGTTCAAGTTATTTCAATCAATTTGGCCTAGGTTTGATTTTGGCTCATTTGGATTCATATAGGTTAAATGGGTCAACTTGACCAATTTGGCCAAATTGGTCAAATTGGCTTGGCTTGGGTATTGCTTTAAGTTCAATTGGTTAATTTAAAGTGATTGTAGGGTTTGATTTAATTTAATTTGGATTTAATTTGGACTTTGGCCAATTTGACCCTTTAGGTCAATTTTGGATAAGTTGGTCAATTGGGCCCAATTGGCCAAATTGGGTTCAATTATGGGTTTGGTCAAGTTCAATAATCAATTTGGAATGAGCTTGAGCCATTGGTTGCAATCAATTTTGGTTGGATCATCATTTGACCCATCTTGACCTTTTAGGCCAATTTGGGTCAACTTGGGTAAAATGGCCAATTAGGTTTGGTTTGGCTCAATTGATGGTCAAGTCATGTTCAATCATTGATTATGGGTTGGTGTGAATTAATGGTTTCAATTAATTTGGTGTAGGATGAGTTTTGGCTAATTTGGGTTTCATATGGGCTAAGGGTTAACTTGGTGAAATGACCAAGTTGATTTGGTTTGACCCAATTTAAAGCAATTGATCATCCTAGGGTGATTAATGATCTTGGTATGTGATTTGGATGAGCTTGGTTCAATACAATTTGGGTTGGATTAGAACTGGGTTCAAATGGGTTCTTTAGGCCACTTTAGGTCAAGTGGACTTAATTGGGTCAATTGTCTTGGTTTTGGTTTGATTAAGGTTTAGTTGAATTTATATTTGAGTTTAGGATTGAAATATAAATCCAACTGCAATCCATTTAGGCATTGATGAGTTTTGGTTCATTTAGAATTTTCAAGTCAAAAGGGCCAAGTTGGGTTTGACTTGAGTTGGTTTCAATTTGGCTTGATGATTATATGTTTCATTTATATTTGGATAGATGATTAAAGAAATGATTGATTCAAGGGAAAATCCATTGATTTTGGATTAATTTAGGTGGGTTTTGGTTAAGGCCAAGGAATTGGCTTAAAGAGCTTAAATTGGGTTTTAATTTGATTTTTCATTTGGTTTTGGCTATTTGAGTTTATATTTCATTTATATTTGTGAATATAAATGAAGATATAAATGACTTATGAGAAAATCACTTGAGTTTGGAGTGATTTGAAAGCAAATTTGATTAAGCTCATAGAGATAGGTCAAAAGGGCTTAGAAGGAAATTGATTTAGTTTTGATCACTAGAATATGTGTTTCATTTATATTTGTGAAGATAATTTAATATATAATTGATTTGTGAGAAAATTAATTAAGTTTGGGTTGATTTGAATGGTATTTGGCTAAGCTCAAAGAAGTAGGTCCAAATGGGTTAGCTTGGGATTTGATTCAATTTGGACTTAATTTGATTTGGTTTTGGTTATTCGAGTTTATATTTCATCTATATTTGAGAGTATAAATGAAGATATGATTGATTCATGAAGAGATCAATCATGTTTAGATTAAATTATGTGGAGATTTGGCTAAGTCCATGGAATTTAATCATAAGTCTTAAGGAGGATTTGGGAGTTTAAATTTGGGTTTCAATCATTTGGATTTGAGTTTAGACCCGAATGTGATAAATTATTGAGGGATTGAATTGATCTTGGAGAAAATCAATTGAATTTAGATTGATTTGAATTTGGCTAAGGGTTAAGCCCACAAGATAAAATCATAGGGCTTAGGCAAGATTTTGATTTTTAGATTTAGATTGATATTTGAATTAAATTTAAGGTTTGGGTTGAGGAGGTGAACAAGGTTGGGTTTAGGCCACAGGATGGGCAAGTTTCCCTAAATCCCTAAGGCATAACCTACCCCTATGTCTAATCCTTCTAAGTCTCTAGGCTTAGGTTAAGTGTTCACCTAATTATTGGAAGTGTCTTGAGACTAAATAACTCTTAGTGTCTATAAGAGTCCTAGATCTATGGTCAGGAGGTTGAGAACTCACTCCAAAAGTGAGGACAACAAAAGGAACCACAATAGGTGTGGTGTAACTGATAAGGCACACAACAGGTATTGGCGTTGATTGAGATGATCAACAATGTCCGAAGGATTGCAAGTGCTAGCGGAAATGATCTATACCTAAACCAGAGAGGTTGATAGAATCACGATCCTAGTTCTATGCAAGTCAACTTATGCCAAGGGCATAAGAGAGGAAAGAGGGATCCACTGAGGGACTAGGTATATGAACCTTCCATTAGGGAAGCATGTTCGAATTATCCGCTGAGGATAAGGGTTTAAACATAATTATATGATTTGTGGAAAGAAGATCCTCTGGATATTAGAATCTATAATCGGCCAAGGATGGGTGTATGAACCTTCCACTAGGGAAGTTCACGTCACATGAGTTTGATTTTATTGGATGTATCCACTAGGGATAGGAGTTGGTCAGATTTGCTTGGTAGGCATACACTAGGGATGAGAATTTGATTTAATTTGTTTGGTTTATTTGTTATGATTTGGGGCTCTACTGAGGAGAGGATATGAGTTGGTTTAATTTGATTTGAGGTTGAGGGCATATTTGTTGGAGATATGTGCTCAGATCCACTAGGGATATGGTGGATTTAATTTATGGACCCTATCCGTGTACGATGAATCTACTAAGAAGGGGCTATATCAGCCTTGGCCTATCTTAGGTTTACAAATCCAAAGGGACAGTCTACCGGCTGCAGGGTAAGACCATCAAACCTAAAAGTTTTCCTTTTGGTGTGCAATGGCTGAGCTAAGAAAAAAGCATAGCAAACTTGCATCTTCCAAAGCGAGGAGCAACCACTGGGGTGATCTATTGGTAGCACAACAAATCAAACCCGACCTAAGGAGACTACTGAGTGAATGCCACTATGGAATCATATCAACTCAAAAATAGTCAAAATTAATATCATTTTAATTTGATGGACCCTATAGATGTGCGATGGACCCACTAAGAAGGGGTTATATCAACCTCTCCCTATCTCAGATTTACAAGTCCAAAAGGATAGTCTACTGGCCACGAAGTAGAGCTAACCAACCTAAGGGCTGCCTTTTGCTGTGTAAAGCTGAGCTAGGGAGAAAGTGTAGCAAACTTACATCTTCCAAAGTGAAGAGAAACTGTTGGAGTGATCTATTGGTAGCACAACAAATCAAACTCAATCTAGGGCGACTACTGAGTGAATGCCACTAGGGACTTATCTCAACTCAAAAGTAGTCAGGAGATTCCTATAGGGAGTTTTGCTGACACTGCCCTAAAGATAGGATGCCTACTTGGGAAAAGGTACCACTAGGGGTGTCCTCCTAATATACAAATGAATATATATATATTTTGTTTATATGTTTGCATGGACCCTATTGGTGTGAGAGGGACCACACTAAAAAGGGGCTATATCAACCTTATCCTATCTCAAACTCACTTGACCAAGGGAGAATCCACACATCCATAAGACAGATTCTCCAACCACAGGTGTGGCTACTATAAAAAGGGAACTGTCCAATCTAAGAGTAACTCAGGTAGTGTCTAAATGGGGTCATAAAGGACTTGAGCCAAATAGAGTGCCCACAGAGGAGGTGTCGTTAGGGGCGTTATCCTAGACCCTGCAAAAGAAAGCTTATATGTGTATGATGGCCAACTCAAGGAGAAGGCGTAGCAGACTTACATTTGCCATGAGTGGTGTATCCACAGGGTGGGTCACTATCAGCATAGCAAGAACCAACCTACTTAAGGTGCCCATCAATGTACGATGATCAATCTAAGAAGAAGGTGTATATATTTACATCTTCACAAATAAAAATGATCACCAAGATAGTCTATCATTGGCAGGACAGAGACTATCCGACCTAGGGTGACTATTAAGCGGGGAGTCCCACGTGAGGATTAGACCCAAACATAAAGTAGTCAGAAGGAAAGGAGCTACTGGTGGACTTACCCTAAGCATCAAATATACTCCAACCAGTCAGTGCATGATGGCTAGTTCAAGAAGAAAGCGTAGACTTACTTCTTCTTAAATGAAGTCAACATGAGGTAGCTTACCGACCACGTAGTAAGGCCTACCAAACTAATAAGGCACTCGTCGGTGTGCAACGATTGTGCTAGGAAGAAAGCATAGAAGACTTACATCTCCTAAAGCGAGGAATATCTACTGGGGTGACACGCTAGCAGGGTAGCACGTCAGCCTGACCTAGAGTAGCTACTGAGTGAGCATCGTTAGGGTCATTATCCCAACTTGAAGTAGCTTGAGATAAAAGATATGTGTTGTTTTATGTGCGATTGTGTGTAGTTTGTGCTTGTGTTGTGTTGATAAAGGATAGGATACCGCCCGGATTTCTTACACCTATCCTAAACACATCGTGGTGGATTCGCAAACAAAGATGTTTTCCAAAAATGGAAGAGATGGAATTTGAGATGAAAATTTTCATTGATAATTATTTTGAAATAAGATCTACGGATAATATTTCTTTAGGTAGAGTCCATTGATTGGAAGTATTGTGCACTCTCCCTTATGATTGATATGCTAATAAGATCATCCTTGGGGAGGCTTTTCTTATGGAAAAAGGGTTTTCCCAAGTGGGTTCAAACTTGCCTCCCATTTTGTGACGGGCAATAATTGGTCTCCTTAGAACTAAAACAACCTCTCCTACTTGAAAAGCCTTAGGACGGATCAACTTGTTGTGAGCTTGAATCATTTTATCTTTGTACAACTTGAGGTTCTAGCATGCCCATAGACATCTCTCCTCCAAATCTTCGAGCACTTCTAACCACAACTTGGCGTTCTGCTCCGTTGTGATCTTACTACCCACAACTATCCTTAGCGGTGGGAGTTGGACTTCTAGTGGTAGAACTACTTCAGACCCATACACTAAGGAGAAAGGGGTAGATTGAGTTGGAGTTCTGTATGTGCTGCGGTAAGCTCACAAGGCTTCAACTAACTACTCATGCCACTACTGCTTGTTGTCATTGAGTGTCTTCTTTAATATCTGGATGAAAATTTTGTTGAAGGCTTCTCTTAAGCCATTTTTCCTCAGGTAGTAGATGGTAGAATATCTCCAATCTATGTTGTGTCTTTGGGGTAAAGCTGTTGATCATAGTGCTCTTAAATGTAGTACCATTATTTGTCAAGGCACCCCAAACATATATACAATATGGTTCCTGAAAAATTGGAGCACATGCTAAGCTGTGACCTATTTTAGTGGGATCGCCTTCACCTACTTAGAAAAGTAATCAATGATAGGTAGGATGAATTGATGACCCTTGGAAGAAGGCGGATCAATCAGACCCACTATGTCGGTACCCCAATACTCAAATGGTCTTGAGGCCAATGTAGAGTGGTTGGTGTAGGACCACACCATGCACCTAACATTGGTGGCATCGCGTAGCTACATCCATGCAGTTTGTGATCATCGATGGCCAGTAATATTCTAGTCTATTGATCTTAGCTTTCATCTTCATACCAGATTGATGAGCTCTGCATAAACCTGAGTGTACCTTGGTCATAATCTTACGGGCTTCATGTTTTCCAAATAAAATAACTACATATGATCGAAGGATCGTCGATACAAAGTGCCTTCCACGAAAGCATAGGAAAGTGTTCTCTGCTTCACCTAATGTGCTATGGACTTCTCTTGAGGTAGTTTGCCTATATTTAGATGATCCATGAATGGTTACATCTAATTTGACTCATCATCATTTTTGGCAATAGAAACTTCCCTTTCAAGAGAGTACCTTTTGACAAGTTTAGCGTCAACAAGGGATAAGACTTGTCTATTTTGGACCCTTATAGATATGGACTCATCTTCCAGACATCAAATCTTTCATAAATTTGGCTAAAACATCTACTATGACATTTTCTTCTTAAGGAATCTTGTAAGTTGTTACCTTTGAGATATGGGCCAACAACTCCATAATGTAGTTATGGTAGTGATGGAGCTTAGGCTTTAGAACCTTGTAGGACCCAGTGATTTGGTTGATGACTAACTGAGAATCCCGGAAGATGTTGATGTTTTGGATGCTTAGAGTAACAACTAACTCCATACTGGTAATCATAGCCTCATATTCAGCTTTGGTGTTGATGCATGGATTGGACACATGATATGAGATTCTCATCACATCATGGTATGGAGTTAGGAGAACTATTCCTACCGTTGCCTTCACTGGGATAGTAGATCATTATTTTTCTCCTCTTTGAGAGGAAGCCACACAATGAATGTACATCTCCTAGTGATGAATGCTTGTGTCCCCTAAGTTTTTAATTTGTTTATTGGGGAGGTCATCACTAAGCGGAGAATCAGCAGGAAGTGGGTGTGCTGCTAAGAAATCTACTAGTGCTTATCCTTTCATCGCACAGAGGGGTACGAAAGTAATGTCAAACTATGACAAAACCGTAGACCAACTTGCCAACCGTCTAGATAGCATTGGTCATGTTATGACATATTGTAATGTATTGATCCTAGAGATGAAGTTCACCTTATGAGAAAGCATGTAATGCCATAGCTTTTGGGATGAAAAGATTATGCTACTCGATAAGTGGATAGTTTGATTCAATAGAGATTAGATGACGGCTGAGGTAGTAGAGAACGTTCTCCTTCCTTTCATTGTTTCTTGGGCCAAAAAAGTGCCAAGGGAGTCATCTAATACAGCGGTGTAGAGGATGAGTGGCTTGCCTAGAATAAGGGATGCTAAAACTGGCGGCATCATTAGGTAGTGCTTGATGTCTTCAAGGGCATGCTAACACTTGTCATCCCACTTGAATATGGCATACTTTTTGACAAGTGTTGAGAATGGTTGGCATATTTCTGATAGGTTGGATATGAAGCATCTTAGATATGCCAACCGCCCTTGGAATGGTTTGAGTTGAGTTAAACTTTTGCGGGGTGGCATTTCTAATATTTTATTGATCTTCTCCAAATCAATTCAATTCCCCAGTGTCGAATAATAAACCCAAGGAATTTTCCTGAAATAACTCCTAATGCACACTTCAGGGGTTCATTTTGAGATTAAATTATCTTAACCATTCAAAAACTACTCTCAAGTCAAAAAGATGGTCTTTCTTTTCTTTACTTTTGACTGTGAGATCATCGACATAACATTTGACTTGATCATGAATGAGTTCATTGAAGATTCGAGTCATGGCCCGTTGATATGTAGTACCGACATTTTTTAAGGCTAAATGGCATGAATCTATCGTAAAAGATTCTGATTGGGGTTTGAAAAGCAGTGTTTCTTTCATCTTTAGGGGTCATATTTATTTGGTTATATCCAAATGAGTCATCCATGAAAGAGAAGACTGCATGAGATGAGGCAATGTCCACCATCAATTATGGTATTAGTAGTAGAAATTCATTTTTTGGACATGCCTTATTTAGATCCCTAAAATCAATGTATATGTGAATTTGGACATTCTTCTTCTTAACTATGACGACAGTGGCCAACCAGGTAGGATATTTTTCTTCCTTAATGAAGCCAACATCAATCAATTTCTTTAGTAATGACCTACTGTTCAATGTCTATTCACATGCGTTTAGAAGCTTGCTTGATAGGGTTAGCACTAGGCTCTATTGCTAGTTTGTGGACTACCACGTCAAAAGATAAATTGGGCATCTCTTCATAACTCCATGCGAAGCAGCCCTTAAACTCAATCAATAGCCTAACTAAGTCATTTGTTTAAGTATCATTCAATAAAAAATTGATATATGTCAGATGTGGATTGTCTTCGGTCCCTAAGTTGATTTCTTTGAGCTCATCAATGGTTGATCTGATATCCTCTTCAAACTCTGGAGGTGCATCTTTGACTTTAAAATCATCTAGAGCATTTGAAGTTTCTAAACGCACCTCCTCATATGAGTTAGCATGATTTGAAAGGAACCTATAAGACTCCAAATGATTGGTGATGTCTGAGAAGTAGTCTTCATTATTGACTACACCCACTGTACCAAATCCTAGTCCTGGTCTTGATTGAGAGCTTTTGCATTCATTCTTCAAAATTCTCTAAAATAGTCTAACCTGGGCTTTGACCAAGTATGTAGCATTAACACTTTCTTTCCTAAGTTTAGAACACACGAGTACAAATTAAAAGGTAATTCTATTAAATCTTTATATGAATCATTGTTAAGTTCTACATCAACTTCTTGACTTAAGGTTGATGCTCCCAAAAAGAACCTCTGAGTCTTCACATCTATTGATGACTTAGGGGCTTCCTTAACTACCAAGCCCTCAACTTTTTATGAGGAAAGTGGGGTTAGAGCTAAGGTTCCCAACTGATGCCTGATTGTTTCACATATAGACTTAGATATATCTATGCTTTGCCTTGGAGTCCAATCTTTATCACTATCCTACTCAAGTGTCACCTCAAAAGGGATCTACTACTAAGAAGAGCTAGATGGTGTGCTAATCACATAAGACTCATCCTTAGAACTAGATTCTAAGTTTATAGCATGTGTACTCATGGTGACTGGGGCATACCTCCTATTGGGTGACCAATAAGGAGGCTTTTCACTTTGGGGGCTAACTTTGAACTATCCTCTTACTCTACTTGGTGGAGGTCAGGTCATCCTACCCATATGTTCGAATGTAGTAACGAACTATGGGTGGAATCTAGTGTCACGCTCTACATCTTCCCCCTAAGTTCATATCTCGTTCCCTTTTATTTTCTTTTTCTTTTTCTATTTCTTTTTCTTTTTTCTTTTATTTCTTTTTGTCCCCCATGGGGATCTTGACTAAGTTCACTAGAATGGACTTATTGGTTTTGAGGGAGGAAATAGGTTGCATCCTCATATATCTCGAGCTCATGAACTGTGAATGATTTGAGATCTCCTTTGACGTAGTACTCAATCTCACCTCTCATGAACTTTATGCACTGATATAGAGAGTATGGAACTGTGCAGTTTTCATGTATCCATGGTCTCCCAAGCAAAGCATTGAAAGATGTATCTGAGTCTATGATGTGAAAGTTGGCTTCAGTATTGCAATCATCTATTTCCAATGAAACACTATGGAGCCTAAAACCCTCTCGCCTTGTTGATTGAATCCTCTCAACATCATTTTTTCCTTTTAGAGTTTGGAGATGTCAATCCTCAAGTAGGCAAGGGTTCTTAGACTCATAATGTTGACCAATGCAGCTTGGTCAACTAGAACTCTTGATAGCCTGTATCTGCCAACATCCATTGTAATGTAAAGATGGCAGTTGTGCTCGATAGTCCTTAGAAATAGGTCTTCATCATTGAATGTAATTCCTAGGATGTCCTTCAAGTGGTGTGCCTCCTTTTCAGTAGTGGTCAGCTGACCTAAGCATATCTATGGATCAAGAAGAGGCATGATCAGAGATTCCCTCATCTCTTTAGATAAGATATGCTTAACTTAGGAAACTTTCTAAGATGAGCTAGGATGTTGTAATCAATTTTGACTTGGTCCTCACAAGCATATCCATAAGTGGAGCATCATGTTGAGGGGCTATCTATTCACTGAAACTAATGACTTGTTTGCCCTTATCCCTAGATGCTATCCTAGGAGGTAGAACTTTGCCACTGCACAGGTTGACTTCAGTGACTTTATGGAATGATGAATCTATGAAAAGTTCTACCTTCTCATCAGGCATACCTACAACTTCTCTTATGAGATCCTTAGAGTTGGTTGACTCCAAGTCAATCTCAAGAGGTGAACCCGATTGATTCATAAAAGGAAAGTATGATTCTGATTTAGAAGAGAGGGGATTAGAATTACTAGAACTATTATTATTTTCTAGACTTAGAGAGTTTTCAATAGGAATAAAATCAAGAGTATCATAAGTGGACAATATGTAAGTAAAATTTGCTTTCTTCATTGATTTCTTTTTGGGTGGAGGTACATGGTAGAAATTAAGTAAAGTAAGAGGAGTATGGGATTTAATACCCTTGTCCACTAATACAACACTCCTATGGTAGAAGAGGAACTAGCAGCAGAAGAAGAAGTAGCTGCAATAGTGGATGGAGCATTGGACTCAGTCGGTGGTTGCACTGTTGGACTATCTTGAGCAAGTATGGTGAGCTGCTACTGCTGCTGAGCTACCGCCTTCCTCGAGTTATCCTTCACAACTAGCAAACCTTCCTTGGTTTTGGAGGTTTGAGCTACTTTAGGCACCTACAAGGAAAGCTTCTTGATCATAGAAATGACCTTTTTGGAGGTTCATGATAAGGAGATATTCCAACCTTCCTTAGTCTTAAGAGGATCGCAAGTATCTCCAAGGATTACCCTAATAGAACTGGATGGTTATTCCAAGAGGTATTCTTTAGGGATAATAGTTGCACTTAACTTGTAGCTATGTTCAAGCAAGTCCTTAAAAGTAATACAATCATCCAAGACATGACCTAACATGCGGTGGTAGGGGCAATAACTAAGATCATCACTCTTGCTGACTTCCTCCTGCCTCTTAGGCTCTGGTAACTAAAAGTCAAGTTTTTTTAAGAGATTCTTAAAGATATTTCTAACTAGCTCCCTCTTGAATGAATATAGCTTATTCAATATATCATCAAGAGTAGGTGGGTAGAAGCTACCTGGTGGTAGATATGAGTATCGCTATTGGGTAGGCTGCTGAGGTGGTGGAAATGGTCATTGTGGTGGTTGTGGTGGCTGGTATGACGGTTGAGGTGGTATAGGAGGTTGCTGAGCTCGAGGTCTCTCATACTGGACACTGGCTAGCTGCTTCCCTCTATCCACTGACAAAACTATCCTTGGCTTCTTCTCGTACACCTTCTATGGCTTGGGTTGAGTTGATTGGTTAAGAAAGGGCAACTGTTTGGATTCCTCTTACAAGCTATCTGATTTATTGATTAGTTTCTCAAATGTTTTGATGGTAAAGCACTTAAGCATGAAGGTGATAGTGCCATGGATATTCTAGAGAAGAATCTCAATGGCATAATATTTGGACAACTGTGGCTCGCATTTCATACTCAGGTTACGACACCTGAGAATATAATCAACAAGGGACTTATTGGGATTTTGCTTTGCTATAATAAGGTAGTGTACAACCACTCTCCGCTGAGCTCCAACATACTTATTAATGAAGAGGTGCTCCAACTTAGCAAAAGTCTTCACCAAACTATTGGGTAGTTTGGCGTACCAATGAAATGCAACCCTAATAAGCTGCCAATGAAAAGTCTAAATAGGAGTGCATCACTGCTATCGACATTACAATAGCCAGCTCTAAAGTGTGTAATATGCTACCGCAGGTTCTCACTACCATCAAAGATATTAAAGGAAGGTGGCACAAAACCCTTGGGGGATTGAACTACATCGAATTTCTTTGGGTATGGTCTAACCATTGGAATAGATGAGCTCCCCATGGATTGCACCATCACTTCCCTCACCTGCTATTCCACCATTTATTTGATGTCCTTTTCAAGCATGGAGGTGCCATCTCTGACCTTCCTATGCAAGCTACCAACATCATCATCTGTGGGAGTGCACCTAGGATGGTCTAAAGTATGTACCAACTCAGGTCGATCGGCTATCATAGGAGAAGGCTGCGAGACTGAGGCTGAGTTCTACAATGATAAAACCACTGCCATCAACTCCTCTACATTCTTCTCCATCATGTCTATATGATCATCCTTCTACCTAAGATAGTGGAGGAGGTGCTGAGTCAAGTGAGAAGTGTCACCTTCCTTGAGCACGATGCCTTCCTGGCTATGCTGATCTCGCTATAAGGACCCTCGTGTGTCGACCATGTGGACTTCAATTGTGTCGTCCAACATGTCATCTTCATAAGGATCAAAGTAAACTCTATCCTCCTCTAGACCTGAATGATCACTCCCGAGAAGTTGTTTCTTCTCAGCAAAGTAGTTTTCTAGAATGTCATCTAATGACCAATCTCCTACTTTACTTGGCTAAATCGGCACAAACACCCGATAACGGTTAATCGTAAGACTATGCTCATTTGACTCTATGCACCAAATACTGCCTACTGATAGGACTCTCTAACTGGGAGGATCAATTATCATGGGGACTATGTCTGTGTCCCCTTCCCTCTCTCTCTCTTTCTACGGTGGAGGTGGTACAACCATGACACTTTTGGGCCGCCACTCCTTAGCCACGGTTGAGGTAGAAGGTCGAGTAGGGGAACTCGATCTCACATCGATAGGTGGAACAAATTGAGTGGGATCCTTAGGCCATAGCTGGATCATAAATGGGAATGGTCTTTGCCCGGATGGGGGCTTCTGAAGCTTGGCGGGGGTGGTAGATGTTGTAAGCTGAACGGGTGATGGTTGGCAGTGAGTGGAATGGTGTGATGGCAAAGACACTGACTACATCTCAGTTGGAGATCTCCTCCTGCGTTGAACTATGCCTATGAGAACAATGTTGTTTGAATGATCGGCCCTAATAGAGCGACGATCAGGGAAGTCCATCGGGGTGGAGGACGTTGACTGTCTGGCATACCTTCATCTCTCTCTCTCTCTCTCTCTCTCTCTCTTTCTCTCTCTCTTGTCCACTTAGGTTGATACTAGATCCTCGGTGACTCTCTCCCTATGGATCTAATCACTAACACTCCTGGGAAACACAGACCTAAAATCAAACAATGTTCTGGACTCTGAGCGTCTATAGGCTCTCCCTACCTGGTGATGAACTATCCTAAGACCAATATAGGGCCTTCTACACTCCCTACCCAGTACCTCAAAGTGTGCTGGTGGTGGAGGCGATGTAGTGATCTCCTGTTGTCCTCCTCTCCATCTGAGATTGAGAGGCGGTGAAACCTGATGCCACTCAAGAGTGGAGAGTGTCTTAAGGGGAGAAACCTCCTCAACGACATGGGAGGAAGCATCGATCTCCCTGGCTGCTCACTTAAACTACCACTCAAGACTGATTGTGCTGAAATCACTGCATTTGTTGAAACATAACTGAGTCAGACCCTTGCTTTGATATTTGTCTTCAATCATTGACTTCTAGATTGGATTTGGAATTTGAACCCACACTTAACAAATTTAGGTATGCTAAGTGGGGTTCATTTAATTTTGGAGAGATTTTTGATATTCAGGGAAAGAATTTGCCACATGATTTTGACTTCGAACCCATACTTAACCTATTTAGGTAGGTTGAGCAGGGTTCAAGTTTTTGGATAGACTTTGGAGATATATATGTTGTATATTTTGTTTGAAATTTTGATTTGGAAAACCTTAGCAAATTTTAGTATGCTAACGGGTTTTCACTTATTTATTTTAAAAATTTCATGAAAACATCTTTGTTTGTGATGATTGTTTATTATGTCTATGATACATGTTGATTTGATTTAAAAATGGGGCTCTTACTTAACAAATTTTGGTATGTTAAGTAGGGGCCAAATATGTTTGATACATGTTTGTTGTTTGTTGATATATGTGTATTTGATATGATTTGGGGAACTCTCATTTAATAAATTTGAGTATACTAAATGGAGTTCAAATGCATATTTGTTTGATATTTATCAGTTTGATTTCTCTTTTTGAAAAAGAGGGGAACCCTAATTTACCAAATATGGTATGTCAAATAGAGTTCAAATGTGTTATGATTTTGAAAGAGAAAAATCTATTTAACTAATTTAGGTATGTTTAATAGAGTTCAATTTGTTTTTGATTTTTAAAAATTGGACTGTCATTTAACAAATTTGGGTATGTCAAATGGAGTCCAAATGTACTTCGATTTTCAAGACTTTGGAAAAGAGGAATTATACTTAACATATGTGGATATGTTAAATAGAATTCAACTTGTTTTGATATTCCAAAAAGAAAGGGAACTCTCATTTGAAAATTTTGGGCATGTCAAATGGGGTTCAAATATGTCTTGATTTTGTGTGTGATCTTTGCTTTTGAAAAGGGGAAACTCCAACTTTAGCACATATGGAATATGCTAAGTGGAGTTTCAATTTTATGTCATGATTTCATTTGAAAATAGACCCTTCATTCAAAAAACTTGGGTTTGTTGAATGGAATTTATTATTTTGGAAAATGTGCTTTTTGAAAAAGGGGTTTTAAAAATATTGATTTTAAAAAGAACCTCCATGTAACAATTGTAGGTATTTTTAAATGAGGTTTGGTTATTTTTATGCCTTTTGAAAACTTATAAATTTTGTGCAAATCGTTTGTTATGTGAATTTTGAAAAGTGCTTTTGAAAAGTGCCATTTTATGAAAGGCTTTAATTTTTTAAATATAAGATGAACCTTGCCTCACCAAGCTAGTGGTAAAGAGGTTCTATATTTTTAGTCATCTCCTTTCATTAGTTAATTTTATCTTTTACCTATTGGGGGACCCAATAGGGGTTTCAAGACCTACATGGAGTGAGGTCCTAAAACCTAAAGGATGTTGACTACCTTTGCTTAAGGTTGAAATAAGCAAAGTGCCAATGGAAAGAAAGATAGTCTTGAACTCATATAAAATATAAGTCCACTGTCGATGCTTGGAGACAACAACTGTCTACTAGAGATGGAAAGAGGAACCATCCCTAGTGGAGTCACCAAAAAAATCTGTGATGTTTATTTTCAGATGTGGGGGACACCATGCAGATATGAGGGGGAAATTATTGAAATGATCAATTATGATATTAAGATATGATGTACTATCTTGAAAGATATAGACATCACCCTTCAATGGACCTAATCACCAAAGAAGGACTCCTAAGGCATGATGGGTCTTCGAATGTACCAAAGATTTTTTTCTCTGCTTTACATGGATGAATAAAGCATGATTTATATTAAATTGGGTTCTAAAGTTTCCTATGAAGGCAAGCCCCCATAGTTAATTACATCCTAAGGAAGGTGAATTCCTTAGAAATACTCTCTATTAATGTAGAAAATTATTGTCTCCAAAGATTTCAAGGATAGACTATCAATAAATTAGCTATGTTGGAAAATTAAATGGGTAGGATCAAGGAGAAGACTTTTTTTGGAAGCCAAAGAAGGTGAGTAGGGAATGCTCATGATATTAGGAAACCCAGTGAGCATTCCAATATATCCTATGGTTTGGCTTTATATATTTGAAAGTGAAGAGAATTATTTTGTTTGAGTTAAAATTTTATTAGATTACTAGAACTCATAATCCATCAACATAAGATTATGAAAAAGCTTAAGAGGTGAGGATTTATGCTTATAGCCTAAAGAAAATAGCCACCTTGGATTCTAAATCTAGGATGCTTTAGCAAGAGTTAAAGCACAACCTAAATCTAAGTAAAGATGGGTATAGGATTTACCTCCATAAGAGAGAGCAAGCCACCTGACTGTTGGACTTATAACTACCTAGAGTGGCAACCAGCTAACTCCTCCTACACTTTAAATCCATATAATCTGGTCATATGATTTGCAAGATAGTTAGGTTGTTATTTAAATAGAAAGAAACTAAAATCCTTAAACCCACTCCCTAAAAGACTAGAGCATGAGTGGTATGAAAAATGACTTAGTCTAATGAAAAATCTTTTTAAATTTTATTTAATTTTTGACACTTCATTTTTACCAAGGCCATAGGATTTTTGTATGCCTAAATGCATGATGAAAATGGATTATGGGCTAAATCAGTGATAAAGAGGTGTTTTCCACCACAGAGGAGGCCCTCAAAGGTCAAACCTTCCTCTATTGTGCAAGAATGGAAACCATCTTTTAGCAAGAGTGAATCAATATGCATGTATGATGTTAGACATACAACATTCAACTAAGGGGTTGCTAAATCTTTTAATTATGTTGATTTAATGCCTAGGCTTTATATGAGGTTATGAATTATTTAAAACTATAGTTATGAGTTGTAGTTTGGTAAAAGATTTAATTTTATGTAAGAGCCTATTCATATCCAAGCCACACATTAAAACATCATTCATAAAGAAACTACGAAAGCATGCTATTTCTATTGCACAATTTAAGCATAACATCAATCCATTTTATAAATCTAATGCAAAAGAATGAGAGGCCGGTGCGATCGGGTACAACCGTACAACCTAAAAAAAAAGATGGGTAGCCGAGCTCCACCCTTATACAATCTGAAATATGAAAGAATAATTATAGTTTAAAAATGAATAAATGCTTTGAGGGGTCTTTAAATCTTCAAATTTCATGTCTCCTTCTTCTTTGATTTGGATGTGTTTGCTCCAAAGGCATCACAGGGTCTCCCAGGATAAAGCCTTCTAGCCACTGCTCATCCTAATCCTACATAGCACTAGTCCTAATTCCTAATGTAAAATTACATTTAAAATAGGAAAGTAAATCTAACTACAGCTACAAAATAAGTGTTAGCTAAACACACACATAATCCCAAGCAGTTATGTACATATATAATTTAGACTTAGCACCCTGCACATGGGTAACCAAGCCTACCTATCATAACTTAGATTATGCTAAGGGGTTTAAGCAACCTATAAAGAGAGCATTTACATTTATTTTTAAGCACCCCTTAAGCACAATCCCCTGCAAAAAATATGATTAAGCTAATGAAGGCCTAACATCCAGTCTATGAAACATACACACTAACATCCAGTCTAAAATAATAAATCATAAAACAAAATATACATCATGTCATGCATCACCCTAACATAAAGCTAGAAGTGGTGACTTAGTTCTAATGTGTGTGTATTAAGGCTTGTGTGGTATGTCCTAACTAGGCATTGAGGTTATGATTTTCTAAATGTGAAAGGATGTTTAGTCATAAATGGTTGATTTCTCTTTAAGTGGTGATTTGAGAATTTTTAGTTAGTGTTTTCTTTTATTTCATTTGACCTACACTTAGCAACTAAGTATTATAAAGAGAAGAGAAAGAGAGGATTACTCCTTTCATCCCTACCTTAAGTCAATTCTAAAGCATGTTAATCTGATTTAGTTCTCTTTAATGAATGGCTTGTTATACATTTTAAATTAATTTTAAGTTTAGGTTCACTTTAAATAATTCTATTCAATATTAAAGGCATCCTAAGATTAATTTGGTTGAATTACTATCACATGACACATGTTAAATCATTCCTTTCCTTGACATGTAACATGCATATGATTAAGTCCAAAGTATATCTACACATACAATATATTTTAGCACACTTGAATGATGGATGTGAGTATGTATATTTAAAGTTTATACTTTCCTATTTGATTGAATTATTTTATCATATTGATTTAAATCTCTATCTAAATTTTTATAAAAAAAAATACATAGGAATGAATTTAAATAGGAACATGTCATTGTTAACTAGGGAAGTGAGATAGTCTAATGACCTTCTTGGTGCTAGCTAAAGCCTCGTATTCCCGGGATGTCCAGACTATATACCATTTTGCATTCAAACCATATGTAAATTTGCATACATGAACATAAGAAAGAGAGCTCCAAACAACATAATCAATTAATTAAATCACCTACCAATTATGGATGCATGTATCTTTGATAAAAGAAAAGGGGTTTTAATTCCATAATTAAATACACACACACATATATGAGAGACATAAGCCAATACATGCCATTGTTAACCAGGGAAGTGAGGTAATAAAATGACCTCCTTGGGGCTACTTAAAGCCTTGTATTCTTGAGATGTCCAAACTAAATATTTGCTTTTTTCAAATACATATGGATGTATACATAAATAAAGGAAGGAGAACCATGCAAAGGTTGTATTTTTATTTGATTGAAATATTTATGCATATGGAGTAAAGTCTAATCCAAATTCTAGTATTAAAATACATAAGAATGAAATCAAATAGAGTACGTGTCGTTGTTAAACCAAGGAAGTGAGGTAATTGAATGACCTCCTTGGGGCTAGCTAAAGCCTCATTTTCTCAGGATGTCTAGATTACATACCCATTAACATTCATACTTACATAAATCAATACATGAATAAAAAGAAAGAAGCTTCACTTCATACACTTAAGCTATAATCACATACATCTCCTATGTATTTGTAACTAGCATTCATAGCATAAGTAATCATTCATTTATAAGCTTTGGAAAATACATTTAGATTTAATAGTGATAGTAGCCACACATATATTAAATTAAATCAACACATGCAAGCTTGAAATAAAGAAAACCATTTGATTTAATTAATTTTGTAGAAGATGAATACATGAATCAAATGGAATACAATATTTAATATTATTGGAGAGAAATAACTAAAAGTAAACATATGATTTCATTCAATAAAATTAATTCCTAAGGATAATCATATCAAATAAAATTATTTAAAGTAAACCAAAGGTTTTTAATGTCATTTTTAATTTGATGTTTAATTTGATTTAAAGAGTTAGAGAAAGAGGCTGCTAATCCTAATCCTATCCCATGTTTATAAGTTAATTTGATTTCATGAGAGGTAATTAGGTTTATTTTATGGATTAATTAAGTTAAGGTATGAGTTAAATCAATTAATTAACCCTTACCTATGTTACCTTAAAGTAACTAACTAAATAATTATGAGCCAACATGATATTCCAATGAATTGAAAAGTAAATTAGTAATGGTCCTAGGAAATGAAAGTACCTAATGCAATTGGCTCATAATTAATAGTTAATTAAGCTTAAGGAACTTCATTAAGTACATTTATGGATTTCTCACTAATTGAGCTAACCATAATTTTCTCAAATGTCTTTAGGTTATTGAACACCTAAAGATCTATCCCTCAATTAATTAATTAGGTTCACATGTATTTAAAATTTTAATTAAACTAACTAAATAATTAATTAATCCATTAACCCTTAATTAATTTATCCTTGAAAAAGTGAAGGAAATTTAGGGAAAGGATTAAGAGAGCTCCAATTCCCAAGTCTCCTCATTAGCGTGATAAATGATTTATTAATTAAGTTATGGTTCTGTTGACCTCATTTTTAGGATGAGCTCTCAACCCCACCATCTTAGACATCAGACTCCTCTTAGACTTTAAGAGATACTTAGTCTTAAGACATATCTAGTGATTAGGTGAACACTCAACCATGCCCTAGAGACTTAGAAGAGTTAGCAATAGGAATAGGTCATGCCTTAGGGGTGTTAGAAAAATTTGCCTACCCAATAGCTTGAACCACATTCCTCAATTCTTTCCTTCAAGTCAAACTCCAAATCAAATCGACATCAAACCTAAATCAATTCCAACCTAATTGGTTTTCTCCAAACTCAAATCAATCCCACATGATTAAAACTTATGATTGAAGCCCATTATTGAAATTTCAAGTTTAAAATATTTCTTAAGTCCTTAGATCACCTCTCATGGACTTAGCCTAAATCCAATTCAAATCAATTCAAATTCATTAAATTTTCTCATGGCCCATTTATATTCTCATTTCTATTAGCATATATAAATGAAATATAAATTCAAATCAATTAAACTAAATCCAAAATTTAAATCAAAATAAAAAATCTTTCCTAAGTCCTTTGATTTCCTCTTAAGGACTTGGCCTAAATAAAGTTCAAACCACTTTAAATCCTTAAAATTTTCTCATAACCCAGTTAGATTCTCATTTATATTCACATATATCAATGAAACATAAATTCAAATAACCAAAACTAACTCCAAAAATCAAACATGAATCCAAATATAAACATAAACTTCAATCACCAAACCAAAACTAAATTAAAAAAAGATCAAACCCAAGTCAAATTATTGTTCGCCCTTTGAACTTGAAATTGTCAAATGAATCAAAACCCATTTGACTTTAAACCACTTGCAAATGGATTCATATTTCAATCATAAGTCCATATGTGAGTTCTATCAAACTCAAATCAAGCTTTTACCAAGTCATTTCATCCACTTAGGCTCACTTGACCCAAAGTGACCTAAGGCACCCTTATGAGCCAAATTCTAATCCTAACCAAATTGGATTGAACTAATCCCACCTAAGCCTCTAATCATGATTAATAATCATTATGAGATGATCAATCACTCAAATTGGGTCAAATGAAGTCAAATTGAAGGGTTGACCAAGTCAACACTTAGCTAAAATGAAACTTAAACTAGCCAAAATCCACCATAGGCCAAATTGATTGAAACCATTGATCAAAACTCATTCATGATCAATGTTTGAATTTGAATAAGTCAACATTTGAGCCTAACCTAGCCCAATTGGCCACTTGACCTAAGTTGACCCAACTTGACCTAAAAATGTCAAAATGTGTCAAAACTAGATCAAAGCCAAATTGATTGAAACTAATGGGCCAAGTTCATTCCAAAATGATTGTTGAACTTGACCAAAGCCTTAATTGGCCAGCTAGAGCTAATCTAGCCCAATTGATCATGAACCCAACTTGACCTAAAAGGTAAAATTGAGCCAAACTCAAATATAAACTAAATTGATTGAAAACAAAGATACCAATCCATTTCATATGACCAACCAAACATGAACCAACCCATGACCTAACCCAAATGGATCAAATGGGTCATTTTGGTCAACTTGACCCATTTGACCTAAATGAACTCAACTGAACCAAAACCAAATATGAACCAAATTGAATCAAACTGAAGCCACCAAAACATTTCAAATGGACATATGAACTTGACCCAGCCCTTGGCTTGACCCAATTTGAACAATTGGTCAACTTAACCCAAGTTGACCCATTTTGACCTAAATGGGTCAACATGAGCCAAATCACATCAAACCAATTCCAAATTCAATGAAACTTGGCCTAACCTATTTTCCAAACATACCAAATATATTGGAATTGAAACCCAAGCCAAATGACCATTTTACCTTTAGGCCATAGGGTAAATTTTGGCCAAATCTACTTGGAATTTGATAAAATCCTCTTCACGACCACTTAACACTCTCTTAATGGACCAATTGGACACTAGGGAGTGTGGTGCACCAAGCCCAATAGGTTTGGGTCAGCCCAACCTAGCCTAAGGTCAAAATCGACCACCTCACTTGAAATTAAGCACATGGAATCCTCCCTCCACCTTGTTTGAGCACATGGCCACCTCACCTACTCTTGCTCTGGCCAAAACAGGATGCCATGCCACTTAAAAAGCTCAAATAACCCATTAAATAGGGTCAATTGGATCAAAATGGTAAGCTCCTTCATGACCGATTGATCCTTCAAGGGGGAGATATACTCCCCCTAATTCAATTTAATCTTCATAGTCTCATACTCTATTGAGTTAAGGAAAGCCAGAGGAGCCATTTCTAAGTGATCCCAAGCATACTAGAGTGATTTCAACTTTTCCATTTTAATATTTTCTCAAATCAAAAATAGGGGAACTCCATTGAAATTCAAACCTACTCCGCACTCAATACCAAGCCAATTCACTTTGGAAGCTTCATCAGGGAGCTTGCTCGAACTCACCCAAGCCTTCACACAAGCTCCAAAGGCAAGGGAGGGCTACTCTTGATCAAGATCGAGCCTACTTGAAGGGGTGCTTGGCCTCTAAAAGGATCCTTCCAATCTCAAGACTTCAAACTCTCAACAAAGCTTTGTCTCCACTAGATGAAGCTTCTCCAAGGGAATCGAGCACCGGTGATCACCTCTAGCGAGGTATGCCATTAAATCGAGCTTAATCTAGATGTGGTCTGGTTCTTTGTAAAGTAAAGTATTACCCCATGAGATTTTAGCCATTAGATGTGATCCCCTTTACCCTTAGATGGTGTGGGTTGAGTTTCAATCCAATTCGAGCTCGATCGAGCTCGAATCTTCCCTTGGAAGATGGATGAATGACCTCTCTCACAGGGAGATATAGAGATAGATCATGGGCCATTCAACTGCACATTTTGAATGGACGACCATGATCAAAGGCACTTAGATTCTGTGTTTAATCCCTTTAGAACCACATCTTTAACCTTAGCCGTCCAATCCTTGATCGGACGGGTGAGGAGAAAGCGTGTAGCACCACCACTGACGTGGCACTATGATGTGATAACTTAAATATCAAATCCTATGCCACATGGCATGCCGTGTCCACGTGGGATTAAACATTTAATTAGGCTATTAAATCACCTAATTATTCATGGAAATTTCTTAAATTCATATCTAAGCCTAGAAAAATCAAAAAAATATGAAATAAATTACATTGGATAGGTAATTGAACATAGAATATTTTAAAAATAATTTCAATGGATTTTAAGTAGTGCTTTTCTTCGGATTTAAGTTTTATTGGGAATATTATTTTGCCAATTACCCTCTAATTACTCCACTGATTAATCCCAAACTTCTGATACATAATTAGTGGGATAACTCCTACCTCCTCTAATTTTTTTAGGATTTATTGGTGGTTTAATTAGAGGAATTGCTAGTTCATTCCTTAATCACTCTCTTAATATAATTAAGCTTAATTAAGGGTATAATTAGTGGTCTAACCCTCTGATTGAGTTGATTAAGTTTTTCTTAAATGAATATGAGATTTAGGGAATAAATTTGGGATACTTTTTTAAAGATATTCTTTAAACCCCCTTTCTTCCTTAATCCAACCTTAACTAAGGGTTAATTCACTAATTACCCCCTTAATTAATTTCATAAAATTCTAAAATTTTTCATAACTCAATTAATCTATCTTGGGTAGATGCATAGGTTTTCAAGATCCTAAGTACAATTAAGAAAATCAAAATTCAACTCACATGTGTGAGAGATGTTATGAAATTACTTAAAATAAATCCCTTAGCTTAATTAATCCTTAATCATGAGCCAATTGCATTAGGTACCCTTCTTTCCTAGGTGCATTGCTGATTCAAATTCCTTGTGTGGTTTTATATCATATCATTGGATCATAATTATTTGATTAACTATACTAAGGCGGTGTAGGTAAGGGGTAATTAACACACTTAATTCATACCTTAACCTAAGCAACATATAAAAATCATCTAATAATCCTAAGAATAAACTAAATCAACAAATATATGTGAGAATGGGTTAGGAGCAGTAAAATCACCTCATATTTCTCAAATTAAATCAAACTCAAAACAAAATCAAACCTTCCTTAGAAATAACTTGATTTGCTTTAAGCTTTCTTATTTCATAAGATTGTCTTTAGGAATTAATTAGGGTGAATGTGTTTACATGATTTTATCTTTTTAGTTCTTTTCTAACATGTTAAATGTGTATGTCATATGAATTTCATGCATTCATGCTTTTCAAAAATCAAATTAGAAATGAAATATTTTCTTTATGTCAAAATGCATGTTTTGGCTTAACTAAAAAATATGAGTGGTTATTATCACTACTAAATCCAAAAATATTTTCAAAATCTATAAATTAAACACCTAAAACTAAAAGTGTGCTACTTATAATTATTTATAAGCTTGCATGTGGATATAAATATGAAGATGTGCATAGTGTGGCTTTCATTCTCTTTTCTTTTGGCATAGTTTTGAATAGGATTTGGCAAATTGTATAGTTCATTTGAAAATAACACAATACTTTGTTAACCCCATTCCTATTCATTCCTATGATATTACTTAAGAAGGACATCCACACTTATACATATAAACTGTCTAAAGAAAATAAACATACAAATACAAACCTTTTTGCATCTTTCTTTTTCCATTCATTTCTTTTATACATGTGTTTGTATTTAAGGAAAGTGGTATATTAGTCTGGAAAACCCTATTATTGTAAGGCTTTAAGTAGCCCTAAGTAGGTCTTGTACCTTACACCCCTGGTGCAAACAATGGCATCGTACTCACTTTTGCCTTTCATACATATACATGTGCATGTGAATAATGGATAAAAGAAACCCCTCTTTTCTACTTAATGAAAATGATGCATCATAAAGCATTCTAATTTTCTTAAGTAACATTTCTTAACATTCATCAGTAAGTGTGCTAAATATTTCCATTTGTATATATAGATATGCTTAGGATTCATTCATATATATTTTGTACATGTTGGGAAAGAAATGAAGTGATGTGTGTTTTCAGATTTTAATTCACTTTACTTAAGCTTAAAATGCCTTTATTTTTGAATAGGCTTATTTAGAGAAAATTTAAACTTAGGATTAAATAAAACACATAATAAAAATTCACTAAATAAAATCAAATATGAACGCACTTTAGAAATTACTTAAGGTAGAGAAGGAAAGAGGAGTTCTGTTCTCTTTTCCCTCTCTTTACAACTTAGTAATTAATTGTAGGTTCATTCAAACATAAAATCACCAAATAAAAATCACCTAAATCAACTAAACAACTTAAATGAAACCACCATCTAAGTTGAACATCTTCACACTTAGGAAATCTAAACCTTAAAGCCATAGCTAAGCATACCACACCAACCTTTTAAAGCACACACATTAGGTTAAGTCACCACTTCTAGCTTTAGGTTAGGGCGATGCATAGCTTGATGTTTGCTTTTATTTTGTGATGTATTATTTCTAGTTTTGATGTTAGGTTGAATGCACGTTGAATAAATGGTGGGGTGATTTAGTCTAATCATTATCTTCTACAAGGAATTGTACTCAAGGGGCGTTGTAATAAAAATATAAATACTTTTTCCGTCCAGGTGCTTATACCTCTAAGCATAATCCAATAGGCCAGGTGGACTTGGTTACCTATGTGTGAGGTGCTATGTCCAATATACATGCTTGGAATTTGTATGGTTTGTTTAGCTTATCTCTATTTTGCATGTGTTAGTTAGATTTACTTTTCCTTTTCATATATTTTTTGCAATTAGGATTTTGGAATGAATGTTATGGGGTTTAGGGTGAGCATTAGTCATAATATCTCATCTTATGTACCATGTGAAGCCTTTAGAGCAACCGCCTTTCAACCATCCAAAAGAAGGAACCAAAAGAAGAAAGAAGAAAGAAGAAAAGAAGAAATGAAGACCCCCATAACATGAATTTCCTTACTTGATTGTAAATTAATTCATTTGTAATCCGAGTTGTATAAGGGTAGAACTTGGCTACCCAATTTATTTTTGGGTTTGTACGGTCGTGCCCTAACATAAATGGCCTTTTATTCTTTTATGTTAGTTTTATAAAATGTTTGAGGTTTTGTTTAGCTTGTGTATTAGAAATGACATATTTTTCATAGTTTCTTCCTTGCTTGATGTATGGCCTGCATGATGATTAGGCTCTTAGGAAAAAAATTAATCTTCTGCCAAATTAATCAACTCAAAATTAAAAATAAACAACTTATAACCTCACGTAAAGCTTAGGCTAAAAATCAAGATAAAACAATTAGTAACCCCTTAGTTGGATGAGTATTTCTTTTCTAACATTATCCATAAAAGCATATTGTTTCATTCTTGATTGGAGGGCTTCTACCTTTGCCAGAGAACTTGGCTTGACATTTAAGAGCCATTGTAGAAACACACCTCTCCCCTTCTCGCTGATTTTGGCCCATAATCTTATTTCTCATGCATTAGACATATGAATCCTATAAGCCTGAGTCAAATGATTGTCCAAAAATGAAAGTAAAATGTAATATGTTTTGCATTAGATCTAGGTCATTTTTTATGCCCTTACATGATCTAGTATCTTAGGGAGTGAATTTAAGGACGTAGTCTCTTTCTAAAATAAACAACAACCTAGCTATCTTGCATAAAGGATATGACTTGCCTACATGAATTTAAAGTCATAAGAGGAGTTAGTTGGCAATCACCTCCATACGGTTGTAAGTCCAAGCAGTTGGATGGTTTGTCCTCTCTTATGGAGGCAAACAAAATACCCATTTTCTCCTTAGATTTAGGTTGTGCTTTTGGCCCTCGCCAAAGCTCCCTAGATTTAGGTTCAGGGGTTGCTTCTCCCTTCTATGGGTCATAAACATAAATTGTCACCTCTTAGGCATTTTCATAGCCTTGTATTATGGAATTATAAGCCCTAAACTTCTAATAAAAATTTAACTCAAATAAATTAATTCAATTTCAAAAAATGTAAAGCCTAACCATAGGATAGTTTGGAATCTTCATTTGTCTTCAATAAGAACTCCCTCCCCTTGATTGATCCTAGTTGATTTGCTAAAAATAAAGTAATCGATTGATAGTCCTACTTATTAAAATCTTTGGAGATAACGATCATTTACCTTTATCGAGAGTATTTCTATGGAATCCCTTTCTTTAAGATGTAATTAATTATGGGGGCTTGCCCCTATAGGGAACGTAACAAACTAGTTTAAAATAAATCATACTTTACTTTTCTATGTAAAGTAGGGGAAGAATCTCTGGTACATATGCAGACCCATTATCCTTAGGAGTCTTTGTTGAGATGATTAGGTCTACTGTAGGGTGGTGACTTCTATATTTTGAGATAGTACACCTCTCCTCAATATCGTACCCGATCACCCTCAATAAGAACATCTGCTGATCTACGTGGTGTCTAGAAATGCATACAAAGAAGTATATTTCTATCTTCATTTTATCTCACATAGATTGAAGATGGAAGTATACCTTAAACATATAAAATTTCAGCACAGATTTTTCTAGTTACTCCGCTGGGGATGGTTCCTCTCTCCATCTTGGGTAAATGATCGTTGTCTCCAAATATCGATAGTGGGTTTGTACTTTTGTATGAATCCAAGACTGTCTTTCTTTCCATTGGAACTTAGCTTATTTCATCCTTAAGTTAAGCTAGCCAACATCTTTAGGTTTTAAGACCTCACTCCATGTTGGTCTTATAAACCCCGTTGGGTTCTCCAATGAAAAAGCTTAATAAAAAAAGAATTAATTAAAGACATCCTCCTTACCAATTTTATAGTAAGAAAAGGTTCATTCTAAAATAATAAAGACAAAATAAATCCTTCATAGAAATCTTACTTTTCAAAAAGCACACTTTCAAAATGCACATAATAAAATGTTTTGCACAAAAATTTTCCTAAATCATCTTCATCTAACAATCTTCATGATTTTTATATGTAGGATCATCTTTACAAAAAAAAAAAAAAAATCCAACAATTACATTTTCTAAAAGCACAAATGAGCTTCTTCACTCAATTTATTTTTGTGAAGCCCTCATTTTTAAAAATAAAATTCCAACAATAATTTTTCAAAAGCATAAAATTTGGAGATGGGCCTTTCCATTCAATACATCCAAATGTGTTGAATGGATATTACACCTTCAAGCAAAATCACAACTTTGAAATTCCACTTAACACATTCCACATGTGTTAGGTTGGAACTTTCACATTTTCAGAAAGCACATATGGAATCTCTCCATTTAATATACCCACATTTATTGAATGGATGTTTCATTTTTAAACAAAAAATAAAAATAAAACTTTCAAAAAGCACATATGAATATCTCCATTCAATATACCCAAATTTATTGAATAGAAATTTCATTTCCAAATAAAGTAATATTATTTTGAAATGCCCCTTAACATATTCCGTATATGATTTGGTTGGGATTTCATCTTTCAAAAGCAATAATCACACACAAAATATATATCTTTGGAAAATGAAACATAATTTATTTCCACCTTACATAGCCAAATTTGTTAAATGGAAATCTCCCTTTTCAAAAATCAACATAAACAAAATTTTTCTAAACATTTTTGGAACTTCATTCAAGTATATCCCATTAGCTAGAATGAAGTCTCCCTTTTCCAAAAACAAAATTTGAAACACACTTTTTGGAATTTCATTTAGTACATTTAAATTTGCTAAGCAAAATCTCCATTCCACAAAATTTTCAAAAACACTTTTGGAACTTCATTCTTTAGCATACCATATTTTTTGAAGTAAAGTTTTCATTTTCAAAACAAAATCAAAACAAAAAAATTTCAAACACATTCTTGGAATTTTATTTAGAATACTCAAATTTGCTAAGTAAAATTTCCATTTCATAAAACTAAAGAAATACATTAGGACTTCATTTTAGCATACCATATTTGCTAAAGTGAAGTCTCCATTTTCAATCCAAATCAAATCAAATTAAAAAAGAAACACATTAGGACTCCCTTAGCATATTTAAATTTGCTAAGGATCCTACTTTTCAAAATCAAATCAAAATCAAAAGAAACACATTAGGACTCTCTTAGCATACTTAAATTTGCTAAGGATCATACTTTTCAAAATCAAATCAAAATCAAAAGAAACACATTAGGACTCCCTTAGCATACTTAAATTTGCTAAGGATCCTACTTTTCAAAATCAATTCAAAATCAAAAGAAACACATTAGGATTCCCTTAACTACTTAAATTTTTTAAGAATCCTTCTTTTCAAAATCAAATTAAAATCAAAAGAAACACATTAAGATTTTCTTAGCATACTCAAATTTACTAAGAATCCTATTTTCAAAAAATTTCAAAAACTAAACACACTTGGATTTTCTCATTTAGCATACCCAATTTGCTAAATGAGAATTCCATTTTCAAATCACAAAATGATTCACAAAACAAAACAAAGAAAGAAACAAAAAGAAGAAATTATTTTCAAACATCTCACTTAGCATACCCAAATTTGCTAAGTGAGTAAATTCTAAAAATCTCAAATCCAGAACAAAAACAAATTGACCCTTTACTTTAACATACCCAAATTTGTTAAATAGAGGGTCCTCAAAATCAAAATTAAAATTCAAATATGAACCTATGGAAGCATTCCTTCTAACAAAAATATTTGAACCCATTTTCAACATATACAAGTTTGTTAAAAGTGGATTCTCTATCCAAAAAAAAAAATTCCTCTTTCCAATCAAATCTCGAAATCTATTCTGAATCATTTGAGCTCGACTTAAAATTTTCAAAATGTTGAGTATGGGTTCAAATTCTAAATTCAAAACTCAACAGCAATAAAAATCTGATTCAAATTTATTTTCAAAATTACAGACTCTCGTTTAGTGACAGTTTTAGTTCTAGTCTCAGTTCAATTTTCAATTGATAGAAATGACTATACAGAAGTATGTGTTTACCTTTCCCCATGGGATGGACTTGGCCCTAGATTAGGCTAGCCTTCCCCGTTCTGACTATGCCCACCTCATTCATTTTGGATGAGGTTTTGAGGGGGCGAGGATTACTTGTGAGGGCACTCCCCTCACCACTATTAGAAGCACGGTGGCAAGGCAAGCGGTCATTGGTGATATACCATCGAACTCTGATATTCCCTCTTTGAAGAGGAAGGCAATGGTGGTTCCTAATTGCATCGGCAAATGATGCGCCGGTGCAGATCATTTCTCGTGCCACCCTAGTGAGGGATAGCTCCCACTCATTAACACCTTCCAAGGGGAAGGCTCCCTTGATCCCAGGAATAGTCTCCCCTACTTTTGAGGTTAAGTCTAGCTCTTACTCTACCCACCCCACCAAGACTCAGAGAGGAACAAAAATTGCATGATAAAGCGGTACCATACACACATCGCTAGGGAGATGGAGGCAGCTCCACAGTCAGTTGTTGAGGAGTTGCCCACTTTGATTTCTCCACTGGTTACAGTGAACCAATTCCATCCTTTCTCTGGGTCTAACAAAGAGGATGCCAGGAGGATCCCTACTTCACCTCCACTAGTGGTTCAATTTCATCCCCCAACTAGTTAGAGTTGAAGGTCATATGCTGGCTTTTCGTTCGGTTGGGGTTGGCTAAGCCTCGGATGCAGTCTCAATTTGACTTGAGATCTTATCTCCATAGTGTGGGAAGCATCTTGATAGGAGAGGGCGGAGGCCCATACTACATTCATCTCACCGAGGAGGTTTGGTTGGTCAGCGGTCTGCACTCATATATTTTCCTAATCAGCGTGCTACCTGTGTCGATGACATAAATAATATTCTGCTTACGAGGACTACCCATCACAGGAGGAGAGTTCTTGTTCTGAGAGAGTCGGTGTTGTCTCCACCACACCACTCTACCCCCCGTCCACCATTTCCTGTTCATGTTTCAACATCTCCAGTTCTGCCAAAGGCCATGAAGGCCACATCCAGGGAGAAGAGGACCCCGTTAGTGATCTGACTATGGCCAAGGGATTCCATTCCATCTACATTGCCTACTGTGGCGAGGCCGAGCTCTCCCGCTTGATCTTCTGCCTTAGTTTTGCTACAAAAGGAATGGCGACCCCGAAGCATAGTGGTCATCCCTTCACCATCACCACTGCAGCAGGACATGGAGATGGTTACAATAGATACAGAGGGAGAAGGTGGCAACCTAGTTGCACCTATGATGATAGAACCTACTAGGAATGTCACCCCGTACAAAGTCAGTGATAATCAAAAGTGTATATCTTCCAATGAGTACAGCCCTCATAGGGTTGATTCTCTAGTAACAGGGGAGGTCTGGTACCTCACAGTACATGATGTTGATCCCACCACTAGTCAGCCAAAATCATTTGTGCCAATTCTGATAGATAATTTTATTGATGACATAGTAGCTCATTATTTCATATAGAAGAAGGAGATCCTAGAATTTGACTAGTTTGATGAAGAGAAGATCAGCTTATATCCTAATGAAGATGATTTATTGGGAGACTCAGCAGGGGTTTGCATGGTTGATACCAAGAGATCCCTCCTTAAAGAGCATCAGACTATGGAAGGTGTTGAGGATGAGCAGGAAGAGACAGCCCACTCGGTCCAACACCTCCTAGCACAAATAAAGTAGAAGAACGAGAAGATAGATAGGATGGAGAAGAGGCTCAAGGATCACATTAGCGCTATCTTAGCATTATAAACCAAAGCCAGTTCATCCTACCATAGCTGAGACTAGTCAGCCAGAGTTGGTGCATGTCTTGGACCCAACCAAGACTTTACCTCACATAGAGCAAGGTAGCACCCGCATGTATAGGAAGGTAGTGGATAGTACCTCCATAGAAGAAAAAGATATCAAGTCCATGGTTGAGCAGCAGGTGTAGGAAGCATTGGCTCAAGCCTGAGGAGGATCATCAGTTCCAAAGGGTAGACACTGCCTAGAGGAATTTGATGCAATCCAATATCCTAAGGATTTTCGTGCCACCTTCCTTCAAGAGTTTTAATGGCAGTCAGAACTAGGGGTGAGCATTCGGTCGGTTCGGTCGGTTTGGTTGAATTTTTTGTTAAACCGAACAAACCAAACCAAATAATTTAAAATAACCGAACCAAATAACACATAAAACCGAACTAACGAATTATAATTCTTTTATTGATTTTGATTAAACCAATAGCTATAAAAATAAAAATAAAAATATTTTTTAATGAACTAATTAATTAAAACAATATAATAAATTTTATATATTAAAATTTCTTACTAGTAGAAATCTATAAATCTATACAAATAATTAAGTACTTATAATCAAAATTACATATTTATATTTGACTTTTAACTAATTTTTGGTTTATTTGGTTTATTCTTTATCCATCTTTTAAAAAAAACCAACCAAAACAAAAAAAGCAATATCTAGGCATTTACAACCAAAAAAGCAAGAGTTAAAACCAAAACCGACCAAATCATCGGTTTTTTTCGTTTGAACCAGGTACACCCCTACGAACACAGGCAAGCCATTGTGCATTTCAAAGTTAGTTATTACAATGCTGGTGGTAGTGACGGTTTACTCTTTTGTCTCTTCATCAGTAGCCTAGTAGGGATATCATTTGATTGGTATGCTGAACTTCGCAATAGTTCAATAAAGACTTTTGTTGGGTTGGAACAACTCTTTATCAAGAGGTTCACTAGAGCTTAGCAAAGGGTCACTGTTGGCGATCTTGTTGTAGCACAATAACACCAAGGTGAGTCCCTTGTTGATTACATTCTCAAATGGTGCAACCTAAGTATAAAATGAGAACCACGACTATCGAAACAACATGCCATTAAGATTCTTCTAAAAAATATCCATGGCCCGGTTGCCTTCATGCTTAAGGGCTTCACCATCAAAACCTTTAAGAATTAATCAACAAGGCAGCTAACTTGCAAGGAGAAGCCAAATAGTTACCTTCTCCAGATGTACCAACAAAGCCAAAGCTACAGAAGGTACATGATTAGAAGCTCAGAGTAGTGATAGTAGTGGATAAGGGGAAACAGCTGACCAAAGAGCAATTTGAGAGACCTCGTGCTCGCAGCTTCCACCTGTACCATCGGGGCTACCTCCAACCGCCTCCTCCCCGCCCACATCATCAACAGTACCACATACATCGCCAAGTTTATGGTCCACTCTTTGGATAAACTCAACAAGCCTTATTCATATAAGAGGGAGGTAATCAGGAAGATCTTTAAGAATCTCTTAAAGATGCTTAATTTTTAGCTACCCGAACCTAGGAGATCGAAGGAAGTGGTCAAAAGCCATGATCTTAAGTTTTTCCCCTACCACCGTATGCTAGGTCATGTTTTGGGAGATTGCTTCACATTTAAGGACTAGCTTGAACATAGCTTGAAGACTGGTGTTATAGTTATCCCAAAGGAATACCTGTGAACAACCATCCGCCCATTAGTAATCCTTGGGATACATCCTTCTAAAACTAAAGAAGGTTGGGATATCTCATTATCCAAAACCTCTAAAAAGATTGTTCAAAAAATCAAGAAACGTTTCTTGTAGGTGCCAAAGTCAACTCAAACCTCCAACATCAAGGAAGGTTTGCAAGTTTCCATAGCCAACTCAAACAAAGGGGAGCTCGCAAGTAGTAGCATGTGCCACTGATAGCCCAAGAAGTAAAACCACCGACCCAGCCTACCCTCAACATCAGTACCATCAATGACTACCGCTACTTTAGCTAGTTCTTCTTCTGCTAGTATACATCTTGTATCAGCAAATGAGGGCATCAAATCCCTCACCCCTTTTGCTTTACTTGATTTTTACTTTGTACCTCTTATCAAATCCAAGAAATTGAAGAATAAATCTAGCTTGAATTACATCTATGTCATTTTTGATGGGTTGTCTGAACTTATTCCTAATAACTCTTCAAGTCTAGACAACAACTATAACAATTCTGATCTTTCTATTTCTGATTCGAAGTTGGATTCTCCTACTTTGAATGCTACGGGTTCACCTCTTGAGATAGACTTGGAATCATTCTGAGGGTCCCATAGGGCTGTAGGTGAGCTGTGGGTAGAACCTTCCATTACCACGAGAGATCACTAAAGTCAACCTCTGTAGTGGCAAGGTTCTACCTCCTAGGGAAGCACCTCAAGATAGAGGGAAACAAGTCATTGATTCAAAGTATTGAGAAGCCCCTCCATAGGATGCTCCACCTTTAGATATTCTTATGGAGGATTAGCCTAAGGTGGACTACAATGTCCTCTCTCACCTAAGAAAGTTGTCATCTAAGCTAAGAATATACGATGCCCTTATCTTATCTAGAGAGATGAGGGAATCATTAATCAAGGATCTCCTTGATCTTGAGATATGCTTAGCTCAGCTGACCGATATTGGTGAGGAGGCACATTATTCCAGAGAAGTAGGGGATCACTTTCACAGATGAAGACCTTTTTTTGGGGGGACATGGAGCACAACCGTCCCCTTTACATTACAATTGACATGGGCAAATTCAGACTTGCCAGAGTTCTCATTGATCTAGGTGCATCGATGAACATTATGAGTCTAAAGAACCTTGCTTATTTGAGGATCGACATCTCCACACTCTGAAGGGATCAGATGATGTTGAGAGGATTTAATGAACAAGATGAGTGAGCTTTAGGTTTCATAGTGTTACCTTTGGAGATAGGTGACTGAAATACTGAAGCCAAGTTCTACATCATTAATTCGAATACTTCATTCACTGCTATGCTTGGTAGGCCATGGATACATCAAAATAAGATAATTCCATCCTTCCTCCATCAGTGCATCAAGTTCAGGAGGATGGGATTGAATACTGTGTCAAAGGAGATGAAAAGCTATTTTCAGTTAGAGAGGTTGAGATATATGAGGATGCAACCTACTATCTTCCTCAAAACACCCTTTCTCGTGAACTTGGACAAAATTCAAATTCAGAAGAAAGTGAAAAAGAAAATGATAAAAAAAAGAAAAAGCAAAAGAAAAAAAAAAGAAAAGTGAAAATCCAAGTGAACAAGAATGGGAAATTGAAGAAGAAATAAAGTTGCTTATCACATTCCACCCACAATTCATTCCTTCATATGGACATGTGGGTAGGATGACTCAACCTCCACCAGGAAGAGGTAGAGGCAGAAACAGAGGCGATTCTACAAGTGGAAGACCCCTTTGTTGGCCATCAACCAATAGGGGTTATGTTCCAGTTCATAGGAGTACCCCTACTATTCACATAGACTTGGAATCCCGTTTGAAGGATGAGTCTAATGTGATTAGCATACCAGTCAACCCCTCTCAGCAAGTTTCATTGGAGGTGACACTCGAGGCAAACAATGATGAAGATTGGGCCTCCAGATAAAGAAAAGTATTCCAATCAGATGCATGTAAAACTATCAGAAAGCAGTTAGGAACCTTAGCTCTAACCTCACTTTCCAAAAAAGTTTAGTTTAGTAGAAGCCCCTAAGTCTTCCAGTGATATGAAGCCAAGAGATTCTTTTTGGGATCATCCTCTTCGTCGAAGTTGATGTAGAACTTGGAGGATATAAAGAATTAATGGAATTACCATTTGAGTTTTACTCTCATTGTGTTCATAATCTTATACAGAAAGGTTTGGTTCCTCATACATGGTCCAAGCACTGGTCAGAGTACTTTGAGAAGCTGTGAAATAATATAAGCAGAGAAGCACAATCAAGAGCATGACTAGGATTCGGATTAGCGGTACAGTGGGTCCAGTCAATGATGATGATTAGTGCTAAGTTGTTACCAATCATTTGGAATCTGATAGGTTCTTTTCATACAACACCAACTCTTATGAGAATGTGTGTTTAGAAACTTTAGATGATCTAGATGATCTCCAAATCAAAGATACACTGCTAGAATTTGAAGAGGAGATCTATTCAACAATTGACAAACTTAAAAAAATTAACCTCGGGATAGAAGAAAATCCACGCCCAACGTACATCAGTTCAATGTTGAATGAAGAAGGAACCAATGACTTAGTTAGGCTATTGAAGGATTGCTTTGCATTGAGTTATAAAGAGATGCCCAGATTATCTCTTGATGTAGTAGTCCATAAGCTAGCAATAGATCCTAATGCTAACCCTATCAAGCAAGCTCCTAAACGTGCGATTAGAAATCGAACAATAGGTCATTTCTGAAGTTAAGAAACTGATAGATGCTAGTTTCATCAGGGAAGAAAAATATCCTACCTGGTTCGCCAGTGTCATCCTAGTTAAGAAGAAGAATGGCCAAATTCACATATGCGTCAATTTCAGAAACTTAAACAAGGCATATCCTAAGGATGAGTTTTCTCTTCCTATACTAGAAACAATGGTTGACATCACCTTGTCTCATGCAGTTTTCTCTTTCATGGATGGGTCATCTTGCTATAACCAAATCAAGATGTCTCATGAAGATGAAATAAACACTATTTTTTGAACCCCGATTGGAATCTTTTGTTATAGGGTCATGCCTTTCGGGCCTAAAAATGCTGGTGCTACATACCAACGGGCCATGACTTAGACTCATCCATCATTAGGTTGATTGCTACATTGATGATCTAGTAGTCAAAAGCAGAGAAAAGGAAGACCATCTCTTTGACTTGAGAGTAGTTTTCAAACGGTTGAGACAATATAACCTCAAAATGAATTCTCTGAAGTGTGCATTTGAAGTAGCTTCAGAAAAATTCCTTAGTTTATTATCCAACATCGAGAATGTAAATAGACCCTAAAAAGATTAAAGCTATCTTAAAAATGTCACCTCCTAAGAGTTTAACTCAACTCAGATCTTTTCAAAGATGGTTGGTGTATCTAATACGCTTTATTTCTAACCTATCGAGAAGATGCAAGCCATTCTTAGCACTTGTCAAAAAGGACGTCAAGTTCAAGTGGGATGATAAGTGTCAGCATGCCTTCGAAGATATCAAGTAGTATTTAGTGAAGCCACCACTTTTAGCAACCTTTATCCTGGGCAGGCCAATCATCCTTTACACTGTTGCATTGGATGACTCTATTAGCACTTTGTTGGCCCAAGCAAATGATGAAGGGAAGGAGAGCACTCTCTACTACCTCTATAGTCATTCGATTCCTACTGAACCAAACTATCTACCTATTGAGAAACATTGCCTAGCTTTAATCTTTGCATCCCTAAATCTATGACACTATATGATTTCTCATAAGGTGAACTTGATTTCCAAAACCAATCCATTGCAGTACCTCATGAAATGCTCAATGCTATCCGGATGTTTAGCATGATGGTCCATGATTCTATCGCAATTTGATATCACATTCATAGCCCTCAGTGTAGTAAAAGGACAAGCACTAACAGATTTCTTAGCATAACACCCACTTCTTACTGATTCTCTGCTTAGTAATGATTTCCCTGATGAGCAAATCATGAACTTAGGGGAGGTTGACAACCGCTGATGGGAGATGAATTTTAATGGTGCAGCATAAAGGGAAGCACCATGATCTCTCTTCCGGGAAAGGAAGGGTAGGAATAGTTCTCAAACTCTCATGATGTGATTGAGATTCTCATACTATTTTTCCAACCCACCAACAATGAAGCTGAGTATGAGGCTTTGATTTCCAGTCTAGAGTTAGCCATCTCAATCAATGTCAAGAGCATCAACATCTTTGAGGATTCTCAATTGATCATCAACTAGATTGTCGGGTCCTACAAGGTTCTCAAATCCAAGCTTCATCATTACCACGAGTATACCATGAAGTTGTTGGCCCAAATTCTCGAAGTCACCATTTACAAGGTTCTCCGAGCAGAGAACACAGTAGTAGATGCTTTGGCCAAACTTGCTAAAGAATTGGCATGTCTAGAAGATGAGTCCATTCCAATAAGGGTCCAAAACAGACAAGTCCTATCCCTTATTGATGCTGAACTCATCGAGAGACTTTCTCTTGAAGGGAGGTTTTCGTTGCCTATAAGGACAAGGAGCTCGATTGGAGACAACCATTCATAGACTATTTGAACACCGACAAACTATCTCAAAAAAAGTCACAAGCCCATTAGGTGAAATAGAGATCTCTCTCCTATGCTCTCGTTGAAGGCACCCTGTACCGCCAATCCTTTGACCAGATGTGGTTACATTATTTAGATAAACATGAGGCCTGTGGCATTGTAATTGAGGTACATTCAGGTCTATGTGGAGTGCATCAATTCGGTCCAAAGATGAAGATAAAGATTAAGAGACTAGGATACTACTAGCCTTTGATGATTGCAGACTGCATGGATATAGCTAGGAGATGCCATCAGTGTCAGGTGCACGGTGTGGTCCTCCACCAATCACCCAACATTTTGCACCCTATAATGGCCTAATGGCCTTTTGAGTGTTGGGGTACCGACATTGTGGTCTGATCGATCCTCCTTCTTCTAAGGGTCATCGGTTCATCTTAGCTGCCACCGACTACTTTTCTAAGTGGGCAGAGGCAACCCCACTTAGAGAGGTCACAGCTCAGCATGTGCTTCAATTTTTCAGGAACCAGATTGTATATAGGTTCGGGATGCCTCGATGAATTATATCTGATAATGACATTACATTCAAAAGCAGCAAGATCAACAGCTTTACTAGATGACACGGTATAGATTAGAGATACTCCACCATCTACTACCCTAGAGCAAATGGCTTAGCAAAAGCATTCAACAAAACTCTCATCCAAATACTAAAGAAGACTCTTGATGACATCAAGCGGAAGTGGAATGAGTAGTTGGTTGAAGCTTTGTGGGCCTACCGCACCACATACTGAACTCCAACTCAATCTATCTCATTTTCCTTAGTGTATGAGTTCGAAGCTATTCTACCTTTAGAAGTTCAACTCCCGTCACTAAGGATAGCATTAGGTAACAAGTTCACTATAGAGCAAAATACAAAGTTACGGTTAGAAGAGCTTGAAGGTTTGGAGGAGTTTCACCTATGGGCATGTTAGAACCTTGAATTGTACAAGGCCAAAATGATTCAAGCTCACAACAAGCTAGTCCGCCCTAGGTCTTTTTGAGTAGGAGAACTTGTGTTAGTCTTAAGGAGACCAATTGTTGCCCATCAAAAGATGGGAGGCAAGTTTGAACCCACTTGGGAAGGCCCCTATGTCATAGAGAAGGCCTACCAAGGAGAATCTTATTAGCTTAGTGATTGTAAAGGGGAACACTCAATGCTTCTAATAAATGGGCTCAATTTGAAGAAATATTACTCATAAAAATCATGTTTGGAAATAATTCTATCAATCAATAAAAATCTAATTCCATTTCATCAAAATCTTCTCCTCTTTTGAAGTGTTGTGCTTGTCTTGCAAATCTGCCATGTTGTGTTTAAGTTAGGTGTAAGAGTCCCCCAGTTAAATCCTATCCTTCTTTCATAACACAAACATAATCAAACATGTCTCCTAACGCTACTAGAATAGGTATGAGAGTACCCAAGCGACATCCTTTCTTAGTGGGAATTTTGTTTGCCATCTGGGGTACCATTTCAGCAAAAATCCCCAAGCGTGTTTAAAGTAGGTGTAAGAGTCCTCCAAAGGCATCCTATTCCCTTTAACATAAGCACAAAAAAAACACATATCTTTTATCTCAGGCTACCTTGATGTGGGAGCAAGCCCCCTGTGGCACTCACTCATCAGCTGCTCTAGGTCAGGTTTACATGCTACCTCACTAATATGACACCCTAGTGGTTACTTGCTTGGAAGATGTGGGTCCTCGTGCTTTCTTTCTAACTTGACCATTGTAAACCAATGAGCGCCTTGTTAGTTTGATAGACTTCACTACCCAGACAGTAAGCCACCTCATGTTGATTTTGTTTAAGAAGATGTGAGTCCCCGAGCTTTCTTCTTGAACTAATTATCATGATCTAACTAGGTTGAGGTTTAGGATAAGTCCCGAGGCTCCTTTCCTCGACTACATTTGAGTTGATCTCCTCACATTCACTCGGTAGTCGTCTAGGTGGATGACACTATCGGTGAGAGACTATCCCAACAATCTTTTGTTATAGGAGGATGTGAGTCCGAGCTTTCTTCTAGGCATTGTATGCAAGTGATGGGTACCTTAGGTTGGTTGATGTTTTATATCTTGTGTGACTCACCCGATGGATACACCACTCTTGACAGATGTGAGTCCCAGTGTTTTCTCCTTGAGTTGGCCACTGAATACCAATTTGATATATGACTAGCCATGTCATCTTCTCTAGGGTTTTAGATTAAGCCCTTAGTGGTCCCTCTCTCTCCAGGCATTCTATTTGGAACAAGTCCTTTATGACCCCATTTATACACTACCCAAGTTACTTTTGGATTGGATAGTCCCCCTTTCCTAGTAGCCACCCCTATGGTTGGATAATTTGTTCAGCCGATGTGCAGATTCTCCCTTGGTTCAATAAATCTGAGATAGGTCTATGCTGACATAAAATCCTTCTTAGTTTGATCCCACATAAACTAGAAGGTCCACAATAAAAAAAATTAAACAAACAAAGAAATTAATTCTCTTATGGATTAGGAATTCAAGCTCCCAAAGGGCCCCTTTTCCCAAGCAGGCATCCCATCCTTAGGGCATTATTAGCATAACTCTCTATAGAGATTGCCTGACTACCTGAGTTGAGATAAATCCCCGGGTCTGTACTCACTCCATTGTCACTTTTAGTTCAGGTTCAATCTCTTTTGCCACAAGCAAGTTACCTCAACATTCATTTCTCTTTGGAAGATGAAAAACTATGACACATTCTTTCTAGCATGACTATCGTAAACTACTAGGCATCCTGAAGTCAGGTTTGATTCATTGCCCAAAGCAATCGATCGCCCCAGTGGTCTTTTGTAGTGGAAGATATGAGTCCTCTAGCTTTTTTTTCCCTTAAATTGATTATTGCAAACTGAAAGGCACTCCTTTGGTCGGATAGTTCTCCCCTCGACTGGGAAGCTACTCCTTTTGGTTCAATAAATTTGAGATAGGTCTAGTCTAAATAATCTCCTTCTCAGTGTGATCCATTATAAACCAATGGAATCCATCAAAATAGAGTAAAAATGGAATTAACCTTTGACTATCTTTGAGTTTATTTAAGTCCCCCAATGACATTCACTCAATAGTCAGCCCTAGGTCGGGTTTGATTTGTTGCCCAAAGCAACCAATCACCTCAGTGGTTTCTTGTTTCTAGAAGATGTAAGTCCCTGCTTTCTTCTTAAGACTTGACCATTATCGAAGGCATCCCCTTTGGATAGTCCTACCTTGTGGTTGAGACTACCCCCTTTGGATTGGTAGTCAGTTAGGTCTAGGCCTCATGGCCTTTACTATGCAGTCCATGCAAAGGGATCATCAAACAAACCTAAAATGAAATTACTCTTGACTATCGAGCTAATCTAAGTCCCTGGAATTCACTCAAATAGGTGGGTTCAATTCATTGGCTTTCTAATGGATCACCTGAACAATTGGTCCCTACTTTGGAGGATGTAAGTCTACTATGCTTTCTTCCTAGTACTGCTGCTGCATACCGAAAAGAACCCCTTTGGTTGGCTAGTCTTACTATGTGTTTGGTAGACTACCCCTTTGAATTGGTAAATCTGAGCTAGGTCTGGACCCCATGGCTCTTACTCAGTGCGATCCATCATAAACCAACATGGTCCATTTCAAAATTCAAAATTAAAAATCTGAAACAAACCAAAAAAAATAGTCAATCAATCCAACTCAAATATTTTACTTCTCCTCAGTGAGATAAAAATATTTCTAGCTCCCCCAGCGGATCCACAATTATAATCCCTTAGTGGATTTCACAACCTTTCCTCCCTTGTGGATGACTTGAACTCGCCTCCCAGTGGAGAGTTCACTTTTCTATCCTCAGTGGAGTCCAAACAAACACAAATAAATAAACAAAAAATTGAAACAAATTCAACCCTCTTCCTCAGTGGAACTTACTTAAAGAAATCAAATTTGATCTTAGCGAGACTCAATTCAAACCTCTCATCCCCTTATAAATGACTTGATCCTGCTTCCCTAGTGGAACTATCCCTAGTGGATTCCTCCTTCCCTCTCTTATGTCCTTGACATAAGTAGAGCCACATTGCACTAAGCTCTGGATTCCTTCTACATCTTGGGTTAGTAGACCATTCTTTGTTGATTGATTCGATGTTGTTGATTTGGTCAACACCAATGGGTGTTCCTTTAGTCACACACTACACCTATTGGGCCCTTTATTGACCTTATTTTTGGGATGAGCTCTCAACCTTCATCTTAGACATAAGACACCTCTTAGACTTTAGAGATCCTTGGTCTTAAGACACCTAGTGATTAGGTACACTCAACCTAGAGACCTAGAAGAGTTAGCCATAGAAATAGGTCATGCCTTAGGGGTGTTAGAAAATTTTTCCTAACCTATAGCTTGAACCACATTCCTCAATTCCTTCCTTCAAGTCAAACTCCAATTCAAATCAACATCAAACCTAAATCAATTCCAGCCTAATTGATTTTCTCTAAACTCAAATCAATCCCACATGATTGAAACCCATGATTGAAACTTATGATTGGAGCCCATGATTGAAATTTCAAGTTAAAATATTTCTTAAGTCCTTAGATCCCCTCTCATGGACTTAGCCTAAATCAAATTCATGAAATTTTCTGATGACCCATTTATATTCTCATTTATATTCACATATATAAATCAAATATAAATTCAAATTAATCAAACTATATCCAAAATTCAAATCCAAATAAAAAATCTTTCCTAAGTCCTTTGATTCCCTCTTAAGGACTTAGCCTAAATCAAGTTTAAACCACTTCAAATCCTTAAAATTTTCTCATAACCCATTTATATTCTCATTTATATTCACATATATCAATGAGATATAAATTTAGATAACCAAAACCAACTCCAAAATCAAACTCAAATTCAATCAAAATCCAACTTAAGCCTTTCAAGTCAAATCTTGAACTTAGCCAAATCAATTTCAAATCAAGCCAAACTCTTGATTTTTCTTCGTGATTCAATCAACCCTTCAATCAATAATCCAAATATAAACATAAACTTCAATCACTAAACCAAAACTAAATTAAAAAAAAATCAAACCTAAGTCAAACTCATGTTCACCCTTTGAACTTATTAAATGAATCAAAACCCATTTGACTTCAAACCACTTGTGAATGGATTTATATTTCAATAATAAGTCCATATTTGAGTTCAATCAAACTCAAATCAATCTTTGACCAAGCCGTTTGACCTACTTCGGCTCACTTGACCCAAAGTGACCTAAAGCACCCTTATGAGCCAAATTCTAATCCTAAACAAATTGGATTGAACTAAGCCCACCTAAGCCTCTCTTCATGATCAACAATCATCATAAGATGATCAATCACTCAAGTTGGGTCAAATTAAGTCAAGACTTACCCAAAATGAAACCTAAACTAGCCAAAATCCACCATAGGCCAAATTGATTGAAACCATTGATCAAAACTCATTCATGATTAATGTTTGAACTTGACTAAGTCAACATTTGAGCCTAACCTAAGCCCAATTGGCCACTTGACCCAAGTTGACCCAACTTGGCCTAAAAAGTTAAAATATGTCAAAACTTGATCTAAGACAAATTGATTGAAACTAATGGGTCAATTCATTCCAAAATGATTGTTGAACTTGACCAAAGCCTCAATTGGCCAACTAGACCTAACTAGCCCATTGACCAACTTGACCTAAAAGGTCAAATTGAGCCAAACTCAAATATAAACCAAATTGATTGGAAACAAAGATACCAATATATTTCATATGACCAACCAAACATGAACCAACCCATGACCTAACCCAAATAGGTCAAATGGGTCAATTTGGTCAACTTGACCCATTTGACCTGAGCTCAATTGAACCAAAACCAAATATGAACCAAATTAAATCAAACCAAAGCCACCAAAATATTTAAATGGTCATATGAACTTGACCCAACCCTTGGTTTGACCCAATTTGTCCAATCAGTCAACTTGACCCAAGTTGACCCATTTTGACCTAAATGGGTCAACATGAGCCAAATCACATCAAACCATTTCCAAATTCGATGAAACTTGGCCCTTTTTCAAACATACCAAACATATTCAAATTCAAGCTAAATGAATTTTACCCTAGGCCATAGAGTAAATTTTGGCCAAATCCACTTGGAATTTGGTCAAATCCTCTTCATGACCACTTAACACTCTCTTAATGGACTAAGTGGACACTAGGGAGTGTGGTGCACCTAGCCCAATGGGTTTGGGCCAGCCCAACCTAGCCTAAGGTCAAAATCAACCACCTTACTTGAAATTAAGCACATGGAATCCTCCTTCCACCTTGTTTGAGCATATGGCCACCTCACCCACTCCTCCTCTAGCCAAAACTGAATGCCATGCCACTCTAAATAGCTTAAACAACCCATTGAATAAGGCCAATTGGATCAAAATGGAAAGCTCCTTCACGGGCGTCTGATCCTTCAAGGGGAAGATAAACTCTCCTTAATTCCATTAAATCTTCACAGTCTCATACTCGATTGAGCTAAGGAAAGCTAGAGGAACCATTGCCAAGTGATCCTAAGCTTCCTAGAGTGATTTCAGCTTCTCTATTTTTGGATTTTCTCAAACCAAAAATAGAAGAACTCCATTGAAATTCAAATCTACTCCACACTCAATACCAAGCCAATTCACTTTACAAGATTCATTAGGGAGCTCGATCAAACTCACCCAAACCTTCACACAAGCTCTAAAGGCAAAGGAGGGCTATCCTTGATCAAGACCGAGCCTACTTGAAGGGGTGCTTGGCCTCTAGAAGGATCCATCAAATCTCAAGACTTTAAACACTCAACAAAGCTTCGTCTCCACTAGAAGAAGCTTCTCCAAGGGAATTGAGCACTGGTGATCACCTGCGATGAGGTATGCCATTAAACTGAGCTTAATCTAGATGTGGTATGGTCTTTTGTGAAGTAAAGTATTACCCCATGAGATTCTAGCCGTTAGATGTGATCCCATTTACACTTAGATGGTGTGGGTTGAGTTTCAATCCAATTTAGAATCGAGCTCGGATCTTCCCTTTGAAGATGGATGGAAGTCCTCTTCCATAGTGAAATACAGAGACAAATCATGGGTTGTCCATCTGCGCATTTTGGATGGACGACCATGATCAAAGACATGTAGATCCAGCATTTTACCCCTTTAGAACCGCAGCTTTAACCTCAGCCGTCTGATCCTTGATCGGATGGGTGAGGAGAAAGCGCGTAGCACCGTCGTTGACATGGCTCTACAATGTAACAACTTAAATATCAAATCCCATCATGCCACATGGAAAGCACATGCTGCATCAGTGGTCCACATGGCATTGACGGGATTAAACATTTATTAGGCTATGAAATCACCAAATTAATCATGGAAACTTCATAAATTTATATCTAAGCCTAGAAAAATTAGAAAAAGTGTGAAATAAATTGTATTGGATAGGTAATTGAACATAAAATATTCTAAAAGTGATTTCAATGGAGTTTGAATAGTGCTTTTCTCTGGATTTGGGTTTTATTGGAATGTTATTTTGCCAATTACCCTCTAATTACTCCACTAATTAATCCTAAACTTCTTGTGCATAAATAGTGGGATGACTCCTACCTCCCCTAATTTTCTTGAGATTTATTGGTGGTTTAATTAGAGGAATTGCTAGTTCATTCTTTAATCACTCCCTTAATGTAATTAAGCTTAATTAAGGGTATAATTAGTGGCCCAACCCTCAGATTGTGTCAATTAAGTTTTCCTTAAGTGAATATGAGGTTTAGGGAATAATTTTGGGATACTTTCCTTAAGATATTCCTTAAACCCCCTTTCTTCCTTAATCCAACCTTAATGAAGAGTTGATTCACTAATTACCCCCTTAATTAATTTCATAAAATTCTAAAACTTTCTAGAACTAAATTAATCTATCTTAGGTAGATGCTTAGGTGTTCAAGATCCTAAGAACAATTAAGAAAATCAAAATTCAACTCACTTGTGTGAGAGGTGTTATGAAATTACTTAAAATAAACCCCTTAGCTTAATTAATCATTAATCAAGAGCCAATTGCATTAAGTACCCTTCTTTCCTAGATGCATTACTGATTTAAATTTCTTGTGTTATTTTATGTCATATCATTGGATCATAAATATTTGATTAACTATACTAAGGTGGTGTAGGTAAGGGGTAATTAACACACTTAATTCATACCTTAACCTAAGCAACATATAAAAATCATCTAATAATCCTAAGAATAAACTAAATCAACAAACATATGTGGGAATGGGTTAAGAGCAGCAAACTCACCTCATATTTCTCAAATTAAATCAAACTCAAAACAAAATCAAACCTTCCTTAAAAATAACTTGATTTGCTTTAAGCTTTCTTATTTCATAAGATTGTCTTTAGAAATTAATTAAGGTGAATGTGTTTACATGCTTTTATCTTTTTAGTTCTTTCCTAACATGCTACATGTGTATTTCATATGAATTTTATGCATTCATGCTTTTCAAAAATTAAATTAAAAATGAAATGTTTTCTTTATGTCAAATTGCATGTTTTGGCTTAAGTAAAAATATGAGTGGTTATTATCATTACTAAATCCAAAACTATTTTCAAAATATATAAATTAAACACCTAAAACTAAAAGTGTGCTACTTATAATTATTTATAAGCTTGCATGTGGATATAAATATGAAGATGTGCATAGTGTGGCTTTCATTCTCTTTTATTTTGGCATATTTTTGAATAGGATTTGGCAAAGTGTATAGTTCATTTGAAAATAACAGAACACTTTCCTAACCCCATTCCTATTCATTCCTATGATATTACTTAAGAAGGACATCCACACTTATACATATAAACTATTTAAATAAAATAAATAAACAAATACAAACCTTTTTGCATCTTTCTTTTTTCCATTCATTTCTTTTATACAAGTGTTTGTATTTAAGGAAAGTGGTATATTAGTCTGGAAAACCTTGTTATTGCGAGGCTTTAAGTAACCCTAAGTAGGTCTTGTACCTTACACCCCTGGTGCTAACAATGGCACCGTACTCACTTATGTCTTTCATACATATACATGTGCATGTGAATAATGGATAAAAGAAATCCCTCTTTTCTACTTAATGAAAATGATGCATCATAAAGCATTCTAATTTTATTAAGTAACATTTCTTAGCATTCATCAGTAAGTGTGCTAAACATTTCCATTTGTATATATAGATATGTATAGGATTCATTCATATGGATGTTGTACATGTTGGGAAAGAAATGAAGTGATGTGTATTTTCTGATATTAGTTCAATTTACTTAATCTTAAAAGGCCTTTCTTTTTGAATAGGTTTGTTTAGAAAAAATTTAAAGTTAGGATTAAATAAAATACATAATAAAATATTCACTAAATAAAATCAAATATGAACCCACTTTAGAAATTACTTAAGGTAGAGAAGGAAAGAGGAGTTCTCTTCTCTTTTCCCTCTCTTTACAACATAGTAATTAATTATAAGTTCAATCAAACATAAGAAAATCACCAAATAAAAATCACCCAAATCAACTATACAACTTAAATAAAACCACCCTCTAAGTTGAACATCTTCACACTTAGGAAATCTAAATCTTAAAGCCATAGATAAGCATACCACACAAACCTTTTAAAGCACACACATTAGGTTAAGTCACCACTTCTAGCTTTAGGTTAGGGTGATGCATAGCTTGATATTTTCTTTTGTTTTGTGATGTATTATTTCTAGTTTTGATGTTAGGGTGAATGTGTGTAGAATGAATTGTGGGATGATTTAGTTTAATCATTATCTTCTACGAGGGATTGTACTTAAGGGGTGTTGTAATAAAAATATAAATACTTTTGTTGTGCAGGTGCTTATCCTCTAAGCATAATCTAATAGACCAGGTGGACTTGATTACCTATGTGTAAGGTGCTAAGTCCAATATACATGCTTGGGATTTATATAGTTTGTTTAGCTAATCTCTATTTTGCATTTGTTAGTTAGATTTACTTTTCCTTTTCATGTAATTTTTTGTAATTAGTATTTTGGAATGAATGTTATGGGGTTTAGGGTGAGCATTGTTCATAAGATCTCATCTTGTGTACCATGTGAAGCCTTTGGAGCAACCGCCTTCCAACCATTCAAAAGAAAGAACCAAAAGAAGAAAGAAGAAAGAAGAAAAGAAGAAATGAAGATCCCCATAACATGAATTTCATTACTTGATTGTACATTAATTCATTTGTAATTTGGGTTGTATAAGGGTAGAGCTCGGCTACCCAATTTATTTTCGAGTTTGTGCAGCGGTGCCCGACCATAAATGGTCTTTTATTCTTTTGCGTTAGCTTTATAAAATATTTGATATTTTGTTTAGCTTGTGCATTATGATGACATATTTTTTTAGTTTCTTCCTTGCTTGATGTATGGCCTGGATGATGATTAAGGTCTTATGAAAAATAATCTTCTACCAAATTAATCAACTCAAAATTAAAAATAAATAACTCCTAACCTCACTTAAAGCTTAAGTTAAAAATCAAGATAAAAGAATTAGCAATATCTTAGCTAGATGAGTATTTCTTCTCTAACATCATGCATAAAAGCATATTGTTTCACTCTTGATTGGAGGGCTTCCACCTTTGCCAGAGAACTTGACTTGACCTTTGAGAGCCATGGTGGAAACACACCGCCCCCCTTCTCGTTGATTTTGGCCCATAATCTTATTTATCATGCATTAGGCATATGAATCCTATAAGCTAAGTCGAATGATTGTCCAAAAATGAAAGTAAAATTTAAAAGTTTTGCATTAGTTCTAAGTAATTTTTCATGCCCTTACATGATCTAGTCTCTTAGGGAGCGAGTTTAAGGACTTAGTCTCTTTCTAAAATAAACAACAACCTAGCTATCTTGCATAAAGCATATGACTTGCCTACATGAATTTGAAATCATAGGAGGAGTTAGATGGCAGCCACCCCCAAGTGGTTGTAAGTCTAAGTAGTCTGGTGGTTTGTCCTCTCTTATGAAGGCAAACCAAATACCCATTTTTTCCTTAGATTTAGGTCATGCTTTTGGCCCTCACCAAAGCTCCCTAGATTTAGGTTCTGAGATTGCTTCTCCATTCTATGGGTCAGAAGCATAAGTCCTCACCTCTTAGGCATTTCCATAACCTTGTATTGTGAAATTATAAGCCCTAAACTTATAATAAAAATTCAACTCAAATAAATAATTCAATCTTAAAAATGTAAAGCCCAACTATAGGATAGTTTGGGATGTTTACTAGGTCTCCTAGTATCCTAAATATCCCCTACTCATGTTCATTTGGCTTTGATAAGAACTCCCTCTTCTTGATCGATCCCACTTAATTTTCTAAAAATAAATTAATCGATTGATAGTCCTACCTATTGAAATATTTGGAGACAATGATCATTTACCTTAATCGAGAGTATTCCTAAGGAACCCCCTTCCTTAGAATGTAATTAACTATGGAGGCTTGCCCCTGTAAAGAACTTAGCAATCCTAATTTAAAATAAACTCTACTTTACTTTTTCATGTAAAGTAGGGGAAGAATCTCTGGCACATATGCAGACCCATTATCCTTAGGAGTGCTTGTTGAGGTGATTAGGTCCATTGTAGGGTGGTGACTTCAATCTTTTGAGATAGTAGACCTCTCCTCAATGTCGTACCCGATCTCCCTTAATAAGAACATCTACAGATCTACGTGGTGTCCAAAAATGCATAAAAAGAAGTATATTTTTATCTTCATTTTATCCCGCATAGATTGAAGATGGAAGTATACCTTCTTTAGAAATTTAATATATAAAATTTTACCACAGGTTCATATGGTTAATTAACACTTAATTTACTTAATAAGATAATTAGGGCTTAATCAATTAATTTCCCCAACTAATTATCCAAGAAATCCTAAGAAATAAATGGGAGGTAGAGGTCATATCCTTAAACAATCTCAAAAAATTTGAGGTTAATTAGTTAATTAATTAGGGAGTAATTAAGATAATTAATTTTTTTAATTAATATCTAATTATTATTCAAAATTAATTAAGGATAATTTTAATGGATTCCACTCTAAGATATTTTTAAAATAAGCCTTTATTTGTATTTTTTTATGAATTTTTTATAATTTATTATGAATTTATAAAGTTTCATCCTTAAAAATGGATTAATTAGCCTTAATTAAGCCTAATCCCGTCGGCGCCATGTGGCACGTTGACACGGCATGCTTTCCACATGGCGTCGTGGGATTGGCTATTTAAGTTATCACATCCTATGGCTGAGTCAACTGGCGGTGGGACGTGCTATTGATGTTTGTCCTCCGATCTTAGATTGTACAGTGTAGATCATTCCCATGGTTAATAATAGCTCAAATTGGATGGATCTAATGTGATCTAATCACATTCCTCTGCTCTGATCATGGAGAATGGATAGCATGTGATCTATTAGCTCGTGAACTACGAAAGATGGAGGTCGTCCGCCATTGATCGTTGGATCCAAGCTCATTTGAGCTCGGATTAGCTCTAAATGGAACCCACACCATCGTGTGAGGGATCTAGGAAGATCCTACATCTAAGATTGGATCACATGCACATTTTCTTCATAAAGCTCTAATATTTTAAGCTCGAGGTTAGTTTTTATGAAATTATCTCACCGGAGCTAAAACTGGTGGTTCGTAGGCTTGAGGAAGCTTCGTCTAGTTGAGATGAAGCCATATTGAATAGCAATTGGATGGATTCCAAGTGGATTTCTCAGGAAGCCAAGAATCATGCTTTGGAGGCTCGACTTTGGTCAAACTCCTTGCTCTGGTGATTGAGAAGCCTCAGGGATGATTTGTTTGGCTTCGATGGGGTGCGTGGAAGGTGTGTGCAAGAGTAATTTGATTTTGATTGAGGGATGAGGGCGTTGGGATTGAAGAGTGAGTGCCCTATTTTGACTTTGCTTAGGAAGGAGGAATTTGAAAAGTGGAGGCCTTGGGAGTGCTCAAGAACTTACTAGGGAGTTTGAAATCACTTTAGGAAGCTCTGGCAAGTAGAATAGATATGTTTCCCATTCGAATTGAGGGGGTATACCCCTCAATTAGCTGAGGTGGATGGACAGGATCAAACTTCCATTTTTGGTTGACTAGCCATTGCCAGAGTGCTGGAGTTATCGCCATCAAGTCCACGTAGCTCGGTTTGAGTGGAGGATAGCTTGGGAGGTGGCTTAAGGTGGGATTTAGGCTAGTTTCATCTCCCTTGATCATTTGGTTCTCGATTTGTAAGGTAGGTGAGTTAACTCACCTCACTTTATTCCAAGGCAAGTCCTAGCCCACTTAGGGTGAGCTAGATGGCTAGGTCAGACCCTAAAGTGGGGTGAGTGAGGGTTGCCAAGTGATGGGAGAGTGAACTTTGCCAAAAAAAGTGATGGAATCTTATGTAAAGGGGCTTAGCCAATGGGTAATAACCTTGGATTGGACTCATTTGGGTTTTGGGCTAATTTTGGGCTGACCTAAGATGGGTTTGGGTCAGGTTTGGTCGGGTTCCAAGGTCATATAGGTTGGTTTCAATGGGATTACCCTTATAGGTCAAATTGGGTTATGTTGGGTTGGGTTGACCAATTGGTCAAAGTGGGCCAAACTAAAGCTTGGGTTAGGTTCAAATAATGATTTGAACTCTTTTGGTTCAAGTGGTTTCAATTAATTTGGCCTAGGTTTACTTTTTGCCCATCTGGATTCATATAGGTCAAATGGGTCAACTTGACCAATTTGACCAAATTGATGAAATTGGCTTAGGTTGGGTGTTGCTTCAAGTTCAATTAGTTAATTGAAAGTGATTGTAGGTTTTATTTTGAATCAATTTAGATTTTGGTCCTTTAGGTCAATTTGTGCTAAGTTGTTCAATTGGGCTCAATTAGCCAAATTGGGTTTAATTATGTGTTTAGTCAAGTTCAATTATCAATTTGGAATGAAATTGGTTTGGTTGATTTAATAACATTTGATTGGTTGAATGTGACCAATGATGTTCAATCATTGATTTGGGGTGTGAGATGAGTTTTGGCTAATTTGGGTTTCATATGTGCTAAGGGTTGACTTGGTCAAATGACCATGTTTAGTTGGTTTGATCCAATTTGCAATATTTTGTTACGTATTATATTTCCTATGAATTTATGAAGCTTCAAGCAACTTAATTAATTTTTAAAATAAAAAATCCTTAATTTCTTACTTAACCTAGTTAGTGTCGCATGACATTGAGACCACGTGATCCGCATGCATGATTTGTGGTTCCATGTATGCATTGTGGCGATCGTGGCGACACGAGAAATGAGCAGGAAAATGGCCCATTTGATCGGACTGTCTGATCACAAATCAGACTGTCCGATTGTAGATCAGACTGTTCAGATTCAACAGGGAGATCTGAGGACCAAAATCAATTGGATTTGCTTCTAATAACAGTCGTCCATCCCCATGAATAAGAGATTGGATGGGTGTTGCTTTTCTTCCCTAAAAATAATAGACCGAATGGATGAATTTGATGAATCAATCGCTGAGGGGCTTTTAGGGCTTGATTTTTTTGGTAATTCTCGCCGAAAAACTCCTATTTTTGCATTGGGATCATGTGAAATAAAGAATGTAAGGGATATTTAAGGGATTTTTTTAAAATTGAGAAAACATCAATATAAATAAAGGAACTTATGGCCGACTAAATGATTTGAAATTTACCTTGTTGGGGATGGTTTTCGGCAGCTGTGTTGATCCGAGCACACTCCTAGATGTGAGATAAAGCCTTGGGATGAACCTAGACACTTACCTCCCTTTGGAATGTTGTATCCACCAATGGCCACTGCCTCCTTGCCAGAATCTGCTCGATTTTGGTATTTTTTTTATCAAAAGAAAATTGGGAATAAGTTTTATTGCTTCACTAGAGTTCTTAGAGCTTCTTTAATGCAAAAATTGAATGTCTAAAGTGCCTCTTTTCCTTTGTGCTTAATGGTGGATAAAAATCACCACTCATAGTGATTTTTGGCTCCTAGTGGGTGTCCTATGGCTTGGGGTAGTTGGGAATGGCAAGGAATCATCCTAGGTGGCTTAATTTGGTTGGCCAAGGCTTGGGAGGTGGCTGTCAAGAGGGATTAGTTGGTATCCTATGGGTTTCAAATGCTCTAATGGGGGAGGTGAGGTGAATTCACCTCCTCATGAGTCATGGCCAACCCAATCACCTCTTAGGTCAGGTTAGGCAGTGTCCTAGATGCCTAGGTGGGCCATTAGGAGGGTGCTAAGTGTCTAAGGAATGGAAATGAGCCCTTACATAGGTGATTTGTCTCATGTGATACCCTTGAACCAAGGGTAGAATGGTTATTTGGAATTGAATTTGATTTGGGCATATTTGAAAAGAGTCAAAAGTGAGTTGGGCCAAATTTCATATCATTTCGAGTTCATTTGGTTAGGTTTAGCTCAATTTGACCCATTTGGGTCAATCAGGTTAGGTCCAATTGGTTAAATCGAGTCAAACTAAGGGTTAGGTCAAGTTCATATGATCATTTGGGATGTGTTGGTGAGGGCCAATTGGGTTAGGTTTGGCTCAATTGAAGGTCAAATCATGTTCAAGTGTTGACTTTGGGTTAGTAGAAATCATTGGTTTCAAGAGATTTTGCTTAAGTTGCAATTTGGCTAATTTAAGTTCATATGGGTTAAAGGGTTGACTTGGTCAAGGGGTTTGGTTGACTTAGTTTGACCCAATTCATGGTAATTGATCATCCTAGGATGATCAAGAATCATGTCATGAAGTTTGGATTGGCTTAATTTACTTTGATTTGGATTGAATTGGATTTTAGTTCAAAAAGGTAAAATTGGCCACTTTCGATCAAGTGAGCCAATTAGATTTAGTTGGCTTGATTTTTGGTTGAGTTTGATTTAGTTGAGTTTATATATGGATTTGGGATTGATATATAAATCTAATTGCAATTGGTTTGGGTTCGAATGAGTTTTGGTTCATTTGAAAATTTCAAGTCAAATGACTAGGTTGGGTTTGACTTGGGTTAATTTTGACTTAGCTTAATTATTATTGATTTCATTTATATTTAGAATGGAGATTAATGGAATGATTAATTTGTGAGAAAATAAATTGAATTTGGTTTGATTTAGATGGGATTTTGGCTAAGTTCATGAAATTGATTCAAAGGACTTGGGAAGGGTTTTGATTTAATTTTATTTAGTTTGATTTAGTTTTGATCATTTGAATGTAGATTTGATTTATATTTAGAAGACAATTACAGATATAAATTGATTATGAGAAAATTAATTGATTTTGAGATTGATTTAGATGGAGTTTTGGCTAAGTTCATGAAATTTATTCAAAGGACTTAGGAAAAATTTCAAGTTTGGATTTGATCATGGGCTTCAATCATTTGGCTTGGGATTTGAATATGCATTTGGATTTCGATTTGAAATTGAGTTTAATTGTAGGTTTAATAGGGTGAATCTGGATTGGATTTGGGTTATGGGGTAAGAGAGTTATCCTAATCCCTAAGGCATAACCTAAGAATGTGATTAACCCTTCTAAGTCTCTAGGTTTAGGTTAAGTGTTCACCTAATCACAAGAAGTGTCTTATGACTAAGAAAGTATTACTGTCTAAAAGGCTCCTATGTCTAAGATGAGAAGATTGAGAACTCACTCGAAAAGTGAGGTCAACACCTACCTTTGAGGTAGGTTCTAACTCTCGCTCCGCCCTACTCACCCGCACTCAACGCTGCAACAAGAACAGAAAGATCAAGCGGCACCATGAGCGAGCAGCCATGGAGGTTGATGTTGCATCCCATGTCACTGAGGAGGGTTCTCCTTGTGAGACTTCTGCACTCTTGAGTGGTAGCAGGTTCAAGCCCCTGTCAGGCTCAGATGGAGAGGAGGACTATGGGAAGATCACTGCATCGCCTCCACCACCAGCACACTTTGAGGTACCGGCTAGGTAGCGGAGGAAGCCCTATGCCAATCTCAGGATAGTTCTTCTCTGGGTTGGTAGAGCCTACTGACGCTCAGAGTCCAGTGCATTGTTCAATTTGAGGTCCACGATTCCTAGGAGTGTCAAAGATCAGATCTGTAGGGAGAGATCCACTAAAGCTTGAGTTGTAGACCAAGCAGACAAGAGGGAGAGGAGGAGGTACGCCAGACAGTTGGTGGCCTCCACCCTGATGGATTTACTTGATCGCTATCCTGTCAGGGCTGATCATTCAGACAACATTATCCTCACGGGCACAGTTCGATGCAGGAAGAGATTTTCGGCCGAGAGGCAGTCGGTGTCTTTGCCATCACACCGCTCCACTCACCATCCAGCTTACATCATCTACCTCCCCCACCAAGCTTCAAAAGCCCCCATATGAGGAAATACCATCTCCATTGATGATCCGGCTATGGCTCAAGAATCTCGCTCCATCCAGTCCACCTATTAAGATAAGATCAAGCTCCCATGCTTGACCTTCTACCTCAATTGTGGTTAGGAAGAAGTGGTGACCCAAGAGTGTTGCATCGCCTCTACCATAATCAGAGGGAGAGTAGGGAGGGGACATAGACATAGTCCCCATGGTAGTTGAGCTAATTAGAGAGTGCACCCCACCAACACAGAGCATTCACAATATACAGTCAGTAGAGCACAGTCCTGTGGTCAGTCGACAACTAGTCTACATTCTCATAGAGCCAAGCATAAAAGATGATTGTTCCTTAGACGATACCATAGAGGACTACCGTGTTGTAGTGAAGAAGATTGTTGGTAGTGATCACTCAGATTAGAAGGAGGATAGAGTCCGCTTTGATCCTGATGAAGATGACATGTTGGGCGACATAGCCGAGGTCCACATGGTCGACACACGAAGGTCCTTACAGCGGGATCACCATAGCCAAAAAAGTGTCATGTTTGAGGAAGGTGAGACTTCTCACTCAACTCATCACCTCCTCCACCAGCTTAAGCAGAAGAATGATCATATAGATAGGATGGAGAAGAAGATAGAAGAGTTGATGGCAGTGGTCTGAATTGCATAACTCAACCATCATCTCGCAGCTTTCTCCTATAGTAGCTGATCGGCCAGAGTTGATACATACTTTAGACCATCCTAGGTGCACTCCCACATATGATGATGTTGGTAGTTTGCATAGGAAGGTCATAGATGGCACATCGATGCATAAAAAGGACATCAAGCATATGGTGGAATAGCAGGTCAAGGAAGCGATAAAGCAAGCCAGGGGGAGCTCATCCATTTCAAAGGGTAGACCATACCTAAGAGGAATTAGATGTAGCTAAAGACCCTAAGGGTTTTGTGCCACCTTCCTTCAAAATCTTTGATGACAGTGGGGACCCACGACAACATATTGCATATTTTAGGGTCGGCTATTGCAATGTCGGTGGCAGCAACACACTCCTGTTCAGACTTTTATCAGCAGCTTAACAGGGGTTGCATTTGATTGGTACACCAAACCGCCCAATGATTTGGTAAAGACTTTTACTGAGTTGGAGCACTATTGACATCACTTTTGGGAGTGAGCTCTCAACTTCCTCATCATAGATCTAAGACTCTTGTAGACACTAAGAGCTCCATATTCTTAAGACACTTATAGTGATTAGGTGAACACTTAATCTAAGCCTAGAGACTTAAAAAAGTTAGCCATATAAATAAGTTATGTCTTAGGGATTTAGGGAGACTTGCCTACCCCATAGCCTTAAACCCAATCCTTGTTTCCTTCTTTCAAACTAAACCTCAAATTCAATTCCAAATCAAATCCAATCCCAAATCAAATGATTGGAACCCATGATTAAATTCAAATTCCAAATCCCTTCCTAAGCCCTTTTATTTTATCTTATGGACTTAGCCTTAACCAAATTCAACTCAACCCAAATTCAATTGGTTTTCTCAAATATCAAATTCAATCTCAAATCAAATCTCAACCTAAATTCCAAATCAAATCCAACTCCAAATGATTGAAACCCATGATTAAATTCAAACTCCAAAATCCCTTCCTAAGTCACATGGACCATAGTTGATTTTCTTGATCATTAGGGAGTGATGGAGGTGTGCCAGGCAATCGGGGGCCTCCACTCTAGTTGATTTTCTTGATCATCGGGGCACCAGGGCCGATAGGACTGACAACATAGTGTTGATGGGTACCACAAGTCACAGGGGGAAAGCCCCGGTGAGGGTGGAGCCGGTCATCTCCACCACACCGATCCACTCCTCACCCACCATCACCAGTTTAGGTCCCGCCATCCATCATTCCCACAAAGGTCATGAAGTCAGCTTCTGGGGAGAAGAAAGGCTCTTTGGTGATCCATCTACAGCCAAAGGTTCTCACTCCATCTACTCCACCGACTGAGGTGAGGATGAGTTGAGTTCCCCTACTCAACCTCCTACTTTAATCTTGGTGAAGAAGGAGTGGTGACCCCACAAATCGGTCGCTTCCGTGACCACCATCGAGCCGGTGATAGTGGTAGTAGGCGGGGAGGGATATAGTTCAGCTCCCATGGTAGTGGAACAACCCCCGGAGATAGCACTCCACAGATAGTGGCGGTCATGAGCAAATATCTTCTAGTGAGCATAGTCCTCTTAGAGATATCACTTTAGTGGCAGACAGTATTAGATGTATTTCTATCAGTGATCACAGTCCTACTACTGATCAGTCATGAGTGTTTGTGCTGGCACGGTTAGAGCATTCCTTGGATAAGATCATAACAGCTTACTTTGCTGAGAAGAAGGAACTCTTAGGCAGTGATCACATAGATTTTGAGGATGAGGGTAGCATTTAATCCTGATGAGGATGACCTTTTTGAAGATTCGATTGAAGTCCACATAGTTGATACTAAGAGCTCCCTCTAGAGAGACTAGTAGAGTCAGGAAGGTATTGTAGTTGAAGAGGATGATGCCATCCATTCAACTCAACACCTCCTCCACTAGCTTAGATAAAGGGATGATCATATTGACAAAATGGGGAAGAAGATTGAGGAGTTTATGGCAGTGGTTTTAGCATTAGAGAATTCAACCCCAGTGTCACAGCCTTCTCCTATAGTAGCCGACAGAGCAGAGTTGGCATATACCTCAGATCATCATAGGTGCATTCCCGTAGAGGAAGATAGTGGTAGCTTGCATAGGAAGGTGGTGGATAGATCCTCCGTGCATGAGAAGAATATCAAATAGTTGGTGAAGCAACAGGTGAAGGATGCATTGACACAAGCCCGAGGTGGCTCGTTTGTTCCAAAGGGTAGACCATACTTGGAGGAGTTCCATGTAGTCCAATATCCTAAGGGCTTTGTACCTCCTTCCATCAAGTTTTTTGATGGCAGTGGGAACCCTCGCCAACACATTACAGATTTTAGGGCTAGCTGCTGTGACACTGGAGCTAGTGACGCCCTTCTTTTCAGATTATTTGTTAGCAGTCTGGTAGGTGTTGCATTTAATTGGTATGCTGAAATGCCCAATAGTTCAGTAAAGATATTTGCTAAGTTGGAGCACCTCTTCATCAAGAGATTTGATGGAGCTCATCAAAGGGTTATTGTAGGTGATCTTGTTGTAGCCATGCAAGTCCTAATAAGTCTCTTGTTGATTATATTCTCAGGTGGTGAAATTTGAGTATGAAATATGAACCATAGCTGTCTGAACAGCATGCCATTTAGATTCTTCTAAAGAGCATCCATGGCCTAGTTGTTTTTATGCTCAAGAGTTTTGCAATCAAAACCTTTGAGAAATTAATCAACAAGGTGGTTAGTCTATAAGAAGAGATCAAATAATTGCCTTTTCAGGACTAGTCAGCCAAGCCCAAACCTGAGAAGGCATTTGAGAAGAAACCAGGGGTAGTCACAACAGTTGACAAGGGGAAGTAGCCAGCTAGGGTTCAGTCAGATAGGTCTCAAGCTCAGTAGTCTCCTTTACCACTTTCTCTACCACCACCTCAATCATCATACCTACCACCTTAGTTGCCACAGTGGCCGCCACCATGACCTCCTCATCAGCATCATCAATAGCAGTATTCCTACCCACCACCAAGTAGCTATTACTTACCTACTCTTATCGACAGATTAAATAAACCTTATTCATTCAAGAGGGAGGTAGTCAGGAAGATCTTTAAGAATCTCTTATAGAAGTCTTATAGAAGCTTGATTTCCAATTACCATAGCCTAAGAGGACGGAGGAAGTGGGCATGAATCTTGATCCAAACTATTGCCCCAACCATCGCATGTTAAGGCATGTCTTAGAAGATTGCATTACCTTTAAGGACTGGCTTGAGCATAGCTTCAACTCGGGTGCCATTATCATCCCCAAGGAATACCTATTAGAATAACCTTCTAGTTTTATTTAGGTTATCCTTGAGGATACATGGGATCCTCTTAAGATAAAGGAAGGTTGAGATATTGCCCTATACCGAATCTCTAAGAAAATTATTTCTAAGATCAGAAAGTTACCCTTATAAGTGCCTGAAGCAACTCAAACCTCCAACTCTAAGAAAGGTTTGCAAGTTACTAAGGATAACTTGAGGGAGGTAGAAGCCTAATAGCAGTAGCGATAGCCTCCACTCACCCGAGATAGCATTGTAGCACAACCACTGACCAATTCCAACACTCTTTCCACAGTTGCAGCTACAGTTTCTCTAGCCAGCTCTTCTTCTAGCAATCATATTGTATATGTGCCAAATCTCTCACTCTGCTTACTTTACTTGATTTCTTTTTTGTACCTCCATCAAAATCTAAGAAATCAATGAAGAAAGTTGATTCCACTTATATTTGTGTCACTTCTGATAATCTTCCTGAGTTTATTCCTATAGATAGCTCTCTAAGTCTAAATAATAATAACTCTAATTCTGATCACTCTTCTTCATCTGATTTGGAAATGGATTAACCATTCCTGAATCATTTGGGTTCTCCCATTGAGATGGATTTGGAGTCATTCGACTCTGATGATCTTATAGGAAAAGTTGTAGGTGAACCTGATGAGCAAGTTGAACTTACCACTAAACCATCTCATGAAGTCACTGAAGTTAACCTTCATAGTGGCAAAGTTCTACCTCCTAGGGTAGCACCTCAGGATAAGGGTAAACAAGTCATTGATTCTAGCAATCAAGTAGCCCCTCCACAGGATACTCCACTTATGGATATACTTGTGGAGGACCAACCCAGAGTTGACTACAATGTTCTCACTTAGCTGAGAAAGTTTCCAGATAAACTAAGCATATATGATGTCATTATCTTATCTAAAGAGATGAGGGAGTCATTGATCAAAGCCCTTCTCGATCCAGAAATATTATTAGCTCAGCTGACCGCTATTGGAGAGGAGGCATGTTATTCAAAAGAAGCTAGTGGAGTTACATTCACCAATGAAGATCTTCTTTTAGGGATAACCGAGCACAACTGTCCCCTCTACATCACAATAAACATGGGCAGATTTAGACTCTCCATGGTGTTAGTTGATCTAGGTGCATCGATAAACATTATGAGTCTAAAGATCCATGCCTACCTAAGGATTGACATCTTTGAACTCCGAGGAGATCGGTTGATGTTGAGAAAATATAATGAGTAAGGTGAGAGGGATTTAGGCTCCATAGTGTTGCCATTAGAGATAGATGACTGAAAGATAGAAGCCAAGTTTTACATAATTGATTCAAATACATCTTTCACTACTTTGCTCAGTAGGCTTTAGATACATGGAAACAACATAGTTCCATTCTCTTTACATCAGTGCATCAAATTCTGAAGAGGTGAAATTGAGTATTATGATACAAGAGACTTAAAGCCATTTTTAGTTTGAGAGGTCAAGATATATGAGGATGCAGCCTACAAACTTCCTCCTAATCAAAAAGTCTATTCTCGCAATCTTGGTGAAAATTCTAGAACAAAAGAAAAAGAAATAAAAGAAAAAGAAAAGAAAAAGAAAAGGAAAAGAAAAATAAAAAAGAAAAAGAAAATGAAAATGCAAGTGAGTGAGAATCAGACACTATGGAAGAACAAGAGCCTAAAAATAGATTTCACCCATAGTTTGTTCCTCCATATAAACACATGGTTAGGATGACCAAGTAGAGGAAGAGGCAGATCCAGAGGTAGTTCTAGAGGTGGAAGACCTCCTTGCTGGTGGCCAACTAATAGGAGCTATGTTCCAGCTCATAGGAGTACCCCGCTATCCACATAGACTTAGAGTTCAGTTCAGAGGATGAGTCTCATGTGGTTAGCATGCCAACTAACCCCTCTCAGTGGGTCCCTTTGGAGGTGACATTTGAGCCAGACAATGATGAAGACCAAGCCTCCAAGCAAAGCATGAATGTATCTGAATCATTATTATGTAGAACAATTAGGCAGTAGTTTGGAACTTTAGCTCTAACCCCTCTATCTTCCCAAAAAGTTGAGGGTTTGGTAGTTAAGGAGGCCCCCAAGTCATCCATAGATGTCAAGCCAAAGAGGCTTTTGTTGGGAGCATCATCCTCAAGATAGAAAGCTGATGTAGAACTTGAGGATGATTTATATAAATATTTAATACAATTGCCTTTTGATTGGTATTCACCTTGTGTTATTAACTTAGGAAAGAAGGGATTGATCCTACATACTTGGTCTAAATATTGGTCAAATTACTTTGAAAGATTATGGGATAACCAAACTAGACATTCTCAATCAAGATCGAGACTAGGATTCAGTACAGTGGGTTCAGTCGACGATGACAACCATTGTCTAGTCATCACCAATCATTTAGAGTCTGATAGGTTCTTTTCAAATTATACTAACTCTTATGAGGAGGTATGTTTAGAAATTTCAGACGATCCAAATGAGCATGAAGTCAAAGATGCACCACCATAGTTTGAAGATAAAATTAGATTAACTATTGATGAACTCAAAGAAATCAACTTAGGAACAAAAGAAGATCCACACCCGATATACATCAGTTCCTTGTTGAATGAAGAAGAAACTAATGACTTAGTTAGGCTATTAACTGAGTTTAAAGACTGCTTCACATGGAGTTACGAAGAGATTCCTGATTTATCTCCTGACATAGCAATCCACAAGCTAGTAATAGATCCTAATGCTAACCCTATAAAGCAAGCTCCTAGATGCATGCGATTAGACATTAAGTAGCAGGTCATTCCTGAAATCAAGAAACTGATCGATGCTAGCTTTATCAAGGAAGAAAAATATCTCATCTGGTTGGCCAGTGTCATTCTAGTTAAGAAAAAGAATGGCCAAATTCACATATGCGTCAATTTTAGGGATCTGAATAAGGCATGTCCTAAAGATGAATTTTCACTTCCTATACCAGAATTGATGGTGGACATTGCCTCATCTCATGTAGTATTCTCTTTCATGGATGGGTCATCTAGCTACAACCAAATTAAGATGGCCCCCGAGGATGAGAAAAATACTACTTTTTGAACCCTGATCAGAATCTATTATAGGGTCATGCCTTTTGACCTTAAAAATGTTGATGCTACATACTAGTGGGCCATGACTCAGATCATCAATGAACTCATTCATCATCAAGTTGAATGCTATGTTGATAATCTTGTAGTCAAGAGTAAAGAAAAGGAAGATCATCTTTTTGACTTGAGAGTAGTTTTTGAACGGTTAAGATAATACAACCTAAAAATGAATCCCCTAAAATGTGCATTTGGAGTAGCTTCAGGAAAATTCTTTGGGTTTGTTGTCTGGTATTGCGGAATAGAAATAGATATAGAGAAGATCAAAGTTATCTTAGAAATGCCACCCCCTAAAAGTCTAACCCAACTCAGATCATTTCAAGGGCAGTTGGCATATCTAAGATGCTTCATTTCCAACCTATCAGGAAGATGCCAGCCATTCTCAACACTTGTTAAAAAGGATGCTAAGTTCATGTGAGATGATAAGTGCCAGCATGCTTTTGAATACATCAAGCACTACCTAATGACATCGCCAGTTTTAACAGCCCCTATCACATGCAAACCATTGATGTTATATATTGCATTAGATGACTCCCTTGGTGCTTTGTTGGCTCCAACCAATGACTAAGGGAAAGAGAATGCACTCTACTATCTCAGTCATCGTCTAATCCTTATTGATGCAAACTACCTACCTATTGAATAGCACTGCCTAGCTTTAATCTTTGTATCCCAAAAGCCACGCATTACATGCTTTCTCATAAGGTGAATCTAATCTCTAGGATTAATCCATTGTAATATCTCATGACATGGTTGACATTATTGGGATGGTTGGCACGTTGGTCCATGATTTTATCGTAGTTTGATATCCCATTCGTACCCCTTCATGCAATAAAATGACAAGCATTAGCAGATTTCTTAGTATCACACTCACTTCCTGTTGATTCCTCGCTTAGTGATGACCTCCCCAATGAACAAATCATGAACTTAGGGGACACTAGCACTCACCATTGGGAGATGTATTTTGATGGTGTGGCTTCCTTTCAAAAAGTATAAGAATCTTGGTTCTACTCTTCCAGGAAAGATTGGGGCAGGAATAGTTCTCTTAACTACCGATCGTGATTTGATGAGATTCTCATATTGTCTATCCAGTCCATGCACCAATAATGAAGCCGAATATGAGGCTCTGATTACTGGTCTGGAGTTAGCCATTACACTACGCATCTAGAGCATCAATATCTTCGAGATTTTTGATTAGTTATCAACCAAATTATTGGGTCCTACATAGTTTTGAAGCCTAAGCTCCATCATTACCACAAGTATACTCTGGAGTTGTTGGCCCAAATCCTAGAGGTTACCATCTACAAGATTCCTCAAGGAGAAAATGCAGTAGGAGATGCATTATCAAACTTGCTAAGGAGCTGGCATGTATGGAAGATGAGTCCATATCAATAAGGGTCCAAAATAAGAAAGTCTTATCCCATATTAATGTTGAACTCATCAATAGACTCTTTCTTGAAGGAGAGGTTATCATTGCCAAAAAGGATGACAAGTCAGACTGGAGGCAACTATTCATGAATTATCTAAATTTAGGCAAACTACCTCAACAGAAGTCATTAGCCCACCAAGTGAAGTAGGGAGTTCTCTCATACGCTCTTGTTGATGGCACCTTGTACCAACAATCTTTTGATCATATGTGGTTATGTTGTTTGGATAAACATGAAGCCCATAAAATTGTGACAAAGGTACACTCAAGTTTATGTGGAGAGCATCAATCCGGTTCGAAGATGAAAGCCAAGATCAAGAGACTAAGATACTACTGGCCTTCAATGCTCATAGACTACATGGACGTTGCTAGGAGATGCCACCAATGTCAGGTACGCAGTGTGATCTTACACCAACCACCCAACATTCTACATTCAACATTGGCCTCATGGTCATTCAAGTTTTGGGGTACTAATAAAGTGGGTCTGATCGATCCTCCTTCTTCCAAGGGTCACTGATTCATTCTAGCTGCCATCGATTACTTTTCCAAGTGCGCAGAGGTGATCCAACTCAAAGAGGTCATAACTCAGCATGTGCTCTAGTTCTTCAAGAACCATATCATGTATAGTTTTGAGGTGCCTCAATGAATTATATCCAATAATGGTACTGCATTTAAGAGCACTAAAATCAATAGCTTTGCCTAGAGACACAACATAGATTGGAGATATTCCACCATCTATTACCCAAGAGAAAATGGCTTAGTAGAAGCTTTCAATAAAACTCTCATCCAGATATTAAAGAAGACACTCGACGATAATAAGCTATAATGGCATGAGCAGTTAGTTAAAGCCTTATGGGTTTACCGCACCACATACAGGACTCCAACTCAATATATCCCATTTTCCTTAGTGTATGGGTCTAAAGCAGTTCTACCTTTAGAAGTATAACTCCCATCATTAAGGATAGCTATGGGTGGTAAGATCACAATGGAGCAGAATGCCAAGTTGTGGATAGAAGAGCTCAAAGGTTTGGAGGAGAGATGCCTCCGAGCATGCCAGAACCTTGAGTTGTATAAAGCCAAAATGATTCAAGCTTATAACAAGTTGGTCTGCCCTAGAGCTTTTCAAGTATGAGAGCATGTTTTAGTTCTAAGGAGACCAATTATTGTATTTCAAAAAATGGGAGGCAAGTTTGAACCCACTTAGAAAAGCCCTTTCGCCATAGAAAAGGCCTACCAAGGAGAATTTTATTAGCTCATAAATTATAAAGGAGGGCACCCTATGCTTCCAATCAATGGGCTCTATCTAAAGAAATATTACTCATAAATCTTGTTTGAAAATAATTAGCAATAAACTTCTTTTCATTTCAAATTCCATCTCTTCATATTGGTTAGAAATATCTTTGCTTGTGAATCTGTCATGATGTGTTTAGGGTAGGTGTAAGGAACTCGAGCTGTGCCCTATCCTTTGGTGACACAACACCAACACAAACTACTCATAACCACATAAAACAAATACATATCTTTTGTCTCGGGCTACTTTGATGTGGAAGCAAGCCCCTTGTGGCACTCACTCATTAGTTGCTCTAGATGGTGACATCTACCTTCTTGTGTGTCATGGTCCTTGTTGAGGAAGATGTAAGTCTACACTTTCTTTCTTGATTTGACCCTTTGCTTGCGATGAGTGCCTTGTTAGTTTAGACTTACTGCGGCCTAAACCTCGCATTGACTTCATTTAAGAGGATATAAGTATACAAGCTTTCTTCTTGGACTAGCCATCATGCATTAACTGGGTCGAGTATATTTGAGGCTCAGGATAAGTCCCCCAATGGCTCCTTTCCTCCTATCTACTTTAAGTCTGGATATAATCCTTACACAGGACTTCCCATTAGGTAGCCACTCTAGGTTTCATAGCACCTGTCGATCCAAAAAAAATCTATGGTGAATAAATCTCCTATAGGGAACAGCTTTTCAAATCTATGGAGAAAAGAAAGAGGAGACCTTATAGAAATTCATCTTAGTAAGATGCCAGGCAGATTCGCAGATGTACTTATTTAGGTTATCAGATGCATCATCAAGGTATAGTGTACTATCTCAAAAAATAGAAGTCACTACTCTTTAATGGAACAAATCATCTCAATAAAGACTCACTAGATTCTACATATGTACTCTTCCTACTTTACATGAAAAGTAAAGCACGGTTTATTTTAAATTGGGTTCATTAAGTTTCCTACAGGGGCAAGCCCCCATAATTAATTACATCCAAAGGGATAGGATCCCTTAGGAAAACTCTCGATTAAGGTAAATGATCGTTGTCTCTAAAGATTTCAATAGGAAGGACTATCAATCGATTACTTTATGTATTTGAAGATCAAATGGGATTAATCAAAAGAGGGAGTTATTATTGAAGCCAAAATGAGAAATAAGTGGGAGATTCTCATGATGCTAGGAGACCTAGCGAGCATCTCAAACTATCCTATAGTTGGGCTTTACATTTTAGAAATTGATTTAGTTTATTTGAGTTGTATTTTCATTAGAATTTTAGAACTTAAGATTCTTTAACACAAGATTAAGGAAGTGCCTAAGAGGTGAGGAATTATGCTTATGGCCCAGAAAGTGAAAAAGCAACCTCAGAACCTAAATCTAGGGAGCTTCAGTGAGGGCCGAAAGCACAACCTAAATCTAAGGCAAAAATGGGTAGTTGATTTGCCTCCACAAGAGAGGACAAACCACCCGATAGTTTGGACTTACAACCTTTGGGGGTACCAACTAACTCCTCCTATGATTTTAAATACATGTAGGCAAGTCTTTATGCTTATGCAAGATAGTTAGGCTATTTTTATTTAGAAAGATACTAAGTCCTTAAACTCACTCCCTAAAGAGACTAGATCATGTAAAGGACATGCTTCAAATGACCTAAATCTAATATTATTCAAATTTTATTTTATTTTATTTGGGGACAATCATTTTGACTCAGGCTAATAGGATTTTTTATGATTAATGTATTATAAATTAGATTATTGGACAAAATCAGTAAGAAGGTAGGAGGTGAGTTTCCACTATGGCCCTCAAAGGTCAAGCCAGGTTCTCTGGCAAAGGTGGAAGCCCTTCAATGAAGAGTGAAATAAGATGTATTTGTGCATGATATTATAAACAAATTCTTATCTAGCTAAGGGGTTGCTAAATCTTTTATCTTGATTTTAATCCCAAGCTTTAGGTAAAGTTACGAGTTGTTTAATTTTAATTTGAATTATTAAGTTGGGTAAAAGATTTATTTTTCTCTAAAGAGCCAAATCCACATCCAAGCCATACATAAAGCAAGGAAGAAATTAGTAAAATAATGCCACTTAATAGAAAATCTAAACAAATTATCAACTAATTTATAAAGCTAATCGCAAAAAAATAAATGGTCATTTGTGGTCGGGCACCACCACACAAACCTAAAAATATCAAATGTGGGTAGCTGAGCTCTACCCTTATACAACCTGGATTACAAATGAATATTACAATTAAGCAAAAGAATTCATTATTATGGGGGTCTTCAAGCTTTATTCTTCTTTCTTCTTTCTTCTTTCTTCTTTCTTTCTTTTCTTTTCTTCTTTTCTTCTTTGGTTCTTCCTTTGGATGGTTGGATGGTAGATGCTCCATGGCTTCACATGGTGCATAAGATGGGATCTTATGACCAATGCTCATCCTAGTACCCCATAACAAATCATTCCAACATCCTACTTATACAAATTTTTACATGAAAAGGACAAATAAAAATTTAACTAACACCTGCAAAACAAAGGTTAGTTAAATCACACCATACAAATCCCAAGTATGTATATTAGACTTATCATCCCACACATGGGTGGCTAAGTCCACCTGGACTATGGATTATGCTAAGGGGTATAAAGCACCTGCATGCAAGAAGCATTTATTTTTTTATTTATGATAAGGCCCCTTAAGCACAATCCCCTATAGAAAAGAATAGTTAGACTAAGCACATCCTACCATTCATTCTACGAGCATACACCCTAACATGCAGTCTAAAACATATATCACAAAACAAAATATAACATTAAACTATGCACCTACCTAACCTAAAGCTAAAAGTGGTGACTTAGGCTAATGTGTGTGCTTTAAATGTTTGTGTTGTATGCTTAGCTTAGGACTTTAGGTTCAAATTTTCTAAGTGTGAAGAACATGTTCAACTTAGAGGAGGATTTCATTTAAGTTTTTAAAGTGTTTTGGGTTATTTTTATTTCATGTTTTAATTTTTTTTAAGTGAAACCTATAATTAATTACTAAGTTATGAAGAGAGAAAAAGAGAAGAGAACTTCTCTTTCCTTCCCTAACCTTAAGTAATTTCTAAGGTAAGTTCACATTTTTAAGTTCATTTAGGTGAATTTTTTGATTACATATTTTAATCAATCCTAAGTTTAGACAAACTCTAAATAAATCTATTCAAAAAGGAAGGCATTCTAAGACTAAATAAAATAAATAAAAATTCACATAACACACATTACTTCATTTATTTCCTAATATATATAACATGCATATGGATGGATACTAAGAATATCTATACATACAAATGAGAGTAATTAACACACTTTATGATGCATGCTAAGTAATCCATTTAAGAAAATTTAGAAGTTGAATATGCATGATTTTTTCTTAAGTAGAAAAGGTTTTCCTTATCCAAAATTTCACATACATGCATCATGAAAGTAAGAAAGGCATAAGTGACTTCTGATGCCATTGTTAACCGGAGGTGTAAGACACAAGACCTACTTAGGCTACTTAAAACTCGCAACCCGGGGTTGTCTAATATACCACTTTCTTAAGTACTAACATGCATATAAAAGAAATGAAATGGAAAAGGAATATGCATAAGTTGTTTAATAGTTTTATTTTGTTTATGCAATTTATTCATGAAAGCATAGTCAATCCTTCTTAGATGATAGCATAGGGATCAATAGGGTATAGAATTAAGTAAGTGTTGGGTCTTTTCAAATGAACCCTACATCTCACCAATTCCGATTCAAAACTATACTAATATAAAAAAGGAAGGAAAGGCTATACTAAACATTACTTTGTAATCTATCACATGCAAGCCTATAATTAAAGTATAAGAATAGCACACTTTCAAATTTGATGTTTCATTTATGGGTTTTTAAAATACTTTGGTTTTAGTAGTGATAATAGTCACTCATATTTTACTTTAGCCAACACATGCACATTTGACATAAAGTAAACAATTTTCATTTTAAAATTTTGAAACATGAAATTATGACTGCATGAATCATATGGGATACAATTTAACATGCTGTGAAAGATCTAAAGAAATGAAAGCATGTAAAAAAAACTCGCTTTACTTAAATCCTAAAGACATTCTTAAAGAATAAGAAAATTTAGAAGAAATCAAAGTGAATTTTAAGATGATTTTTGTTTAGTTTAAAGTTTGATTTGATTTTAAATAGGTGAGATGATTTTTTTGTTCCTAACCCATTCCCACATGTGTTTTATATTTTTGTTTAATTTTTAGATAATCAAATCTATTTTTAAGCATTGATTAGGTTAGACTATGAATTAAGTGGCTTAATTAACCCTCACCTACACCACCTTAGGAAAATTAACTAAGTAATTATGAGCCAATGAGATGACAAATAACCCACAAGGTAATTAAATTTGTAATGCACCTAGTAATGAAAAGGCCTAATGCAATTTGGCTCATAATTAAAAGTTAATTAAGCTAAGGGGTTTATCTTAAGTACTTTTTAAAAAAATACCCTTTCATACTTATGAAAGTGGTTTTAATTTCCTTAATTAGACTTAGGCTATTAAACACCTAAGCATCTACCCAAGGTAGACTTATTAAGTTCTAGAACTTTTTAGAATTTTTGAATATTTATTTAAAGGGATAATTAATGAATTAACCTTTAATTAAGAGGGAGATTAAGGAAAGAAAAGGGGGTTTAGGGAATAGCTTAGGGGAAATACCCCAAAATTATTTCATAAAACCCCTACTCACTAGATTTGACATTAACCAAACTCAATCATAGGGTAAATCCACTAATCACACCTTAATTACCCTTAATTACATGGAAGGAGATAATTAGGGAATGAATTAGCAATTTCCCCAATTAATGCCTCAATAAATCTCAAGAAAATCGTTCGGTTACATTATTGCTCTAAATGAATTACCAAAATTTGAGATTAATTGGTTACTTAATTAGAGAATAATTAGCTAATAAAAATTCCCAAAAAAACCCAAATTCAGAGAAAAAGGGAATTCAAAATCCATTAAAAACATTTAAAAATATTTTAGATAAAACTATATATCCATAACATTTTTCCTTTTATTTTTCTAATTTTTCTTGAAAGAGTTATGAATTTTTGAAGTTCTCTAAGTGAATTAGGAATTAATTAGACATTTTATTAATCCCTAACTAATCCCTGGCTCATGGCGCGACGCGTGGCGGTGGCGGTCAATGCACTTTACACGCATCGCACAGTGAGTCCTTCACTTATGTTGTCATGTCACAGGGGTGTCTAGCGGTGCACACACTTATATTCTTGACCGTCCGATCGAAGATCGAACGATTGAGAATCCCCCTGAGGTTTATAAAATGGATAACAGATATATAAATGTGGGAATAATCTCGGTCGTCCATCCAAATGGACTTGATGGATGGCCAGAGATTCATCCCTTCCATAGCTTAGGAAGAATGAGATCCGTCCACCTTCTAGGCTTTGATCCGAGCTCGATTGAGCTCAAATTAGGCTAAAATTTAGCCCACACCTTCATCATGTAATTACCAATACATCCAATGGTTAAGATCCTATGAGATTAAAGTTCACTTTACAAATGACCAACACCTATGAGAATTAAGCTCGAAAAATCACTAACATCACTAGAGGTGATCACTAGCGACCAATTCCCTTGGAGGAGCTTTGTTTGGTTGAGATGAAGCTTTGCTGAAGTTTTGACCACTTGAGGGTGTAGAGCTCTATGGACCAACTCCTCTTCAATCCCTTTGCGGCTTTGATCAAGCTAAGTCTCCCCTTGCCTTTAGAACTTTAGAGAAAGCTTAGACAAACTCGACTTGACCCTCTAATGGAGTGTGCAAAAGCAATTGGATCAATTTAGAGTGAGGAAGAAATTGGCACTTCAATGGACTTCCCCTATTTTGCATTGTGCAAAACCAAAGAATGGGGAATTCAGAACCTCTCTAGGGATTGCTAAGGGTTCCTAGTGCTCAATCGAGTGTGAGTCAATGAAAATAGAAGTGAATTAGGGGGAGTATATCTCCACCTATGGCAATCGGATGGTCGACAATGTCCATGCCTTTTTGATCCAATTGAGCCTATGGAGTGAGCCATTTTTGAGTGTGCACATGGTCGATTTGGCCAGAGGAGTAGAATGCCAACTTCCCATGTGCTTGAATGGAGATTGAGGGGGAGTTTAAAATTTCAATTTCAAGGCTAAGGGTCGAGTTTGGTCCATGGGTCAAATGGGCTAACCCAAACCCATTGGGTTGGGTGCACCACTCATCATTAAGTCACCTTGAGCTTTTAGAAAAGCCTCGAGTGATTGTGAAGAGTGTATGACTAAAATATCCATGGGCTAGGCCAAAATTTGTTCCATGGCCTAGGGGTGGAATGGCCATTTTGCTATTTTTTTCATTTTGGGTATGTTTGGTATGTTGAGAAAATAGGTTTGTCCAAGTTTCATTGGATTTAGAATCCATTTGATAGGGTTTGGCTCATGTTGACCCATTTAGGTCAAAATGGGTCAACTTGGGTCAAGTTGACTAATTGGTCAAATTGGGTCAAACTAAGGGTTGGGTCAAGTTCATATGACCATTTGAAATATTTTGGTTCCTTTGGTTTGGTTCAATTTAGTATAGATTTAGTTTTGGCTCATATGACTCATTTCGATCAAATGGGTCAAGTTGACCCATTTGACCTATTTGAGGTAGGTCGAGGGTAGTTTTAGGTTAGGTTAGTCATATGGAGTGGATTGGTATTTTTTTTCCAATCAATTTGGGTTTGGTTCAATTTTGGCTCAACATGACCCCTTTAAGTCATGTTGGGTCTAAGGTCAATTGGGCTAGGTTAGGTCTAGTTGGCCAATTGAGGCTTTGGTCAAGTTCCACAATTGATTTGGAATGGACTTGACCCATTGATTTCAATCAATTTGGCTTAGATCAAGTTTGGACACATTTTGGCCCTTTAGGTCAAAATGGGTCAACTTGTGTCAAGTGGGCCAATTGGGCTAGGTTAGGCTCAAATTTTGACTTGGTCAAGTTCAAGCATAGTTCATGAATGAACTTAGATCAATGGTTTCAATCAATTTTGCCCATGGTGGATTTTGTCTATGTTAGGTTTCATTTTGGCTAAGTGTTGACTTGGTCAACCCTTAGGTTTAACTTAGTTTGACCCAATTTGATTGATTGATCATCCCATGATGAATGTTGATCATGATGAGAGGCATAGGTGAGTTTGATTCAATAAAATTTGGTTAGGATCAATAGTTGGCTCATAAGGGTACTTTAGGTCACTTTGGGTCAAGTGAGCCTAAGTGGGTCAAATGGCTTGGTTAAAGCTTGATTTGAAGTTGACTGATTTTGAACAAGGACTTATGATTGAAATATAAATCTATTTATAAGTGGTTTGAAGTCAAATTGGTTTGGATCCATTTGAAAATTTTATATTCAAAGGAAGAATATGAAGGAGTCTTGGGTTTGATTTTTGATTTGGGTTTTGATTGTTTGATTGAGGTTTGGATTTATATATGAGAAAATCAAGAGTTTGGCTTGATTTGAAAGTGATTTATCTAAGTTCAAGATTTTGACTTGAAAGGCCAAGATTTGATTTTGAGTAGATTTGAGTTTGATTTTTTGGAGTTGGTTTTGATTGTTTGAATTTATATTTCATTTATATATGTGAATATAAATGAGAATATAAATTGATCATGAGAAAATTTCAAGAATTTGAAAAAGTTTAATCATGATTTTGGTTAAATCCATTAAAGGGAATTTAAGGGATTTAAGGCAATTTTTTAATTTGAAATTTAATTTTTTAATTGAATTTGGTTGATTTATATTTATATTTCATTTATATATGAGAACATAAATGAAAATACAAATAAGTTTTGAGAAAATTCCATGAATTTGAATAGGTTTTATCAAATATAAGGTTAAATCCATTAATGAAAAATTAAGGGATTTAAGGGAATTTTAAGCATTTTAAATTTAGAATTTAATTTTTGCCTTTGATTTGATTGATTTATATTTATATTTCATTTATATATAAGAATATAAATGAGAATATAAATAAGTTTGAGAAAATCCCATGGATTTTAATAGGTTCGATCAAGGTTTAGAGTTGATTTTGGCTAAGTCCTTTAATATCAAATTTAAAGGGACTTAGGAAAATTTCATGAATTGATTTGAAATTTTGAATTTGATTTGTTGGGTTTGAATTTATATTTCATTTATAAATGTGAATATAAATGATAATATAAATGAATTATAAGAAAATCTCAAAGATTTGAATAGGTTTGAATCATGATTTTGGCTAAGTCCTTAAGAAAGGGTTAAGGACATAGAAAATTTGAACTTGGAATTTTTGATAGAATTTGGTCATGGGTTACAATAATAGGTTTCAATTATGGAATTCAATCATGGAATTGATTTGAGTTTGAGAAAATTAAATAGAATTTATTTGGAGTTTGACTTGAAAGAAGGAAAGTGAGGAATGGTTTGAGCTAAAGGTAGGAGATTTTCCTAACACCCCAAAGGCATGACCTATTCCTATGGCTAACTCTTCTAAGTCTTCTAGGGCTAGGGGAGTGTCCACCTAATCACTAGATGTGCCTTAAGACTAAGGAACTTTTAAAGTCTAAGAGAAGTCCTGTGTCTAAGATGGAGGTTTTAAGAGCTCATTCTAAAAATGAGGTCAACACCTGTCTCCTTCAAGTTTGAGTCTAATCCTTACACAGGACTTCCCACTAAGTAACCACTCTAGGTTGGATAGCACCTGTCGAGCCAAAAATAAACTAACTTGATAATCAATTTTACTTTAGGAAGATCTAAGTCTACACGCCTTCTTTCTAGACTGATTATTGCACAACGAAGGGCACCTTAGGTTGGTTGGTGTTCACCATGCTGACGGTGACCCACCCGGTGGATACACCACTCTCAGTAGATGTGAGATTCATACGCTTTCTCCTTGAGTTGGCCACTGAATACCTATAGGTGTTCTTTTACAGGGTTGTGGATAAATCCCCAACACACCTCCCCTATAGGCACTTTATTTAGATCACGTCCTTAGTGACTCCATTTAGACACTACCCTGGTTACTCCTAGATTGGACAGTCCCCCTTTCCTAGTAGCCACCCTTATGGTTGGAGTTGTCTCGTGGATATGCAGATTCTCCCTTGGTCCAATAAGTCTGAGATAGGACTAAGCTGATATGAGCTCCTTCTCAGTATGGTCCTTCGCACACTAATAGGATCCACGCATAAAGCAACAAATATATATATATATATATATATATATATATATATATATATATATATATATATATATATATATATATATATATATATATATATATATATATATATATATATATATATATATATATATATCTTCACTTATGGATTAGGAGGAAACCCATAGCAGTACCTTTTTCTAAGTAGGCATCCTATCTTTAGGGCAGTGTCAACAAAACTCTCTATAGGAATCACCTAACTACTTTTGAGTTGAGATAAGTCCATGGGTTGGCACTCTCTCAGTGGTCGCCCTTAGGTCAGGTTTGACTTATTGTGCCACCAAAGAGTCACCCCGATGGTCATCCTTACTTTGGAAGATATAAGTCTATTACACATTATTTCTAGCATAACTGTTTCACACCGACAGGCAGCCTTAGGTCAGGTTCAATTTGTTGTGCTATCAACCGATTACCCTAGTGGTTTCTTGTTCAGGAAGTTGTAATTCTATAAGTTTTCTTTCTAACTTGACCATTACACACCAAAAGGCACCCTTAGGTTGCTTAGCTCTACCTCACGGTCGATAGACTATCCCTTCGGATTTGTAAATTTAAGATAGGACTAGGCTGATATTAGCCCCTTCTTAGTAAATCCATCACACACCAACATGGTTCATCTTATAATTTAAATTAAATTAATTTTGACTATTCTTGAGTCAATATGAGTCCATAATGGCATTCACTCAAATAGTCGCCCTAAGTTAGGTTCAATTTGTTGTGCTATCAACAGATCACCCAAGTGGTTCCTTATTTAGAAAGTTGTAATTCTACAAGCTTTCTTCCTGACTTGACCATTGCACACTGAAAGGCATCCCCTAGGTTGATTAGTTCTACCTGATGGCTAGTAGACTATCCCTTTGGATTTGTAAATCTAAGACAAGCCTAGGCTGATACTTGCCCCTTCTTAGTGGATCCATCGCACATCAATAGGGCCCATTTCATCAAATTCACCATCCTCCCTCCATGGGAGTCCAAATTTAAATCCATCCTATCCCTAGAGGATTTGAGCTCATATCTCTGGCAGATGTGCCCTCAAAACTAAATCATATTCTCTCCTTAGTGGAGCCTCAACTCATAAGTCAACAAATCAAATTGAATTCTCATCCCCAGTGGATGCCCTATTAATTAAATCAAACCAATTTCCTCTCGAGTGAGGTACAAATCATATCCTCTCCACAGTGGAGCCCTCATAAAATCAAACCTAGTTAAATCCCTATCCCTAGTGGAAGGTTCATGCACTCATCCCCAGCAGATCTTTTCTCTCCAAATCATATCAAATTCAACTTCTATCCTCTAAGGATAACATGAACCTGCTTCTCTAGTGGAAGGTTCGCATGCTTGATCCCTCAGTGGATCCTTCCTTTCTCTCTTATTCCCTTGGTATAAGTTGAGTTGAATTGCACTAAGATCTTGATTCCTTCCACATCTCAGGTTTAGGAGCAGATCATTTTTGTTAGCGCTTGCAATCCTTCTAACGTTGTTGATCATCTCAGTCAACACCTATGGTTACACCATACACCATTTGGAGCCTTTGTTTACCTCACTTTTGGGAGTGAGCTCTCAACTTCCTCATCATAGATCTAGGACTCTTGTAGACACTAAGAGCTCCTTAGTCTTAAGACACTTCTAGTGATTAGGTGAATACTTAACCTAAGCCTAGAAACTTAGAAAAGATAGCTATAGGAATAAGTTATGCCTTAGGGATTTAGGGAGACTTGCCTACCCTATAGCTTTAAACCCAATCCTTACTTCCTTCTTTCAAACCAAACCTAAAATTCAATTCCAAATCAAATCCAATCTCAAATCAAATAATTGAAACCCATGACTAAATTCAAAATCCAAATCCCTTCCTAAGCCCTTTGATTTAATCTTATGAACTTAGCCTTAACCAAATTCAAATCAATCCCAATTCAATTGATTTTATCAAATATCAAATTCAATCTCAAATTAAATCTCAACCCAAATTTCAAATCAAATCAAACTCCAAATGATTGAAACCCATGATTAAATTCAAACTCCAAAATCTCTTCCTAAGTCACATGGACCACCTTCACATGCTTAGCCAAAACCTCCTTCAAACTAAATAAAATTTGGTTGATTTCTTTATAAATCAATCATTCCTTCATTTATATTTATAAATATAAATGAAATCTGAACTCAAACTATTCAAATCAAACTAAAATTAAATCAAACCAAATAAATTCTCTACTTAAGCCCTTTTGACCTACATCCCTCAACTTGGTCAAATTTGCTTCCAAATCACTCCAAACCCAAGTGATTTTCTCATGAACCATTTATATCTCCATTTATATTCACAAATATAAATGAAATAAAAATCCAAATGACCAAGACCAAACCCAAATCAAATCAAATTCCAAAATTTATCCTTTTTAGCCAAATTCTTGAACTTGGCTAAATGATTCCCAAATCCATTCAAAACCCATGGATTTCTTCATGATTCAATCATCTCTTCAATTATATACCCAAATATAAACATAAACTATAATTATCAAACCAAACCCAAGTCAAGCCTATGTTGACCCCTTTTGACTTGAAATTATCATATGAACTAAAACCCATATGGCTTCAAATCACTTGCAAATGGATTTATATTTTCATCCTGTCCATATGCGAGTTAAATTAAACTCGATTCAAGCCATGATCAAGCCAATTGACCCATTTAAGTCCCCTAAAAGAACTTTTTGAGCCAAGTTCTAGCCCAACCCAAATTGGATTGAACCAATCCCATCCAAACCCCATATCATGATCAATAATCATCCTAGGGTGATCAACTACCTTGAATTGGGTCAAACCAAGTCAACTTGGTTCTTTGACCAAGTCAACCTATAGCCCAAATGAAACCCAAATTAGCCAAAAACCCATCATATACTAAATTGATTGAAACCATTGACTTAAACCCACTCATAATCAATAATTGAATATGATCAAATCATCAATTGATTTAAACCAAGTCCAATTGACCAATTGACCTAAGTTGACCCAAATTGGCCTAAAAATCTAAAATGTGTCAAATCATAATTTGATCCAAATTGATTGAAACTATTGACTAAAATCCACTCATAATCACTTATTGAACTTGACTAAAGCCATGATTGAGCACAATTTGACCAATTGGTCAACTTGACCCAACCTAGCCCAAATTGACCTAAAGGATCAAATTGGCCAAAATTCAAATTAAACATAAATTAAACTAAACCAAAGCCTACAATCATTTTCAATTAACTTGACTTGACACACACAATTTGGCCAAATTGGTCAAATTGTCATTTGACCTATTTGAATCCAAATGAGCCAAAATAAAACCTAAGATAAATTAATAAAAACCAATTGAACCATAACATCCCAAATCATCATATGAATTTAATCCAAGTTTAGTTTGACCCAATTTGATGAATTGTTAAACCCAACCCAACCTTACCCAAATGAGCCCATTTTGACCAAATTAAGCTAAATCACCCAAAACCAACCTATGGAACCTTGGTGGCAAACCTAACCCAACCCAAATTAACCCTAGGTTAGCCATAAACTAGCCCAAGTCCATGTGGGACCCAACCCAAGGGAATTAACTAACGGACACCATCTCCTTACATTGGATTCTTACCTTAAATGGAAAAGTTCACTTTGCCTCCCCCTGGCAGCCATCAAACTTCCTAATGAGGAATTCCTAGGCCATCTTAACCCACCCTAAGCCATCCTAGCACTTACCATGGACCAAGGGAAGCAAGCCAAGCAGCCACCTCCATGCCCGAACCCCATGGGCAAAAGCAAAGAACCAACATCACACAATCCTTCCATATCAATCCTTAAGACTCCTGCCACCACTTCGACCAGTCTTAGCATGCCACGTGGAGCTGATAGGGACCCCTCTGATGAATCGACTATGGCCAATCAGCAAATTTTGTCAAATCAATACGGTCCGTCCATCATGTACAATTGAGGGGTATACCCCCTCAATTCGAGCGGCAAATTATACCAATTGGTTTGTGAGACTTCCCTAGCCATTTTTGAAATCCCACAGAGCACTCCCAAGTACTCCCTGAGCTCTCTCGATCGACATTTCTCCTTCTTGGGCAAAGCCAAAATAGGACAACACCCTTTCGAGCAATACTGCTCCCCTACTTGATCAAACTTCAATTCTTTGCACCCACACCACCCTCATACTCCATCAAAGCCAACTGAATCATCTCCAAGCCTTCCCGAGTGCCAGAGATAGGAGTTTGACCAAGACCAGATGAGTTTGGCCATGGGAGAAACCTACTTCAAATTAAACCTAAAGCTTCTCAACGGGGCCTTGCCTCAACTAGGCGAAGCTTCCTCCATCTATCCACCGCTGAACATTAGCTCCAATGAGGTAATTTTGCAAAACTAAGCCTTGTATGAAAAATTGCATGGTCTTTTGTGAAGTAAATTCAAATGTCATGAGTTTTTAGCTGTTGGATGTGTGCACCTCCCCTCCCCAAAGCTGTGAGATGAATTTGGAGGCAATCCGAGCTCAGGTGAGCTCAGATCGAACGGGGAAAGATGGACAGTATCTGTCTTTCACTGCTTACGAATGGCATAGATCATGAGCCGTATGTTATGCATGATTGGAATGAATGGATTTGACTAGATCCCACATTAGATCCCCTAATTTTCTTCTTAAACTGTAGTTCAAATCTTGGCTATCCGATTTTAGATTGATCCATGGGAAATCGCGCTATCGAATTGACAATGTGATAACTTAAATAGTCGATCCCATCATGCCACATGGAAAGCCCGTCATGTTAGCACACCACATCTGCCGCCATGTGCCCTGATAGGATTAAGGCTTTAATTAAGCTTAATTAATCCATTTTAAGTCTGATTCTTCTAAAAATCATAACTAGTCCTAGAAAAATTGACAAAATGCAAACTTGGGCTCATTTTAAAGATATTTTAGAGTAAAAATCTAGGAAAATTATTATTAATTAATTTTGAATGGTGATTTTGGCTCATTAAGGTTTAATTAAAATTTTAATTAGCTTAATTACCCCTTAATTAATCACCCTATTGATCTCAGACTTTTTGTGGATGTTTAGGGGGATGACCTCTGCCTCCCCTATATTTTGGGATTATGTTAGTTGTTTAATTAGGAAAATCAATTGATTAAGCTTTAATAACTCTTAGTGAAATGAACAGTAACTTAATTAATTATTTAAGCCTAATTACCTCTATTAAACAGCAAGGGAGCTTAGGGAATGTAATTGAGATATTTTTCCTAATTCATTTCTTTAGTTTTCTTTACTTTTGAAATTAAATTAATTAAATGATTAGTTATGTAATTAATTGCTTAATTAATTTGTTAATCTCCAAGATAAAATCAGAGCCTAAATGTTCAAATATGGGACTTAGGGATTGAGATTAAGGCCTCTTTCTTAATCTCTTTTCTTAAGTTAATTCCATTTCATCAATTGAAAAATGTTTAATTCTTAACCAAAATGGATTAATGGGCTTAATTAACTTAATCTAAAATCCACTTCACATCTAATCACCTTTAATCAATCTTGGGTAACTCTTTAGATGTTCAATAACCTAGAGAGAGAGAGAGAGAGAGAGAGCTAATGAAATTATGGTTAGCTCACATGTGTGAGAAAACCATAAAAGTAGTTATGTGAGATCCCTTAAGCTTAATTAACTATTAATCATGAGCCAATTGTATTAGGCCCCCTTTCATTTCTTAGGAGCATTGCAAATTTACTTTTCATGTGATTGCATATCATATTAGCTCATTATTAATTAGTTAATTAACTTAAGGTGATGTAGGTAATGGTTAATTAATCAACTTAATTCATACCCTAACCTAATTAAGACATAAAATCGACCTAAATATTCTCTTTCATTAAACTAAATTAACTCAAACATAGGGAATGGGATTAGGATTAGCAAACATTTCTTAAATCAAATCAAACATGAAAATGAAATGTCATTAAAGAACTTTGGTTTATGTTAAATAATCTTATTTAGTTTGATTGTCCTTAAGACTTAGTTGATTTGAATGAAATCACATGCTTATGTTATTTTATTTCTTTCCAATCATGCTAAATGTTGTATTTCATATGATTCATGCAACCATGTCTTTCAATTTAATCAAATAAAAATAATTTCTTTTATATCAAATTGCATGTGTTGATTTAAATTAAAAATATGTGTGGCTAGTATCACTATTAAATCTTAAATATAATTTAAAAAGTTTATTAATGAATGAATATACATATGCATTATAAATTTAATTATATATACATAGGAAATGCAAGTGAATATAAATTTAGTGTATGAAATAAAGTCACTTCCTTACATTCATGTGTTTATTTGCATATGTAAGAATGTTAATGGTATATTAGTCTGGAGATCTCAGGGGCGCATGGCTTTAAGTAGCTCTAAGGAGGTTCCTACCTCATTCCATTGGTGTAGAATAATGGTGATGTACCTACTTGATTTCATTCTTATGCATTTGGACATTAGAATCTAGATATAGCTTTAATTCATTTACACAAAAAAAAATTAATCAAATTAAAATACAATTTTTGCATGGCTTTCTATTCTTGTAGTTGTTTATACATTCACATGTATCTAAGGATAGTGATATATTAGTCTGGACATTCTAGGGATGCACGACTTTAAGTAGCCCCAAGGAGGTTCCCACCTCATTCCTTTAGTGCAGAATAATGGCGATGTGCTTGCTTAAATATTTTATACATGTGGATGTGTACTTAGCTAATGAATGAAAACCCCCCTTCTTCAATTAAAAAGACATGTATTCATACTTTGCTTAATTGGTTGAGTTGATTAGTCATGTGATTTAAGGTTCTTTCCTTATACTTTTGCATAAAAATTTAGATAGAGCTTTAAATCAATATGACAAAATCATTCAACCAAATAAAATATTAATTCCAAATACATTTGCTCACATTCATCATTTAAGTGTGCTAAGATATAAATTGCATGTATAGCTATGCTTAAGCTGTAATCATATGTAAGATATACATGATGGAAAGAAATGAATAAATATATATTTTGTGATAGTAATTCATTCCAACTAACCTTAAGATGCCTTTCTTATTGAATGAGTTTATTTAAAGTGAACCAAAACTTATGACTAATTAAAACATATAATAAGCCATTCACTAAAGGGAATTGACTAATTAATTTACTTTTGATGTAACTTAAGGTAGTGATAAAAGAGAGTGACCCTCTCTTTCTTTCTCTTCATAACACTTAGTTAACTGTAGGTTAAATGAAACAAAAGAAAATATTAAGTAAAATTTGCAAATTAATTAAACCATTTAAAGTGAAATCACCCTTTATAATTAAATATCATTCATACTTAGAAAATCCTAACTCTAAAGCCTAGTTAGGACATACCACACAAGCCTTAACACACACGTTAGATTTAGTCACCACTTCTAGCTTTATGTTAAGGTGGTGCATGGTTTGATGTATGTTTTGTTTTTGTAATGTAATGTTATAGGCTAGATGTTAGGGTGTATGCCTCGTAGATTAGATGTTAGGTCGTGATTATCCTAATCATGTTTTATGCATGAGATTATGCTTAAGGGATGCTCAAAATAAATATAAATATTTTGTTGTGCAGCTTGCCTAACCCCTAAGCATAATCTACATTAGGACATGTGGACTTGGTTATCCATGTGCAAGGTGCTAAGTTCAAATTATTTATATAACTGCTTGGGTTGTTTGGTGTGTTTAGCTAACACTTATTTTGCAGGTGTAGTTAGATTTACTTTTCTTATTTTTAATATAATTTTGCTTTAGGAATTAGGATTAGTGCTATGGGGGCTTAGGATAAATATTAGTTACAAGACCAAGTCTTATGTACCATCTGATCCTATGGAGCTTGCCCAACCAAATAAAAGAAGGAAATGGAGGAAAGAATGAGCTTTGAAGATTTGAAGACCCCCCATCGCCCCCATTCACTTATTATAATCAAACTATAATTATTCTTTCATATACTGGATTGTATAAGGGTAGAGCTTAGCTACCCACTTTTCTTTTCGAGTTGTACGGTGGTACCCGACTGTAATGGCCTCTTATTCTTCCACGGTAGATATATAAATTATTTGATGAATTATTTACGTTGTGCAATAGAAATAGCATATCTTTTCATAGTTTATTCATGATTGATGATTTAATGTGTTGCCTGGATGTGATTAGGCTCTTAAGATAAAAATAAATTTTTTATCCCAACAATAACTCATAACTAAATTTTCTAAAACAACTCATAACCTCACATAAAGCCTATGCATTAAATCAAGATAATAAAATATTTAGCAACCCATTAGCTAGATGTTGTATGTTTAATATCATGCATGTCATTTTATTTCGCTCTTGCTAAGAAAGAGTTTTCATATTTTCCAAATAGAAAATGGGCTTAAACTATCAAAGCCTATGATGGAAAAACACCTCTTTCTCTTTTGATTTAGCCCATAACCAACTTCATCATACATTTAGGCATATAAAACCCTATAGCCTATGTCAAAATAAAGAGTCAAAAATTAGATAAAAATTGATGAGATTTGCATTAGACTAAGTCATTAGTCATACCACTCATGCTCTAGTCTCTTAAGGAGTGGGTTTAAGAACTTTAGTTTCTTTTTTTAAATAATAATAACCTAGGCATCTTGCAAAAGCATATGAATTGACCACATAGTTTTAAATCATAGGAGCAGTTAGCTAGCTGCCACTCCATGTGGTTATAAGTCCAGTAGTCGGGTGGTTTACTCCCTGTTGTAGAGGTAAACAACATACCCATTTTTGCTTTAGATTTAGGTCATGCTTTTGCCCTCGCTAAAGCTCCCTAGATTTAGGATCTGAGATTATTATTTTCGTTCAGGGCTACATGCATAAATCATCACCTCTTAGGCATTTCCACGATCTTGTATTATGTAATTATAAGTTATAGATTTCTAATAAAATTTCAACTCAAACATATGATTCTCCTCAAATTCAAATATATAAAGCCCAACTATATGATAGTTTATGATGCTCACTAGGCTTCCTAGTATCATGAGAATCTCCTATTCATCTCCCCTTGGTTTCAATAATAAGTCTTTCCTTTCGATCTATCTCATTTGATCTTCCAAATATAACCAATTTATTGATAGTCATATCTTTAAATTGTTTGAAGACAATAATTTCATACTTTAATCGAGAGTATTCCTAAGGAACTCACTTTCTTAGGATGTAATTAACTATGGGGGCTTGCCCCCATAGGGAAGTTTAGAACACAATTTAAATAAACCCTACTTTATTCAATCATGTAAAGTAGGAGAAAAATCTCTGGTACATTCGAAGACCCATCATGCTGTAGGAATACTTATTAGGTGATTAGGTCCATCGCAGGGTAGTGATTTCTATCTTTCGATATAATGCACTATTCCTTGATGTCATACCCGATCACCTCCATAAGTGCATCCTTAGATCTATGTGGTGTCCCCCCTCATATACACACACATGACACATGAAATCAAAAATAAACACCTCAAGCACCTCTTCATTAAGAGAATTGTTGGAGCTCAGCAAAGAGTGACTGTAGGTGACTTCGTTGTAGTAAAGAAAAATCCCAACGAGTCCTTTATTGATTATATTCTCAAGTGGCGCAACTTGTGCATGAAATGCTAGCCATAGCTGCAGCATGCCAATGAGATTCTTCCCAAGAATATCTATGGCCCGAAAATATTCATGAAACTAATCAACAAGGAGGCTAGCCTATAAGAGGAAGCCAAATAGTTGCCCTTTCCTGACCAATCATCTTGGCCCAAGCCGCAAAAGGTGTTCGAGAAGAAACCAGGGATAGTTGTGTCAGTTGACAGAAGGAAGCAGCCATCCAAAGTCCAGTGTGTGAGATCCCAAGCACGGCAGCCTCTTTTGTCATTTCCTCTGCCACCACCTTGGCCAATATATCGACCACCACAGTCATCACAACAGCCATTTCCACCACCTCAGTAGCCTACCCAACAGAGGTACTCATACCCACTGTTGTTGACCTCACTTTTGGAGTGAGCTTTCAACTTCTTCATCTTAGACATAGGACTCCTCTAGACATTAAGAGTTCCTTAGTCTTAAGACACTTCTAGAGATTAGGTGAACACTTAACCTAACCCTAGATACTTAGAAGAGTTAGCCATAGGAATAAGTCATGCCTTAGAGATTTTAAGAAATCTTGAACTTCAAATTCAAATCAACTTCAAATTCAAATCAATTCCAAATCAAACTCAAATCAATTTTAACTTAATTTATTTTCTCACATTCAAATCAATTCCAAAATCCAAATCATGAATCAATTCTAAATGATTGAAATCCATGATCAACTCAAATCAAATCATGAATCAATTCTAAATGATTGAAATCCATGATCAACTCAAATCCAAATCTAACCTAAATCCAACCTATACCCTTTCAAGTCAATCCTTAAACTTAACCAAATCAAATTCAAACCACTCCAAATTCAAAATATTTTCTCATAAACCATTTATATTCTCATTTATATTCATAAATATAAATAAAATATAAATTCAAATAACCAAAACTAAATTCAAAACTCAAATCCAAATCCAACTTAAATCCAATTATAGCCTATCAAGTCAAATTCTTGAACTTACCCAAATCATTCTCAAATTAATTCAAACCCTTAGATTTTCTCTCCAAACAATAATTCCTTCAATCACAAACAAAATAATAACATAAACTTCAATCATCAAACTAAAATAAAACTAACCCAAGTCAAACCCATGTTCACCCTTTTGACTTGAAATTGCCAAATGAATCAAAACCAATTTGACTCCAAATCACTTGCAATTGGATTTACATTTCAATCATAAGTCCATATGTGAGTTCAACCAAACTTGAATCAAGCCTTGATCAAGACAATTGACCCACTTAGGCTCACTTGACCCAAAGTGACATAAAGCACCTTTTTGGGCTAAATTCTAATCCAACCCAAATTGGATTGAACTAAATTCATCTAAGCCTCACATTGTGAGCAAAAATCATCCTAAGATGATCAATCACTCAAATTGGGTCAAGCCAAGTCAAACTTAGCCTTTGACCAAGTCAACACTTAGGATGATCAATCACTCAAATTGGGTCAAGCCAAGTCAAACTTAGCTTTTGACCAAGTCAACACTTAGCCCAAATGAAATCCAAACTAGCCAAAATCCACCATAAGCCAAATTGATTGAAACCATTAATCTAAACCAATCTAAAATTAATGATTGAACATGATCAAGCCATCAATTGAGCCAAACCAAGCCAAATTAGCCACTTTACCCAAGTTGACCTAAAAAGTTAAAATGGGTCAAATCTTGATCTAAGACAAATTGATTGCAACTAATGGATCAAATTCATTCTAAATCACTTGTTGAACTTGACCGAACCTCCAATTGACCAACTAGACTTAACCTACCCCAATTGACCATGAACCTAACTTGACCTAAAAGGTTAAATCAACTTGAAATCAAAGTAAACCAAAATTGATTGAAACCAAAGCTTGCAATACATTTCAAATGATCAACCAAGCCTAAACCAACCCATGACCTAACCCAATTGGTCCAAATAGGTCAAATTGGTCAACTTGACCCATTTGACCTAAGTGAACTCAAATGAACCAAAATCAAATATAAACCAAATTAAACTAAAAAAAATGATACCAAAACACCTAAAATGGTCATATGAACTTAACCTAACCCTTGGTTTGACCTAATTTGACCAATTGATTGAAGAAAACTGCAAGATATAATCCCCTTCATTCCAACTCAAACCACACACTTTGAATTCGATTGAGCCATAGGAACTAAAACCAAACCTTGGCAAGCACTCCCAAGCTCATTTGAATTTCTCCTTCTCTATTTTCTTCAAATCTGAAATAGGAGAGGCCTAAGGAAATTCCAACTTGCTCAATTCTCCAACAAACCAAAATTCACTTTGCAAGCACCATCAAGGGAGTTAGTTGAGCTCACCCAAAGCTTTTCCCAAGTCACCAAGCCACATGAAGGGAGATTTCGATCGAATTCCCAAGCCATTGAAGGGGAACTTGGTCAATTGAGCAATCCACTCCAAATCAAGACTTGAAACTTTCAACAGGGCTTCGTCTCCACTAGATGAAGATACCTCCTCTATTGGAAGCGCTGATGATAGCCTCTAGTGAGGTATGACTCAAAACTGATCCTCTATTGAAAAATGCTTGGTCCTTTATGAAGGGAATTGTAATTACAATAAATCTTAGCTATTGGATGTTCTTCCCTACACCTCTTGATGGTGTGTGGTGAATCGCAACCTAATCCGAGCTTAGGTGAGCTCAGATCAAGCCATGGAGGATGGACGACCTCATCTGCTTTAGGGGGATGAATGAATCATGGGTCATCCATCCCGCATGTTTTGGATGGACGGCCCTGATTAAATTGATTAGATCCATTGATTTAAATTCTTTAGAACCATAGGATTAACCCTGGTCATCCGATCAAGATCGGATGGCCTAGAAACGCGTTGCACCCGGTGTGTGCATGATGTGATAACTTATAACCAATGCGCGTGGAAAGCACCACATCATCGGTCAAGTGTCCGATTAATTAATTATTAGGCTATTTAATTATACTTTTAATCACATAAACTTCATAAATTCACAACTAAATGTAGAAAATTCTAAAAATTTCAAACTCAAGTTCATTTTAAACATAATTCAAAGGGGAATAATAAAAAATTAAGATTAATTGATTTTGATTAGTAGATTTCACTCAATTTAGGTTTTATTAGGAATCTAATTATGTCAATTATTCCTTAATTACTTTATAAATTAATTCTAAACTTTCTAGGGTTGATTAGTGGGATGACCTCTACCTCCTATGACTTTCTTGGAATTTATTATTGGATTTATTAGGAGAATTTCTTGATTCACCCCTAACCACTCCCTTATTTAATTAAGTGATTAATTAACCTATTAAATAGTGATGAATTTATTAATTAAGTTTGCTAATCACCATAAAATAGTGAATGACATAGGGAATGAGATTAGGATTCCTTTTTCAATCTCTTCTCCCTAAGTTCACTCCATTTGGAAAACATTTAACCAAGTTGTAATTAATGGCTTAATCACTTCATTATAAATTCAATTAATCAAAATTCAAAATCAAATCATTTTATAACTTAATCATCTTAATTCTTGGGTAGATTCTTAGGTGTTCAATAACCTAAGAGGCTTCAAAGGAAATTATATCTAACCCGCATGTGTGGGATGGTTATGAAAGTATTTAATTAAACCCTTTAGCTTAATTAATCAATAATTGTGAGCCAATTATATTAGGCCCCTTATTTCTTATTTTCATTGTTGATTTAAATCCCATGTGGTTGCATATCATATGTTGGGTCATAATTATTTGTTTAATTATGTTAAAGCGGTGTAGGTAAGGGGTAATTAATGGACTTAATCTATATCTGAACCTAAACAAAATATAAAATCAATCTAATTATTCTAAAATTAAACTAAACCAATTCACACATGGGGGAAATGGGTTAGGACCAGCAAGCACTTTTCACATTTTTTCAATCAAATCAAATTCAAAAAATAAAAAACTCTTTAAAGAATTTTGATTCATTTTGAATAATCTTATCTTATAGGATTGTCCTTAAGAATTAATTAGGGTGAATGAAGCTACATTCTTACATCACTTTATTTCTCTCTAAGCATGCTAAATATTGTATGCCATATGAAATCATGCTTTTGAAAAATCAAATAAATGAAATGTTTCCTTTATGTCAAATTGCATGTTTTGGCTAAAGTTAAGAATATGAGCATCTATTATCACTATTAAATCAAAAATTATTTTCAAAACCTATAAATCAAAGATTATAAATGAAGGTATGCTACTTATAAATACTTATAAGCTTGCATGTGATTATAGCATTAGAGATGTGTATTATGTGATTTTATTCTCTTCTCTTAACATGGATTTGAATAGGATTTGCAAAGTGTATAGTTAAGTTAAAAAGAACATAACAATTGCTTAAATCTATTCCTATACACTTTTATGTTATAACTTAAGAAGGATCTTCACATGCCAAATCAAACAAAAAAATCTTTTGCAAGATTCTTCATCCATTTGATTTCTTTTATACATACACATGTATTTAAGAAAAGTGGTATATTATTCTGGACACCCCAGGGTTGCGAGGCTTTAAGAAGCTCCAAGTAGGTCTTGTACCTTACACTCCTAGTGTAGAAAATAATGGTGTCGTACTCACTAATTTCTTTTATACATATAGATGTGCATTTGATTAATGGATAAAAGAGTCCCTCTTTTCTACTTAATAAAAACTTGCATTCATGGAATATCCAAATTTTATTAAACAACATCTCTTTGCATTCATCATTAAGGTGTGCTAAGATTTGCATTGCATGCATAGATATGCTTAGGATTATTTATTTGCATGATTTACATGTTGGAAAGAAATAAATGGTTGTGTGTTATGTGATAGTAATTCACCTTAACTAATCTTAAGATGCCTTTCTTATTGAATAAGTTTATTTAGAGAAAATCTAAACTTAGGGTTAATTAAAACACATAATAAAATATTCACTAAAAAAATTCATTAATGAATCTACTTTAGAAATTACTTAAGGTAGAGAGGAAAGAGAAGTTCTCTTCTCTTTTCTTCTCTTTACAATATTTAGTAACTAAATATAAGTTCATTCAAATCAAATAAAATCATCAAATAAAATTGACAAATCAACTAAATCACTTAAAATGAAATCACCCCCTAAGTTGAACCCTTCACACTTAAAAAATTTCAACCTTCAAGCCTAGTTAAGACCTGTCACACAAGCCTTAAATGGCACACACATTAGGCTAAGTCATCATCTCTAGCTCTATGTTAGGGTGGTGCATGGTTTGATGCCTAATTTTACTTTGTGATATAATATTTTAGACTGGATGCTAGGGTGTATCTATGTAGACTGGATGATAGGATGATCTTAGTCAAATCATGCCTTCTACACGAAATTATGCTTAGGGTGTTGTAATATATATATATATATATATATATATATATATATATATATATATATATATATATATATTTTTTGTGCATTGTTTATACCCCTAAGCATAATCCAAACTAGGACAGGTGGACTTGGTTACCCATGTGTGGAGTACTAAGTCCGAATTATTTCTATAGCTACTTGGGATTGTGAGGTATATTTAGTTAATCTCTATTTTATAGGTTTAGTTAGATTTATCTTTCCTATTTTGATGTAATTTTTGTAATTAAGATTTGGAATGAATGGTTTGGGGGATTAGGATGAACAATGGTCATAAGACCAAGTCTTATGCACCATGTGAAGCCTTGGAGAAACCATATCCCATCCAACCAAAAGAAGGAAAGAAATGAAGAAAGAAAGAAAAAAAAAGGGAGGAAATGAAGAAATGAAAAATGAAGACCCCCATAACACAAATTCCTTCTAAATTGTAATCATTCATTTGTAATCTTGGTTGTATAAGGGTAGAGCTTGGCTACCTATTTTTCTTTTCAGATTTGTTTGATGGAGCCCGACCACATCGGCCTCTTATTCTTTTACGCTAGCTTTATAAAATTGTTTGATGTTTGTTTAGCTTGTCCATTAAAAATGGCATAATTTGCTTAGTTTCTTCATTGATTGATGAATGGCCTGGATGCGATTAGGCTATTGGGAAAAATAAATTTTCTATCCAATTAATCAACTCAAAATTAAAAATTAAACAACTCATAACCTCACCTAAAGCCTAAGATATAAATCAAGATATTAAAAGATTTAGTCATCCCTTAGCTGGATGTTGTATGTCTCACATCATGCATAAAATCATCTTGTTGCACTCTTGCTAATGGAGGGCTTCCACCTTTGCTAGAGAAAATGGCTTGACCTTTAAGAGCCATGATGGAAACACACCTCTTTCTTTCTAATTTTAGCTCATAACCAATTTTTGATGCATTACGCATATGAAATCCCATAGCCTGTGTCAAATAAATTGTCCAAAAATCAAAATAAAACTTAACAAAAATTTGCATTAGATTTAAATCATTATTAATACCCTACATGATCTAGTCTCTTAGGGAGTGTGTTTAAGGTTTTAGTCTTCTTTCTAAATAAACAACAGCCTAGCTATCTTGCACAGTATAAGACTTTCCTACATGTATTTAAAATTATAGGAGTTAGTTGGCGGCCACCCCTAAGCGGTTGTAAGTCCAACAGTTAGGTGGTTTATCCTCTCTTGTGGAGGTGAACCATATGCCCATTTTCGCCTTAGATTTAGGTCATGCTTTGGCCCTCACCAAAGCTCCCTAGATTCAGGATCCAAGGTTACTAATTCTCTTTATGAGCTACAAGCATAAATCCTCACCTCTTAGACATGTCCATGATCATATATTATGGAATTGTAAGCCCTAGATTTGTAATAAAAATTCAACTCAAATATATAAACTTCTTCAAATTTCAAAAATATAAAGCCCAATCATAGGATAGTTTAGGATGCTTACTAGGCTTCCTAGTATCATAAGCATCCCTTTCCCATCTCCTTTTGGTTTCGATAATAACTCCCTCCTCTTGATCAATCCCCATTTAATTTTTCAAAAATAATTAATTGATTGATAGTTCAATCTTTGAAATCTTTAGAGATAATGATCATTTACCTTAATCGAGAGTATTCTTAAAGAATCTCATTCCTTAGGATGTAATTAACTATGGGGGCTTTCCTTCGTAGGGAACTTAATGAACCTAGTTTAAAATAAACCCTACTTTACTTTTCCATGTAATGTAGGGAAAGAATATCTCATACATTCGAATACTCGTTATCCTTAAGAGTCCTTATTAGGTGATTATGTCCATTGTAGGATGATGACTTCTATCTCTCAAGATAGTACATCATTCCTCAATGTCATACCCGATCACCCTAATAAGTACATCTACGGATCTACATGGATAACATATTTTGTTTTCATTACTCAAGATGAAAATAAAAACACCACAACCGCTAAGTAGCTACTATCCACCTACTCTTGCTGGAAGATTGAACAACCCATATTCATTCAAGAGGGAGGTAGTTAGAAAAATCTTTAAGAACCTCTTAAATAAACCTGACTTTCAATTACCAAAGCCTAAGAGATTATAGGAAGTGGGCAAGAGTGATGATCCTAGCTATTGTCCCTACCACTGCATGTTAGGCCATGTCTTAGAGGTTTGTATTACTTTTAGGACTAGCTTGAGCATAACTGCAAGTCGGGAGCCATAATAATCCCTAAGTAATACCTACTGAAACAACCATCTAGTTTTGTTAGAGTAATCCTTGGGATACTTATGATCCTCTTAAGATCAAAGAAGGTTGGGATATTTCCTTATCTCAAACCTCTAAGAAGATCATTTCGAAGATCAAGAAGCTTTCCTTGTAGGTGCCTGAAGCAGCTCAAACCTCCAAAACCAAGAAAGGTTTGCTAGTTGCAAAGGACAACTCGAGGAAGGTGATAGTCCAGCAACAGCATCCACCTTCTACTAGCTCCTCTTCTACCGGCAAGAGTATTGTATCAGCGAACAAGGGTATTAAATCCCTTACTCCGCTTACTTTACTCGATTTCTATCATGTACCTCCACCCAAAAAAGAAATCAATGAAAAATGCAAATTCTACTTACATCTTGTCCACTTCTTATGTTCTTGATTTTATTCTTGTTGAAAACTCTCCAAGTCTAGAAAATAATAATAGCTCTAGTAATTTGGATCCTTTCCTTTCTAATTTAGAGTCAGACTTTCCTTCTTTCAATCAATCAGGTTCACCTCTTGAGATTGACTTGGAGTCAACTAACTCTAAGGATCCCATAGGAGAAGCTATAGGTATGTCCGATGAGATGGTAGAACTTTTCACAAATTCATCATTCCATGAACTCATTGAAGTCAACCTGAGCAGTGGCAAAGTCTACATCCTAGGGTAGCACCTCAGAATAAGGGTAAGCAAGTCATTGGTTCTAATGAGCATATAGCCCCTCCATAGGATGCTCTACCTATGATATGCTTATGGAGGACCAAGTCAGAGTTGATTATAATGTCCTAGCTCACCTTAGAAAGCTACCAGCTAAGTTAAGCATATATGACGCCTTATCTTATTCAAAAAGATGAGGGAATCTCTAATCAAGGCTCTACTTGATCCAGAGATATGCTTGGCTCAGCTGACCACTACTGAAGAGGAGGCATGGCACTCAAAAGACACCTTGGGAGTTACTTTCAGCAATGTAAGCTTCCTTCTAGGGACTATTGAGGACAATTGCCCCTTTTACATTATAGTAAATGATATGACTATCAAGAGTGTTGGTAATATGGGCCAAAATTATGCATCTAAGAACCCTTGAATACTTGAGGATCATCATCTCCAAACTCCAAAAAGAAAGGATGATGTTGAGAAGATTTAATGAACAAGGTGAGAGGGTCATAGGCGCCATAGTGTTTTCACTGAAGATAGATGATTGGAATACTAAAGCCAAGTTTCACATCATATACTCGAATATATTTTTCAATGCTTTGCTTGGAAGTCCATGGATACATGTAAACAATATAGTTTCATCCTCTCTACATCAGTGCATGAAGTTCATGAAAGGTGGGATTGAGTACTATGTCAAAGGAGATCTCAAACCATTCACAGTTTGTGAGGTCGAGATATACAAGGATGCAGCCTATTATCTCCCCCAAAATCAACAAGTCCATTCTTGTGAACTTAGTCAAAATCCCCATGAGGGATAAAAGAAAGAAAAGAAAAAAATAAAAAAGAAAAGAAAGAAGAGAAAGAAAAAGAAAATAAAAGGGAGTGAGACACGGGCTCATGGAAAGATATAGAGCCTGACATTAGATTTCCCCCACAGTTCGTTACTCCATTCGAACACATGGGTAGGATGACCTGACCTCCACCAGACAAAGGAAGAGGATGGTTCAAAGGCATCCCCAGAGGTGGAAAACCTTGTTATTGGTCACCTAATAAGAGGTATGTCCTAGCCACCAAGAGTACACTATCCATATAAACTTAGAATCTAGTTCACAGGATGAGTCTTATGAGGTTAGCACACCAGCCAGCTCTTCTCAGTAGTAGATTACTTTTGAGGTGACACTTAAGTAGGATAGTGATGAAGATTAAACTTTAAAGCAAACATAAATATGAAACCAGGCATCAGTCAGGAACCTTAGCTCTAACCCCACTTTCCTCACAAAAAGTTAAGGGTTTGGTAGTTAAGGAATCCCCTAAGTCATCCATGGATGTGAAGACTCAGAGGTTCTTTTTGGGAGCATCATCTTCAAGTCAAGAAGTTGATGCAAAACTTGAGGATGATTCATATAAATATTTAATAAAATTACCTTTTGATTGGTACTCATCATTTGTTCATAATCTAGTGAAGAAAGGGTTAATCCCACATACTTGGTCAAAGCACAAGTCAGACTATTTTGAAAGAATATGGAGGAATAAATGCAAAAGCTCTCAATCAAGACTAGGTCTAAAATTTAGTATAGTGAGTTTAGTTAATGATGATGATTACTGCCCAATCATCACTAATCATTTGGAATCTGATAAGTTCTTTTCAAATCACATCAACTCATATGAGGAGGTGAGCTTAGAAATTTCAGATGCTCTAGATGATTTTGAAGTCAAAGATGCACCACCAGAGTTCGAAGAGGAGATCAGATTAACCATCAATGAGATCAGAGAAATCAACTTAGGAATTGAAGACACTCCATGCCCGATATACATCAGTTCATTATTGAATGAAACTGAAACCAATGACTAAATTAAGCTATTGATTGAGTTTAAGGACTACTTCGCATGGAGTTATGAAGAGATGCACAGTTTATCTTCTAATGTAGTAGTCCACAAACTAGTAATAGAGCATAGTACTAACCCTATCAAGTAGGCTCCTAGACGCATGTGATTAAACATTGAACAACAAGTCATTTCTGAAGTAAAGAAATTGATCGATGTTGGTTTAATCCGAGAATAAAAATACCCTACCTGGTTGTCCAGTGTCAACCCAGTTAAGAAGCAGAATGACCAAATTTGCATATGCGTTGACTTTAAAAATTTAAATAAGGTATGTCCAAAAGATAAATTTCCACTACCAATACCAAAACTGATGGTGGGCATTGCCTCATCTCATGCAGTCCTCTCCTTCATGGATGGCTCATCTAGATACTACCAAATTAAGATGGCCCCTAAAGATGAAAAAAATTCTGCTTTTTGAACCTAGATAAAAATTTATTACTATAAGGTTATGCCTTTCTACCTTAAAAATACCGATGCTACCTACCAGCAAGCCATGACTCAAATCTTCGATGAACTCATTCATCATCAAGTCGAGTGCTATATTGATGATCTAATAGTCAAAAGTAAAGAGAAGGAAGACCATCTCTTTGACTTGAGAGTAGTTTTCAAACGATTAAGATAATTTAACCTCAAAATGAACCCCGTGAAGTGTATATTAGGAGTAGCTTCAGGGAAATTTCTTAGGTTTGTTGTTCTGCACCATGGAATCCAAATCAATCTGGAGAAGATCAAAGTGATATTAGAAATGCCACCCCCTAAAAGTCTAACTCAACTCAGATCCTTCCAAGGGCAGTTGGCATATCTAAGATGCTTTATATCCAACCTATCAAGAAGATGCCAGTCATTCTTAGCACTTGTCGAAAAGGATGCTAAGTTCAAGTGAGATGACAAGTGACAGCATGTCTTCCAAGATATTAAGCACTACTTGATAATGCCGCCAGTTCTAGTAGCCTCTATCCCGGGCAAGTCGTTCATCCTCTACACTACTACATTAGATGACTCCCTTAGTGCTTTGTTAGCTCAAGCCAATGATGAAGTGAAAGATAACGCTCTCTACTATCTTAGTCATCGTTTGATCCCTATTGAAGCAAACTATCCACCTTTTGAGAAGTATTTTCTAGCTTTAATCTTTGCATCCTAAAAGCTACGGCATTACATGCTTTCTCATAAGGTAAACTTGATCTCTAAGATCAATCCACTGCAATATCGCATGAAACAGCCGATGCTATTCGGACGGTTGGCATGTTGGTCTATGATTTTATCATAGTTTGGCATTACTTTCATACCCCCTCCGTGCAGTGAAATAACAAGCACTAGCAGATTTCTTAGCAGCACATCCACTTCGTGCTGATTTTTTGCTTAGTGATGACCTCCCTGATGAACAAATCATGAACTTAGGGGACACTAACATTCATCGTTGGGAGATGTACTTTGATGGTGTGACCTCCTCTCAAAGAGAAGAAAAATCACAATCTACTATCCTAGGAAGGCTGGGGTAGGAATAGTTCTCCTAACTCCAGACTGTGATGTGATGAGATTCTCATATCACCTGTCCAATTCTTGCACCAACAATGAAGCCGAATATGAGGCTTTGATTATTGTTATAGAGTTAGCCATTACTTTAAGCATCTAGAACATCAATATATTCGGGGATTCCCAGTTAGTCATCAATTAGATCATTGGGTCCTACAAGATTTTAAAGCCTAAGCTCCATCACTACCACAAGTATACTATAGAGTTGTAGGCTCAAATTCTAGAGGTTACCATTTACAAAATACCTTGAAGAGAAAATGCCATAGCGGATGCTTTAGCCAAACTTGCCAAGGAGTTGGCGTGTTCAGAAGATGAGTCCATACCAATAAGGGTCCAAAATAGACAAGTTTTATCTCTTATTGATGCTGAACTCATTGAAAGATACTCTCTTGAAGGGGAGGTTGTCATTGCCAAAAAAGATGAGGAGTTGGATTGGAGGCAACCATTCATGTATTATATAAATATAGGCAAACTACATCAAGAGAAGTCGATAACACATCTAGTGAAGAAGAGAGCACTTTCCTACGCTCTCGTAGATGGCTCCTTGTACCGGTAGTCTTTTTATCATATGTGGTTTCACTACTTAGACAAACATGAAGCCCATAAGATCATGACCTAGGTACACTCAGGTTTGTGCAGAGCAAACTAATCTGGTCTGAAGATGAAAGCCAAGATTAAGAGACTGTGATACTACTGGCTATCGATGATCACAGATTGCATGGATGTGGCTAGGCGATGCCACCAATGTCAGGTGCATGGTGTAGTCTTACACTAGCCACCCAACATTCTACATCTTACATTGGCCTCATGGCCATTCGAGTGTTGGGGTACTGACATAGTGGGTCCGATTGACCTTACTTCTTCCAAGGATCATCGGGTCATCTTAGTTTCCATCGACTACTTTTCCAAGTAAGCAGAGGTGATCCAGCTCAGAGAGGACACAGCTCAGCATGTGTTGTAGTTTTTTAGAAACCATATCGTATATAGGTTCGGGGTGCCTCGATGAATTATATCTGATAATGGTATTGTATTTAAGAGCACAAAGATCAACAACTTTGCCGAAGACATCATAGATTGGGGATACTCTATCATCTACTACCCAAGTGCAAATGGCGTGGCAGAAGCCTTTAATAAAACTCTCATTTATATACTGAAAAATACACTCGATGACAACAAATGGCAGTGGCATGAACAGTTGGTTGAATCCTTGTGGGCATACCGCACCATATACATAACTCTAACTCAATCTACCCCTTTCTCCTTAGTGTATAGGTTCAAAGCGGTTCTACCATTAGAAATCTAATTCTCATTAGTAAGGATTATTATGGGTAGAAAGATCACAACAGAGCATAATGCCAAGTTACGGTTAGAAAAGCTTGAAGGTTTGGAGGAGAGACGCCTACGGGCATGCTAGAACCTCAAGTTGTATAAAGCCAAGATGATTCAAGCTCATAACTAGTTGGTCCACCCTAGAGCTTTTTAAGTAGCAGAGCTTGTTTTAGTTCTAAGGAGACTAATTAATGTTCATCGTAAGATGGGAGGCAAGTTTGAACCCACTTGGGAAGGCTCTTTTGCCATAGAGAAGGCCTACCAAGGAGGATCTTATCAGGTTATTAATCATAAGGGGGAGCGCCCGATGCTTCCAATCAATAGGCTTTATTTAAATAAATATTATCCTTGATATCATTAATAAAATTCTATTTCAAATTCAATCTCTTCAAAATTGAAAATATTTTGTTCATGAATCTGCCATGACATGTTTAGGGTAGGTATAAGAGAACCCAAACAACACCTTATCCTTCATCAGCACAACACAAACATAAAAGTACACACAACGCATCAAAAAAACACAAATCTTTTATCTCAGGTTACTTCAAGTTAGGATAACACCCCCAGCAGCACTCACTCAGTAGCTGCTCTAGGTCGGGCTGATGTGCTATCATGCTAGTGTGTCACTCGAGTAGTCCCTTATTTAGTAGGATGTAAGTCTGCTATGCTTTCTTTTCTTACTTAGCCATTGCACACCGATGAGTGCCCTGTTAGTTTAGTAGGCCTTACTGCATGGTCAGTAAGCTACCCCATGATGACTTCATTTAAGGCCTACCAAATTATTGAGAGAGCTTTTCATTCACTCATGCCTTCTTCTTTTTTTCATTTATAATTTCAAGGATCGTAGCATGCTTCATGAATTACTTCATAAGTCATTTTGAACTAAAATATTACAAATGTTGCTCTTCAAAATTAGAAACTCTTTAAATCATCATTTTTCTCTATCTTAAACTTATGATCATCTTATTCCTTATAACATATGCTTTAATACCTGTTTTCAAGGGCCCAACCGATTACTTCAATAAGTATCCCCTACGATCTGGTCCCCCCCAACATCCAAAATTAAACACCACAGACTTCATTTGTCAAATAAAACCAAATAATTGAGAGAGCTTTTTTCATTCACTCATGCCTTCTTCTTTTTTTCATTTATAATTTCAAGGATCTTAGCATGCTTCATGAACTACTTCATAAGTCATTTTGAACTATAATACCACAAATGTTGCTCTTAAAAATTAGAAACTCTTTAAATCATCATTTTTCTCTATCTTAAACTTATGATCATCTTATTCCTTATAACATACGCTTTAATACCTGTTTTGAAGGGCCCAACTTTATTCTACAAAAACATTAATTTAAGAGAAAATTTTATGACATAAATATAACTGCAAAAAAGATATAACCCAATAAATGAAAACACTAAAATTTATATGATTTAGCTTAATTAAACTTATATTATGAGAGAAAATCTTGAGAAGTTTTATTCAAAATCCCCAAATCTCTTGGTCCCTAAAGTAGCAGCTCTATGAGGCATTCATTTCACGAGTATCCCTTTAAGGTATACCTCTCATTCTCATGCTCTATTGATTACTCCATTATTTTGGCCTTGAGGAAATGCTTACACTTAAAGTAATTGTTTTTAATGCTTAAATAGAAAAAATATATTTTGACTCTCTGTAGCATTATTCAAGAGTATCGAAGACTCCAACCCTTTTCAATTTGTCTTGGGCTTTTGAAGAAAACTATTTTTTTTAACATTGATCAACTCACAATTGATGAAAATTTTAAAAAAAACAGTAATAGAAATTATTCCAAGATTTGATCCCAAGCTTCAGATTATAACTAGTGAGAAATTTCTGTATCATGCTTACAGAGGAAAACAAGAACTTATTATAGCATGCCTCTTTTATATACAATCCTTTCTTTATCTAAAAGAAAGCATCATATTAACTAATTACATATCTGACAGCATTAACAAAAGAAAGAGGTACGAAAATAGACTATGAACAATGTTTTATACAAATTTACATTTCAAGAAGGTTACAAAAGTTATCTTCCACATCAAACAGAAAATAATAATTCTTTCTCCCGACTGTTCTTCATGTTTTAAATCTCAGCTCATGTTAATATCTTGTTTTGCTTCACCATTCATCAGGAGTTGTAGTAGCTATAGTTTCATGTTCTCCTCTCTGGTTTTGGAAGTGTTGGTGAGAATGTTGGAGCCTAAAGGTACATTTGTTCCAATTGTGAAGAAACCTTGACTTCAAGACAAGGCCTTGGAGATGGAATTGGAGTCTTAGTCCAAGTAACAGGAGTGACGGCTGTCGAAAGATTAACTTGCTCAAGTGCTTGATATTGTAGTTCATAAGAGTACTCTCGCATGCAACTGATGCAAGGGCCACTCCCAGTAGTCCATTTCTGAGCAAGAGGTTCACCAGATTCTATCAATGGTGGTTGGTTGATATTGTTTCGGTAATAGAATTCATGCTCTTTAGCAAGCTTTTCAGTATCAATAATATCGGTAGATTCAACGAACTCTACCACTGTTTGATTCTTCTTTGCTTTTTCAGCTTTGTTGTTCATCACATCATATCTATTCCTAGACATCTTAAATGATGAGGAATGATTAAGGGAACGATCATCCTCATCAATGGCACATGTCTGCATAAATTACACAAAAGAGATGTTTAAATTAGGATGTAAAGAGATTTATAATAATTATTTTAGTTGAAAATGATGGTTGAATACCTTAACATTAGTGAGGTCTACATTATTCTCCTCTAGAAAGTTTATGAACTCCTAAAATTTTCTTCTGTTGGGAGGTAGTGACCACTGTGAGGCCAGATAGCCTATAAGAGGCATAGTATAATAAGTGAATAAATAAAAATACCATCTTTTATGTGTGCTAGTCTGCTATGTATTATTTGTTGGCATTATTTATTGAACTATTACAGATACCTGTAAGCAACCATCCTTGACAACTAGCCTTCCTGCAGCAATTGTGGCTCCTCCAGCTAGAAAACTTGAGTGCTGAAATTTTCCCTTTTTCTTCTGCTTGAAAAATAAGAGGATGAATAAAAGAAAAATACAAATGAAATGTCTCAAATTTAAATGTTAAACCAATCTGATTTATTGCATACTTTTCCCACATATAATGCCCCATATGTGCTCAGAACAAATATCCATTTTTCACTATCAGCGGTATGTACCATCAGCTCATTTAGCTTATAAATAAGTTTCCCATCCTTGATTGTAACTTCATATGATTTCCTCTCCTTCTGTATTACCAACTTAATATTATTTATGAGAATAAAACCATTTATGTTTTAAGGTTCAAAATAGATTTACAAGCACTTGAAAATCACAATAGCTTCAAAAGAATACCGGTCCAAGATATTTGATACATTGCTGTTGAAGAATGCTTCTTGGGCATTTTTTGAGACTAAATTCTTTACCATATCCGACATCCAACCTTCATTATTGCACAAGTAGTGAGGTAGTGTGCTATAAATTTATACATTTTAAAAGAAGATAAATGCCCAAGAGGCACAAACATACCAGTAGAAAAATGGTTGAGTAGTCTCACTTTCAAGCCAGATATCGTAGTAAAACTGCAAATTGTGTCCATATCGATGTCTTGGATCTATCTGCAACCCTCACAATATATATCAATAGTTTAAACATGAGTACAGTGAACAAGAGATTTATATCATAAAAAAATGACATTACACTACAACAAAATAGGTAAATGAAGTTAAAGATAAGTTTATCACCTATAAGATATCCTCTACAGTCACTACTATAAGGTTGATAAGTTTTATATTTCATAAGGGAATGGCCATACGTTTTTAACCAAAGCCCAAAAATAAGTGCAGTAAGGATTAGATTTCCAATAGAATTTGAAGTTTAGAAAACAATACATTAATGCTATTCAAAATTGTTGTAACTTAAGTCTTGTTTATCCAACAAAACACAAGCAATTTCACAAAGAAACATAAAGATAACTCACAGCTTCTAGCCAGTGTTGCAGTGCCAGTTTTTGAGCCTTATCACTTTTTGACAAGCCCTTACCAACCTACAAGGATAACAAGAGTAAAATATTTCAAAGAATTAAATTGATTCTAGTTAGAAAAAGAGATGCATAATAACATAATTCTTGAAGGAGCACATATTAGTGATAATAAATTTGTTACTATCATTACCTTCGCAGCCCTTCGAGCCCTGGCCCAACGAGAAGCTGTGGTCTCTGGTTTTTCATCATCAAAAAATGATATAGAACTGCGCTTCAAAGCTGCAAAATCCAAAGCCCTCCACCTATACTAAGAGAAATTTAAAAGAAAATTCATTAACGCAATGTTCAATGAAGCTTAGAAGATTTAAAAGACCAAAATTGATAAAACGAACTGACCAAAGCTCCTCAATTACAACAGCACAATCTGCCAGAGTTCTTCTTGTTCGATAGCTCTTATACACTTTCTGTAACTTGATAGCTGATTCATGCAATTGACACGTGGGTTTAGGTGGGACTAAATCAAAGAAGTTTATAGCTTGACTTATATTAAAAGGTGAATTATCCCTTGAAGTATCCGTGCAAGTAGATTTTAAGTGAAGATCAAGCAAATCACGCCTCTTTGATGGAAAGCAAGCACTGATATTAGTATATCGTTGTTTCCAAATTATTTTTATGTTCAAACTCTATTGGAACAATCTTTCTGGAATCAGTCGATGCCAGTCTGACACCAAAGTTTTCTGTCATAAACTTTCCTGATATCATTGTCATCATGGACTTCTTTTCAGTGAATTCATGTGATCCATTTAATTAAAAATCCCATAAGTGCAAAGTAGATCATTCAACTACGATCAATTTCCTTTTTCCCTGTAAGATCAAATTAAATAATTATTTTCATTTGCTCTTTGCTTGGAATAACTGGTTATAAAATATTATCATGAATATATAAACAATCACAAAGTAATAAAAATAGATAATGAACTAAAGCTGATCATTAGAAAGAAATAAATTGATCTAATACAAACAAACCAAGAAACAAACATTGAATAAATATCTCTTGAAATTTTCTCTCTGATTCTCCATTTCCAATCTTTACAATTCAATCAAACGAAAATGTGATATTTATAATTTAAGGAAAAAAAATATTCATGGACATGAGCATACTCTCTTAACTATGCAAACTTTAATATGTACTTAATGTAAAAAAAGAAATTAAGAACATTTTTATCATCATTTGATAAGTACAACAACTCGGTCATCTCTACAGGTTGAATAAAATGTGTTCATTTTTCACTGTTATCATCAAAGGAGTGTAGTGAAGTAGGACCTCTCATATCAGTGGCTTACTACAAGCCTCCACTGAAAACATTGATGCTTTTCTTCATTGATCAGTATATTTGGCTTATATTATGCTATACTTATATTTTTGTCAATATATTGCCCAAATACTCTTGCGTGCATTAACGCCTAACAAAAGAGCTTTTGAATCCACTGAGGATTTTGACTATTGTTTGTGTTACCCACGATGGCGTTAACTGTATGGAAGAGGTCGAAGTCCACCAATTGACCTATCCTAGGTTATTTGTCAGTGTTACCCGACGTTAACCTGAAAGGGTAATTAAAACATCCATTTGTGGTTGTAGCCAAAGTTGCTCCTTAACCCTGGTCTCGTTTTTCTATGAGTATGAGTGGAAAAACATAATTTGCAAAGCTATATCTCTTCTCAATGTTGAAATATCCTCCAACTTTGACTTGTTTCTTGGGATCGTAGAAATCACATTAGAGCGAGCAATAATCTCACATCAAAAGTAATATAAGAGTTTAGTAAATAATAGCAGCCATTACTCTTTCATTTAAGCTTTTGTGTTTGTATTTGCTCATTCATTAGTGAATTGAATAAAACTCGGATACACCTTTAGTTAAGTTCATTTTTAATCTAAAAACTTAAAAAGTTTATAGGTGAGGGCCAACACCTTGATACTTTAACATCAGCTTGATTTTCAACTATTTGAGTACACTCGCATGACTTAATACTAGCAAGGGGCATTATGTCAGCATCACATTGGAGTATAATAATCTCACATAAAACTGATATAAGAGTCGAGCTACTAACAGTGATCTTTGCACATTGACTCTAACGTTTAGGCTTAGGCCTACTGTTTCATACTATGGCCACATGAGAAAGAGAAAAGGTAAGACAAGAGAGGGGAAGCTGTTGAGGGAGGTACTACATGTTTGAAACTCGATTCATCACGCATTAACACGAAACAGTAAAGATAATATAATTAATGCAAGCAAGGGGAAATACGAAGAAACAAAAACAAAACCAAAAAGCGAAAAGGGAGAAGTAGATAGATTTCTCATGAAAGGAGACTCCTTTATTGTGCGCACCTGCTGAAAGAGAAACTGGTGCAGGAAGAGGAAAGAGTTCGAAGACAATAACGCAGCCCAACAATAACGAAAGACACTGCCAGAGCACTCGGACACTATATAAGCCAAGAAAGCGAGGAAGACATTTCATTTGGATTAAAAAAAATATGTGGAAACCAATGAAGAAACAAGTCTTTTGGTTGTTTCAAACACGGAAGTTTGGAAAATTATAAATATAAAATGGAAAATCGTTAGTGTCACAAATGCTATTTTATTGTGATGAAGAACTTCAGAAGCTATCAAGAAGGGTTATGCAGCTGTAGGGGAAACGGGAGACAGCAGGGAGGACTTCTGCATCAGAGAAAGATTCAACAATTTCATTTCATTCGTAGTTGGATTCACATTGTCACTGGGAGTTGAGAGAGATAATACATATTTTTATTAGGAGTTTTAGAAGGAGAAAAATATTCATCACATTTTTTATTATGAGTTGTGCTAAAAAAAACAATTGTTATAATTAATTTGCTGGCCTGTGTGTAAAATTAATTCACTATTGTTTTAAGATGCCGTCAAATCATTAAATAATTACATTAAACACAACCAATACATTAATTATCTTAATCAATTTTTTTTGCAAATCCATAATTATCTATCCATAATTATCTAATGTTTGATTGACATAATCAAACTTTCATTGATCCTTGTTTATCATGATAAAATTTTAGTTAATCCGTAATGATATTAATTTTAATCATAATCATTTCTTAATTAATTGATTATTTTGAGTAATGTATTAATTAATCAACTTAATTAATTAGACTAATTTAAAATTAATAACTTAAAATATGCTCTAATTGACATAGGATAAGTTTTTAGTTATCTACTTAAATAACTAGATTATTGCACTTGAACTCGCAATATATTGATTAGAAACAAAGTGTAGAATTTTAAGGTGTGGGATCGAGTAGGTCATCCAACCTAAAAAAAAGTAACTATATTTGATTAATTAAATTAGTTTTGAAGCTATACGAAGAGCCTAATGTAAATATTGATCTAGCCTAATGTAAAGAGAGAAAATAAGTTGGATTGGATCTAAAGATTTTCTAGAAGTGACATGGCTGATCTAAACCCTTAGAGAGAGGGAGAGGCTGAGGGATAAGGAGTTTGACTAATTCTTGAGAGAAAAATATTAGAGAAAATATTAGGGGATAGAATTTTGACCAAAAATATAGAATTGTTTTATAACAAATCTTGGTTAATTATAAGTAGGATCAAGATTTGAGGTACACAAATACAATAGAGGAAAATAATGATAAAAATTGTATAAATAGATTATGTGTTGTTAACCATGTAACTGAGGCGACTTATTTCAAATAATTTTATCTCAGCTATCAGATCGTCCTCACAATCCTCGAACCTCGAGATCAACTCAAAATAAATTGATTAGATTATCACCGCAAAATCGAAAATATGGTCAATCTAGCTTATCTACGATAAACACTAGAAAACATACCTACTAATTTAGCTCATCTATGATCAATAATAGAAAACTTGCCTATTAGTTTACTCATTTTGTCCTTCCAAAATACTTAATCAGGCTAAAATTATCAATTTGATCAACACTATCTGTAGCCGAGTAGAAAGCATCCAAAGACAAGGCACTGATGATGATACCTCTCCACGATGATATAAGATGATCTGATAAAGCGAAGCCCATACTATGATCAATGCTCTAATTATAGCTGATGGCATGTAAGGAACTTGAAACATATAAAGCGTAGTTAATGCACACATCCTGAAATGCTTTAAAAGGTCATGAGGGCTCTTTTTGGGGATAAGGGAGGGAAAATGGTTTAAATGATCTCTTATTTTTTTAGCCTACAGTATCTATCTAAAGGTGGCATTCATCTTTGTGGGCTCTGAAAATTTGTCACCGACCTCTCGATGAAGAGAGTATGATTTATCGTCGGTGAAATTTTTAAAGCAGATGGAATAGTAGAAAAGACACTACTCAGAGATTTCACCCTCATTTTGTGAGAACTTTAGATATGGTTCCAAGCTCCCTATAAGCGCAAGCACCTATAATTAATTACCCCTCTGTCTTTAAAGAGAACATTGATTAAATTTAGTCATTAGTGCATAGTATAATAGCGGACATGTAGAGTTTTAAAATTTAGATTTATAAAATTCATTATATTTAACTTGAAAGTGATGGTTGGAGGAGGATGCGATGCAATCTAGATCCATGGTTTCGTCATCACGGTTGCCCTAGTTTACTTGGGAGGTACCCAGACGAAGGATACTTATCAGCAAGACATGAGTTACATCGTCAAAGAGATCTTTGTAGACATTGGGTGGTGTTTGTCTAAGGAGACAAGCTTAAGTCTACCTTAGCTAACAGAGGGCTTTCGAATCAATCCATGGGTTCACAACTCAAAGGCTGAGCATGACATACGCGTGACCATGATATAGTCATTTGGCGACAACCACCCGGTCGAGGACTCTAGTAATCGTGCATCGTGTGGAGTCTGACCAAGCCATGCAATCGAGGACACGCCGCGTCACTGGCACATGAGATTATTTGAGAGTAAACATAGTTGTATACTTGGTTTGACTTTGGCGCCTTTGTGAGCTAGGATTTTCTTAATTTGTCACCTCCAATAAATAATTATGGAAGATGAATTGGATTTTTAGCTTTAAGTTTTAAATATTGATATTCACTTAGACATTTATAGCTCAATGATATTTCAAATTCTGCATTTAGATTAAGATTCAATCTAAGTTAATTTGTTTTGAAATTATAATCATATTTTGATGGAAGTATCCCCTCCGGTTAAAATTTTCATTCAACACAATAAAGGTGGTTTATTGTTTATTATTGATCTTGAATTTTAATTAAATAATAGATCGACCGCTATCATATGACGTAATTAGCTTCTATATTTTGGTTGAAGATATTATAATAGCATCATTAGATTTTTAGGTTTTATTAACACGGACCCGTCTAAGATCAACTGAATCAATCCATATCCTCAAACACTAGTTTAAGCAACATAGATGGCCCATGCGGGTGTATTTGATTCAACATTAATTTAAAGTAAAGGAATTTGTATAATATTGCTTGTTTTGATTGAATTTCATTATAAGAATAAATTTTTAGATAAAATTTTGATAGCATTCGGTACCTCCCGATCGTCCCACATGGGGATACAATCTGGGCACCATACCAAAAAAGGAATGTATGACTGATGTGAACACCACGGCCGAATGTGTCATCCCATCATATCAAGAAAGACATGCATGAGTCTTTTAAGTACCTGTATGAATCACATATTTCCCCGCCACTCTAAGAAAAATGTGTATGGGTACTTACATACTTGCAATGTCAAGTTAAACATTAATTTTAGCTTTATTATTGAATTTTTATTAAGTAGTTTATGCCTCATATCAGTGTAAAAGTTTAGCGATCATCCCCCAGGTTACTTGCATGTTGGGCCCACCATGCCAAGAAAGGCGTGTATGGGTGGTATAGACCACAGCCTGAATGCACCATCCCACCATGCCAAGAAAGGCATGTATGGGTTCGTACACCCAAATAGATTTCTACCACACCAGAAAGGCATATCTATGTAGTTCAAATAATAATATCGCAACATAGTTTACGTTATGAAAGTCCCCTGTGGCGAAGTTTGGCAAACATCCCAAAGATCGTCGATAGGGGCTACTTCAGTATGATGCGCGACGCCAAGAAAGACATGTATAGATGGTATAAATCACGGTCTGAATGCGCCTTTCCACCATGCTAAGAAAGGCATGTATGGGTCTTTAAGGCCCTTGTTGAAACAGATTTCCTTGTCATGCCAAGAAATGTGTGTACGGGTACTTATACACATGCAAACAAGTATAAAGTTTCCACTCGCCAAGAAAGGGCTCTTATAATCAATGAATAAATCTGATTTCTCGTCATGCCAAGAGAACGGGTACTTATGGTCAACACAGGGAGACGCGGGGGCACATGGCGCTATGGTGTCACACACCGAACGCATGCTTACAGACCGGCGTGCGACTCCTCAAGGCACTCGCGACATGCGGGCGCATGCCCGGTGCGAGGTCGGTCGTGTGATTTTACTATAGTGCACCGCCATGTCCACAGTTTTGCGGGAAATCTTCGCACAACACTATAAAACAGAATGTGGGAGAAGGGAAGAGAGAGAGAGAGAGAGAGAACCCACGGAGAGAGCATCATGGGAGAGTGGGAGAATAGGAAAATTTAGGTTTAGGATTTTAGGAGAGGTATTTATAGGATTTATATTTTTTATTATTTTATTTACCATAATTTGAATTTTCACGTCGACATCATCACATAGATAATATATATGTCGATTTTGAGTTACTTTGATATTCCGGACATAACAATACATTTCATCGGGTTGTTCAAATTGACATCAAATCGTGGTCAATTTCAATTCAAATTTGAATCGCTTCCGCTCTCGATATTTACTTCAATTGAATGGGACGTCTTATTTAATAGGTTTTGATGTTTCAACGCTAACATATGATCAATTTCTCGAATGGGGGTCATTTGGGCAACGCCGCGGCTTCCCAACCTCGATATGCTTGTCAGCGCATCGGCGACCCTCCTTCTTGATCGGTCAACTATCGAATTATGAAAGATGCCTATTCTGATCAATTTCTTTGTTCTGAACATGATGGTAGAGTTTTTTCGTCTATCGAAGGTCGTTTCGACTAATTTTCGGTGTCATCGAGTGTATTTCAGCTCTGATTTGTATGTTGTTGTATCTGATTGCTTGATATTCATGCATACTCATCCGAATTGAGTGCGAACAGTCTCATTTGATAGGTTTTGACATTTCAACGCTAACGAAGTGATCAATTTCATGAACGGAGGTTGTTTAGGCAACGCCACAGCTTCCTGACCTTGATATATATGTCAGCGCATCGGCGACCCTCCTTCTTGATCGGTGGACCGTCGAATTATGTAAGATGCCTATTCTGATCAATTTCTATGTTTTGAATGTGATGGCAGAGTCCGTTCATCGATCAAAAATTATTTTGACTAAATTTTGATGCTATCGAGTGCATTTCAACTCCGATTTGCATGCCAAAGTTGTCGAATTCACCTTGTGAGCTTGACTTGACTTATGGCGCATGCATGGAGTTCAACAATCTTCTTCTACATTATCTCTTTGATTGTAAGCCACTTGTTGTAATTATTTATTGGCATCAGCTAAAGATTATATTATAGTAAAAGTGAACATTTGTCAAGACCATCAAATCATTTGTAAATGCACATCTCACACCATTATTTATGTGTACTACTTTGAATGCCTATGTCCATACTCAATCATCCTAAGTAATCTCATTATGAAGCTCATCTTGTAATTCCTCTTTATTTTCAGGCCAATGGAGATCCCTTGGTAATCATTTTGATTAATTAACAGTTGGTCAAATCTTATTAGTTTAGGGTAATAATTTAGGCTTAATGAGTAATGAGTTATCGGTCATTCAAAGTATGATGGATTAATTATCTTAAATTAGAAGAATATTGGTGTCTATTATATCATTGATTCTTATGTTCATTCACTCTAAATGATTTGGAGCATTAAAGCTATCATTTTTTTATAGTTGGTAGACACATCAAATTAAAATATATAGATATATGGTCTATGTTGGCTTTAAGAACATTTGTTACATATTTCCTCTTTTATGATTATTTTATTTTAAAATGTTTTTTTTATCTAATAGTATTTTTGAAAAGATGATAATATACAACCATTTCTCAGGAGTTATAATTTTTTTATGTGATTGAAAAATGATTGAAAAGATAGCTATGCATAGGGCTATTGAAGGTTTTAAGACACCTTTTTTTTACAGAACTACCTCCACTAAAGAAAGTGAAATTTTACCACCCAAAAATCAAAAGAGGTCACGAATAAGGTCCTTCAAATGGTTCAATGATTATAAATGAGGTTTCTAAATCTTTGAAGGCCATTATTTAGTAGGTTTCTTGGAAGGCTAAGTTTATTAATATGGAGAAGTTGAGCACATCAACAATAGCTCTAATGCAATTCCTAGAAGCTTTAATTTTCATCAATTTGTAATTAAGAGTGATAGTTGATATGCCTTCAAAGGAAAAAGTAAGTAGCAATCTCTTCACTTTAAGATCCTCTTTTATTATATAGGCCAACATGATCTTGAAGTTTGACACTCTTCATAGGGAGCTAGTTTTTTTATTTAATATTGAATATCCCCTAACTAATTAGGAGAAATCTCTTAGAATATATAGCAAGTTATATGGTTAGCAAAGTTAAGCTTCTCTAACTCACCCAATTGAAGAAGAATGTAATCAAGAATGCTAAGGGGCTCACCTCAAACATGTCTACTAATATAGGGAGATTATTGGCATTATGAATGCTTTTGATATCAACTTGCTAGATATTGAAATCACTACAAGTGAGTTGGACTCTACTCCTAAAATATCAACTTCTAGATACAAGGATTTCCAATCTGCTCTAAGAAATAAGATACTTTGAATGCAAAAAGAATTTTAATGAAACGCCTTTGTAGATGATAATCTCCATGAGTAGATTTTTAGGATTTTTCTTGTAGAGATTGAATCACTAAATAAAGAGCATAAGACATATAACCCTATGTATAATACAAAGAGAGAGAGAGAGAGAGAGAAGATTATAAGTTGGATATTTTAATCTACACTATTCTATCAGAATTCTATCAGATATGTATCAGGAATCCCTTTAGTTCTGCTCCAGTAGAAAAGGTATTTAAAATGAACCATATGGAATGTATGTTTAAAAATTAAAATTCGAACTAAAAGATTAAACTTATAAATATTTTTTCAATTTAAGTCATAATTAATAATTAATTGCATACTAACTAATATATTTAAAAGTAGATATAGGGTGATAAAAATTCTAATAATTATCACTTCAAATCTGAGAAGGCATTGACACGATGATTATTTATCAAATATGAATACCTTCAACAACATTAGTATATATGCTTTTCACTTTCACCAAATAATGAATTATGCCAATAACATTTAATTTAATCAATAGTTGCTCATCTTTGACTCTATCGTGCCTCTATTTTTTTTATATATATTACAAAAAGTTTGCCTAACGTGTCATAATTTCCTTAATTTAATTATGTAGGAATTTCTTTAACTTTAGCGTTTGATTTGAGAATCTTCTAATTCCATTCTTAAGGAGGTTGCAAAGCTTCGGTATTTTTATTATTTTGACCAAAAGTTGATAATAAATTTTCTCACATTATCTTAGCATCTAAGATTTCGTTTGATTGGTTCATTGTATTAGAGATTTTAGATGATAAGTTATTATTATCCATGCATAATAGATTGGTGCTGTTTGATAAACTTGTCGCAAGGATGCTGCCTAGAAAGCGGGTTAGTGCTCGGATGGTGCTTAATAATCTGGTTTATAATGACATTTAATTAGTGGTTAAATGGATTAGGTGATTTCATAATTAATCTTAAAATATTCAAACTTATTAGAAAATATTAATAATTACTCAAAAATTATATATGTGCCTGCGTGTCACTCTCTCTCTCTCTCTCTATATATATATATATGATTAATGACATTGCTTTTATAGATGAATGATACAATTGGAGTGTTAATGATAAAAATATTCATAACGATAAGTCAAGTCAACCCAATTTAAGCTCGTACATAATATGTCCTTTAATCTAAACATGAGGTAATGTTTTTAATAAATGTTCTAAGTTGTATAAAATCATTATCTCGATATTTATTAAACAAGAATTATGTTACAATTAATGAATAGTTGTAAATAAAATATTTTCAAGGACTGTTGTCTCAAAGTAGAATAACTAAGGGGCTATTTAGTTTGATTACTTTTGAGTGTAATGTAAAATAAATACAGAGGATTTTAACTTTTTGTGTATTTTATATGATGCAAAATAAATTTTCAAAATAATGTGATGTATTTAGAATCTTTTTGAAGGGTGAATTTTGGTGTATTTGGAATTCGCCTAATTTGGGCGAATTCAAAGTTCACCGACCAATGTAAATTCCATTGCTGTTATCGACGCCCGTATTCTTCCCACCACGCTACCAATCGCCTCCAAACATTATTAGTCTTTACCCACCACCATTCGTCATCGCTATACCGCCAACCCCATTGTCGGTCACCCACTATCGGCTACTATCACTACCACCCACAACACCAAAAATACTTTACATTACATTCATTCTTCAAAACATAAAAACCAAACTCATTGTAGGGTCCAAAAATTTGTCACCAACCTCTCACATTGAAGAGAGTATGATTTATGCATCGATAAAATTTTTAGAAGGTGGATGGAATAGTAGATAAGGCACTACCCAGAGATTTCGCCCTCATTTTACGAGGACTTTAGATCTGGTTCTAGGTTTCCTATAGGTGCAAGCACCTATAGTTAATTACCCTTCTCAATAAGTGAGAGAAATTTTGATTAAGGCCAGTCATTAGATCGCTTAACACGTAGCATATAGTAGCAGCATGTGGAGTTTAAAATTTGCGATTTATGAAATTTATCATTTTAACTTAAAACGAATGGTTGGGGGGAGTAATTATGTGCCTGATCTAGATCTCATGGTTCTGTCATCCCTGGCTGTCATGGTCCCTAGTCTGCTTAGTCAGAGGAGATAGTCAACTAATCAAGGATCTTTATCGAACCACGTAAGGCCGCCTAACTAATCCTTGTAGACCTAGGGTGGTGTTTGTCTAAGAAGGCACGCTTAAGTCTGTCTTAGTTGACAGAGAGCTTTTTGCCCTATCAAAATTCTATGATTCACATCTCAAGAGCCATTGGGGCATAGCCATGTGATCGTAATATAATGGTGTCTTTTGGCAACCACCCGATCAGGACTCTAATCAGTATCATATGTGCCTCACCGCTAAATCCAAGCAAAGAGGACACCATCATCGCTTAATAGCATGAGATTGATTGAGAGTGAATATGATTTGACATTGGCTTCTTTGTGAGCTAGACTTTTCTTAATTTGTCACCTTCAACAAACTATTGCAAAGGGTAGATTGAGTTTTAGCTTTAAGTTCTTCAAAGATTAAATTTCATTTATGCATTTAACACTTAATGCCATATTAGATTTTGTATTTGGATTGATACTTTATTTTGATTAATTCAATTTGATCTTGCAAGCACATTTTGATGGTAAGTATCCCTCTAGTTGAAATCTTCATTCAACATAGCTATCATCGGGATTTATGAGTTTACTTGATCATTTAATTTATTATTTCAGATCCTATCGACTCTATTAGTTTAATAATAGAGGATCAGATCTAATATCATATGATAGAATTAGCTTCTCAGATATTTTAATAAGTTGAAATTTTTATAATAATTGGATTTTTAGGTTTTAACTCTCGGTAAGACCAAAGGAAAAGCAACTCTGATCCTCGAAACTAAATTTAAACATTCAGTGTAATGTTGGGGCCATTACCAGTATTTAATAATTTAGATAATTTTATATTTAAATTATGAGATTAATTTTGTATCTTCACTTAATTCCAACTTAGCCTACGCAGCCTTTTCAAACATTAAAATTTGCACTTTAAATCTCTATGTCCGAGCACATGTAGATATTTATAACTTAGATAATTTTATCTAATTAATAAAATCATTGACTTTGAAAATCATAATTCGAATGAAATTCTTTAATTTTTGGATTGAAAGAAACTCCATAATTTATGAAGAATTTAATTTAACATCATTTTCTGTCTGCTTGTACGAAGAATTATAGATCCGGTGGCGTTGAAGGCATTTCACATTTTCAATTCCAAATATTGCAACTTTGCTTGTATTTAATTTATTCAATGTATTCTTCAAATATTAATGATTATTTAGCTTGAAATCATTAACAATCTTTTAAATATTTATCAACTCATCATATTCAACTTTTGCTTTTGCACAGATAGTATATTATGTATACTTTAAGCAAGCTTATTTGAATTCAAGCCTCTTTTGAATACAAGTCAATTATTCATTAAGAAGTCTTGCCTACACTTGCTAATAGACAATTCAGTTATAGTGAAAACCTCTTATGAATTCATCTGGATCCTATTAGTTTTGAAGGTAAACACTTATATATACATATATGTGTGTGTGTGTGTGTGTGTGTGTGTGTGTGTGTGTGTGTGTGTGTGTGTGTGTATCTGTGTGTGTGGGCTCCGAAAATTTATCACCGACCTCTCGCAAATGAAGAGAGTTTGATTTAACTGTCGGTGTAATTTTCAGAAGGTAGATGGAATAGTAGATAAGACACTACCAAGAGAGTTCGCCCTTATTCTATGAGGACTTTAGATCTGGTTCCAGGTTTCCTATAGGCACAAGCACCTATAGTTAATTACTCCTCTCAATACTGAAAAAGAACTTTCGATTAAGGCTAGTCATCAAATCGTTGAATGCGTAACATATAGTAGTAATATGTGGAGTTTAAAATTTAGAATTTATGAAATTCATCATTTTAACTTAAAACAGATGGTTGGGGGAATGATGATGCCCAGATCCCATGGTTCATCCCAAATGTCGTGGTTCCTAGTCTACTTAGTCAGAGGAGATAGTCGACCCAACCTGACTAAAGTATCCCTATTAGCAATACATGGGTTATGTTGTTCAAGTAATCTTTGTAGACCTAGGGTGGTGTTTGTCTGAAGAGACAATCTTAAGTCTATCTTAGTTGACATAGGGCTTTTTTCCTAATCAAGTGTACCCTATGATTCACAACTCAAAGGGCAGAGCCATTGGGGAGCATACGGGCTACGAACGTGATCGTAATATAATAGTTTCATTTGGTGACAATCACCCGATCAGAGGACTCTAGTCATAACTACATCATATGTGGAGCCTACTGGCCAAGCCACGCAGTCAGAGGACATGGGCCACGTCCTTACTGGCATGAGATTGATTGAGAGTAAACATAGTAGAACACTTGATTTGACATTGGCTCATTTATGAGCTAGAGTTTTCTTAATTTGTCACCTCCGGTAAATAATTGCGGAAGGCGGATTTAGTTTTAGCTTTAAGTTTTTTAAATATTGAATTTCATTTAAGCATTAATAGCTTAGTGATATATTAAATTTTGCATTTGAGTTAACATTTGATTTTGATTAATTCAATTTGAGCTTGCAAGTACATTTTGATGGTAGGTATCCCCTCTGGTTGAAATCTTTATTCAACACAGTCATCATGGGGGTAGATGTACTATTTGATCATTTAATTTATTGTTCTAAATCCTGTCGACTATATTAGTTTAATAATAGAGAATTAGATCTACTATCATATGACAGAATTAGCTTCTCAGATGTTTTAATAAATTGAAATTCTTATAATAATTAAATTTTTAGGTTTTGTTAACCCTAATCTTAAAGACCAAACCGAAGCAACTGCGAACATCCTCACACTAAGTTTAAGAGAAGGGGCCCATGCGTATTTTAAGAATGCTCACATAATTTTAAGGTATTGAATTTGAGTTTTAGTCATACTTTATAATATGTGCAAGAGTTCAATCGAAGCTTTAATTAACGTCTTCTATTAACGAATGCGATGTGTTGGGAATCGAAAGGCATTTATTTTTAAATTGTTCTAATAGCTTACCAAATCCCTTGGAATTTTAATTACTTTCTTTTATTCAAAGTTGATTAATCTGTGAATGTTCAATATACTCTCATTTATATATATCGACAATTTTCAAACTCATCATAAACTATATTCAATTTCTCCTTGATCTAATTCGAGTATTTAATAAAATGAATAATATGTTTCAAATATTTTCCAAGAATTCCTTGATTATGCTTATTAGCAATCCTTCAATTTCATTAAGAATCTCTTATGCATCCTTTGATTTTCTTTAAATTACTTGGAGTGAATTATATTTAAAGACTATCTTAATTCCAAAAGAATTTCTTGTGCTTTGATTAGATATCCAATCAGATCATCCTTCACATCAATTGAAATGAGGTATTGAAGTGCTAAGCTTATGTCTATCACAAAAATATCCAACTCATTTCAATTATTTCATTGAATATCAATATATTTCATTGCCAATGTCCTTTGTCATCTCTCCCATAATAAAATGAAATGTGTTGATCTGGGGGCACCAACGCTTCTAGTCTTTGCCCGATGTGATGGTCAAGTCGATGTACGCGGTAGCTAACGGTATAGTCGAGTGCTGAGAACGATGGGCGCGTGTGGGCCACTCTGAGCATAAGAAGGTGAGATGCTGCCTCCAAAATAGTCACCTGCAGTATGAAAAAGGTTAGGTCAAGTAATGTAACATAGCATAAATGAAATACATAGAAAAAAACAAGCAAGTATATTATTACCGTATCTGGATGTCTTTGCGCTTGCGCCATGAAAGGCCATCTTTGAGATGAACCTCTACAGGTACGGGTCCAGGTGCACATAAACTCAACATCCACAATACACATTCTCCTCACTGCCTTCTTAAAGTTTTTCCTTAGATGTCACAAGCAATGAAGATGTGCGGCCCATGGAAATACATCGCGGCACCCACAAACCAACCCTGAATGCTTATCCGAGATTACACATAAATCGCCCCTTGATGAAATAATTGGCAGCAGTTGCTATAGGCACATAATGAACTAGAGCCAAGATTTGTTGTTCCCAGATTCGACCACTACAAAAGCAAGGGGAAATAGACTGTTATTTACATCAATACCAATGGCTGTGAGTAACGTACCCCGATACTTGCCCAAAAGGAACGTCCCGTCCATGCTGAGAATAGGTCGACAAAATCCCCAACCAGTAATAGATGGTCCAAAAGCCGAGCGGTCTCGAAACACGCATGTATCGATGACATAATTACGTAAGCGATGCGAACAGCGCTAAGCATAATGAATCCTTAAACAATGCTAGGGAGCGATATGACTCCTCCCAACTGCCAAATATTGCTCTGATACTCTTATGTCTCGCATCCCAGGCCTTCATGTAAGAGACCTTGATGTTAAATTTCAATTCCATCCTTCCTATGATCTCTCTGGGTTTTAGGTCGATTTGAAATCACATTACTGGCATTATGAAGTAACTAATAAACTTATAAGTGCATTGACGATGTCCTGAATCACTGATGGTGGAAACGCATGTGTGCGGTAAACCTAAAGTTAATAATCTCCAGGCGCCTCCCAACCTCTTGCTTTTGCTACAGTGCATGCGCCATTAGCAAGGTCTATTAGGGCTACGATGTTGTGCACATATAACAGTGAAATTCTTGTGATTGGATGTCACGGTAATGAACTAGACATTATTATGAATGGACGATTCTTCGAAGCTCCTTCTTATTTGAAAACACATACCTTCATATAACTTTCTGAACTTTGACATCATCGAAAAACACGAGATATCGGATGGACCATCAAACATAATATCCGCATCCCGGTCTTTGTGGTGCGACATAGCCAAAGCGTGCTCATTAGTGGAATTCATTACATCGTGATCCACCGATTTCCGGATAGAATGACTCCGAAGAAGATCATGATCGATACTGTTGTCGCATAAATTGGCATTACCAAGCAAAGACTCATTAGCATCATCGCTATCATCAGATGCAGTGCTTGATTCACTATTCATCATTTCATACTCATCATCAGGTAGTTGTCTAGATGAACTAGGTTGATCATGCAGTTGCACTTGAATAGGCATCTCGGTTCTGCATTTAAACATATATCATTTTTCTAAAAAATAGAAGATATCATACACAAAACAAAAAAAAAATACCAACGGTGATGTCGAGATGAAAGCTTACACTATCTCTTATTCGTGATAATGCTGCGATTCGTATTTGTTGGCCAAGCGAACTCGTGAGCATAACTGGAGTGTACATTCGGCGGCATAATATCAGTGTCAGTTTCTGGTGCAGCAGTACATTTTGGTTTTATTTCCACGTAAAGAATCAATGTTTGGCGGGAAGCTTAGGTCAATGATCTGCTGAACATCATCATCATCAACAGTACAAGCTATTTATCCTGCGCCTATAGGAAAATGACATGTAATCTCTACTGCGAAGTTATCAACATCATAACGCAGAGACCTGAGCACTTTTAGTTTTAAATCTCCTAAGCTTGTATGACGCGACACTCGCATGGGCTGATTTTTTCCACCATCATAACTTGGAATGAACTCACCCATCAACGGTCGCTACATAATAATTAAGGAAATGAGATCCCGACTCATTCTACTATTAGCTCAGCAACCAATGTTATAACAAAACCTAACAATACACTCAAAATCCGTTACAAAAATACATATTGTTCACTTAACAATTAAGCAACATAAAAATTGATCTACCAAATTTCCTAATCCCAGTATATCGTATACCCTAACCACGACAAAATTTAGGAGAATTATTATGAAAAATATGAAAAACTTTCCTCTACATTATTTCTAATTCAAATAAGCAAGTAATAAAAAAAATCAAACTTACGGGCGAAATCTACGATCTCGACAGTGACCGCGAAACTTACGACCGACCGAAAGTCCTTTGGTGGAGCCGGCCAAAGTGACGAATGCCAATGGTGGAGCCGGTGAAAGTTACGAATGCCAATGGTGGAGCCGGCGGCGATGGGGTCTCGTGCGTACGGAGGAGGGACCGAGAGCAAAAGGAAACAGAAAGTTATCGGGCTCGGGTCCCAGATGACGCGCCGCCTACTTATCTCGACCGTCAAACTTATGTCGACCGATAAGTTAGGATCGGCTTTAACCGGAAAGCCGTTAACTAATCGCGACTATAAGTTTGTCCGTCCGATAAGTGACGTCACGCCACCTCGGCGATGAGGTCGATCACACCACTTATCGCGATATCTAAAGTTAAATTTTTTTTTTATGAATGCTTAATCTGTTAATTATTAATTAAAACATACTTAATTTAAAAATTTGTTCTTCCTAGTCTACTTAGTCAGAGGAGGTAGTTGACCCAACCTGACTAAATGATCCCTATTAGCAACGCATGGGTTACATCGTTCAAGTAATTCTTGTAGACCTAGGGTGGTGTTTGTTTGACTAGATAATCTTAAGTCTATCTTAGCTGACAGAGGGCTTTTACGGTACTATGATTCACAACTCAAAGGCGAGCTATTAGGGAGCATGACTGTAATATAATGGTTAATGGTCCATTTGGTAACAACCACCATCGAGGACTCTAATAGCATCATATGTGGGAGCTCTTGGCCAAGCCACACAGTCAGAGGACATGGGCCACGTCCTTACTGGCATGAGATTGATTGAGAGTAAACATAGTAGAACACTTGATTTGACATTGACTCATTTATGAGCTAGAGTTTTCTTAATTTGTCACCACCGATAAACAATTGCGGAAGGTGGATTGAGTTTTAGCTTTAAGTTTTTTTAAATATTGAATTTCATTTAAGCATTAATAGCTTAGTGATATATTAAATTCTGCATTTGAGTTAACATTTGATTTTGATTAATTCAATTTGAGCTTGCAAGTACATTTTAATGGTAGGTATCCCCTCCGGTTGAAATCTTTACTCAACACAGCCATCATCGGGGTAGATGTACTATTTGATCATTTAATTTATTATTCTAGATCCTGTCGATTATATTAGTTTAATAATAGAGGATCAGATCTACTATCATATGACAGAATTAGCTTCTCAGATATTTTAATAAATTGAAATTCTTATAATAATTAAATTTTTAGGTTTTGTTAATCTAGACCCGGTCTTAAGGCCAAACAGAGAAGCAACCCGCACAGCATCCTCAGACACTAAGTTTAAGCATTCAGCATAGTGTCGGGGCCCATGCAGGTATTTTTAAGAATGCTTGTATAATTTTAAGGTATTGAATTTGAGTTTTAGTCATACTTTATAATATGTGCAAGAGTTCAATCGAAGCTTTAATTAACGCCTTCTATTCGCTTATACGATGTGTTGAGAATTCGATGGCGTTGAAAGCATTTTAAATTGTTCTAATAGCTTACCAAATCCCTTGAAATTTTAATTACTTTCTTTTATTCAAAGTTGATTAATCTGTGAATGTTCAATAGACTCTCGTTTATATATATCGACAATTTTCAAACTCATCATAAACTCTATTCAATTTCTCTTTGATCCAATTCGAGTATTTAATAAAATGAATAATATGTTTCAAATATTTTTTAAGAATTCCTTGATTATGCTTATTAGCAATCCTTCAATTTTATTAAGAATCTCTTATGTATCCTTTGATTTTCTTTAATTTACTTGGAGTGAATTATATTTAAAGATTATCTTAATTCCAAAAGAATTTCTTGTGCTTTGATTAGGTATTCAATCAGATCATGTTTCACATCAATTGAAATGAGATATTGAAGTGCTAAGCTTATGTCTATCACAAAAATATCCAACTCATTTCAATTATTTCATGATCGAAAATCTGAATATATTTCCAAACATTACATGTTTCAATCTTAAAAATGATTAAAATTTTCTTTTGATTATCTCAATGTGAAATCCAAGATAATTCAAATATTGTGTGAAAGATGTTTGTTCATTTGAGAGCAGTTGACTAATTCTTGATTTCAACTAGATTCAAATTTTGATAATTTTATTTACTTTAAAATTTAGCAAACTCAAATTAAATTTTAAAATTAGCTTAGAATTTTTAAATTTAAATAATTTTATTTGAGCTTTTGTCAATGTAAAATGTAATTTGAATATCGGCATCATAGAGGGGCTACATCTAACTATTTTTTTATCTGTCAAGAATGGGTAGGTGTTTTTGAAGCATTGAATTTCAATCGTTATGCTCTAATGAGCATAATGAGTATTCAATCACTGCGTAATATATATATATATATATATATATATATATATATATATATATATATATATATATATATATATATATATATATATATATATATATATATATATATATATATATATATATATATATATATATATATATATATATATATATGCAAATATTCTCCTCCCTCTTTTTTTTAAAGTCCCAGATTTAGTCAAAATTTTGGCAGCATTTCGGCATAGGGGGAGCAATATCTAACAATTTTTTTGGCTTACTCGGTACGCCATAATAAACATAGCGAGTGGTGTCTTGCAACACCACAGCCAATTTTTATCTCGTCACGCCCTAACTAGCATGACGAGGCCTTCAAACTTGCAAAAAGAGACACAAGCATATATATATAAGAATGAACCGAATGAGAGGGAACGATTGTCACATGATTTGGGGAAGAGTCGAGGGTCAACAAATGCCCCCCAATAAATGTGATTTGCTCATGGAGCAAGTCATATTTGTTGAAAATTGGTTGACCTTTGTGTTTGCCATAGCTCTTGAGTCACTTCATCTTTGATTTCAATAGCTTATAGAGATTTGATAAGATTTTGCCATTAGTATGATGGCTTATTTTGGACATGCTAAATGATGGGATTGACGATTTGTCTGGATCGACTTATCGGATAGATAAAAGCTCTTCCACCATCTTCTCTTGCTTCGATGGATTTGTTGAAGATCTTTTCTTTTGTATTATTACAGATTTGGGTTTCCCCCAACCTTAGTTTCATTCTTGATCGGGTTGGATGGAAGAATTGGTTTGTTTATTTTAAGATTTGAAATTCCTTCTATCTTGGCTTTAAGCTTGACGGACTTAATAAAATATTGATATAATTTGTCTATATTAATTTATCAGGAAGTGTACGTATATCTTCAACCCTATGCTTACTACTTTGACAGACTTGTTGAAGGATGCATACAGATGACCTAGCCTTTCGGCTTATATTAGGTCTATAATATTAAGTTATTAGCCTAACAATACGTGCTTTAATAGACTGAATAACTACAAAATATTTTAGTTTGACCATCAACTTTATATGAACTATGGAATTTCTTCCTCAATCCCGTGTTTTCTGCTTTGATAGATTTGATGAGGAGATTGGCTTTGATCTGTGTTTTGTGCTTGATCAGATCATTTGAGAATAGATTAAAATATCATCCTGCATGCAATATAAAGATTGATTTAAGGCAGCTCTAAGTTGAGATTTTCTCAAATTTTCTTAGTCTATCAATCAGGGAGAAAGTTCTCTTAGATTCTAGTTTCTTATAGCCATTAAGTTGGATCTGGTTTGAGATTGAACAACTATCATCATTGGACTAACGAGCAGGGGCTCTTTCACAGTGACCTTTTCTTATTCCTTATTGAGTGAGAAAAGCATCAGTAACTCAACCATTTGTGGGCTTGTTGAGTCTGACCTTTAGAACCTACTCGAGTCTTTGACTTAAGCTATGATCACTTAGTAGCCTTGTCATCAAACTGACGAACGGGAGCTCTTTCACTATGGCCTTTTTTTGCGGCTTGTTGAGTGAAGAGAGTTAGTAACTCGGCCATTTATAGGCTTATTGAGTTTGATCTTTAGAATCCATCCGTGTTCTAGACTTGAAGATGTAGAGCTTGATATTTTTCTAACTTAATTGATTGAAGCTTCCAAAATTGGGAGTTCTTCTGACTTGATCTTTAGAATTTGGCAAATCTGGGAGATAAATTTTTGATATTTAAGGTTGTCTTTTCATGCATTAAAATAGATTCTTTTTGTTCCTTACAAGAGTCTGCTATCTTAATAAAAATAATTATAGACATATTCAGAGATCTCGGCCTAAATCTCGATGTCAACCTGAATACATATACAAGAAAGTCTCCTGTTTTACAAGAAATGATTGAACAGGTTTTATTATAAAAATAAAAAATGCCCTGCTGTGTAATAGGGGGATTTTCACGGTGCTTTTAAAAGAAATTTTATCATAGATCATTAAAGATTACCTTTCTTTTCTCTTGATTATATATATTTATTTAGGGATCTCGGCATGAAGCAGGATGTCAACCTAAATAGATATACTAAAAAAATACCTCCTGTCTTCCAAAAGGATGTTTGCTTTATGTCAAAAATGCATTCTTGTGTAGCAAAACTTACACATGTAATGACGGTGAGGAATAATTGGTATTCTCAATACTAGCACAAATCCTCCTTCTTGAAAGGTTCCAGGATGCACCATATGATTGAATGCTTTGGACATCCTTACTTGGTAGACTTCTAAATTTTGTTGAGCTTGGAGCCTAACTTTGTCAACGCATCAAACTCTTCTCTCTCGTAGATGGGCATTCTCATCTTGAGTATGATTGTGTTGAATGACTACTCGGAGTGAAGGTAGTTCAACTTCAAGTGACAAGACTGCTTTAGCTCCAAATACTAGCACATAAGGAGTGGATTTTATAGAAGTATTGGCCAGATATCACGCCATTGTCTTTCTTTAAGGTTGTTTAACTTAGATATTTTTCCTCCAAATTTGTTTGCTTATTTTTCGGGACCTTTCAATGGCAGATTCCTAGACATGCGGTCCAAGAGTCATGCCCCGATGCTCATCGTGCGGGACTTGAATTGGTTGACATCATATCAGGATTATAGGAGGAGGTCTCCTTGAAGGAGTAACTCTGGCCTCCCTGATGACAGGACCTTCATATTTTTTTTTATTAGTCATTTCTCCTTAGGAACTTTGAGGACCTGATGCACTCTTGCACATACAGTTTTAAGTTTTCTCACTAGAGAAGTTGGAGCCTAACATTGTCGAGTCCAAAGACTGTTTGATTTGACCAATAGGGATATTCCACTTTACCCATCTTAGGCTGTCAAACCTATTATGGGTTGAAACACTCGGTTCTAGTTCTACAACTGGTTGTACAATTTTCTACTTGAACAATGGCTATTGAGCACATAGTTCAACGTTCCTATTTCTCTACTGTCTCTAGGTTAGCTTGCTTTTAGATGAAAAATCTTTTGCATCACTACTTTTTCTCGAGCCTTCAGCCTCTATATTTATTTTTCTTTCTACTGGACCTTTCGGTAGAAAATTCCCGAACATGCAGTTTAGGTGTCACACCTCGATGTTCACCATGTAGGAATTGCTTTGGACAATCTTGAGCTCTTACTACCATTAATGGTAGCTTCTATAGTTGAGCATTCTCGGCTTCTCTTATAATTGGCCTTTAATATCTTTTATTCATAAGACATTTTCTTTTATGACTTTAGGACTCTATGTACTCGAATAGATAAAGTTTCAGGTTATTTCTTCTGAAGGGTTGGAGTGAACAAAAAAACTTATTAACATCACCAGTAGAGCTATCTCTTTTCACCCATTTCAAATTTTCAAATTTATTATAGGAATACTTTTGTTTAGTGTGTGTAGAGATGGCCCAAGTGAGAGATGATAAGCTCGCAGCTCAACATTCCTTCTTCTCCTCTACCTTCGAGTTCATTTTCCTCCATAAGAGGAGGCTTCAGCATCTTGTCTTCTTAGTACGAAAGGTTCAACTAGTAGAGTGCCTGCATTCACAAGTATGACTAAAACTTTCTGCTTAGTGACAGTTGTTTTCATGACTGATACCTCAGAATGACCCAATCTTTTGAATACAAAGTCTCTTTTTTAATGAACTTAAATAGCAGTAATGACCATTCCATCATTCTCCTCCCCTGAGTTAATACACAATGTGCTTGGTGGAGGATTATTTACAACAGTGATAACTGGGAAGTTTAAACTACCAAATTAAATGGTAGCTCTAGTATCTCCAATATTGATTATAGCATTAGCCAGAAGAATATTGGTTCCATAATCTAGTTGCATGATGAATGATGTGTTTTGAAATCCATCGATATAGAGAACAAGCAGATCAATCATAATGAGATGGCTGATTTAACTTTAATTTCAATGATAATTGATTATAAATTTCAATTTTAATCATGCTTTATTGATACTATAGCTCAAATTTGGTCAGCCAAAAATGGAAAGAGAATCTTGTGCCCAGTGGAGTCGCCAGAAATCTATGGGCTTCGAAAATTTGCCACCGACCTATTGAAAATGAAGAGAGTATGATTTAAGTGTCGGTATAATTTTTAGAAAATAGATGGAATAGCAGATTATACACTACCTAGAGATTTCGCCCTCATTTTGTAAGGACTTTAGATCCGGTTCCAGGTTTCCTATAGGTAGGGGTGTGCATTATTTGGTTTTTACCAAAAAACCAAACCGAATCAAAGTTTTCGAGTAATTTGGTTCGATTTTGAACTTAGTAATTTGGATTTTGGTTTTATTAATGAAAACTTTTGTTTTTGGTTTTTGGATTGGTTTGTTAAATAAAATTTTGGATGGAACCAAATAAACCAAAGTAATTATATGTAATACGGCATTATTAATTTATGTATAATAGTTTATCTATTATACACTTATTTTTATTTATTTTTAAATACTTGGTAGGTACTTTTTTGGAAGACTATTATCCAATTTCCTAAAATATTTTGATATCATAATATGGTAATATGGTTCCATCAACTTCTAAGTTCAAAACATTGTTCAGGTAAGAAAAAAATTAGTTTTAAATATTTTTTAGCTCATGAAGTAATTGCATTTTTTTATTATATTTATGTTATTTTTTATTGCTTTTCATTATATAATAAAAAAAATTATACAAATAATTTTAAATGTAGCCAACTTCGTTTATCCAAACCAAACCAAAATAAGCGAACAAATTATTTTTGGTTTATTTGATTTTGCATTTTATTTGGTTGGTTTGGTTCAATATTTTTTAGAATCCAAAACCAATCGGTTTTAAAATTTATCATCCAATCCATCCAAATCAACAAAATGCACTACTAAAGCAAGCACCTATAGTTAATTACCCTCTCAGAAGAGAACTTTGATTAAGGTTAATCGTTAGACGCTGAATGCATAGCATATAGTAGCAGTATGTGGAGTTTAAAATTTAGATTTTATGAAATTCATCATTTTAACTTAAAGCAGATGGTTGGGGGAATGATGACGTACCCGATCTAGATCCCATGGTTTTTTCATCCCAGGCTGTCGTGGTCCCTAGTCTACTTACTCAGAAGAGGTAGGTGACCTAACCTGACCGAAGGATCCCTGTTAGCAACACATGGGTTACATTGTCCAAGTAATCCTTGTAGACCTAAGGTGATATTTTTCTAAGGAGATAATCTTAAGTCTATCTTAGCTGACAGAGGGCTTTTTGTCCTATCAGGTGTACCATATGATTCACAGCTCAAAAGGTAGAGCCATTGGGGAGCATACGGGCTATAGTCATGATCATAACATAATGGTTCCATTTGGCGCAACTAATAGGACCTCGATCATACTACATCATATGTGGAGCCTACTGCCAAGCCATGCATAAAAAGACCGCCACGCCCCACTAGTGAGATTTATTAAGAGAGAATCTAGTAGAACACTTGATTTGACATTGGCTACTTTGAGAGCTAGAGTTTTCTTAATTTATTATCTCCGACAAATAATTTCAGAAGGTGGATTGAGTTTTAACTTTAAGTTCTTTAAATATTGAATTTCATCTAAGCATTAAAAGCTTAGTGATATATTAAATTTTGCATTAGAGTTGACATTTAATTTTGATTAATTCAATTTGAGCTTGCAAGCATATTTTGATGGTAGGTATCCCCTCCGGTTGAAATCTTCATTCAACATAGCCATTATCGGGGTAGATGTATGTTTGATCATTTAATTTATTATTTTAGATCCTGTCGATTCTATTAGTTTAATAATATAGGATCAGATCTATTGTCATATAACAGAATTAGCTTCTTAGATATTTTAATAAATTAAAATTCTTATAATAATTGAATTTTTAGATTTTGTTAACGGTCAGTCAAAAAAAAGCGGGAAGCATCGTCCGTCTCGGTTTAAGTTTAAGCATTTAGCATGTCGGGCATCGGGTATTTTTAAGAATACTTGCATAATTTTATGGTATTGAATTTAAGTTTTAGTCATACTTTATAATATGGGTTCAATCAGCTTAATAGTGCTTGTTCACTTTATGCGATGTGTTTGCGTGGCATTGAAGGCATTTTAAATTGTTATAATAGCTTACTAAATCCCTTGGAATTTTAATTACTTTCTTTTATTTGAAGTTGATTAATCTGTGATGTTCAATAGACTCTCATTTATATATATAGATAATTCTCAAACTCATCATAAACTCTATTCAATTTTTTCTTAATCCAATTTTAGTATTTAATAAGATGAATAAAATATTTCAAATAGTTTCCAAGAATTCCTTGATTATGCCTATTAGCAATCCTTCAATTTCATTAGGAATCTCTTATGCATCGTTTGATTTTCTTTAATTTACTTGGAGTGAATTATATTTAAAGTCTATCTTAATTCCGAAGGGATTTCTTATGCTTTGATTAGATATTTAATCAGATCATCTTTCACATCAATTGGAATGAGGCATTGAAGTGCTAAGCTTATGTTTATCACCAAAATATCCAACTCATTTCAATTATTTCATGATCGAATATCTGAATATATTTCCAGACATTGTATATTTAAATCTTAAAAATGATTGAAATTTTCTTTTGATTATCTTAATATGAAATCCAAGATAATTCAAATATTGAGTGATAGATGTTTGTTTATTTGAGAGCAGCTGACTAATTCTTGATTTTAGTTAGATTCAAATTTTGATAATTTTATTTACTTCAAAATTTAGCAAACTCAAATTAAATTTTAAAATTAGCATAGAATTTTTTAATTTAAACTAATTTATTTGAGTTTTTTGTATAAAATGGCAAAATTTTATATTCAACGACATCCCGTATAGGGACTACATATGTTTTGGTCAGTCATTCCCAATGAGCGTGGTTGATTGATGTTTTGAAGAACCTTGGCTAAATTTTAATCACGTTATGCCCTAATGAGCATAACGAGGTCTTCAATATATATATTCTGCTCCTTTTTTAAAGACCTAGATTTAGTCAAAATTTTGGCAACATTTTGGCATAGGGGGAACGACATCTAATAATTTTCTTTGGCTTACTCGGTATGCCATAATGAGCGTAGCGAGCGATGTCTTGTGACACCATAACTGATTTTCATCTCGTCACGCCCTAATGAGCATGATGATGCCTTTAAACCTGCAAAAGAGACATAAGCAAATATATGCATATAATTTTCATACATTCAAATATTTAATTATATTTTTTATCGGCAATGTAGTGATGCAATATATTTCACTGTTTTCTCTTTTCTTCTCTTTCTTCTTTTTTATTGATGTGAACCCGAAAGAGAGAGAGAGAGAGAGAGAGAGAGATGAGGGAGAGTGGCTTGAAGAGCGACAGGAAGAAAGACAAGGATTACCCTCGCGATAACTCCTTTCTTTTTTACGGGCAGCAGCGAAGCCGAAGGAGTCAAAAGGGGAGAGGGAAAAAAACAAATGCGAGTGGAGTATCGAACGAGAGAAATCCATGTGGTTGGAGGAGTTGAGTATTCCATTTTGAGGGAAGAGTAAGAGAGAACGATTGCTCAGCTCGGACGAGGCAGGATCGGTTGCTTGCATGGGGCTTTCGGCTGAGAATGAACCAAACAAGAGGGAACTGTTGTCGTGCGGTTTAGCGAAGAGCCGAGGATCAACAATATGTGTGTGTGTGTGTGTGTGTGTGTGTGTGTGTGTGTGTGTGTGTTTGTGTATGTTTGTGAGTTCCAAAAATTCGCCACCAACCTCTCGACATATTGAAGAGAGAGTGATATAAGATGTCGGTATAATTTTTAGAAGACAGATGGAATAGTAAATAATACACTACCCAGAGATTTCGCCCTTATTTTATGAGGACTTTAGATCTGGTTCTAGGTTTCTAATAGGCGCAATCCCCTATAATTAATTACCCCTCATAATAAGTGAGAGAAAACTTTCGATTAAGGCTAGTCGTTAGATCGCTGAATGTGTAGCATATAGTAATAACATATGGAGTTTAAAATTTAAGATTATGAAATTCATCATTTTTAGTTTAAAGCAAATGGTTGGGGGAATGATGACGTGCCATATCTAGATCTGTCGTCATCTCGGTTGTCAGCGATCTCCATCTTAGTCATATGAGGTAGTCAACCCAACCTGACTGAAGGATTCTTATCAGCAACACATGGGTTACGTCATTCAAGAAATCCTTATAGACCTGAATGGTGTTTGTCTAAGGAGATAGGCTTAAGTCTACCTTATAGAGGATTTTTGTCTATCAGTGTACCACATAATTCATAACTCAAACGAGCCATTGAGAACATACGTACAGCCTGATCATAATATAATGGAGCTTCTTGAAAACCACGATCGAGATGGATGTAATTACTCATATGTGAAGCTCTCGACCAAGTCACGGTCGAGGATCTGGTGCATGTCACTTGCATGAGATTGATTGAGAGTGAACATAGTAAAATACTTGATTTGACATTGGCTCCTTTGTAGTAGAATTTTCTTAATTTGTCACCTTGAACAAACAATTATGGAATGTGAATAAATTGAGTTTTACTTTAAGCTTTTAATGATTGAATTTTATTTAAGAAGTTTTTAGATTGATACTCAATTTGAGTTAATTTGATTTGAAATTTCATATTTTGATGGAAGTATCCCCTCTGATTGAAATTACCATCCAACACAGCCATCATCGGGGTAATTAATTGAATGAATCAAATATATTTGAGAACTTTAGATCCTGTCAACTCTGTTTGGCTCCTAATAGAGGATAAGATCTATTTTAGCTTCTCAGATATTTTTACTAAGTTTAAATTCTTATAATAGATTTTTAAGTTTTGTTAACGTCGTCACAAGACTAAACCAAGAAACAATCCGTGCAGCATCCTCAAATACTTAAATGTAACCATTCAGCATAGCGTCGGGCACCTTGAGGGTTTGTTTTCAAATTTGTTGAATTTTATGAAACTTATAAAATTTGCATCCTTTATGAGGCAATTAAAGCTATGCCTAAGGAACTCCTTGTGAACGTGTAAACCACTTGAGGATGCTTGCACACTTCTTAAAACATTATATTTGAATTTATATCATCTCATTATATGCACAAACTTTGAAGTGGTGAGTATAAGTACATGATTTCTTTATAGTGTGTATGTTATTCGTCTTATTATATTGCTAACACACTTTTATTTGATATGTTCGCATGCAAACTCACTTCGCAATGCACAATAAATGTGATATCCTATCAAGATGCGTGCGCATATTTGATCTTTGGTCTTTTCAAATTGACTACATACATCAATATAATATGTTTAAATGTACAATTATCTCAATATGTTTATTAACTTTCATCTAATAATACGCTTGCATGTATTTCGATATATGCATTTGAGTTTTTCAATATACGCATTTGAGCTCAGATGTGTTACCTTGATATGCATATTTACTCTCTCATAATTTGATTTGAGATTTAAGCTCAAGTGCAGAAGAAGCACCTTTTTAAAAAAAATATATAGAAGGTGATTTTCTTCTCTTTTTTTTTTATATTATTGTCATCTAATGAATATGTTCCAACACATAACCCTTCCTTCTTTTATAAATAGAAGAGATGGGGATGTTTAACTTTTATCATTCCCTTTCCCATTCATTTTCATCCTTTCGAGTGTTGAGTGAGTTTTAGGATTTCAAAAATTTGGTCCAAATATTTGACCTTCGATTTAGAGGTATGCTATGTACTTTGTAATGCCTGCCTTGCATTTAATTTATTTTTACATATATCTATTATAATATTAAGCCGCATAGTTAATCTCATGTTTAGTTTAGATTGATTTGATCATTTAGATGTCTTTTAGTTATGCTCCTTATGGTTTTTTATAATCAAAGATTCAGAAATTTCTACTTTATTGGGGAAGCGACATCTAACAATTTTTTTCTTTCTTTCGGTATGTCTGTTAAGCGTGAGTGGTTTTGCAAACCTTGTCTTTGCTATCGCAATTAGGCGTGCGAGTTTAAACCTGAGAGAGCAATATATATCTTTCACATTCACATCACACATATTTAAACTTATTTTCCTGCACGCTTGCAATGATCGGCAGGAGAGTTCGGTTAGGGGAGATTGCAAATTTCAGCAAAGTAAAAGCAAATTCCCTTTTGTCGAACTTCAGATTCTGCATTTCAAATTCCAGATTTTGGCTAGGGAGGTTTGTTTCAGCTAGGGAGATGATTTCAGTTGGAGAAAACGGGGAAGGGAAATGGGAAAGAAGAAGAATTTTCGGCTAGGGTGGAGAAGGGATTTTTGGTTTGGTGTGTTTGTTGAGGTAGACGAAGAAGGAAGAGAGGGAAGAAGAGGGAGGAGGTCGGGTAAGGCTTGAAAGGTGATTTTCGGTTTGGGAGGAATAAGGTAAATGGAGGAGGAGGAGGAAAAGGAAGGAAAGAGTTGTTTCGGCTAGAGAAGAATGGGAATGAAAACAGAAAGAAGAAGGAGAACTTACGAGTAAGGAATGCGTGCGGCTTCGACGAGAGAGGAAAAACCGAAGTGGGAGAGGAAATAAATGAGAGACTTGCCCTTTTGTCTTGCTTCCTTGAGGAGCAGGAAGGAGGGAAAAGTTGAGAAGGATAAGGGGAGGGAATGGTTGGTGTGGTTGGGAAGCTTGGACGAGTGAGGGGGAGATCGAAGCCGCGGATCGTGTGTCCTCGTGCGTGAAGAAGAGCCAAACGAAGGTGGGGTCGTGCGTCCTCTTGTGTGAAGAGGGAGAGCCGAACGAAGGTCGGGTCAGTTAGGCCAATTAAAGGGTTGGTTTTAGGGATTTAAGTTAGTTAGGATTAAATTAGGGCTTTTAATAGTATTTTTTTATTGCTTAATCGACTTTAACATGAACATTATGCTGACCTCAATATAGAGTTGATATATATGTTGATTTAAGGTTATTTTGATATTTTGAATCTGGGCCTTTCAATTTGATTGTTTGGTTAAATCGGTGTCAATTTTAGCTCAAAATACAGCGTTATCACTTCCGGCCGATTTTCATCACGAATTGAGTGAGAATAGTCTTACTTGATAGATTTTATGTTTTGAAATTAACAACACAGTCAATTTTAGGAATGGAGGTCGTTTGGTTTAAAGCGGTGTCTCCTTATCAATAAAGGCGTTGGCAACGATTGCTTGATTGGTTGATCGGGTTGTGCGATATTTATATTCAGGTTTCATATTTTGAACATAATGGCAAATGCGTTCATAAATCGAGGTCATTTGGGGCGATTTTGGCGGTCAGTGTATTTCATTCTCGATTTTGTTGTCCTTAGATCATTGACATTTATACTAATCCCAATTGGCGTGGCGGTCTCATTTGGTAGTTTTTGATATTTCTAAGCTAACGACACAATCAATTTCACGACCGAAGGTCATTTGGTTTAAGTCAGCTCCTCCTGACCTCGATATGTGTGTAGGCGTTGATGACTTGATCGCTTGATCGATTGCTTATTAGATTGTTCAATATTTATATTTCAATCAATTTTAACGTTCTCAACGTAATGGCTTAGTCCGTTCGTCGATCGGTCATTTTGCGTCATCGCACTTCCACTTAATATGCGTTGGCCGTTGGCGGTTTGATCTGATGGGTTGACCGGTGTGCGACATTTATATTCTTATCAATTTCGATGTTCTGAATGCGATGGCGAAGTCTGTTCATCGATCGAAGATCATTTGGCTATCGTCGCAGCTTCCTTACTCCGATATGCATGTTGGCACATTGACGGCTCGATCTCTTGATCGGTTAACCTTAAAATAGTGCAACATTTATATTCTAATCAATTTCTATGTTCTGAATGCAATGATAAGTCCGTTCGTCGATCGGAGATCATTTGACCATCATCGCACGGCCTTCTCCTTACGCGATGGGACATCGACTCGACGCTGATCGACGTTGGGATAAGTTAATATTTATATTCCAATCAATTTCGATGTTCAACGAATGAAGTCGATCGGATGTCATTTCAACCGATTTCGACTTAATGCATCTCATTGATTTGCAAGCTATTACATCAAAAGTCCTGAATTTGATTTCATGACTAATTCGGCTTACACACATATATATGGAGGTCAAATATATATATATATATATATATATATATATATATATATATATATATATATATATATATATATATATATATATAATTAGAAAAGCAATTAATTACTTTCATGCATTAAAAATATTTAAATTTTTATGATGGCTGAAAAAATATCAAGTAATGAATAAATTTGGTTTATTTGATTCTATCCAAAATTTTATTTAACAAACCGATCCAAAAACCAAAAACCAAAGTTTTTATTAATTAAAACCAAAATTTAAATTACTAAGTTAAAAATCGAACAAAATTATTCAAAAATCTTGATTCGATTTGATTTTTTGGTTAAAACCAAATAATGCACACCCTTACATTATTTTTTTTCAGACAACCAAATAACCCCTAAGTTTTCATTCATCTAAACATTATCATCATAGTAGGTATCATTTTCTTAAAAATAAATCATTAATTATAATATTTCTCGCTTGATATATTTTCATATGATACGCTATATAAAAAAAGGAGCATAACATATATAAAAAAAGATTTGATGGATTGACATCATATCTCTTTCACTTTATGCTTGAATATGTTACGTGAAATTTATGTAAGTTTCAGCTTGTGGTTTTTGGGACCAGTCAACATCTAGAGGAGTAAATCTGACTGATTCATGGGAAAGAGTCAAAGGCTGTAATTATCTATGGCAAATAAGTTTTTTTTTATCATTTGGATGAATTATGTGGTTTTTGCTCTGATGTAGCAAGAAATGTGAATGCATTTAAAGGTAAATAGTATACTTGACAAACTAAATTATTTTTTCGTTATTTCAGCCTCGGAATAGTATAGTTAGGAGAACAAGTTGGAGAAAAAAAAGATAAACTTGTAATGAATATAAAAAGAAGAAAATTTTAATTAAAATATCCAAACTTTATAAGTTCAATGATTATAAATTCACTTATTTATCCAAAATCGAATAGAATTAACAAACTAAAATTTGGTTTGATTTAGCTCAGTTTGAACAATAATTTGATCAGTTCAATTTTTTGAATTTTTTCGTTAAAATCAATTAAAATAACAAATTCTTAAACCAAATTGATCAAGCCAATCATATACACACTCCTAATAAGTGATGATGTATGGCTGCTAAATTACAAAGATTAGATCTATTAACAAGCTTTTTAGAGGCATGATGTGTGAAGCTCAAAGTATACGCAGTTGCTTATTTGCATCCTAGTAGCAGACCAAAACCTTTAACTTAATCAGCTAAGACAAATCTCACCTAAGTAGAACGTCCACATGCAGTTGATTTACGCCATGAGCATATTAAGAAAGTTGTCAAAACTATAAGAAATTTTTTCATAATTTCAGAATAATCAACAATCCATTTTATAAATCTGCGTATTTATATTAAGAAAATAAAGATAATTGACGAGAATGTGAGACACTTTCACCTGAAGAAAATTTCTAATTAACTATGTTATTCATGCCTTCCTTGTTACATGATTACTTAATGCATATTACGTATTCAATTTTTTTTTTTTCACACATAATATATTTATATATCAACTATATTTGGCTATTTAGATGTCTTATATTATTCTAAATAAGTATTTTATTCGATCTTCCAAATGAAAAACTCTAGTCTCCAAGACGATCGATCACTGACCCTCTTTTATTGTTCCGTTACTGCTAGCTCTGTAAGAGCTTTTTATTCTCTTACTTCCCTCATCCAATAATCTCTCGTCCTGTGGAAATAATTATAACGTCATTGCATGACTATAAACATAATATCAAATAATCAAACAATCTTAATTGAATGATATATTTCAATCACTCTGTTCAAACCAAACTTCCCAAATGTCCATGGCTTCAGATCTCTTTAATATTCTACTTCACCTTCTTCAAAATCCCGAACACACCATTGAAAAAAAAAAACATACACACCTCATACATACTCACAAGCTTTATATATATATATATGAAGAAACCCTATCTATGGATCTATGGATTATAGAAAGAAGAACCGCACTTGCACATCCAGCCTTCCGGTTCATAGTTAGCATACTGTGCCCTAAACCCACCATTTCCTTCGCTGGTAGTTGGCACCTTCACTGCTCCGCATGGCTTACAACCCCCACACTTATACTCACAGCTCGGTGGCTTCGATCCCAACTTCACCTTCTCATTAAACTCATCATACTCCCCCTACATAAATATATCAACATCAAATTCATATAACAAATGTCTTACGCTAAGAGATATATATATATAAAGATCAATATACACATAATACCTTATCAAAGAAAGCCTTAGTAGGCTCACCTCTACCATCAAGTAATGGTGCTAAGGTCATTAGTAGCATAAGAATCAAACAAGTTCTCATCATCACCGATTCACGACAAGAGCATAAAAGGAAATGCATGTCTGTATGTATGTTTTGAGAGCTATATAGTGATACATATATAGAGTTATAGTTTTCTATTTTCATGGCTTCATTAAGTTTGATTTGACGTTAACGCAAGTACGTACACAGCTACAATATTTTGGCCTACATCTACCTAGCTCTTAACACTTGAAGACCATATGATTAGTCCATTTCTGTTCGTGTGTTTCGAGTTTTCTGATAGACATCAGGAATCCTTGGAGATTTATAAGCCTGGGAAGTCACTTCCCGAGGAGTTGCAGGAAACCTAAGGGTTTATAGCTAGGGTTAGAGAGCTAGAGAAAATAGATGTGGCCTGGGCTGGAGGAATTTATGGTGTTGGAGCCAAAGTCTTTTCTTTTTACCAATAATGATAGGAAGTAGTTTGGAGAAGGATTTCTATTTTTCTTGAGAAGTCATGGATGAAATATTTGTGATGGGAGTTGGTACCAGTAGCAGAAGATTTACATTTATTGCGTCTCTTTCGAACTTTAAAGGTGTTAAGAGTTCTTATATTGCATTTGTATTATGTTTTAAGGAATAATAATGTTAACATTACTCAATTTGCCCCTTTTGTTATATATGTTGGCTACGTTGGTTATCACTCTATGATTTGAACTGTTTAGATGTAATTTTATCTTTGGTTTAATTTTGTGGTAGTGATTAGTTTAGTTGATAAGAAATTATTGTTTGGATTTTGAGATTGAATCTGGCATATATTAAATTTATGTTTAAACATTCAATTTTCTTAAAAATTTCTTTATATTTATTGCTATTTATTTTTAAAAAATTATAATTATTTTGCAGTACTACTTTATGGAGAGTTTTATATACACATTATTGAATTTTTTTTTTTAATAATTTAATATCTATATCATTGTATTTACTTATATAATGCTCTAATTTTTAAATGGCATAAAATATTATTAATATAAACTTATTTAAATTAAAATATATTTTTTCATGCAAAAAACTTAATTTTATTTAGATAATAAAGTGTTAGATAAATAAATATAAAGTTTTAATATTATGCCAGTAAATCCACACATTTTATATTGCATTTTGCATATACCAAATCAAGAAAATGGTTAATGATTAACATTATAATTGTGATACTTTCTAAATAAATCAACTTTTAGCTAAATTCTGACCTACTTTATGTTTAGGCCTTTATTGACTTACATTAACGGGCATATATAAATAGATAATCGATTAAAATTTAATATTTTATCAAATATAATATCTTAGTTTAACCCAAATTTATGTGTTATTTTAATATAAGTATTTAACTCAAATATAAACATTTTCATCCACGTTGAGAAGTTTATGAGAGAAATGGATTTTGATTCAAATACAAGTATTTTATCTATTTAATTTGAAATCAATCTAAACCTAATTTATTTAATTTTTTTGGGGCATTTACATATGCGTCACTGAATTCTTATATATTTACAAACGAACCAATTCCAATTTCAATTATTTAAATTGATGTTTAAATATTAAAATTTATAACAAAAGCCTAATCCATATTTTTTATTAATTTTAGAGTCAATAATTTGATATAATTAATTAAAAAGTTAATTGAAAAAGCTACAGTTGGACAATTCTGACTTCAGTCAACCTAACTTCCAGGCGACCGGAGACCGGACATAGCAGGTCAGAATCCTCTATTGTCTTCGGGTTAAGAAGGTGTGCTAGCCCGTATTCAGTATTACGATTCCCACCACGGCACCGCTCCCATCGCCTCTCATCCACATTATGTCGCTTGGTCCGTTTCTCTGGTCTGAATTGATCGTCGGCATAGTGTTTTCCGAGGAGGATTTGCTTTCCGTTCACGGCAATCAAAGCCGCGAAACTGATGCCGGCAAAGTAAATTATAGGTTATGTAGGGATGTATGTCCTATGTTTTTTGGGAAAAGTATGTCCTATGTTTGAATTATAGCTTAACCTGCAGACCCACATCTCATCCAAAATGTATCCGATAACTATTCAAGATAGCTTTATGTAGGGCTGTCAAAAAAGTTCATTATTCATGAACAGTTCATATTCAAATATTATGCGTGTCATTCATTCATTAACCAAACGAGTAACAGCAACATACATTTCAAGCTCGATAAAAACGTAGAACAATCATTTATTCGATCGTATTCGGCTTCATTTAACTCGAAATAAAAAATTATATTATATTATTATTATTTATTACTACTATTATTATTATTATTATTATTATTATTATTATTATTTTATTACTATTAATTTTATTTATTATTATTACTATTATTATTATTATTATTATTATTATTATTATTATTATTATTATTATTATTATTATTATATATACATACAAACACATTTACATATCATAAATATAAGCGACTCGGTTAAAACTTTGTTATGAAAGATCAATTGATTGAATCCTCTCATATAGTCTAAAAAAGCATTGTTTCATACGCCGCTGTTAAACTAAACGAGCCTAACACCTAACAGACATTTCAAGCTCGATATATAAACCAGCCAAACACTAACAAAACAAATTTCAAACAGCCAAACACTAATAAGTTGTTTCTGAAGTTTCGCTTACACCCTTTATGAGCACTTCCTCCATTTACCATATTTTGATTTCTCAGTAGATAAATTATTTGGCTGATATATTGATATTTTTTAATCAAATAATCATACTATGAGGATAATATGAATATTTTTTTTATTTTAGATGATATAAATTATTTAAGTAGATAAAATATTAATAACTATTGTTTATAATAATTGTGGGTCTTTAGCGTGCAAGTAAAGTGGTGTTGTTAAGTATTAACTTGTGATACGATTATTTTATACCATATAGAAATTTATTTATTCTAAATATATTATTTTGATTATATATATTTATTAATTTTAAAATTAT